>OZ026628.1:23731605-24014105 GCA_964020975.1 Hermodice carunculata | reverse complement strand
TTACCCACTGAATAAGCACATTACAGTTAGCACATTGAAAGCGATATTAGTGTCACGTATTAAGACATTGTGAATTTTGTAATTCAATGGACAACGTATTCTTTTGTTGAGAAAGGACACTGGTGGATTCTTGATTTTGAAACACTTGTGGCCTAGTTGATTCGAATACCAAGAAGGTACTTACACAAGTCCTGTTTTTTAAATCAACATAAGTATAAAACTTGTAACTTTACATTTGCATCTTTTGTACTCTCACCGCTTTCAGAGTTTGATTTGTTGGGAAGGAAAGGGTTTGGTAATATATTCATAAGAAAAAACCTACAACGAAAACAAATGATTATGTAACTATTCATGTTCATCGTATACTTATGAAAATGTACGTCGATAATTAAGCTCGTTGATTAAAATTTCGCAATTCACACAGCCGTGTTCATTAGCACCAGTATTAACGTAAACCAAGAAATAATTGTGTATGTGACACTCGTCTTGGTTATTCTCTCTTGCCTCGCTAACAAGAGTACCAAATGGTACAATTGCTTTTAGTAATAGGTCATCAGATCTTAAAGAAAACCTGATGTAAGAAATATTTGAACAGGCCTTCTGACGTGTAATGTACATGTGGAATAAACTTTCATGACTGCACCATAAAACAAAGTGCACGGTATTTGTCAAATAGACGTATAATGAAAATAGAAATACAGCAAAGTACACACAAATACAAAATGATGCATAGCACAATAGTTTCAAAATCATAAGAAAAAAAAAGCAACAACAGAATTATACAACATCACATGAACACATGAACTTTAGAGATACGGGATCTATTTCTTTTGAGGGAGGTTAAAAAATTTCGGGTGAGGGGTCAATAATGCCGGGTAAGAGGAGAAATATTACAATGTGTTTCCTCTAATTTCTTTCAATTATATAAAGGATTTTCATTTGGAGATTAATTTTGTGTCTTATGTCAACATAAGGAGTGCACTAAACATCGCACTTTAGTAACTGGGTGCCAGCCACATACTGGTGTTGCGATGATATGCTGTGTGATATATAATATTATTGACCTAAATTTAAGCTGTAACAAAGCCTCCATGATTATTTGAATGAACCTAGAATGCTGGCTGCAATAAAGGTTTTTTACACTGACGTAGATGGTTTCCCTATGCAAATCTTTGACAGTGTACTATTCTCTTACAATAATGTTTATTGCTAATAAAGCTGACATGGGTTCATCATATTACAGCAAGGTAACACTATAATGATACATTGAAAATATTAAGATTTCTTAGTTACAACTGAGTGATCTGTGGGTCACACAATATTAGGCCAACATATGGCAAGAAAAAGTTTCATTTAATAGCTCACAACTGCAAAGACCTTATCCTCTATACATTCCTGCCTGTTTTGCAAGTAGCAGAGACAATAATAGGTGCATGTGTTAGAAACACAGAGGCTGCCTATGGAACCCACCAGTACACACTACACCCATGATACATTTGATTTCAACGCCCAGACACAAATATTATGTATGTGGGCATAGGAAAGCAACCTTATTCCACCCGGGGCCAGAAACACGAAAACTTTGCCATATATCTTTCTTCTGTGTCAAGTGAAACTTTGAACACATACGTATTTCGATTATGCAAATGAATAATCAATCAAATCAGAATTATTAAAAGGGCAGTAGAACACCTATTTATCATTATTTAGCTTATATATATATATATATATATATATATAAGTGTGTGTGGTGTGTGTGTTTGTGTGTGTGTGTTTGTGTGTGTGTGTGTGTGTGTGTAGATCACACAGATATTTGTCTCTTTTCATCCAAAGCCACTTCTCGATAGTCATTACTCTATTTCATAGTCCGAACTCTCTACACTCCAAAAGCTAACCTGTCACTGTATAAAGTATATACACATGGAAGTACGATTGCCACGTTCTTCTGTGGACTTATAACATAGGCTGGATTAGCCCAAATAACTTAAAGGGTCTTTAGTGGGTAACTATATAGAACATGTTTTCTAGCACCATGATGACACCTTCTCCTCATTATGAAAGTGTCCAAAAAATCATGTTCTCTTCAGTTGTCAACTCTTAATTCTGAAAGAAAACTCCTGACTTCATTTATGGGTAGATTTGTGTGCAGCATCGAAAGTAAGCAATGTGCTACATTTTGCTTTTAAATCTTTAATTTCAGATTCAAACTCGCAAGAAGTGCCAATTCTCCAAAAACAATTTATTTCACAGTTTCTAGAAAGCGCATTGCTGTATTTGATAAAATGATTCCGAATTGCAGTCAAACACGGTGTTAATTCCTTTGATAGTTGTTTTCTCGTAAATTCTGAAGCACCAGCTATCAATTTCTTTTTAAAAAGGGGTAATATGTAACTACGGTATCCAAAACAAACATGGAATACAATAGTCCTCTAAAGAAATTTTGGTATTAATATTTCTTTTCATCCCAACCCTATGTATATCTGTCAAATTATCAATGGGTTGTTTGTGTACTTCATATATGTTATTTACTCTTATATCTGAAATATTGATTATGCCTTTTTGTTCAAAACATTCAGATACTGTTTTTAAAGATGATCCCAAAATTGCTCCTGCCTTATCAATGTAAGAGATAACATATCTTTCTTGTATTTTGTTACTTTTTTCGAAACCATAAGCTGCTTTAAATTTACTATACTGAATTCTTCATGTGTTGTTTGTAATGATAAATTCAATTTCCAAAGGCTCTTTTCAAGTATTATAACTATCGTTCAAATTACCGAAATTTTATTCTTTTTTTCAAGCCCACTTCATGCAGTAGTAATGAAAAGCGTTACATGTATCCTGAAAAATACTGTCAACATTCAACTTCGGACATATCCGAATTTTGTACCATTTTGGGTCATTTTTTTAAAGCTGATTTTTTTTGTGTTATATCCAAATTACCTAGAAGTACATGTTAGTGGTATGTATCAACAAAATTGGGATATTGATTGCTAGACATACGGTTACAATTTTGACTAGCTGCAATATCCTCGAGTGTGACTAAAGCCAGAAGTTTCTGGTAAGTCATGGTACTTTGTCAATATTATTGCCATATTTATAGAAAATAATGGGGTCTCCTCTATTTTACATTCCTTGGGAATCATGTTACCAAGATGTTTCCATTTGAAAGGAGCTAGAAGTTCAGTGAATCACAGTTTTGCACTGGAATGAAATGCTGCAATACATTTGATCCAATTGTTTCTTTTCAGAATCTGAATTGTTGCATATGCTCAAACACAATTTCACCCAAAATAAAAAGGGGAAATCTGTGTTCAGAATAAGTTGGACCAAGATATTCATTGATTGTCGTTAAATCTTCAAATGATTGTGCTTTAAAAACTATATGTAATTGATCAATGGCATTTGGGAAAACCTACAGTAAATTGTACCACCGAAAAGAAAGGTTACAAGACTTAAACATTATAGGTAGAAGTCCTACAAATTGTTTTGGCCCAATATCACAGCTTCATTTCTAGCATTTAGAAACTATTCGTTTTCGCCAGATGGCATATCTTCCTTCAATTTGCTTCTGTTTATTCAATCGATGTTTTTCCTCCTCCTACAGACAATTTAATGCCAACAGATTCTGGATAATTTACACATAGCCAGTTTGATAAGTATAAAAGCTATGCTGGGTTTTTCATGCCCCATCGCCAGGTCTAGTTTCATGCTGTGCTATGAAACATGTATGTACTTTTTGTCTCTGCATTTCGGGAAATCGGGAATGAAGGCATGACGGAGACAAAGAGGCAGGTTCAGCAGCCCCCTGCAGTTAATATTAATACAAACTGTTAATGAGATCTCTGAAGGTACCATTCACCAGAAAAACTCTTTTCATTGACGCTTCCTGCTGTGTGCATTGTGCACAACAGGCACCAACGACAGACATTTTCTTCAGTTGTAAGGTAAATATGGAAGGGCATAACCACTACATTCCATTCCTGAAGTATGCTTTAATACATCTTTACCAGAGAATAGTGCTTGGTAATATGCATGTTGGAAAACAAATACATATATGAAACAAAACCTGCTGTGATAAATCATCTCTTGATTCTATTGACATAGATATGCACACCTGGTTGTATCTTACTTTTGTAATCATTGCACCTTAGTATGTAGGTATATGCTTTGTGACCACAGAATGGACAGGTCTCGAACCAGCACCAAAGGCACCAATCATCAAGCAGAGAATGGGAAACGCACATACCAACTGCACCAAATTCCCATTCCTGAAATGAATGGTTCAATGGAAGCCAGTATGCGGGAATGCCATAATGGACATGGCCCAGCCTATTGTATGCAGTACAGGTACTGTATTCGGAGTTGTTCCAAGTGGGGGGGGGGGAGGGGTATGCATATGTAAGTCCCCAGCATGAAAGGAGCACCGAAAATAAAAATGTTTTGTGGCTGACTTTGTCTTTTTTTATGTTTATCATGTAGAAGCCCTTGTGAACAGTTCTAATCGACACAAAGGCCTTTACTGACGACTTCTTACTTTTGACGAACGTAAAGGTGCTTTTTATTACTGACGTTGGTCCGTCTGGCCAGATGTGTGTCCATCCGTGTGTCTGTAAACTTTCCCTTGCAGATGCATTACAGTCCACAGTTTTCAGATTATCCTCAAGCAACTTTCAGAATGTACTAGTCTTTGAAATTGTAGATTGAGTTCGATATTGGTGGCGCCACCTACAGTAATATGCAATTAATGAGTCAAAATGGAAAACCCTGTGACCACTCCAGCAGCTTTATTTCTTTTGTACGTGAAATTCAGTGCAATTGTAAAGAAGGCCATATATCAGTTGCATATGACACTGTTAGCACTTCCTATAATTTGACAGGAATTAAAACCTAAAATGTATTTAAAGATATATGATTTTATATTTAAAAAATGATTGAGTTGAACCTGCCACAGTTATGGGATATTTAGATCTCGTCCAGTGCAAATCGATTAGGTAATATTGATGACTTTAACTTAGTTTTGCGACGAGAGTGGATTATTTAAAAATAATTGTGAAATATATTGTACTAGGTTGTTACTGAAAAAGAGGCTAAAACATTACAGGAGCTTGGTTATATACTAGAAACTTCACACAAGAAATGATATTAAAATATACATCTAAAACAAAACAAGATGACGCATATTGGACTCCTCTGAAATGCATTTATTTTGCTGGTTGCTGGGACTTTATGTATTGGACTAAGTGAACAGTTTTGCCTTGGTACACCCTGGGTGAACCACAATAACTACTGAAAAATCACCTGCATTAATTTATATGAGCACAAAATAAATACAAATGCTGGCAGCATCCCGAGCATGGACATATCAGCGTCAAGTTTCTGAGTGTAAAGCTTGCTTGTTGGTCCTGTAACACCGTCCTACATTTCACTTGTTCACCATTTTGTTAGTTATATCCAAGAGAAAAGGTTGGTCTGAGTAATTCTTAAAGTGCATAGCCATCTGAAACTGAGATTTGTTCTACGCTACTTAGAGAATAGAATAACCATGGAAGACAAGAGGAAATCATGAAAGCGTGAGACACATTATGTTGTATATCAACAAAAGTCATTGCCTTTCTTCTAAATTTCATTCAGGATTTCCAAAGGAAATTCAACAGCGTCTTAAGAGCCACAAATCCCTCGAAAAATAACAATTACTACAGTATTACAGTTGATAAATGTGAACAGGTAATTGCTGTCTCTCGCATACGGGAGTTTGAAAATACAACGGTGCATTGAATTGAAAAGACGCTGCACTAGTCAGGTAAAAAAGAGAACTGAAAAGACTTCTCGTGTTTTGAGTAAACTGTGACGAATAGGTATCTTAAAATATGTTTGATTTAGCTGTTTAATGACGTCATGAAGGAGCACACAATCTGGAGAAGCTTATAGGTAAGACTGGGCCTCACAGTTAACCAAAATTCTGAGGAGTAGTAAACACCATTTATTTGATTTGTAAAACATCATTATTGGTTTATTGCGACCAAATACAAAAATGCCTAAGATTTTGCCATATGTGTATGGTTTATATCTCCTACAATAAATATGTTGGCATGCACTTATTTGGCGACGTTTTGCTACCGATGAGGGAGGGTAAATTCCATCTTAGGAACCTGTAATTTTTATTGTGAGTGATTAAGCTTGCTTTCTTAACATTTTATTTTTATGTATTTACTTATTTCCTTCCATTTGCCTTCCTTTCCCGTTATTTCCTCTCCTCCCCTCTCCTCCTTTTGCTTTTTTCCCTACTAACTGAAAATGAATAATTTTTAAAAGTTGTGACTGTGTCTTTTATATGTCACATTTTTTTAACTAATTATTGACAGATTTCTCTTCCTTCCCTCACAAGAGAGCGAATCATAAGTTGATATTGGTCATCATTTAACTTGTCTACCATACACATCGTTAGTTTTGTCTTCTTTGGTTTGTGCATATGAAATGTGTACTCTCCATGCCAAAACAACGTGTAGCTTAACATGATATTTGCTGTAAGACACAGAAACCAAAGGAACACACTTAAACACATCAATGACATTTACTTCACGTTGCACATTAAAAGAGACAATTTAGTTTAGTAGGAAAATGGGGTCCCTATGCACCGTACTGATACATTTTTTAACTTACATATTCTTAATCCTCAAGATGTTTAGTTAACGATTTTTGATGTTCCCAAGTCGAAATTTTGTCCCATGAGTCTCTTAGGCGGCCATTTAGGTGGCCATATTGGATTTTCGGCAAAAGTCGATCAAAACCATAACTTTTGAATGAGACATTGTATAGAGACAAATGATCCCATTTTTCTGTGTAACCTTGCCATGGAGAGTTGATACAGGTGGTAACCTTTATGACTTGAACAAGCTTTATACATTTAAACTAAACAAAATGTGAAATATTTTGGAAATGTTGGCAAAATCCGGCAACGGGACCTCCATTTCCTTTTTAACTAGACGGGGCAACAATAACTTGCTTTTTAGGCATACATGCGTGTTTACTTGTATGTATGCAAGTACACATGTATATGTATATATGTATATATCCATATATATATATATATATATATATATATATATATATATACATATATATATATATATACACATATATATATATATATATATATATATATATATATATATATATATACATATATATATATATATATATACATATATATATATATATATATATATATGTATGTATGTTTATATGTATTGGGAATGTTCTTGCATTGCATGATCTATTAACTATTGCACTCTGTATTTTTTCCTGTGCTTTTTGTAGAAGTAGCTAGAACTGCATTTGCTTGGTGATGGTGACCATATAGTACAGGTACATATATATTATGGTGGTGGGGGTTAATGATGCCCAAATCAAAGAAACACAAAAGTGACACCAGCAGCAGTGCTGGGTCAGAGATACCACAGAAGCGCCCCCCCCCCCCTGTAGTTTGCATCTTGCATATGACAGGAATTGAGCACCTAGATTTCACCCCACTGAGTCAGCCCAAAGGGTCTGCCACTGAAAAGTTGACTTAGCTACATAGTATTTGTGACAGATATATTGCTGAGCCTCCAGGCTCACCATATCGTATGGAGGATGTCTGTAAGTGCATTCCAGACAGTCTCTCTAGTGCAGATTTTGATAGAATAGGTTACTATCGAGGCTGCTACTAAAACGTTACTAAAAAGATGAAATGTTTGAAGTGTACCACCACTTCTGATGATGCCTCAACATCACGCTCACCTCATAAACAACCTTCATCCTCTTTCCTGAGGCCATTCACTCCAGACTGTACCTTTTGTGGAAAACTCGAAGTGAAAGTGTCTGGAAGAACTGAACGTTGTATTAAGTTCCCAGTATTCAAAGATATGGATGGAGGCTTGAAGGTACCAACATGGAAGCAGATTGAGCCCAGAGCCTTAGAACTTGGATTAGTTTCCATACATCGCATGGTTCAAGGAGAGGACCTGACTTCTAGGGAGACCAATTTCCATCAGTCCTGTTCCAGATCATTTAATTGCACGTACACCAACCATCCACGTAATAAAGCCCAAACTATAAACCATTCCACCGATACACAGCAAAATCTAAAGGCTGCTGCACACCTAGAGACTTTCGATGCTGTGCTTCATTTTGTTCGTGATGTAGTGATTGGGCAGAACAAGGTCTTGCAGCTTGCAGCAGTGCGCCTTCTCTACATTCAGGAGCTGGAGAGGGATGGTTTCCAAAATGCAGAGTATAGGAGTGAGAAATTGAAGACCAAACTTGAGAACCACGACATTCATGAGTCAATTGCATTTGCAAAAGTCAATCCAGGTGATAAAGGCTGCATTTCCTATAACCTGGTATACAATGCTATCATATCTGTCTCAGATGCTGTTACCTATGCATACAGCTCGACACATGTCCTGGAAGAGTAAAGGAAGACTTTTTAGCATCATAGAGTTGGGTCTCAGTGCATGATACAAAACAATAACAAAATTTGATAGACTTACTGCGTTGATAAAAAGCTGACAACATATCAGGGTGAAAGGTTATGTCCTACCTGGCCTATAGACAGCACAACAGGTCTGGTCTTTTCACACTTGTCATTTAAAATACCAGAGATGAGGAAGCTCAGGAACTTTACGATGTCAGGTGGAATGAGTTCCTCTGATGACTTGACCTCCAGATCTTCAGCTTTAGGTGGCCAGGGAAGACACTTTGCTTCCCTGAATGCCTGCTGGATAACACTGTAAAGCCTCAGGGCATCCTCCTCATACTTGTCTTTGGAGCCCCGCTTGTATGCATAGGCAACAGCATCTGAGCAGATGTGTTAGCATTGTATAACAGGTTATAGGAAAGCCTCCATCACCTGGATTGACTTTGGCAACTGCAATCGACTCATGAATGCCATGGTTCACAAGTTTGGTCTTCAATTTCTCACTCCTATACTCTGCATTTGGGAAACCATTCATCTCCAGCTCCTGAATGTAGAGAAGGCACGGTGGTACAAGCTGCACAACCTTGTTCTGCCCATTCACTACATCATGAACAAAATGAAGCACAGCATTGAAAGCCTGTAGGTATATAGTTTGGGCTTTATTACGTAGATGGTTAGCGTACTTGCAATTAAATGATCTGGAACAGGACCGATGGAAATTGGCCTCCCTAGCAATCAGGTCCCCTCCTTGTACCATGCCATGTAGAGAAGCTAGTCCAAGTTCTAAGGCTCTGGACTCAATCTGCTTCCATGTTTGTTCCTTCAAGCCTCCGTCCATATCTTTGAATACTGGGAACTTAATACAACGTTCAGTTCTTCCAGACACTTTCACTTCGAGTTTTCCACAAAAGGTACAGTCTGGAGTGAATGGCCTCAGGACAGAGAATGAAGGTTGTTTATGAGGTTAGCGTGATGTTGCTGCATCACCAGAAGTGGTGGTACACTTCAAACGTTTCTGGTTTTCAGTAAAGTTTTGGTAGCAGCCTCGATAGTAACCTATTCTATCTAAATCTGCACTAGAGAGACTGTCTGCAATGCGCTTACAGACATCCTCCATACGATATGGTGAGCCTGGAGGCTCAGCAATATGTCTGTCACCAATACTATGTAGCTAAGTCAACTTTTCAGTGGCAGACCCCTTGGGCTGACTCAGTGGGGTGAAATCTAGGAGCTCAATACCTGTCACATGCAAGATGCAAATTACAGAAGGGGGGCAGGGGCTTTGGTATCTGTGGTATCTTTGACCCAGCACTGCTGCTGGTGTCACTTTTGTGTGTATTTGACTTGGGCATCATTAACCACCACCACCATAATATATATGTTACCTGTACATTATGGTCACCATCACAAAGCAAATGCAGTTCTAGCTACTTCTACAAAAAAAAAAAAAAAAAAAAAATACAGATTGCAAAAGTCAATAGATCATGCCATGGAAACCATTCCTAATACATAAAAACATACATATATATATATATATTTATCTCATATTTGGGTCAATTTCAGTACCATAACAGACTTTGATATATACCATATCAGCTAGGCCTTGGCAAAACACAGGAAGGGTGCTATATGCACAATGTTATAGACCTCTTCCGGGAGTACCTAAAGCTGGAAGAGTTCTTTAACTAGACCGGAAATGATGTAGGCCTAGTTCAAAATGCAGCGTCTGCTAGGCCTACGTTGTCTTCAAGTCACTAGATCAGGCTACAATGGTTTAATTTGAACTTAATCGACACAAACATGAGATAAATAAATTAAAGTATACTTTGTTGGCGATATGAAGTATATGGACTCGCACAGGATACCATATACGTCAAATCGCCAACAAAGGAAACTGTAATTTATAATATATATATATTTATATATATAGATATATATATATATATATATATATATATATATAGATATATATATATATATATATATATATATATATATATATATAAACATATATACAGAGATACATATATATGTGTACTTGCATACATAAAAGTAAACACGCATGTATGCCTGAAAAGCAAGTTATTGTTGCCCATTCTTGTTAAAGAGGAAATGGAGGTCCCGTTGCCGGATTTTGCCAACTCTTCCAAAATATTTCACATTTTGTTTATTTTAAATGTACAAAGCTTGTTCAAATCATAAAGGTTATCACCTGTATCAACTCTCCATGGCAAGGTTACACAGAAAAATGGGTTCATTTGTCTCTATACGATGTCTCATTCAAAAGTTATGATTAAGATCTACTTTTGTCGAAAATCCAATATGACCACCAAAATTGCCGCCAAAGAGACTCATGGGACAAAATTTTGACTTGGGAACATAAAAAATCGTTAACTAGATATCTTGAGGGTTATGAAAATGTAAGTTAAAAAAGTATCAGTAGGGTGCGTGGGGACCCCCTCTTCCTGCCTAACTAATTCTGTTTTACTTTTTTCCCCAATTCCCAACATGCCAGACCAATTCCATGCATATAGATCATACATGAAGGGATAACTAAGCCAGAATTTTAGGTATTGAAAACTGTCCAACAGTAAGGTAATTTGCCTGGTTCACTACAAAGTAACAGGAAATATGTATACAATTGATCAATAGCATTTAATAGGCGCGAAATAACATAAAGGTTGTCTAAACTTTGCCTATCAAAAATTCATTACAGACTATGTATGTTTATTGCAAACATGTACGGATTAAATGGTAATTTCTCGGAAGGCCAATATACATTAAAGAATTAGAGATCGGAAAATATTTGCAAAGGGTACATTATAACCAAAACCTGCCCTCAGCTGTACCTCCTGATCATTTTACATCATGTTTTTACAACTTTTAGCATATCAATAGATATTAGGTGTCTTGTGCCTTGCCCTTAGAGACGAGCATTCAGTTTACAAACTTTTGGAACATGAAATGGCAAATTGATGTACTCTGTGTACAACCACGTTATTTTAATATTCTTTTGGCCTGTTTACAAGAACAAAAAAGGAAGAAACAGGAAAGAAAGAAAAATTTGGGAAAAAATTGCAAATATTTGTCACGTCGAGCATGAGTGTTGACTCTCTAAATGGAAATGTATCCAATGTTTTGAAAGCCTTTAATACTGGAGAATGCATTTTTATGTCTGAATGAATCAAATATGTCGTTTATCCATATGTCTGAAGAACATCGCCTCTCTTGACTGCGTTGTATGCATTTTACCTCTATGATCTGGACTAGAATACAGCTTGATATACTGCACTTTTCCCCTTTTTGTGTATATGTGTGAATGATTTAGAGAGTGAGTGTCCAGGACAGCGCTCAGGGCGTTTTTGCTCCGTGCTTTTACTGTACTGTTACCTGATATTTTTGTGCTACTGTATTTCCATAGCTGCTTGGATTTGGCCTGTAAACAGATTTCATGTCTGATCAGGTGTTTTCCTACATCGTTTTTGTTTCAATTTTATTAATTACTCTCTTATAGCATCCAATTTGAGATAAATATGTTTATGTTATATTTTTACAGCAAAGGACTATCCATGTCAAGGCTGGCTATTTTTTTCATATTTGTAAAAAAAATGTGAAAGAAATAAAGCAACAACAAAAAAAAAAAAAAGAATGAAAAACCCCACCAAACAATAGCACGCAAGTTTCACTGACAGCTTTCTATGAGAAGCCAACAGAAACTTTACCAACAATATGAAGGGTGAATGCTGAAAAAAGTTAAAACTAAAAACATTGGATTGCTTTTGATGGCTGTGTCTGACATCAAAAGTAAGAATAAATGTCTTTTCTGGGTGTTCCTTGCCGCACTACCAAATACATTTTTGTAGGCCTTAAGGCCCCATGTGTAATCACTAAGACACAATAATTCCAAATGAAGCCATCCCAAACAGACCTGGTCCACCTTATGATTCGACTTGTAGAAGTAAATTGGTGTATGAATATTTTTTTAAAGAACTGGTATAAATTGTTAAATAACACATGAGATCAGTCTAATTGTAAGTGATGTATGGAAAAGCAAGGCTCAACAAGGCAGGTTGCACTGATGTAGATTCTCTGCATACATGGAACTGGTTCGCCAGTTTTCAATAATGGATTTTTTTGGAAAGAAGGAAGGCTGCATGATAACCCGCTCCCTCTCACCTCAATTATGAGACACACACAGGTCTTTTGTCTTAAGCTCCACAGCTTGGCGGAAACTACGTCTATGTCAGTCGGAATCAATGGATGAGAGTACGCAGTGCAAAAGTAGTAATCTTAGTAGTAAAGTTTCCAGCTTCCTCATCCCTGATCATTCTTCAAGATCACTTGCACACCATACACATCTGGCGATCATGTATTATGACAAGCGGATATGCACACGACCTTTGTTTTACCCTAATATCATACCATTTTGTTGACAGAATTGTAATGGAAAATCACAAAAAAAATTACTGTGATCAGACCAAAGAGAACTTTGATTTACCAGAGGGACCTGTGTGGTCCCTATGGATGAAATGAGTTTGAAAAACATTCTGTTCACCCCTGGTTATAATATCAGTGTGCTTAAGTTCATTGTCTTTTCAGCCTAACATAAAGTCTTGGGACGGTAAACATTTGGTTTGTCAAGAATTATTTCATCACACAAAAAGTCGCCACCCAACTTTAACCACTGGGGATTCGTCATCGTGTCCCTGTGAGTAAAAAGTTTCTGCCCTCCCCCCCTTCACTATTTTTCGTGTGTAAAATTTCGTCCACTAGTACTAAATATCAACAAAGTGCTCTTTTCTAAAGGTAGGCCTAACAGCACCGTCAAGGGGGGTGTACCCAGGTATATCTTTCTCTTTGTAACCCAGGAGAAGCTTTGCTTGCAGTTGTACATTCAGTAAAAAATACGGGGAAAACCACAATATTTTGTCGGCATCATGCCGAAAAGTTTTCAAAACTGGGTTTTGTGTTCAATTTTTTGCTTGAACGGGCCTATGCCTGCAAGCCCACCAGTTGCAGGCATACATGTGCATATGTATTGCGTGGAGTAGAGAAAGAAAGAAGGACGGGGAAGAAACAGCCCGGTTTTGTTGGGTTTAATATTTTTAATAATGATGCCTCATTGACAAATTGGCATTTAGTACAAGCATGAGTGTATTAGTTGATAAGCGACTGAAAAGAACATACTTGGATGTGTGAAAACATCAGTGGTTATAACATAGAGATCTTAAAAGCTACTTGAAACATTCTTTCAAGCGAAACCTCAGTGAGTGGCAAGCAGGCTGAACAAGTAATAAGGATAAACATCCTTTCCCAACAAGGAAGACCGATGGGCTGCTAGGTAATATGCTGCTGAGCGTGTAAGGAGACGAAAAAGCTAGGACCAAGGCCTATGCCGATTCAGGTCTGCAAAGGAATGAACAAGCATGTGAAAGACAGAATTGAAAAATACAGATTTAATTCCATATATTCGGCTTATAAAAAGGCAATCAACTGGTCTGTCATTGTTTATAACAATACCCATACTTTGTGCACTTAAGTAAAAGAAAATGTGCTTGTTGTTGACAACAAATACAATGTGTATAATAAGGTTATAAACCCTTGTATTTTGTAATATTTCTGTTTTCCTTTATTTATTTATTTATTTATTTATTTATTTATTTATTTATTTATTTATTTATTTATTTATTTATTTATTTATTTATTGATTTATTTATTTATTTATTTATTCATTCATTTTTTTGTTTTATTCATTTATTTATTAAACTGATATTTTCAAAGTTCCACATGATTGTGTTTTTTTGAAGCCAGGAAAATATATCGCTACCGTGTCTTGTGAAAGTGACTGCTTCCAGCCATCCTGAAAATTTGAAAAGTATTATCAGGAATTAAGGGTATGGTATATAAATGTCTTGAAATTGAAAATAACATTATACATGAAAAGAAATAATAATCAGTTTTTGGGGATGAAGGTAGCACTTCTTGCCATTGTCGAGCATTAATGATAATACCCAGGTGCAACATTGACCATCTGGAAATCCATCCAGGAAGAGCAGTGCTGTAAAATTCCTGTGATAGTATCTGAGTCCCATGTAATTTCTGGCAGTACAACAATCGGGAGAAGTTGGTGTTGTGGGGCCCCACAGAAGGTCAATACCTGAAAGTATGGTTTGTACTTCCTACATACATATACATGGATCAAAGCGCATGCGTTTCTTTGGGGTCACCTTGGTTTTTTCTGCATGTTACCCTTGTCAACTTAAAGAGTCTTTAGTAAGCACGTGGTCTTTTGGCATGGTCTGTCAGTAGAAGTGGCCCATATTATGACGTATGTCATTTTGTGGGTTTGGTATCATGTTTCCTTTCCTTTTTCTGTTAATGAGAACAATGGTCATAAGTTGTTTCAGTTACAAAGACGCACCAATATGCATGTTGAGACAACCCCACAACACCCTTAAGCTGAAAATTAACTCTGCAATTTATTGCATTCACTGAATTTGACAGGTGCATGCACCACAGGTTCCCTCTGTCTTGCCCTGCATTCCTATTTCTTCTTTTCCCCACGCTCTACCCTCCTTCATGCTGTATAATCTATGGTAAATCTAGGTACACATCTACATGTCTGGTTGTACATTTTACTATTTAATAATAAAACATATTAAAGGATTATTTGTAAAGCTAGGTTGACTCTTTGTACTGCAGATGTTGAAAGGGATAGACATTTTTTGCAAGTATTTCAAGGTGTTTGAAATAGCTTAAAGGTACTAAAAACATTTCGAAGCATCCCCAAGAGGGTTCTGGGTCTGAACACATAGGGGAACGTTTAAGAATGTTTCAATCTGTTCAAGAGTACATGTTGGGGATGCAGTTAAAAGAAGTTCCAAAAGTTTGGAAGTGTTCAGAGCGGTTTTGGCTTTCTCCACAGTAGGAAATATTTAAAAGAGTTTTAACACACTCATAGGAAATGGTTGGGCGAGTGTTGGGGAGCATTGCTAAAGCATTGAGAACGCTTTTCAAAAGGTACCCTCTTCACTGAAGAGGATGAAGAAATGTTGGAAAACGCAGGTGGATTCGTTGTACACTTTTTTATAGCAGCTAAAAAAAACAGGTTTGCATATGCATGACAAGGCATTAATTTCTAAATGTTAGTTAACCATATTGAAGGTCACAGAGGGTAATGCTGCTGACTTAGATATTTATTTGTAATAAATGTGTCCAGCTTTGTCAGAAAAGTCATGTAGTGGTTATTCATCATGCTTCCATTCATTCATATATCCTCCATAACATTTTGTCATTTTCTTAGAGATATGTCATGTTCTGAATGGCTCATTATCATGGCAACAATGAACATTAACCGTTACGGTGGTAGCATAAAGAAACTTTCTTTAAAGAGTATATAACAGTGTAGTAAATCTGCAATAGTAAAGTTCATAGGGATAAACTTTGCAAACATGCTCAAAGATAAGTTCGACTAAACTATATGTTTTTGGCCCAGGGACACAATAGAGGACTTAGCACTGAAGAGATTTAGGCTGCAATCTGCCCTTGACCCAAATCACTCCTCTAATCTCTGGCCAACCTACCAAAAGATGAGATATGATATAGAGGAGGTTCAGATTTGCTGCTTCTCCCCCCCCCCCCCCCGTGCCGGGTTTACATTGTTTAAAACATGATGAAGGCTATCCACCCTTGGTCTACTAACAATGAGGCAGAATAGCTCCTAATGCATTCACATAAAGAGATGCTCTACACAGCAAAGCAGAGAAAATGAGATTCGGGACACCAATTACAGCCGAATTTCCTTTAGCATAACTTTTTAGAGTGGTATACGACATGCATCTTTTATTTGTATTTATGTACCTTTTTCACGGGCAATGAGGCACGTAATGAAGGCAAATGTATCTAATTTGATGCCAAAGAATGGTAGGCATTTCATTATTACATTTCATGAGGTAACCATGACAAGATGGTGAGATTTTTGCACCATACAAAGGTCCAGCAGTCTATCTGTTTGCATACAGGCAATGATAGCACATCTCTATATCAGTACCCAAATTGAAACTATTACGTTCTTTGTTATCCTTATCAGAGTTAAAATAGATCAATGGATTTGTTTACAATAATAGTGACTTTCCATTTGGGAGTTGTTCCCTCGTCAACCTGATTGCTTTAGCCCATCATGGCATAAAACATCTGATACTACCCTCAATTGAACCCCAAACTGGCCAAATTTGTCATATCCATTGGCCTGACCTTTGTAATTCCCAGGGAGTTGTGTGGACAAGCCTCACCTACTAGATGATGAGGTTGCTTGGATCAGCTTCCTGGTGCATGTTTTGTCATTTTGGTCTTCCTGTATATTTTTTTTCCATTTTGCCCTGTTTGGTTGTTACTTTGGCCACATGGTTCTGACATTTGCTTCCCCTAAGCCATTATCTGTGAGGAAACAGTAGCAGCACAAAAACCTGTACATAATTTCTTTGAGCTTAAAGTATATATATAATATATATATACATATATATGTATATATACATATATATGTATATATATACATATATATGTTTATATATGCATATATATGTATATATATGCATATATATATATATATATATATATATATATATATATATATATATATATATATATATATATATATATATATACATATATATTCCCATACTGATCAATTTCCATTGCAATGTCAAGAAAGATGTATAAGAACTAGTTCAAGACATTTTATATACCCTCATAACCCGGTAGAAAAAAATAGCAAATTCTTACACCATATTTTAAAATTTCCCCACAATATGAAGCTAGCCCCCTGAAACTTGGACTCATATTCTGGCCCCAAAACAATCTTTGCTATCTATATATGACCAAGTCCATAATGCTACGTCCGGAATATAACTGACTACGCGTGTATTTCGTATTTTCAGGTTTCAAATTTTCCCAAAATCGGTCATTTTTTTTACATGCACACGTCACCTCTGAAAACACCCCCACATTCTTCACATACTGAAGTGATTTGACGTTGATGGGAGTAAACGAAAATTTCCAACAACCAAGTGACCACCCTACTAAATAGGGAAATTGCTAATCTATCAGACTATATTCGTGAAACTGGATTTAAAGACTAATTTATATGAATTTTTATCACTTTTGGTAACATTTCTTTAATCCGGCCGCCTGTCAATCACTGAACTTCCGGTTAGCAGGATAGCTTTGTAAACAGTGTGATGACCGCACACACACTGCATGCCCAAAGACGAAATTTGGCGAGGGAAGGTTTGGTTTTCTGAGCTGGTGTAAATTTACTGGTATTTTGACATATTTAGACAGAATTTGATCAAATTAGAAAGGGATTTGTCTTATGAATATATAGTGATAATGCAGGGAAAGTGTTAGTGGTAAAGTCGGGCCATTTTCAGGAGGTTTCAGTCAGAAAGTTTGAACGAGCGAAAATAGGTCAGTGAGCATGGGCCGCCATTTTGAATTATATTTTCATCGACGAAAATTAACCAACACAAGTCTAGGTCTTGGACCAGTTAATCAAACCTAATAGAGTTACATGTTAACTTGGCTATATTCGTCAGTTTCTCTCGGACATATAAAAGGTTTGTTGACGCTATACCTGTTTTTTTTCTGAAAGTTTACTTCAATGACACTTAAATACCAACAGAAAATGGGGTCAAAATCGATTAGCGTTTTTGCTACTTGCGCATTTGTTTATGCTTACCTCCATAGCTACAGTTCCGAAGCACACCTTAGTGCAATGATAACACAACAAGATTTTAAGTTCAAGGATTAAATGTTGAAGTGACACCCTTCCCAAACCCACCAATAATCAGGCATATTTATTCCCTTCATATGACAAGTAATGGATCAGAGTTTCTCTGCTGTCTAATTTTTAATAGCCTGTTACCTTGGGTCCTGTGTTTATTGCATGGCTGAAAGTTCTGACACAGCTGAGCCTGCAGCGTATTTACTGGTCCCAGTCCTTTATAGTATGTCGGGACGTGGATGGCCAAAGAGTAGCAGGGATGCAGGATGACGGAAGGCAGCAGGAGGGAGGTCTTCTAGAGGAGGGGGGCAGGTAGTAGGGAGAAAGGTCGAGTTTGGGCGGGATCAGACAGGAGGGGAGGATGAGCGCAGGGTAGAGCTTGGGGGTGGGTGAGTGGGACAACGACATCCATCTAAGCTTGGACAAACTACGGATGAAATCAAATATTAAGAAACTCAAAAGGAAATAATGCAACCGTAGCAACGTTACAAAAGGACAGCAAGAGAGTGTCACATCTCTCCAAGTTTACAAGAAAGTTTGCAACCTTGGAGTTGCTGCCAACCACAAACCTATTTGTATTTATTTTCGGAAGGTGCGATAGCAGATTGGCCAACATAATATAAAGTGCAAAAATGAAAGTCTATAACAAAATCTATCCTTGACTATGGGGCTATTCTGTTTCCCTAAACAACCATGGTTATGCAGCTATGCCATACTCAGCCTATGCTCTTTTCCCAGACCTAGTTAGCCCTCCGTTCCAGACAAGTTGAAATAAAATACTTTGTTTGATTTGACTTGACTGCAAAATAAAGGCACACCATGGCTACTTTCTCCATAATAACTTTCTGCCTAGGTCGAACTCTTTTTTTTTAAATCAGGAAAGGGTGGCTTGAAACTTTTTTTTCTTTTTTTAATTATTTAATGTGTCATAATTAGGGTCGGGACTTGGGCTGGTAACTTGGACATTGGTTGAGACCTCTTTAAAATGGATGTTTTTTTCCTCTTTTTACTTCCTTTGACGTCAGTTTAATTTGTTTCCTAGGCACAGCCAGAGGCACTTGTCTACAAGTAGCAATCTACATCCATAAACATAGTACTCACAATGGGAGAATAATTATTTATATAGGCATATGCAGAAAGCCAATGATTGTTTTTGAGAATTTTTCTGTAAGAGAGTAACTAAGCTTATTCCTACTTAGTGGCCTACAAACCATTAATTGTGAGTAATGTGGCGTTGTGTTGCCTAGCAAAGAGATTGCATATATTTCTATATGTACTGCATGACAAAGAGTAATCTGCCTCATACCAAAGGGGCACATTGCACATAGCACAGACTCAAGCTGAAGGCTTGGGAATGAATGGCACTTCATAAATGTAATTCTCATATGCAATGTGTAATACGTTGCAACTGTATTGTAATGCCAATTAACACACCTAAACACGGGAGTGACAAGGGTAGGGGTATTTCCCCACACAGAGGGGGCCACCTTAATGATGAATGAGCAACACGGAACGCCACTTTCTGGATCAGAAAATAAATAGAGACTCTCACATGGATAAGAGCGAGTAACTAGTTTTCTCTCATGAGCGATCGTTGTTGGGGAAAACCATTACTCACTATAGGTCACGAGTGATTTTCCACACCCACATTCATCCCAAGTGACAAAAAAATTGTAACTCATTCTCCAGCCATTTAAGATTTTGTTTATTCTATGTCTAATCGGGTATTCATCGCCCTTGGCCTACTTCCAATGCTGACCTGGTGTGCCCTGCTTGTTTAGGTTGCTTGCAGTTATCCTATGTCATGCGTGACATATAATCCAACTTCTTAAGCACACTTTTTATTTTGTCTCAATGTCAATCTATCACGTTACTTATGCAGGCACGTCACAATTTACATTTAAAAATGTTTAGGTCATGTGATTTACATTCTGTTAATACTTTTGAATTTCCTTCTAGAAAATAATAATTCACCCTCAAACATAGAATGAAATACCATGGCAAGCAGGACAATGAGTGGAGTTAAATTGTAGGCAAGCTAAGCAGGAAGGATCAACATCAACACAAAGCCACTAAGTCTTGGTGGTAGAATAACACCAACCACCACTTTTATAGGTATGCTAGCAGGCTGCTTACCAGTACAAGGTCTTAAGAGTGTGGCTGGTCTGCCCTATAGGTCTGCAGATCGAGTAAATGGGGCAAAGATTAGCTCCTTCTGTCTGCATGAGGGTTTGCCACTGCATAGGCCTAGTACAACATGAAAGAAATGAGTTATATTTCCATATTTTTTTTTCTGGCTAAATAAATGTCTGTAATGCTAGTTTATTAAATTGGACTATTGTTAAAAAACGTTTGGTGGTAAGTAAAGGTTTACTCATGCATCTAATTGGTGTTGTATTGAGCCTGTTTAAAACCAAAGCAACCACAAAATTGGTAAGATCACTGGAACTTAAGAATCACAGCTCTGTTTGGCATAGCTTTGAAAAAATATATATATATTTTCATATTTGATTGTGACCAATGAACAAAAATTTAGATTTGGGCCTACCAGCCGTGGTCAGATATCTCTCGCATGCGTACAGTACAAAGTGGAATAGTATATTTGTCTATGGTAGTGTTGGGGATGGTCAAGTATTGTCCTTCCAATTATCCCTACTTCACCTTATTTTCGCCACTGTTACTTCTGATTTATATTCATTTGATGCACCTGTGTCAGAAGCATAAAAAACAACTTGGAATGCCATTTTTATCCACAATGACTTTAAACATATGCAACAGTCAAAGCCTGTAAAGTACACAATTGGTTCAATTTTGTAATGACTGAGATGTAGATCATAATTTCGTCAGAGGCACAGGTTTGATAAACATGCATATGGAACATTGAATGGTGAGTCCATCTCTGATAGCTTTGAAAGTATCTTAATCACACATCATTTACATAAATCTGAAAAACATGAATATTCCATATGAAATTATTTGCACATGGTATCAATGCGTCAAATTGGAGATTTTGTGCATCATGGTGTTTGAGAAAATGTGTCACACAAAATTTGGTTCCAAAAAGAACGAACTCGAAGTATGTTGGAAGGACTGTGTTAAGTGCTTTCTTATATTTTGAAGAAAAAAGGCTCTGTGGTAGTATATCCACCTGTTGGGACAATTTTATGTTGACCAATCATGGTTTGGGGTTGTGATGTAAGAAAAAGGGCCGTCTCTTTCACCTTGGTTTTGCTAGAGTAAGGCAAGGCAAGCAGCAGATTTAACATGCACACAAAATGGGCACAAATAGTGAACTTCTGTCAACATACAATTACTATTTGATCAAAAATAATGAAATCTGTAAATGAGAGAATGGACGATATTATGCCAAATTATCTTAAAAGCATTCATGGTTCAGTCGTCAAACATAATAGTTGTTGAAATAATTTCACTTTCATGTATTTGCCTATAATGTTGTGCAACTGTTTTACTCTTTTTTAGTGAATGTAATGCATGGAGAAATATACTGGGAACATGACAGCCATGGCAGTGCATGACTGCACATACAAAATAGCTGACTGTAAGTTTACAAACACTATTCTCCATGTATATATATATATATATATATATATATATATATATATATATATATATATATACGTGTGTGTGTGTGTGTGAGAGAGAGAGGGAGAGAGAGAATATTTTACTTCTACATATTTTTGCACTTGCACATTTTGTCTATGATTTTTGTCATTTTGTGAATTGACAATATATGACATTTACTAGTTTAGAGAGCATGATCCGGTTGCAAATATTTGCTACCTTGAATTGGATGTCATATTTATGCAGATGCTAACCTAAGAACACATAACCACATATATGATGTTTTCTTAAACAGCCAGTTAAAAATGTAAATTGGACAAATTTCTTCGTGCGCAAGCAAAAAAAAAAAAAAAATTTGGTAAACCGGTGTTTTTCAGCTAGCGATATTGACATTTGTTGGGTTTTTTCCATCCAGCGTAGACCGGCTGAAAAAGGCTAGTAATTTGACATTTTGGGGACTGACCTTTAATTTTTTAATTGACTGCCAGCAACAAAACGAAGTGTTGCAATCTTTATAATTCAGAGTTCTCGGTTCAGGTTGTTGACCTCTCTTTACACCTATGTGTTTCTCTCCCATGTTGTGTTTCACTGAACATGGATTTATATTTTGAACCACATTTCTTTCTCATTTGTTTATTTATCTTTGTTTCTGTTCTCATCTTTTCCTGTAAAGACCGTATTTTGGCTTTTTTGTCTGTTTAATATATGGCCCTGTGATTCAATTAATTTGGGGTTATAGGATCACACAAATATTTCTAACAGACAAACAGGAAATTTTGATTCTTTTTTTAATTTGTTGCAATTTTCTTGGTTATGTATAACTGAAAAAAGTAGTGACAGGTTATGTATAATGGGAAACCTGAGACAACGATGACTCAAATATTAAGAGTCAAGAACTAAATGAATATCACCACACTGTCGTCAATGTTGTGTATGAGAGTCAGGTTATCACAGTTTTGTGAGAATATTGCGAATAACACACACCATGTCATGCTGAAGGTCCCTTCTTGGTCCTACTTCTCCTGTACATTATGTAAGACAACTCTGACGGAATGTATGTCATTGATAGACAGTACACTAAAGTTAGGACTGCCATCAAGCGCACCAACGTTCTTCTGTATATTATATATACTCTCCCGGTGATTTTAAAACAAAGCCTGGACAGACCAATGTACTTGTGAATTGACGGCATGTGATCTGTGGAATCTGTAACTTTGATGAAGAAGCTACTGATACCTGTATACATTGGAGGAGAACACTTTGGGATTGTGTTGAATACAATCTTACATTGATCACCGTATGATCAATCTGGTGCCCTGCATTTTTTGCACCTTAAAGGTGCAAGGGGTGAAAGAGATGTCTTGAATTTTCATGAAGTGGTAGATCATTGAACTTACAGTTTTGTTTTGCACATAGTGTTCAGAGTTGGTGCACTTAATTATCTCCAGAATTGTCTTTCAAATAAATAATAGAGAAGTAAAGGCAATCAAAATTTCTTCAAAGAGTATTTGTCACACATCAATATTAATGAACATCTATTGCTGTAAAAACAAAATGGATAAATCGTAAATCTCAATATTATAATCACAAAAATTCAGTGTATGTGCTGGTGCAACAAACATTACATGCAAGATAGTAATCACGATATTACCAAGTGCTTGCTTTTCAAAATGTGTGTCAAATGATTTTTTTTTCTTGTTTTTTTTTTAACCCTAACTGACTTGACAGTTGCAACACGTTGTAATTTGGTGCTCCAACTTATTTGTCCATTGTCCATCATCTGTCAATCAAATATTTCAGAGGTTCAACTTCTCCAAAAGAGTAGAAAGTATCCTGTCAAAGTAGGTCAAGACGTTCATTATATACACCTCTTCCGCATTACGATGCTTATGCTCCAGTGGTCTTCTGAGACTATTCTCTCCAAAGCCATTTACTAATTACTGCAACATTGCACAGACACACTTCCATATACCTTTAGACAATATTTGTGTAACAGGTGGTTCTGACTTTTATCACCATTTTGTTGTGAAGTTTGGGTTTCCCTATTTTGAACATCTAGAAGAACTCCTATTACTGCGAAAATTTTCCCTTGAATTTTGAGCATTTTCTGTAATATTGTCATATAACCTCATGTTGGCTTCTGTTTAAAATGGGGTCAGACATACTTGGGCTCTATCCCCTCTTAGTTTGGTCTTTATAGGTTGCTGCTGCCATTAACTGGTGTTTAGCACATTTTCAAATTTGGGAATTATTGACATGGGTTCATATACATATGATCATAGGAATTCTAGGGATAGCAGCAAATCTGACATATAGCATAGTTGCTGGTGGAATTCTAGGTCCTTGCTTCTTACCAGTCAAACAGTAATAGGCAAGTACCTTTGCTTTCTTTGTAGTGTCAGGGATTTTGTCATAAAACAACATTGAAAGGCCAAATTTATTTTCTGCATGAGTGACCTGAAAAAGCCAGACACATAATGACGTGTATCTCGGCAATGGTGTTTCCAACTTATGATTATTCATAAACACAAAAGACGTATCTGAAGGGTATCAGATCAGTACAAGAACATCCAGGTCCTCGTGTTAGGAGCAATTCTCGGTATTTGGGTTATAACTGCTGTACATTATGTCAATTCATAATGTTTTTATGGACAGTCAACAGAAAATAATGATTGACTCGGAATTTACCCCTTTATGCTATGGTTGCTCATTTTGATATTAAAAGGTCACTGCATTCTTTGTGTGTGTGCCAGGTAACTGGGTTTGCCTGCTTCGTCATTGAGCTTTGATCAATGAACCATGGAGTGGCCTGAAGTGGTGACCTGCATACATGCACAGTGGTAAGCGCAGGGAACGTTCTGATGTGATCTAGAAAGCTCACAGGGAAGTGTGATGTGTTCTTAATTAAAAAACTGTAGAATACGCGTTCTCAGCCTGGGTACATGAAGCAGCTCCCTCAATGATAGGGATAGGAGAACTCTGATATCTGACAGAAGCTGTGCGATTGCAAGCCAGTGGGAATGTGAGTCATTGCTGTTGCCTAGGAGATATTCATTTATACATTGTACCTTGGACATTGCCTTTGCGTGGACTGGTATATTAGTGTTTACTTGTACCACATTGGAACCAAACTGTAACTCTGTGGGATTATGACCAGCAATGTGTTCTGTGGACCACAATTGGGAGAAAGATATGCCTCTATGGGATTTGGACCAGACTATTTGGCACTTGCCATAGGAATTGGAACTATGGGAACGTACCTGTAGAGAATAGCTCACCAGGGATTAGGATTTACATGCAGTCTCATACCTAATATAATATCAGCATAGCTAAGTGAATAACTCCCCTATGATTACTCATAACCACAAAAGAAGTATCATGTGGGTGATATAGCAGATGCATTTAATTTTCTTCTATCTCACCCAAACTTGTAACAAATATCAGAGTGTTGAACACCGTGTAACCATTATCTTGATCCAAGCTTTTTGATTTCTTTTTAGTTGTTCTACCGGTTATTCAATTTATAGCTGTTGGTCAGATAGCCCCACTGCATTTTGAGATGTTGATTGGTTAGTTGCACCTGTCAGGCTGCATTCCTCGCCTTGATTGTATCCCTCTCCTTGTGTGCATCCCAGGTTTTACTCAAGGTGCAGCATGGCAGCCTGTCAGGCAATGTCAGCCTGTCCACTGCCTCGAGCCATAGTTTGTGAGTGTATTGTAGTCTATATGTATCTCAATGTATCTTAGACATTTATATTTTCTCCTGCCTAGTACTACTGTTGCTCAGTGGTGGGGTCCCTGGGTCACTGGGTCACTTAAACATTTACAAGTCTCTGGACTTACCTGTCTTTGGTGTGCATTTAACTTTTAAGATTTGCACGATATAAAGAAGGAAAAGTTTGTTTTTTTTTTTCTATTTTGTGTCATCTGAACTTCTTGCAATGCTAATCTTTTCTCATATCAATACATAAGCAAAGAAATGAGTATATGTTCATAACTATATCCAAGACAGTTGTTGATCATGTTAATTTGACTATTTTGAAACTGTATCCCATCTGATTCGATACAATGGATATTTCTTTGTGTAAACAAAAGAAATCATTTTTGGTAAATCACTCTTCCATGATGCATTAGCCTTAGGTCGCTCTAATCGTTATGAATAATTCCCCAGATGAAAGAACTTTATTTTCCTTAACGAAAATATACAACCATACCTGAGAATCCACGTGCATGAGATATAATAACCTGTAGCATCCGCATAAAACGAAATCCGTGCAAATATTATTGCTGAATTCCATAAAGATAGTGGGGTATGAATAACATTGTGTACACATCTCTCTGGTTTGTATTGGCTTTTCTAGCAACAAACTTATTTTCAGCACACATTTTCAATACCCTGTAATTGTCTTATGAAGTCCGAATAAATCGCTAAGTGTTTTTCACAAAATGTAATCTAATAATAATTTGAGCACAGTTCAGAAAACCAGTTTCGTTCGTAAAGTAACTTTTGAAATTCTGTAAAATTTAGAGGCCCGTTTTGAAGGTGAGACGTGATTTTGTCATATGGCTTGCATCAAATACACCGCTGCTCGAATGCAAATTGGAGCTTCCATTGCATGTGTGTGGCAGGGAGGGTTATGTTCAGACTTATAAGGGTCGTTCAGCTGCGAATTAAATCAAAGTGATGGAGTGTATTTATAAGACTCATATGCAACAACAATGTCTTTTGTTTCTTTCAAAAAGGCATTTCTTGTATCAGACATGCATGGACAGTGTGCTTAAAGCAATCAACACATCAGCATTGCTGTGGTATGCTGATGAAAACACATTTCTTGTCATCATGATGTTTTACCAATGACGAAATAAATATTTAGTGGAGGTACAGTTGCGGTAAAAAAATCTCAAAATATGCTAACTTTTTACATCAGTGAAAGACACAAAAATTGAGGCTAGTCTAATTATCGACAGAGCTAAATGTGTTCTGAATTAACTCCCATTATTGAGGCTCTTTCTATGGAAAAATCTGCAAAAATTTTTTTGTTGGGGATTTCAATATTGATTTATTACAAGTCAATTTGAGGGAAAAGTTTCCTGAGTACTTTGACGTCATTCTCAACAATAACTTTATCCCTAAAATTACCTTGCCAACCCGTTTATCTGAAAAACGTGCCGCCTTAATTGATAACATCTTCTGCAGCACATCTCATTCAAAAAAGTCCTGCCATTCAGGTATAATTTTTACAACCTTATCGGATCACTTCCCATATTTCACTTGTCTAAATCAAAACCTGGACTTACCCGGCCCTCCTAAATTCATAAATATTGAAAAGAGAGATAACAACTCTCTAAATGATTTTTATCATGAGCTAGCTAATTTGGATATTATACAATCTTTAAATACTGACCCCTCTCATGATCCTAGCTTAAACTACAATACGCTGGAGCGCATTGTTTGCCAGGCCAAAGAGAAACATTTACCTATTAAAACTGTCAAATTTAACAAATATAAACACAAACATTCCCCTTGGATAACAAATTGTATCGTAAGATCTCTGAAATTTCGTGATTCCCTTTACAAGAAGCTGAAAACCACACCTGCTGATACTCCCCCCTACTTTACTACAAGCATAATCTCAAAATTAACAACAAAATTCTTGACAAAATTATTCGTCAATCGAAGCAGGGATTTTATAACAGACAATTTGACAAATTTAAAAATGACACTAAAAAGACTTGAGAGACTATTAAGTCAATTCTGCATATCCAGAAATGCAAAAAAGAATTCCCTTCCTTTTTTAAAATTGCAAACTTAAAAGTATCTAATAAACAAGAAATTGCTGAACGTTTTAACTCATTTTTCACCAATATCGGTCCAAAATTGGCTATGCAGACACAGGTACCAAACATACCGCATTTCTCAACTTATCTTAAAGAAACAATTGTACATTCAGTCTCCTTTATAAACATTGCAGCAGATGATATTCTAGGTATTCTGAATAATTTCAAGCCGAAGACGAGCACTGGACATGATCATTTGTCCATGAAACTTATCAAAGGTGCACGTGCTTCATTGGCAAAGCCATTGTCCTTAATCATAAACCAGTCACTTTGTACTGGCATTTTTCCTGACAAATTAAAGACAGCCAAGGTTATACTGATATATAAGAAAGATGATAAGAGCTTAATTGACAACTATCGACCCATCTCGCTACTCCCTGTAATATCTAAAATCTTTGAAAAAGTTGTGTATCGTCAAATTTATGATTATTTTAAGTCTAACCTCTTGCTCTACATCAGTCAACACGGATTTAGAAAATTACATTCAACCGAAACTGCTACCTTGGAATTTATTGATAAAATTTATAGAGATCTAGATGCTGGTGAAATACCTATCAGTGTATATCTAGATCTGTCAAAAGCTTTCGACACGTTAGATCATGGTATTCTCCTGCATAGATTAAATTATTATGGTATAAGAGGTATTCCTCTTAACTGGTGCAAAGCTATCTCACTGGCAGAACTCAGTTTGTCGAGTATAATGGCATATGCTCTACAACCTTGCCTATTACTACTGGCGTTCCCCAAGGCTCGATCCTCGGTCCCCTTCTATTTCTCATCTACATAAATGATATGCATTCTGTCTCTGATAAATTTCAATCAATCCTTTATGCTGATGATACAACATTACTCAAGTCTCTCTCTTTTTTTAACTTCTCCACAGGGTCAACAGATCAATATTTATCCAAAAATATAAACTCTGAACTACAAAAAGTACATGATTGGTCAGCCGCCAACAGACTGTCTTTAAACTTATCTAAAACTAAGTACATGATTTTTCATTTCCCACAAAGAAAAGTTCAATTGGATTTAGATATCATAATAAACAACACTAAAATTGAAAGGGTGAATGAATTTAATTTCTTAGGCTTACAGGTCCACCAAAATTTGTCATGGGCCCCACATATTAATAAAATTGCCAATAAACTTTCCAGGGTCATTGGCACCCTCAAGAGATTGTGTTCTTACATACCTATGACAGGGCTTCTCCTTTTATATAATTCTCTCTTTTTGCCAACTTTCTCAACTACTCTCTTTTAGCTTGGGGTCATTCTTGCGACCGAATTTTTACGTTACTGAAAAAGGCTATAAGACGTGTTTGTAACACCAATTTCCTTGCGCATACTGAGCCATTGTTTAAAAACTTGAATATCCTGAGACTTAAAGATATACTAAGAATGAAAGCTCTTAAATTCTATTACAGGTACTCCAACAACCAACTCCCTGGCTACTTTGAGAACATGTTTTTTACCCCTACTGCAACACACGAACACAATACCCGACACAGAGATATTCCTCGATTAGCAGTCCCTATCAGAAGCTCTACACAAAATACATTCCGTTTATTTATTCCAAGTCTAATAAAAGAGGCATCTCCAATCATCACAGACAAAGTCTATTCCCATTCGTATTCTGGATTCTCAAAATATGCAAAATTACAGTTCATCAATGAATATTCAGACGTTTGTACCATCATTAACTGCTACATATGTAATAGAGACAATTAAAATGCTAGTTATTGCACATCTTTCCAATTCATATAAATGTATCAGAAATACTGTTTCTTAGTCCTGCCATTGCCTGAATTACTTTCACTGAGATTTCCTCAGTCCCAACCAGCCATTTATCACATAAATAACCAGGTGCAACTTATGATGTAACACTACATCTTTCAGGTAGCTCCAGCAATAGCGGAATCAAATTCCTTAGCTGGAGTTAACCCGACAGTATTTATTTGAATGTTATTCAGCTTGTGGCTTTTATAACTGATGACTATATCTTTATTTTTGCTTTGATAACATTCTGATTGATTTGCCTATGATGTAACATGGCTGTCAAATAAAATCATTTTGACTTTGACTTTGACTTTGACTTTGTTCTGGGGGCAAAATAAGAGAGCAAAAAAGTGACGGTATCTTTCCTTTGTCAAGAGAAACTCAAGTCATATCTTGCATTGTACAAAATGTTAAAAGGACTTACTGCCCCAGGTTAACCTGACCCTTCCCCCAAACATATTAACACTAGTTGAATGTCTTTTTTTTTCCATAATATATTCTACGATTATATCCATGCCGTGCAGGCCAAATGACAATAATTGTAACATTACTCACGATTTCCAGTCTTTCTCTCATTGCCACTTATATGGCCACTCACAATTATGAATGTGTGTGTGTGTGTGTGTGTGTGTGTGTGTGTTCATGTGTGTGTGTGTGTCTGTCTGTGTGCGTGTGTGTGTGTGTGTGTGTGTTATGCACTGTTTGAAGTGAAAAACATGAAAATTGAAAAAAATATATGCATGGAATACTTTTGTCACGTTAATAGTGCTGAGTATGAGTATGGAGACAAAGATATCAAATGGAATTCAGAAATAGTACTCCAATTTATGGAGCACCCATGCAGTACACAAACGCATATGTTGAAATACTGAAATTGATGATGACAAATTGCCTTCATAAATACTTTCCCACAAATTTTAAGCAGCATGTCATACAAAGGTCTAAAAGAGGAGTCAAGTCGTCCTGTGATAAAATCTGCATTTATGTGACTTCATTTGTATCACCTCTGTAAACAGAACACATTTCACATATGCACAAGTAGTTGTTGCCATTGTCAACACGACTACCATGTGTTTCATAACGCACCACGTGCATATAAAAGATGTCACAGAAAAGACCTGCTGAAGAGTTTGACATCAACATGTCGATAGAGTTAGACTTTTGCAGAAGAGAGAGACTTGAGACTTCAGCGATAGAGAAGGAGGGAGGCCAGAAAAAAACCACACACATATTGCAGACAGACTGATGTTGGTTCAATATGTGCCATCGAAATAGCTAAAGAAGGTCCTTTTCAAATACAGCAATGGACCAGGCATTGACACTGTGAGGGCATAATGTCATGGCGAATTAGAGATTATAACATCCACTGTGCTTACCTACAATTTGCATATGAAACACTTGTGCAGGCTTACATTGGTACAAATGTCACATACTGTAGACTCAAATAACAACCAATGGCAGAAAGTGCGCTTTTGTGACGAGTAATGATTTTCTGTGTAATTTCTTCATGAACAAACAAGAGTGTGGTGGCTCAGGAGACAGGACGCAGCTCCAATCGTTCAACTTAATTGACTGCTTCAATTGATCATCACTTGTGAGATAGACATCGGACACATTTTACATCCATAATGTGATAATGGCCATATTGTGCCAAACATTGATGAATAGGGGCCTACCGCCACTGTTGATCACTTCAGATTGCCACTGAAATGGTACCAATCATCAGCGAACTGCAGAGTCATGGCCAAACGGTATCTAAGGCCATGAATATCTGTAATTGATGTGACTACATATAGAGCAAAAAATTACATGAATTATCCATATATGCCATACACATGAATTACTGTAAACTTCCTTTCTATCAAAGATGGGGAAAAACTTATTAACATTTTTGTGTTCAACTTCCTACACTGTGGGACACGGCAGTACCATATCGATGAGATTGGTTGTTTTACTAGTAAAACTTAGGCAAAACATCACGTTAAACAATACACACATATTGTGCATATTGGATGGAACGTAAAGCACTACAATTCGGCTCAGCACGATTATGCACTTCACGGTTGATGTTGTTGAAATCTAAACAAAACAAAAAATATGTAGCACTACAATTCGCCTCATAACTAGTAAGCACTTCAGAATCAGAATCAGAATATGTTTATTTGACATACGGAATACACTGTGAAACAGAACAAATACAAAACATATAGTGCAAATAACTGTGGTTAACAAAATAAAATGTAAATACAACAAAATTGAGTCAGGATGACCCCAGCTAAGGATTAAGCAACCCGCTATTGCTGGGGCCACCTTGGGAGATAAAAAGAATTTAGATTACAGCATTTGTCACGAGGTTAACATAATTACTAACATTACTAGCCACAAACTTTACATATTACGTACATAACAATTTGTTCTGGTACATTCATTATTGTAATTGTTGATATAATAACACATTGGGTAATGTGAGAAACCATAATACGAATGTGTGTGAATTTTGTCCTAATTACATAGGGGAGTGTTTTGCAATAAGAGAAGAATGTAATACCTGATAGAAGTTTTTTACTGTTGTTTTTCTTCGTACTGGAATTCTGGGATTTTTACTTAGGTGGGTAAAATGTGAATGAGTAGCAGAGGGCAGTTCAAACATATCAAGAAAAAAGCTAGGTACTTCATTTTTTTAATATTTGTAGTAAAATTTAAGTGCTTTTAAACGTAGAAGGTCCTGAAGTTTCAAACGTTTGTGTCGCATAAAAAGGGATCAGTATGTGCATTATATCCACCATAAGATACAAGACGAACAGCCTTCTTCTGTAATTTAAAAATGCGATCTTGAGTGTGACCCCAAGAAAGAATGCCGAAATTTAAATGTGACAGGAACAGACAAATGTACATAATTCATAAAGTTTTTGTTGGGACATATTTGCGGATCCTTCTGAAAATTCCAATTACTTTCAAGAGTTGATTGCCATTTTTTTGCAAATGAGCATTCCAGTTCAAGTTTCCTTGTATGCATAAGCCCAGGAAATCAAACAGTTTAGTTTTTGAAATTTGAGTACCGTTTATTTTCAAATCAAGTGTAAAGTTTATCCTTTTTTGTGGGAAATGAAATAACATGTATTTTGTTTTGCTTATGTTTGATGAGAGTTTGTTCGCTGACAACCAGCCATAGACTCTATTTAGTTCATCATTTATAGATTCAGAAATGCCACCAAATACAGAGTCAAAAATACATATGGAATTTATCAGAGTCGTGTCATCGGCAGATATAATGGAATCAAATTTAGATGTGGCTATGTGCATTTGTATAAATGATAAACAGCAGAGGTCCCAGTATAGATCCTTGTGGGACCCTGTTGTGATAAGTAAAACATCAGAACGAGTTTCATCAAAGAGCACATATTGTTTTCTATTTTTAAGATAATCTTCGAACCAATTTAAAGCAGTACCTGTAATCCCATAATGTTTTAGTTTCCGCAAAAGAATCTGGTGATCTAAAGTATCCAATGCCTTTGACAGGTCTAGATATATGGCTAAAGGTAATTTGCCATTATCCAGGAAATTCATGATGCTATCTATACATTCTAAGGCTGTCGTTTCTGTAGAATGCAGTTTCTTGAATCAGTGTTGTTTTTTGTAAAAAAGAGAATTTACGGTGAGATAGTCATTCAATTGATTGTAGGCTACTTTTTCCAAAATTTTAGACATGGCCGGTAATAAAGATATTGGGCGATAATTTACAAAAAGAGTTTCATCATCTTTTTTGTATAGTGGTACAACTTTAGCAATTTCAAGGCTATCAGGGAAAATGCCTGTAGATAAAGATGGATTTGTTATTAATGCAAGGGGTTCGGAAATAGAAGAGATTAGACCTTTCAACAATTTCATTGATAAGTTGTCATGTCCCGTACTGGACTTTGGTTTGAACTTATTGATGATACTTGAAATGTTGGTAGGATCCACTAAAGAAAAAGAAAAGGTGCTGTCCACCGATGTAGTGAGGAATAAGCTGAAAGAGAGTCTACTTGTTGAGGTGATGTTAGCTGCCAGCTTGGGTCCCATATCTGTGAAGAATTTATTTAATCTGTTTCCTATTACTCTTTTATTTTTGTTTGTATGAAGAATGGACTTAATGGTATCCCATGTCTTTTTTGTATTGTGTTTAAACCTTTCAAATTATGCATGGTAATGGTCCCGTTTTAATTCATTTATATTTTTGGTTAATATTTTATTAAATGTTTTAAGATTTTGCTTTAGTATTTAGTACTGAGGATCATCCAAAGAGATACGTTATAGTGTTCTGTAAAGAGTGTCGCGAAATTTTGAAGATCTCAGGATACCATAAGTAATCCAAGAATAATTTTTATGTTTATATTTTCGGAACTTGACAGTTTTCGCCAGAAGATTTTTTGCAATTTCAAGAACTTGTTCCACTCTGTTGTAATTTACATTAGGGTTGCACTGTAGGTTGGGATTTAATTTACTCATAATATCAGTATTTCTTATTTCATTATAAAACATTGTAAAGAGTACGGATCTTTATTTCCACTTTTTATGTACCGAGGGGGGGCTTTGATTTTAGGTTTCAAGTTAATACAAATAAACACAGGAAAATGGTCTGACATATCAGACAATATTATTCCAGATGAGCACATCTTTTTGGAACTAGAAAGTTTACAATATATTGGATCTATCAGAGTTGCTGCTCTCTCAGTTAGCCTGGTAGGCAAGGTGATTTTGGGATAGAAACCGTTGCATAACATGACATCGAGATATTCACTGTATTTTTGTCTTGTGTTCATTTTCAGCAGATCTATATTGAAATCTGCCACAATCACTTTTTCAGAAGACTCCCTTGATAGAGCTTCAATAATTGGGCTCAGATAATTTATAAACAAATCAATATCATTATTACAGTCTCTGGTAGGCCTGTAAATATTGCATAGAGTTAATCTTTTATCATTTTCATGTAAAGATATATCAATAAACTGACCTTCCCAAATATGGTTTGGTATGTAAAGGTTTCAAATAAAACCAACTTTAAATTCTTTTGTAAATATATTAGTAAACAACCATGGGTGCTACAGGTAGCTGCCAAAGGTAGCATAACATAATTCTCTAGAGAATAGAGTGATATAGTAGACACATCATCTATCCAGGTTTCTTGAAGACAAATAGCATCAAATTCGAAATCATTTTTAGCCAAATAATTAATTAAAATATGGAATTTGTCAAATTTTGCGTTTAGGCTCTGAATGTTCAAATCTAGTACAGAAAAAGTTTGCTTCAGCGGTTTTAGATAGTTAGCCAGATGCTCCGTGTCCACATATGGGGAGTTTGAGGCTATAGAGATAGCATTATCCAAGGTATCTGCATCATATAATAAATCATTTAAACAGTTCCTTAATGCCCCACCAAAAATTTTTCAACACATCTTTGTCCATGATATTAGATGCCATACTCACAATAAAGAGTTTGTTGCATGCAGAGCATCCACATGTACGTACAGATTGTAATAGTCTGATGCGTATAAATTATATACATATGATAACAGACGAGACAAGTAACAATATGGTAAATTCTCAATGAATCCGATAACATGTATGATAAATGTTCATACAATATAAAAGCCAAAGCAGCACCAAGGTGCACGAGTTTTCTTGTTACATATATAACAGGTAGGGGCACAAATTACACAAAGATCAGCAAGATTTGGTTTGCCACCGTCAAGTGTATGCAGCGTATACAATGTAGACCATGTTCGTAAATAATGTTTCTTATATGGTAAGGAGGAAATGAATACAAATTGCACAAGTTGTTCAGCAACTAAAAATTGAATTGTAGCAACCCATGTATAAGCAATAAACATTTCACATCTATATACAATAAAGAACAATACAATAATGTCTGTCACAGGTAAGTAGTAGACTGACCATGAGACTTGAATAATTGAAATTATTTTGGTGTATGCAAGCGTGTGGCATTATATCATGAAAATACCATAATATATATTTTTTTCTTATCTATATGTTAGTTTGTTTTGCGCGTCAGGTGGTAGAAGCTGAGCAAAACTTCTGAGTTCTGAAATATTGGGAATTAGATATGAATAGAAAAAACAAAAAAATAGAGTGGAAAAAACACACATGAAACTCATGTCCATTATGACAATCATAATCTTCATTCTCATCACCATTATCATTTTATTTATTATTATCATCATTGTGATTACTATTAAGGGGACAACTTGCCACAAAATAATAGGACAAAAATGCGTTTTCATTGGGGCACCACAGCTTCATTTTGGAATAAGATGCCAAGCCCTCAAAGATCTTAAAGATCATCCAGAAATGCCCCAAATTCGGTTTTTAGTTTTGCAGTAAGTCCAGAGAATAGCACCTTATTTTTTGGAGGCCAGTTTATATGGAGAGGTTTTGTGCTGGATAGAAGAAAATCAGAAACAGATAATTGCCCTACCAAGAGTCTTGCACAATGGTTTCATTGCCTAGCATATATATATGTTTTTGTTAAGTAAGGCATGATGTAGTTAAGACATAAAGTGTAGAACAAATAGTTCGGGAATTTCATCCCAGCAATGAGAGCAATGTTAAAGAGATTAAACGAGATTCCATAATTACTAAAACACCGACATTTATCTTCCAATGCCAAAGTGTAAAAACAAATTTTACCCTTAATATGAAACAGACGGTCACCCAAAAGTCAATTGATGGTTTTAACCGATCTTCTTAGCCTTTGAAATATTATTCATTAGCTAGGGAATTTAGTTTTTCTTAAACGTATAGGCGTAACAACTTGACATAAAAACTTGTTAACATGCTCCCAAAGACACAAGGATACATGGTAGGCCAGCCTTTTTCTTGTTCTCATAAACTGCCCATCAGCTGAGTTAACAGCAAAAGAGGAAGGTAAGCATGTTTACTTTTCCTGATATTTATGAATCTAGATCATTATGAAAACACTCTGTCTCCAACATAACTACAAGCCGGAGAAACTACAGCCAGTGACATATTTATCAAATAATTCAGAAAAGCATTAACCATATTAAAAAATTCTAACCCAATAATAAGATCAAAGCAAAATACAGATATTCGAGAGTTACCAAAACATGAACATTCATCTTGCTATACCAATCCAATTTGAAGAAATAGGTCTTAGTCCTAAGTTGGAACAGTAAACAGATTATCAGTTCTTTTGGGTTTTTTGTTAAGATCTCTTGCCGTTTACAGAAGGGAACACATTAAAAGCGTGATCTGATTACTCAGTGAAAACAGACACACATGCACATAAACATATACATCCACACACATGCACACACATACGAAAATATCTGACAAAATTTCAAAATTTTGTGGTTACTTTAGTTATTCTGTATTTTGTTTCAATATCACAAAGTAACACCAGTTGGAATCTAGCCCCAGATTTGGCATCGTTTTAATACTATAATATTAAACTTAATTTTATAAACATCTTTTTTTTTCCGCGAGAATAAATGTATGGCAATCGCCTATGCCTTTCTAGTCTCAGGGGACTGGTAATGGAAGTAGTTATCGTGTATGCTGTATTAACCCTTATAAATCCGATGAAGATGTATTGGATAAAACATTGTCCCATTAATATCACGTGAATGAACTTGGAAAAACAGATTAATTACACCAAGGTGAAGCTAATATTTTGTGGTAATACGCTAGTATGTACAACTTACAAATCTAGTCAACATTACACCACTGACTCTTTTATAATAATTAGATGCCGTGTGCTCATTTTAATAGTTAACCTATAAAAAATTGAGACAAAACATGTTCCTTCTCCTCGTTTACTTCTTAATGTATTCGGGCTTAAAAAAGATTTCAAGAGCAGAAAGTACCCCAAAACGGGACGAGGGCCCAAGCCAGTGGAGGATAAAAAGTTAGCGGGGAAGAGCTTTCTTGCAGAACATTTAAAAAGTACACCCAAGCAAAGTCACAACTTTGAAAGAAACCACGTTCAATTTGTTATTACTCTCAAAAGCAATGGATCAAAATTAAAACCTAACATTGTTCACAAGAAAATCACCTGCCTTGCTTTGGTGATCCATAAGAGAGCACAGTCCCATATAACACTATAATTATCATAACATTTATATTTACAGAAACAGTCAAATCTTTTCTTTATCATTCTTAGTCTAACATTATAGACTAATATAGAAAATATAATACAAGAAAATAGATACATTGTGTAATTGAATTTGGTTCGTAAATATTACAAATACTGAAAAGTTTTATTTGTCATCAGATATGTTTTGTGAAAAGATGCCGGTTCATTGCAGGCCCGGCCCACAGAAAATTTATTCATACCTTCATATCAGCTGCAACTGTTCATTCTTGTGTTTTGCTATTTATTTTGGTTCTTCATCGAGTATTTCCCACACTGTTAATGTCATTTTTTTCTTAACGATGTTTTCTACAAAATGGTTGCATTGAGTAGACAGCAAGTCAGTTACAAACTTGAAGAGGGAGAGAGAGAATTTTATCAAGCTTGTTACTTATGCCCGACTTGCGCCTGCTACCTGGCAGGTGTAAAACTGGAGTACACTGCGACCAACTTTACGACTTGTATGGCATCTTTGATCCATCGCAGCAACCAGCATAAATATTTATGCCCGGAGTCACTAAGGCATAGAACTTATGACTCACCAGTGCACCTGGGCTCTGATGTCATAAATAAACCACTCTTTGTTTTGTTACGTTTCCATTCCCATAGCTATGCCGTCAGAGCATATATTATTGCAATGTATTCCCAGGTGCGTATTCCATCGTACAATCGAGATTTTTTCTGCTTTGTGTGGATTAAAGGTGTTAAAATGATCTACTTACAAATGTTAACCATCTTTTTGGTGGTGTGTGGAGTTTGGTTGCTTATGCTCTCTGCAGAAAAAATTTTGCCAACCCAAATGTAGATCCTTTTGTGAGAGATGACATTTTCCTAAATATGTATGCCAATGACATCACTTGTTCTGTATCTTGCAAGAGTGACGCACACAGAGTTGTCATAAGAGTTCCTCCAGTTTCACATTCCATTTAACAAAGTTTGCCACACAAGCCCAGCAATGGATGAAATTCCTATTGCACAAAGTACAAATAAAATGCACAATTTTTCCCTGCCGGCTGCTGGGAAAACACCTGGTATAACATGCAATACCCACAAAGACGCCTTTTCTTTTTTTTTAAGAATGCCAAACCAGGTGATGTCACACCACGCACTATGCTGAGCTTCTTGTCATCTATTTGGACCCCATTGGCCTAGTTTCCCCATGGGTGTTACCCCCTGGAAAGTTGTTTCAAAATGCCAGACATCTAAAACTTGGCTGGCATGTTTTTACGCCAGATGAAATGCTTACTGCATGGTGCTCATTAATTGCGTCATTGGGCAAAAGGAAACATATTACTTTCCCCTAGCGTGTCAAACAGTTAGATTTTGATAACTTCTATCATGAATATCATATATTCACCAATTCCAATGAGTCCTCCTATGGGGCGGCAGCTTATCTCTGGTGCGTTAATTTAAAAGGTAATGTTTCTTGCCATATGTTGATGAGCAAAAGCCACATGGCTGGTAGCTGCTGTCCAAGATGCTGAAATTTATGCTATAATATGCAATAAATTGGGTCTGAAAGGTGTACCAGTGTACTTATGGACCAAATCCATGATATTTCTGGGCTACATATCTAATGAGTCACGTAGACTCTGCACATTTGTTAAAAACAAAGCTAGTGCCTGCATCACATTTCATCCTATAAAATCCTGCTGACCTACTCACCAAGCATAGGTCATTGTTACAGGAGCGTGTAATTCAGTTATGGAAACATCATCCATCTTGGTTTTCATATCAAACATTGTTCTGGTCACGTGAGGATCAGCATTCATTCCCTGTTCTAGGATATGACCCTGAAATCAAGATAACCCTAACCAGTGTAGCTGAACAAAAATATTATAATTGGTTACAGAGGATATAAAAACATTTCTCTTCATTGTCATGGGTGAGCATGTTACGATCTATATCATGGTTGCATAAATTTGCAATATAAACAGTAAGACATAACCAGGTGTTTATTAATGGGCCATTGCGACCATCGCGTGTTTTGTTGCTAAAACATGTTCAGATGGAAACGCATGCACAAGAAATGAACGATCTTGTAAATGGTAGGATTTTGCATAAATCAAGCTCCATCTTAGCATTGAATTCATTCCTGGATAAAGACGGTTTGATGAGCTTGGGGTGGGGGAAGGACAGGATGGGACATCATCCAGTAATTTTTCCTCATAAACACCCTGTGACTGGCCATTGTCAACAATTATCACGCATATGGACAGTTAGTGGTTGATAGGATTTGAGTTTGATCAGAGCTAGGTATTTCATAGTTAAGGCTTCCAGATTGATCAAACCTATCTTGCACAGGTTCATCCCATGTAAGAAAGGCATATTGTGAAGCCTTTATTTGTAATCGCTTGGACACTTTTGGGCCATATCTTACGGAACAAGAAAGTTCTGAGAGAAAGTGATTATCATATATATACATGCAAGTCAAGTCGCGCCATACATATAGATATGTTTTACTCACTGGATGCTGAATCTTTTATAAATGCTTTCCGCCGTGTAATAGCCCATAGAGGTTTCTACTAAGGTATTTAGCAATAACGGAACAAATTTCTCAAAAGCTAAAAAGAGCTACGAGATGCTTCCCGACATCTGTCAAAGGATACATTACAACCTCACACTGTTTGTCGAAGCATTGAGTGGTCTATTAACCCATCATGGGCACCGCATTTTGGACGGATCTTTGGGAGAGTAGTATAACTGATAAAGCCAGTCTTTTGAGCCCTCTTACCTAATGCTAGCCATTTTACTGATGAAATATTGGTGACCATATTCTGTGAGGTGAAACTATAGTAAACAGCCTGCCCTTAACCAAATTATGTGATGACCCCTACCATCTGACTCCACTGACCCTAAACAGTCTTTTGATATTTCAACATGACGCTTACCAGCCTCCTCGTAAAGGTTTAGTTGCAGATGCTTGCCATAGAGGGTGGCGTTAGGTACAGTATTTAATACGTGACTGGTGGTCTCATTTTGTTTGCAAGTTCATTCTGTGACAGCTTAGATGATCCAAATGGAGAGTAACTACTAAGGATATTAAGGCCAGAGAGCTAGTCATGATCATGGATGCTGCTTAACCACTGAATCTTTGGCCTCTTGCTATTATCAAGGAGGCTTTGTTGGTCGCAACGGTAGAGTACGTTGGGCTTAACTTAAACAGGAGTCACTGAATTACCCAGACTGATTACCCATCTTGTGTGCCTGATATTGGACTATGGTTTCCAAAATGACCATTAAATCATTTGTTCTTTTGAGTAAATCCTGTAGTATTTAAACTGGTAAAATCTTGCCCTGAGTCATGTGTTTTTGAGGATGTTATTTTTCCATTTTCACTTGCCGAGTCGATGCTAATACTACACTTGGTGCAAGCAGGTTTTCTGTTCATGGTAAATATAGATATTTCACCTGCATCTAGGATGTAGGCATAACTTAAATCCATCCTTATATTGTGCATGCTTCACTGTATAATAATCTTCTTTTGAAGTCGAGTAGCACAAGTATATAAAACATTAGCTCTGAAGCACTATGATTCGACAGTAAAATAGGAAAATAAAAGATGGGCAGGATCTGTACAATGAAACCACATATGAAAACATATTTACAGATAGTAAATCATAAAATGACAAAAAGATCAGGGGTTTTTCTGATCAGTAGACAGCTCAGTCTCTAGTTTTGTACAGAACACAGATAGAACAGGAGCACTTGTGGGCAAGCCATACTTGGGTTAGATTCCTTAACTGACTCAAGTTTGTTGATTCCTAGTGATGAACAGGCAAACTGTTCCATAGCTTGGCCCATTAATACTTTTGCGAACTGTTGCTATATGTCGTGGTATTGTAAGCAAGCTGCTGTACTTTTATGTTATCGCGTAAGTTGTCTCTACTTTCCTTTTTCACATACATATCATTCAAAAATGGTAAGCTGTCATGAGATAAAATTTTATAGTGTTCTTTAAATAGTTTACTTACTTTGTTTAAATGCAGGGAAAGGTTCTAAGCCAGTAGTACTAGGTTTCGGTACAATGACATAGAACCATTATAGACAGAACAAAGGGCTCTTTCCTGAATCTTTTCCATCTTAATTTTATCTACATGACCACGCATGTGCAATGCTTGGAGGCAATAATTGAAGTTTGATAGGATAAAAGCATAAACGATTTTGAGCTTTCCCTATTCATGCAGAATATGAACAAACCTTCTTAGAAAACCTATCTGTTTAGCATCCCGCTTACATACATGGGATGTGTGATCATGAAACTTAAGTTTATTGTCGTAACAGACACCCAGTAATATCACACATGTCTCAGAAATAATAGTGACACCATCAATTTCGAACGAAAAATCATTTACAATTTGATTTGAAATTTGAGGAGAGAGAATCATGGCTTGAAATTTATCAAGATTCGCATTCATATCATTATCTTTGCACCACGAAATAGCAATATTTTCAGTGTTTTGCAAAGATAATTTGACATTCTATGGAAACTTCCCATGATTAGATATAATATTTAATATATTTTATTACTGAATAGTAAAATGTACATCCAGACATGTACATGTGTACCTAGATTTACCATATATTTTACAGCTTCAAGGAGGTTCGAGCATGGGGAAAAGAAGAAAAAGGAATGCAGGGCAAGATAGAGGGAACCTGCTGTGCATGCACCTGTCAAATTGACTGAATGCAATAAATTACATGTTAGTTTTCAGCTTAAGGGGGTTGTGGGGTTGTCTTAACATGTATATTGATGCGTCTCTGTAGCTGAAACAACGTTTGATCATTTTTCTTATTAACATTTTGAAAAAAGAAAAAAGAAAAAGGAAAGGAAACATGATACTAAACCCACAAAATGACATACGTCATAATATGGGCCACTTCTACCGACAGACCATGCCAAAAGACCACGTGCTTACTAAAGACTCTTTAAGTTGACAAGGTTAACATGCAGCAAAAACCAAGATGACCCCAAAGAAACACATGTTATTTAATCTATGTATACATATATGTAGGCAGTACAAACCATACTTTCAGGTATTGACCTTCTGTAGGGCCCAACAACACCAACTTCTCCCGATTGTTGTACTGCCGGAAATTACATGGGACTCAGATACTATCACAGAAATTTTACAGCACTGCTCTTCCTGGATGGATTTCCAGATGGTCAGTGTTGCACCTGGGTATTATCATTAACGCTTGACAATGGCAAGAAGTGCTACCTATCAAATGCGAACACCTCAGGCCGTTCATCCCTAAAAATGATATTTACTTTTCATGTATAATGTTATTATCAATTTCAAGACATTTATATACCATACCCTTAACTCCTGATAATACTTTTCAAATTTTCAGGATGGCTGGAAGCAGTCACTTTTACAAGACACGGTAGCGATATATTTTCCTGGCTTCAAAAAAACCACAATCATGTGGAACTTTGAAAACGTCACTTTATTAAGTAAATAAATAAAACAAATAAATAAATAAATAAATAAATAAATAAATAAATAAATAAATAAATAAATAAATAAATAAATAAATAAATAAATAAAACAAATAAATAAATAAATAAATAAATAAATGAATAAATAAATAAATAAATGAATAAATAACCAAACAAGTAAATACATAAATAGAGAAAAAACAGAAATATTACAAAATACAAGGGTTTATAACCCTATTATACACATTGTATTTTTTGTCAACAACAAGCGAATATTTTCTTTTAATTAAATGCACAAAGTATACGTATTGTTATAAACAATGACAGACCAATTGATTGCCTTTTTATAAGCCGAATATATGGAATTAAATCTGTATTAATCAATTCTGTCTTTCACATGCTTGTTCATTCCTTTGCAGAGCTGAATTGGCATAGGCCTTGGTCCTAGCACCCGACTTTTTTCGTTTCCTTACACGCTCAGCGGCATATTACCTAGCAGCCCATCGATCCTCTTGTTGGGAAAGGATGTTTATCCTTATTACTTGTTCAGCCTGCTTGCCACTCACTGAGGTTCCGCTTGAAAGAATGTTTCAAGTAGCTTTTAAGATCTCTATGTTATAACCACTGATGTTTTCACACATCCAAGTATGTTCTTTCCAGTCGCTTATCAACTAATACACCCATGCTTGTACTTAATGCCAACTTGTCAGTGACGCATCATTATTAAAATATCAAACCAACAAAACCGGGCTGTTTCTTCCCCGTCCTTCTCTCTTTCTATACTCCACGCAATACATATACACATATATGCCTGCAACTGGTGGGCTTGCAGGCATATACCCGTTCAAGCATAAAATTGAACACAAAACCCAGGTTTGAAAACTTTTCGGCACGATGCCGACAAAATATTGTGGTCTTCCCAGTATTTTGTACTGCATGAACAACTGCAAACAAAACTTCTCCTGTGTTACAAAGAGAAAGATATACCTGGCACACGGGTACTTCCCTTGATGGGGCTGTTAGGCCTATGTTTAGAAAAGAGCACTTTGTTGATATTTAGCGATAGTGGACGAAATTTTACACACGAAAACAGTGAAGGGGGTTGGGAGGGCAGAAACTTTTTACTCACAGGGACACGATCACGAGTCCCCAGTGGTTTAAGTTGGGTGGCGACATTTTTTGTGATGAAATAATTCTTGACAAACCAAATGTTTACCATCCCACGACTTTATGTTAGGCTGAAAAGATAATGAACTTAAGCGCACTGATATTATAACCAGGGGTGAACAGATTAATTTTCAAACTCATTTCATTCATAGGAACCACACAGGTCCTTCTGGTAAATCAAAGTTCTCTTTGGTCTGATCACAGTAATTTTTTTTTCAATTTTCCATTACAATTCTGTCAACAAAATGGTATGAAATTAAGGTAAAACCAAGGTCGTGGGCATACCCGCTTGTCATAATACATGATCGCCAGATGTGTTTGGTGTGCAAGTAATCATGAAGAATGATCAGGGATAAGGAAGCTGGAAACTTTACTACTCAGATTACTACTTTGGCACTGCAAACTCTCATCCCTTGATTCCGACTGACATAGACGTAGTTTCCGCCAAGCTGTGGAGCTTAAAACAAAAGACTTGTCTGTGTCTCATAATTGAGGTGAGAGGGAGCGGGTTATCATGCAGCTTTCCTTCTTTCCAAAAAATCCATTATTGAAAACTGGCGAACCAGTTCCATGTATGCAGAGAATCTACATGACTGCAACCTGCCTTGTTGAACCTTGCTTTTCCATTCATCACGTACAATTAGACTGATCTCATGTGTTATTTGACAACTTATACCAGTTCTTATAAAAATATTCATATACCAGTTTACTTCAACAAGTTGAATCATAAGGTGGACCAGGTCTGTTTGGGATGGCTTGATTGGGAATAATTTTGTCTTAGTAATTACACATGGGGCCTTAAGGCCTACAAAAATGTATTTGGTAGTGCAGCAAGGAACACTCAGAAAAGACAGTTATTCTTACTTTTGATGTAGGGCACAGCCATCAAAAGCAATCCAATGTTTTTAGTTTTAACTTTTTCCAGCATTCACCATTCATATTGTTGGAAACGTTTCTGTTGGCTTCTCATAGAAAGCTGTCAATGAAACTTGCGGGGTTTTTTTTTTTTTTTTTTTTTTTTTTTGATTTTTTTTTGTTTTTTTGTTTTTTTTCATTTTTTCTTTTCATTTTTTTTGTGTTTTTTTTGTTTTTTTTTTGTTTTTGCTTTATTTCTTTCACATTAATTACCAATATGAAAAAAAAAAAATATCATGTTAAGCTACATGTTGTTTTGGCACGGAGAGCACACATTTTATGTCCACAAACCAAAGAGGACAAAACAAACGATGTCTATTATAGACAAGTTAAATGATGACAATACCAACTTATGATTCACTCTCTTGTGAGGGAAGGTAGAGAAATCTGTCAGTACTTCAATAATTAACTTCAAAAATTGTGACATATAAAAGAGACAGTCACAACTTTTAAAAATTATTCATGTTCAATTAGTAGGGAAAAAAGCAATAGGAGGAGAAGGGAGGAGAGGAAATCACGGGAAGGAAAGGCAAAGGGAAGGAAATAAGTAAATACATAAAAATAAAATGTTATGAAAGCAAAGCTTAATCACTCACAATAAAAATTACAGGTTCCTAAGATGGAATTTACCCTCCCTCATCGGTAGCAAAACGTCGCCAAATAAGTGCATGCCAACATTTTTATTGTAGGAGATATAAACCATATACATATGGCAAAATCTTAGGCATTTTTGTATTTGGTCGCAATAAACCAATAATGATGTTTTACAAATCAAATAAATGGTGTTTACTGCTCCTCAGAATTTTGGTAAACTGTGAGGCCCAGTCGTACCTATAAGCTTCTCCAGATTGTGTGCTCCTTCATGACGTCATAAAACAGCTAAATTAAACATATTTTATGATACCTATTCGTCACAGTTTACTCAAAACACGAGAAGTCTTTAATTTTTTTTTTTTTACCTGACTAGTGCAGCGTCTTTTCAATTCAATGCACGGTTGTATTTCCAAACTCCCAAATGCGGGAGACAGCAATTACCTGTTCACATTTATCAACAGTAATACTGTGGTAATTGTTATTTTTCAAAGGATTTATGGCTCTTAAAAGGCTGTTGAATTTCCTTTGTAAATCCTGAATGTAATTCAGAAGAAAGGCAATGACTTTTGTTGATATACAACATAATGTGTCTCACGCTTTCATGATTTCCTCTTGTCTTCCATGGTTATTCTATTCCCTAAGTAGCGTAGAACAAATCTCAGTTTCAGATGGCTATGCACTTTAAGGATTACTCAGACCATCCTTTTCTCTTGGATATAACTAACAAAATGGTGAACAAGTGAAATGTAGGACGGTGTTACAAGACCAACAAGCAAGCTTTACACTCAGAAACTTGACGCTGATATGTCCATGCTCGGGATGCTGCCAGCATTTGTATTTATTTTGTGCTCATATAAATTAATGCAGGGGATTTTTCAGTAGTTATTGTGGTTCACCCAGGGTGTACCAAAGAAACTTGTTCACTTAGTCCAATACACATAAGTCCCAGCAACCAGCAGAATAAATGCATTATCAGAGCAGTCCAATGCGCGTCATCTTGTTTTGTTTTAAATGTCTATTTCAATATCATTCATTGTGTGAAGTCTCTAGTATATAACCAAGCTCCTGTAATGTTTTTAGCCTCTTTTTCAGTATCAACCTAGTACAATATATTTGACAATTATTTTTAAATAATCCACTCTCGTCGCAAAACTAAGTTAAAGTCATCAATATTATGTAATTGATCTGCAATGGAAGAGATCAATATATCCCATAACTGTGGCAGGTTCAACTCAACAATTTTTTCAATATAAAATTATATATCTTTAAATACATTTTAGCTTTTAATACCTGTCAAATTATAGGAAGTGCTACTAGTGTCATATGCAACTGATATATGGCCTCCTTTGCAATTGCACTGAATTTCATGTACAAAAGAAATAAAGATGCTGGAGTGGTCACACGATTTTCCATTTTGACCCATTAATTGCATATTGCTGTAGGTGGCGCCACCAATATCGAACTCAATCCACAATTTCAAAGACCAGTACATTCTGAAAGTTGCTTGAGGATAATCTGAAAACTGTGGACTGTAATGCATCCGCAAGGGAAAGTTTATGGACACACGGATGGACCCACATATGGCCAGACGGACCAATATCAGTAATGAAAAGCACCTTACATTCGTCACAAGTAAGAAGTCGACAGTAAAGGCCTTTGTATCGGTTAGAACTGTTCACAAGGGCTACTACATGATAAACAGAAAAGAAAGACAAAGTCAGCCACAAAACATTTTTATTTTCGGTGCTCCTTTCATGCTGGGGACTTACATATGTATAGCCCCCCCACTTGGAACACTCCGAATACAGTACCTGTATCGCATACAATAAGCTGGGTCCATTATGGCATTCCCCCATACTGGCTTCCATTAAACCATTCGTTTCAGGAATGGGAATTTGGTGCAGTTGGTATGTGCGTTTCCCATTTTCTGCTTGATGATTGGTGCCTTAGGTGCCGGTTCGAGACCTTTCCATTCTGTGGGCACAAAGCATATACCTATATACTAAAGGGTGATGATTACAAAGGTAAGATACAACCAGGTGCGCATATCTATCTTAATGAACCAAGAGATGATTTATCACAGCAGGTTTTGTTTCATATATGTATTTGTTTTCCAACATGCATATTATTAAGCACTATTCTCTGGTAAAGATGTTTATCTGCAGTATAACTGGCGTGATTGAAGGATACTTCAGGAATGCAATGTAGTGGTTATGCCCTATATATTTACCTTACAACTGAAGAAAACGTCTGTCGTTGGTGCATGTTGTACACAAGGCACACAACAGGAAGCATCAATGAAAAGAATTTTTTTGGTGAATGGTACCTTCAGAGATCTCATTAACAGTATATATTAATATAAACTGCAGGGGGCTGCTAAACCTGCCTCTTTGTGTCCGTCATGCCTTCATTCCCGATTCCCCGAAATACAGAGACAAATATTGCATACATGTGTTCATAGCACAGCACGAAACTAGACCTGCCGATGGGGCATGTAAAACCCAGCATAGCTTTTATATTTATTAAACTGGCTGTGTGTAAATTATCCAGAATCTGGTGGCATTAAATTGTCTGTAGGAGAAGAAAAAACATCGGTGGAATAAACAGAAGCAAATTGAAGGAAGATATGCCATCTGGCGAAAACAAATAGTGTCTAAATGCTAGAAATGAAGCAGTGATATTGGGCCAAAACAATTTGAACGACTTCTACCTATTATGTTTAAGTCTTGTAACCTTTCTTTTGGGTGGTACAATTTACTACAGGTTTTCCCTAATGCCATTGATCAATTACATATAGTTCTTAAAGCACTATCATTTCGAGATATAACAATAATCAATAAATATTATGGTCTAACTTATTCTGAACACAGATTTCCACTTTTGATTTTTTGTAAAACTGTGTTAGAGCATATGCAACAATTCAGAGTCTGAAAAGAAATAATGGGATCAAATGTATTGCAGCATTCCATTCCAGTACAAAATTATGATTCATTGAACATCCAGCTCCTTTCAAATAGAAATATCTTCTTAACATGATTCCCAAGGAATGTAAAATAGAAGAGCCTCCATTATTTTTTTATAAATATGGCAACAATATGGACAAAGTACCATGACTTACAAGAAACTCCGGCTGTAGTCACTCTCGAGGATATCGCAGCTAGTCAAAATTGTAACTGTATGTCTAGCAATCAACATTCCAATTTTGTTGATACATACCACGAACATGTACTTACAGGTAATTTGGATATAACACAAAAAATCAGTTAAAAAAAAATGACCCAAAAGGTACAAATTCGGATATGTCCGAAGTTGAATGTTGAGAGGATTTTTCAGGATACATGTAATGCTTTTCATTACTACTGCATGAAGTGGGCTTGAAATAAAGTATAAAATTTCGGAAATTTGAACGATAGTTATAAGACTTGAAAAGAGCTTTTGGAAATTGAATTATCGTTAAAAACAACACATGAAGAATTTAGTATTATAAATTTAAAGCAGCTTATTGTTTCGAAAAAAGTAAAAAAAAGTACAAGAAAGATATGTTATGCCTAATATTGATAAGGCAGGAGCAATTTTGGGATCATCCTTAAAAACAGTATCTGAATGTTTTGAAAAAAAATGGCATAAGCAATATTTCAGATATAAGAGTAAATAACATTTGTTAAGTACACAAACAACCCATTGATAATTTGACAGATGTACATAAGGATGGGATGAAAAGAGATATTAATACCAAAAATTTTTTAGAGGACTATTGGAATTCATCTTTGTTTTGGATACCGTAGTTACATAACACCCCTTTTTAAATAGAAATTGATAGCTGGTGCTTCAGAATTTTCGAGAAAACAACTATCAAACGACTTAACACCGTGTTTGACTGCAATTCGGAATTATTTTATTAAATACTGCAATGCGCTTTCTACAGAGTGTGAAATAAATTGTTTTTGGAGCATTGGCACTTCTTCCAAGTTTGAATCTGAAATTAAAGATTTAAAAGCAAAATGTAGCATATTGTTTACTTTCGATGCTGTACACAAATCTACCCATAAATGAAGTCAGGATTTTTCTTTCAGAATAAAGAGTTGACAGCTTAATAGAACTTGATTTTTTGGAGACTTTCATAATAAGGAGTAGGTGTCATCATGGTGCTAGAAAACATGTTCTAAATAGTTACCCACTAAAGACCCTTTAAGTTATTTGGGCTAATCCAGCCTATGTAATAAGTCCACAGAAGAACGTGACAATCGTACTTCCATGTGTATATACTTTAGACAGTGACAGGTTAGCTTTTGGAGTGTAGAGAGTTCGGACTATGAAATAGGGTAATGACTATCAGGAAGTGCCTTTGGATGAAAAGAGACAAATATCTGTGATCTACACACACACACACACACACACACACACACACACACACACACATATATATATATATATATATATATATATATATATATATATATATATATATATATATATATATATATATATATATATATATATATATATATATATATATACAGCCTCTGTGTTTCTAACATATGCACGTATTGTTGTCTCTGCTACTTGCCAAACAGGTAGGAATGTATAGAGGATAACGTCTATGCAGTTGTGAGCTATTAACTGAACCTCACTCTTGCCATTTGTTGGCTTCATATTGTGTGACCCGCAGATCACTCAGTTGTAATTGAGAAGTCTTAATATTTTCAATGTATAATTATTGTGTTGCCTTGCTGTAATATGATGAACCCACGTCAGCTTTATTAGCAATAAACATTATTGTAAGAAAATAGCACACTGTCAAAGATTTGCATAGGGAAACCATCTAGGTCACTGTAGAAAACCTTTATTGCAGCCAGCATTCTAGATTCATTCAAATAATCATGGAGGGTTTGTTACAGCTTAAATTTAAGTCAATAATATTATATATCACACAGCATATCATCGCAATACAAGTATGTGGTTGGCACCCAGTTACTAAAATTCGATGTTTAGTGCACTCCTTATATTGACATAAGACACAAAATTAATCTCCAAATAAAAATCCTTTATATAATTTAAAGAAATTAGAGGAAACACATTGTAATATTTCTCCTCTCACCCGGCATTATTGACTCCTCACCCGAAATTGTTTAACCTCCCTCAAAAGAAATAAATCCCGTATCTCTATGTCAAAAGTTCATGTGTACATGTGATGTTGTATAATTCTGTTGTTGCTTCTTTTCCTTATGATTTTGAAACTGTTGTGCTATGCATCAGTTTGTTTTTGTGTGTACCTTGCTGTATTTCTATTTTCATTATACGTGTATTTGTCAAAATACCATGCACTTTGTTTTATGGTGCAGTCAATAAAGTTTATTCCACATGCACATCACACGTCAAAAGGTCTGTTCAAATATTTCTTACATCAGGTTTTCTTTAAGATCTGATGACCTATTACTAAAAGCAATTGTACCATTTGGTACTCTTGTTAGCGAGGCAAGAGAGAATAACCAAGACGAGTGTCACATACACAATTATTTCTTGGTGTACGCTAATACTGATGCTAAGAAAAACGGCTGTGTGAATTGCGAAATTTTAATCAACGAGCTTCATTATCGACGTACATTTTCATAAGTGTATGATTAACAAGAATAGTTACATAATCGTTTGTTTTCGTTGTAGGTTATTTCTCATGAATATATTACCAAACCCTTTCCTTCCCAACAAATCTAACTGCTAATAAAAACGGCTGTGTGAATTTCGAAATTTTAATCAACGAGCTGCATTATTGACGTACATTTTCATAAGTGTATGATTAACAATAATAGTTATATAATCATTTGTTTTCGTTGTAGGTCATTTCTTATGAATATATTACCAAACCCTTTCCTTCCCAACAAATCAAACTCTGAAAGCAGTGAGAGTACAAAAAACACAAATGTAAAGATACAAGTTTTATACTTATGTTGATTTTAAAAACAGGACTTGTGTAAGTACCTTCTTGGTGCTTGAATCAACTAGGCCACAAGTGTTTCAAAATCAAGAATCCACCAGTATCCTTTCTCGACAAAAGAATTGGTTGTCCATTAAATTATAATATTCACAATGTCTTAAGACGTGACACTAATATCGCTTGCAATATGCTAACTACATTTAGGAGATCCACAGTAAAGAAACAAAAATGTAAAAAGGAAACCTTGCACAAATTTCTGAGTAATATTTTTTAATAGATAAGGAACGTAAATTGTCATTGTGTCACAATCAAAGCAGGTGCTTGGGAGCAATTGTATATGACTGACAGCCTCTATGCTGTCTCTTCAATCCACTTAATTGCTCAACGGTAAATACCACTGGTATTATTGTTTTGGCAACATCTCTGCTTACTCAGTGGGTAATCACTGCTCAGCATCCTCCTTGCTGAGAGTGGGTTTATTATCTGCATTGCAGTGTTTGTGAAACAGTACACATCTGTTGTGCAATGCCCTTTTATGGGTGCACGGCTGGCTGAGCTGCAACACACTTGCCTTTCACCTCTGTGGCCCGGCTTTGATTCACGGCTGGGGGAGCAGATGAAAGAGTTCCTACCATTCTGACTGTGCAATATGGTTTTATCCCAATCCATCAGTTTCCTCAACCAAACAAGTAGGTAAAGAAGTACATGCCACCATCTGTGACATGGGGAGTGATTAATTTAGGCTTGGCCTGTTTTGCAATCTATGCAGCAATACGGGTGTATACTTTTCAATGCCGTTTTAGTTGGTTTGTCCCTTGAAAATATGTGAATACTGATTGACAACTTAATGTCTCATTTTGATATTTGGTATCGTATCTTTCTTCGTACTTTTGCATTCAATTACGCTTCTCTAATCCCACAATGTTGTCTTCAATGGACTGGTGCACAACTGACCATGTTTTTGTGTTATACATATACTGCTGAGCGGATCTAAAAAGATAAGCTACAAAAAATCCCACATATAAGCACAATACATAGTTTTAACAGTGACATAGAGTGAACATGCTTACATGAAAAGTGGTATTTGCTACAGTATTCAAAATCTCGTTATTAGTACAGCCGACTTTGAAGAAGGCGTGAAACCGTTTTCAATTTTGGTGATCACCATTTAAGTCATCGCAAATTGCATGCAGCAAGGCACTGTGGCTTGTGTAGGGATGTTTCCAAAACTAGCCTAATTGTCTCGCGACAGCAATGAGCAACATTTCAAAACTTTGTCCGGCGAAATCCTACAACTGGCTACCATAATAAGGTATACGTGGTGTCTTGAACAATTTATATTTTGTCTTCAAACACACATGCCTAAATTAGCAATCAGCGCTAAACCTTCAAATATGCTCCTGTTTATTTTCAGTCTTTGCATGTATTTCGATATTTGCTCATTAATATTTGTGAAAGATACATTCTTGTATCTATACCCATTTGAATATAATTTGGAAAAACACGAACCAGTCAATCAGTTGAATGACATGACTTCAGGCTCACTCGGATTGAACAGTACCTTTTATTCTTCAGAAAATACTTAGTAAGAAACTTAGTCATCGATGTGAGAGTGGAACTTATGACACTTATGATAGGTACAACACAGAGCTTGCCTGCGGGATCTGAAATGCCCGAGTGAACGACCTAAATAGCCCATTTTTATGCCTCATTTTCACAAACGTATCCCTGTCACTTTACAATAAAATTTACATCACAATAAAGGCCTAAATCATTTCTTTATTACTGTGGTGTTGTTATTTTCATTGACATGCATGATTTTATTGAGCGGGATGTGAAAAAGTGACATTTTCAGTGCTTTCACACCTTTCTCGCGTGTGTGGGCAATGGCCAAAGTTGCCCTTTCTTTGTTTCGGTCAGCATCACTTTCCGAATGAGTGACAAAATTCAAAATTGCCATAGATACAAAGTACAGATTCTAAGCTTTATTTTCGTATAAAAAACTTACGCGTTCCCCTAGTACAAGGTTACAAAAATAAATTGAAAACTTTCAAAATGTTAGAAAAATAGTACATGATAAATTTCTATATGGCTAAAAAGCTTATTTGAAGCAGAAGAATTTTATAAAAATGAGTTTGTAATATGCACCGCAAAAATTCGCTGTTAATTTTTGTAACTAGCTCAGCTTGCCTAAAGTGAGCAAGGAGTTCCGCCATTTTTTCGTGTCGCCAGCTATACTGCACAGAACGTCAACATGGATCACATCTCCAAAATCCCCCCTACAGTTTGGTGTGAGACTGGTAAGTTTCATAGAGTATACATTATACAATGTTCTGAGGACTTTTCAGAGATCTCTTTCCTTATTTTAACGACAAAATTTGTCTGCAGTGTAACGCGTGTAATTCCATTGACTCGATTAAACTGATTAATCAGCGCTGTGGGGAGCAGACTTCGTCAACTTGTGCGTCGTTTTACACACGATCTAGATTGAATCATGCTTCTAAACAAATAACTTTGTTTTATAAGAGTGTCATAAATCATATAGGCATGAAATTGTATCAGAATTCGATAATTTTATAAACAAAGCGAGTCTTCACAAATTTTTGGGTCGATGAAAAATGAAAAATCCAAAATGCCAAATGTGCGATGTCGCGATGTGATCAAACCGTGCAGTCACAAATCACACTCCCCTTTTTGTTTGATTTTTGTAAATTTTTAGCAGTAAAGTAAGCTTTTGATACCAGCAGTTTGCTGTTGTATCATGTCCAAATAGAATTCAATGTTTTAATGTGACATTTCGAATAAGGATTAAGGTGTGACGAAGAAATTTGGAGAGTTGTACTTTTATAGTTATCCCAAGTCTGGGTAAAATTTGTGTTTTAGCATTGGTTAAGCATGTTTTACTACACTAATGCAAAATAAATAACTCTATATGTTACAAAACAAGACTTGCTTAGCTTGAATTTAATTTTCATCATAAAATTGCTATGTGATACCTATTAAGCACCTGTTGTGCCTTGTATGGTAAAATATACAAATGTACATATTTTGTTTTTGATGATATGAAGATGCCAGATTGTTTTAAGATATGTTTCTAGCCAAGAAGAGGGGAAGCCGTCCCAGCCTTCCAAGACTTTTGATGCAAGTCAAATACAGACAACTGCTGTAGTTGTACCACATGCAAGAGTCATCAGGGATTTTCCTGGGACCAGGTTGACCAGTGGCTAGGTAGGTTTATTTCCCGCCTATCCGAGGAAGAAAGCAAGGCATCTGGTGCAGGCAGCTGTCCAGGGCATGCTAAAGTGTCCTGTGAGTCAAAGAAAGACAGTCTTTCTGGCACACCTCATTGGACCTGGATATTATTGGTGTGCATTTTTCTTGTTTTGTTTTGTTTACTATTGAGTATATATATATATATAGGCAGTGATATAACAAATCAATGAATGTTGATTTATTGAACGGAAAAAAAAAAGAAAAGAAAAGAAAAGAAAGAAAGAAACCAGGCCTCACCTGTCCAAAATAGGAAAAGAAAAGAACATGGATAGGTTCCGGCCAAAATTATTAATTATTTTAATTTGAAAAAAAGTATTTGGCTGGATGTGAATAAATTTATCTCAAACAAATTATAAAAAGTGTAGAAGACTGAGGTGTTTGTGTGCTACGTTCTTATTATTAAACTATGAAGGTTATATCATTTGATAAAGATGTGAAATTAATTTTCTGTGTCTTCTTTCTTTTCATGACCACAGAGCAAACCAGCCGGCTTGACCCACAGTGTTTTCCGGGATGTGGATTTCCAGCTGGTGCAGTGTGCCAGGGGTGATGTGACAAGGGGACTTCTTCGAGAGCTATCAACATAGTATACATTAGACCTCCTTAAAATAGTTGATTTAGTATGGCCACGAATGTTAAATGCGAGCCAACTAAAAACAGAGATTTTAAAGATAAAGACAAAACCAGAAGAAAAATTATGAAGGACTCTCACAGATATAATAAAGCAGAACTGCATGTGCGAGAAACATTTTGCTAAATTCAAGAAGAGGTTAATAGTCATGTCGAAAAAGAGACTGTTGGCCATATTTGTCTGAGGTATGTACCAAAAATAGACAGGGAGCTGCATGGAAAAAAGGTATGAACATGGGTATCCATTTACAGAGAGTGTTGAAATGTGTGTTATGGAACTAATTGGTGAGTTGGATATACCGGGGCAAACGTTGGTGCTGTCATGCAAAGTGTGTCCAATTTGTTGTTCCATTAAACTCTAGAGTCACTACCACCTGCAGCAAAAGTAACTTCAATGGCAGATCTAGGGCTCCTGTTCTTGCTAAAAATCAGGTATCTTAGACACTTGTTGAGTCAGAACATTTTCATTTGCACGGGGATGGGACTACATACAATTGAAATGAAATGGTTGGTCATTAAGTATCTTTGAACTCAGGTGAAACTCTCCCTGTAGGTTTTATTCCTGTTGCAGTAAAGCATAGTGTTACTCTGTTGGATAAAACAGTCATAATGATGCCCAATTTTTCTGCAGAGGATGATGCAGAAAATCAAGAAAGGATGTTTTAAGACATTTTGAAGAAAAGGAAACAATGTGTGTGAAAGTAAATGTACTTAAACACATCAATTGAAGGGTTTTACTAGTGTCTCTTCATTTAATTTGAGGTGACTATTTCAAAATTCTGTGTTTATGTGAAAATCTAAAGGCAAATTAAATGAAAAAGGAATCCTGACCCCCCACATGTCTAAAGACTGGGCTCATTTTTCATGGGATAAAAGTTTTGCTGTTAATGTTACCTCTTGGTTTTTGAATACGTTACTGCACATAAATTTTGGAAAACTTTATGGTGTTACTAATAGCCTACCACAATAGACCGTTATCCCTGGCGAAGGGGAGTTGGGAGGCCATTCAATTAAGTAAAATTAATTTGCATATTGTTACACAAATTAATCTCTTACATGGCCAAGGCCAAATTAAGACGTTTTAGACTATGAAATAGAGTGAAAATGTTAGAGAAATTATCATAAGGTCGAATTTTAGATAATTTTTGATTATGTATCTTTTTTGTAAATTTACATGTATATTCCAGTTATGTATTTTTCAACTAAATTTGCATATTTTTCAATGTGTCATGTATGATGTATGAATATTGCAAAACATAGCAGTCAAAGTAATACACTGTGTAACAAATTAAGAGATTATCTGGGAAAGTCAGTTTTGGTTTCACTGTGTACGCGAATTTTGCCTTTTTTTTTTTTGTATTTATCGCTTATTTATCTTGTGTTGCTTAATTTGCTTATTGCTGTCATTTGTGAATCAACTATATGATTATACTAAAAAGTGGTCTAAAGGAACATGGAATGGTGAAAGACGTTTGAGGAGAACCACTTGATTAGTTTAAATTTGGTGTCATTATGTTATTCGGACAATTTTCTATATCATATATTTATGCAAATTTTAAATTTTAATTTGCATATTGGTATCACGTGTTGATAAACTGGAGAATTAGATAAAATCAGAGTATTCAACAGTATGAAACAGTGTAGAAAATTTGTTGAAATTATCTTTGTTAGTTCAGTTTTGGTGAATTTTTCAGTATTTTACATTTTCTTCAAATTTCTTATGACGGCTAATTATGCAGATTTTCAAGGCTAATTTGGCAGGGCATTAGCTGCTTGATCATTATATCAGTACACAGCAGTCATTATGATAAAGCAGTGTAAGAAACTTTGAGAAGTTGTCAGTGTTTCTCTAAATTTGGTGGCTGTTTGAACATGTAGGATTTTCTGTCATTTTCTGCATTTAGCGGGCATTGTGAATTTTGAATATTTGTTAGTTTTTGACAATAAATATCTGTAAATCTATTACAGCCACATACTTAAAAAAAATAGACATGTTATATGGATCATTCTACAATTTAAACAACGTTTGTGGGCTTCTTGCTTGTGCATTTCGTCTTCTGAAGTGCCCTGAAAAAAGGAAAAATGCTAAAAATGTGCATAAAGCAGTCGCAAAATTCAAATAAAAGTGATTTTTGGAAGCCTATAACAGTGAAGTGTAATGCATTTCAGTATCTTATATCATATATAATAAAACATGGATGTATAATGAAGACAGATTATGCTTTTTTGTTTCTTGGGGGGAGGGGGGGTCTTTCTCCGTATATGGTACCATGAAGTTAGGTTTTTGTCTCACTATTGAAAATCCTGAAAAATGTCTTAGTCCAGCCGTCAGAAAAAAATCATTAAAGATTAATTTAAAAAATCACCCGTTGGTCCGATTTCAATGAAATAAACACTGTTTTCTCTCTTTTTACATTTGAAATAAGTTTAAAGTGGGTTGCAACATCGGAAAAAAATATCTCTGTGGTACCTACTTACAACATCCGCATATGCAACTGCTCTGACAAATCTTTTTGCAGAAGTAAAGGCCAAATCCAGATCCCCTTAAATTTGAAATAAGTTGTCAAGATACACGCTTAAAAGGCAGGGTGAAAAACACCACCTTGGTTTTCACTATCAGAACAGGTAAATAGCCAAAACTTAGAATTAACCCACACTATCTGAATATATATATATTAATGTAATCGGAATGTAAGTAGACACAAGACTCACTTCAGCAGCATCGAAAACTCGACTCTGTCAAACGGTTGAGTCACATCTCAAACACCTAATGGACATCAGCATCTCTTTCTTCGGCAAAGTTTATGCATTCTGATACAACAAAAGAGCTGTGTCTGGTAGCAGAATCAGGTTTGAAACAGAATTGCAAATTTGATGTGCAAAATATGTATCAATTGTAAATGAATATAACCGAGTCTAGTAGCATGTTTAAGACAATTCTTTTGGGCAATATTTCGGTAGTTTGGAATCATTTAGCGTTTTTCTTCTGTTTTGGAGTAAGGGAAGAATCATATTATGGAGTTCGCCATCTGAAGGGGGAAAGCTTGCTTCACCATGGATTATTTTCTATGTTTAAAAGTATAGTTGGAATGTCCAAATTAAGTTGGCAAACATGCATTACGAACCGTTCTTCTCTGACCAGATACATGTCTACACTTCAGGAATTAAGTATGACGTGACGTTGATTCCTACCAATATATCATGGAGGAAGTGGTTTAATCGAAGTCAGATCTGGTGCATCGGCGAGCCATCTGATGGAGTCCCATCACCTCCTGAGTAATATATTGGCAATGTTGAATATCACGCTGTACTCTATTCCTGTTGAAATATGGTTTCAATTTGAAAATCCCCCAAATTTGACGCAAAAAAGGATTTAACTGGCCTATTTTCACACATTATCATCGCTTTTATATATGCCATTCCCGTTTGCTTGCACACTCCCCCCTCTGCAGAATCTACCGTTTTGGAGATGAGCAGGGCCCTATTTGCTGGGCCCTATGTGTGAAGATTATAGTGCTTAAAGTAACAACCTTCCAAATACGCATAGGCTTAAAATAAGGATCATGAAAATAAGACACGAAAGTTGATCATAATTATATCCTAGGCCTACATGTAGCAGTCATGCAGCTCTAGGCCTACATGCCTTTCTGAAACGTGGAACCCTTATAGGATCCCGCCAGGTGAACGATGTATGACGAATGTGATTGGCTGAACGAGGTCATGTAAAAAATCAATGTATCACGGTTGAAAGTGAATGACAGTGGCAAAGCAGATAAAGTCACCCTGTGTTGGTCAATTTTTGAAATGGTTTATGTTCTATTTGGATTATTTTTTCCGGGCAAAGGTTTATCAAGTGCAAGTCCCATGCAACAATTATGACAGTACTTAGCGAAAGTTATTTTTGGAAGAGGAGCCAGAAGAATTAAATGCCATGGCATGCGTAGGCTTACAACTAGTTACTGATACAGTGTCTTGACACTTCTTCAGTGGTTGCAGTAATCCGGAGGATTGTTTACCAAGGTTGTCTATGGATGCACTTGCATGGACTTGTGTGAGGGTCATTGGGATAATTGTGGAGTAATGACGTGATAAGGTTTGTAACTTTGCTATATGTGGTTGCTGCAGCATTGAGGACAAGTGCAGATAGGGTGTACAGATGTATTTCAATTACTGCGCCATCTATTATCAACCATGGTAACTAACATAGGAACACGGAACCAAAAATTTACATTCCATTGTTGTGAAAGATATTTTGTGAGCATTCCCTGTAAATACATTATAGACTGAAGTAAACAATCAGACACTTGAACTTTATTAATGACGGTAGAATAACAATCTAGGGCTCATAGGGGGTGCAAATCGGTAGGGGAAGTACAACGAAATGAAGATTCACTGTGGTATATCAGATGTTATGCCATGGCAGCCTCGTTTTCACACTGTCTACTATATTTTATTTCCTTTTTGAGGCCAATTTTGATGTGGATAATGGAATACATAACACAGGATGTGGTCTGGGAGCAGTGCTGTTATACACAGGCCTATACACACACACACACACACACACACACACACACACACATATATATATATATATATATATATATATATATATATATATATATATATACACACTTATATATTTATATATATATATATGTATATATATATATATATATATATATATATATATATATATATATATATATATATATATATATATATATATATATATATATATTCACTGTGGCATATCAGATGTCATGTCAAGCTACAACACATCCTCCAAAGGCAGTAAGCAGACTTCATGAAAGTACGTTCTTACAATGTGAGGAGATAAGTGCTATAAAGCTGTTTCAGGTGGGATACATACATAGTTAGACAGACAGACACACAGACAGACAAACAGATAGATAGATATTGTCGTGAAAGATATTTTGTATACAAAAAGGAGTGAGGTCACTGAAAACAATCAGCACATCTTGTGGATCTGGTTCGTTTTCTGCAGACAAAAATCTCCTGTTTATCAGGCAGATCGGAACATGAAAATTGGCAAGTACACTCATGAATATGTAAAGAGAATGATGGGCTGAAAAATTTCTTGGAATAAAACGAGGAAAATTTGCAACTTGGAAAAGAAATTTTTTGTCTGAACTGTTGGTCTGTTGGAAAGATATACCAGGGTTGCTCACAGCCCTTTACAACCCCAAGTGCAGTGAGACCTGACCCTGGACGATACACTCTAATTGGGAAAATGGTCATGACGACCCTGTAATTCTTCACCCCACAATGGACCCAGGGAGGGTCAGCCTTGTTGACAACTGACAGGAAATGTAAAACTAAGGCCATGTCACAGAGAAACAGAGCAAAATCTTTGGATATAGATCCAAAAATATTGGATGCAATACATGTTGTTGTCAGGGAGGAGGTTGCACAACTAAGAACTGATATAGAGTCTGTTATTACTCAATTACAGTCTTTAAATGAAAAGTTCAACGAACTGGAAAAGGGCATGCAAAACTGTAGTGCTAAGGTTAAAGTAGTCATTAACTCTTTACTGCCCAAACTCTCCTCCAAAATGCAAGAGATTTCCACTGCCCTCTGCATGCAAATACTGGACAATGACATCCATAAGAAGAAGTGGTCACTGATCATAAATGGTGTTAAAGGTCCAGCTGGTGAAACTCAACAAGATACTAGGAGAAGTTGTATAAATTTTGCTAAAACACAACTGCAGATCCATGATGCTGACTCGACTCAACTTAAAGCCTGCCATCGACTTAGTCAGCAGAAGGATGCTGGTATAATCATCAGCTTTGTTGACCTGGACAAACGAAATGAGTGGCTGGCTGGGGCCAAACACCTGCGGAACCATCCAGGCAAGATTTCTGTCTCTCCTGCTATGCCATCAGTTACACAAAAACTCAAGAAGGACATTCTGGATTATAGGCGAAATTTATCTCCTGATCAGAAGAAGAAGGCTAAAGTGAGGTACCTGAAAGCCTGGCCATATGTGAAATTGGACATCCAGGGTGAAAACCCTTAGAGAAATAGCTCGAGACCTACTGGAACTTGATCTTGAAGCAAAAATAGAAATGAACTAAATTTCTTTCAACCAGGTTATGAAACCTCCAAAGACACTGACAATATAATCATTAATTGCCAAATGTGAACTCTCCTTAGGGGACTTTTTTCTTTTCTATACCACAGATTTTTTGTCGCAAACATGTGTTTGCTCTTGACTTTCTACATGTTTTTGTCTTTTTCTTTCTTTTTAGCTTGTATGTATTTTTGCCGTTTGACAATTTTCAGATTCATGCTAAACTCACTCTTTATGTTATCAACAAATATCTTTCATGCTGTGATACTCCTTTCAGTATCTTATAATTCAGACTTCATCATAATTGTTACATTGTATATTAAATGATGAGACCTGAAATCATGAATGAGGATGTGTTGAGAAATTTTGGGGGAATCTCTGCAAATTGCTTAAATGAGCTCTTAAATGACACAGATGACTTAGAAAATACTATATCTATTGCCTCTGACTCACCGTATATTGAAACTAAATATTTAGCTGAATATCTCAAGCCATTGAAAGACACCTTTTCTGTACTAGATCTAAATATTCAAAGTTTGAATGCAAAATTTGACAAGTTCCACATACTGATAAATGATCTGGCAAAAAATGACTTTGAATTTGATACTATTTGTCTACAAGAAACTTGGATAGATGGAGACTCACTCAATGTTTCACTTTTTAACCTGAATAATTATGTCATGATTACCCTTGGAGCTACTTGTAGTTCTCATGGTGGTCTACTTATATTCTTGCTTAAAAGTTTGAATTTTTCACTTAGAAATTTTTATATTCCAAACAAAGTTTGGGAAGGACTTTTTGTTGATGTATATATGAATGATACAGAGAAAAAGATAACACTATGTAATATTTATAGACCACCCAGAGACAGAAATGAGGATATTGACATGTTTACAACTGAACTTAGCCCAATAATTGAAACTTTATCACGTGAATCATCCGAAATAATCATTGTTGGGGATTTTAATTTGGACTTGTTAAAGATAAATACCAGACAAAAATATGCTGAATATTTAGATATCATATTATGCAACAGTTTCTATCCTAAAATCACCTTGCCAACCAGACTTACAGAAAGAACTGCCACCCTCATAGATCAGGTTTTCTGCAAATTGTCACGTTCAGTTCGTACATGTGTGTCTGGGATTTTACTTTCGGACCTATCAGATCATTTACCTATTTTTACTTGTATTGATTTAAAGCTGAAATCTCAAATGCCCCCCCCCCCCCCAAATTTGTAAAAAAAATGAAACTAAAGACCCTCATGCCTTTCAACGTTTTTACGATGAAATTAACAATACCAATATTATATCGAATCTAAATACTGACTTACATTGTAACCCAAATGAAAATTATGACAAGTTAGAGGAAATTCTTGTGAATGCCAAAAACAAACATCTTCCTATTAAAACTGTTAAATTTGATAGATACAAACATAAGCATTCTTCATGGATTACTAATGGTATTTTGACGTCAATCAAATATCGTGATGGGCTTTATAAAAAAATGAAAAGTACTTCTCAAATTGATCCCCAATATAATACCCTGAAACAAAATTTGAAAACTTACAATTCAATATGAAATAGAAATATAAATGAACTGAAACACAGATATTATAATTCTGAGTTTGAAAAATATAAACACAATACTAAAAAAACCTGGGATACCATAAAAGTTATTCTTCACAGTAACAAAAATAAAAAAGTCCTATCTTCCTTTTTTTCAAATCGACAACAACAAAACTAGTAATAAAGAAATAATTGCAAACAGATTCATTTATTTTTCTCACATATTGGCCCTAAGCTTGCAGCCAAAATAAATATTAAGGATGGACCTTCTTTTACATCATATCTAAAAACACGCATTGAACATATTTTTTCTTTCTCGCCTGTGGACTCATCATGCATTGCTAGCATCATTCAAAATTTGAAACCTAAGACCAGTACAGGACATGATAATTTATCAGTGAAATTATTGAAAGGTCTCAACCTATTCATTACTGCACCACTAACTTTGATTATTAATCAGTCCTTGGTAACTGACATTTTTCCTGATAAATTAAAAATTGCAAAAGTAGTACCTTTATTTAAAAAAGACGATGAGACCATTACTGAAAATTATCGCCCAATCTCACTATTGCCTGCCATATCCAAAATGTTTGAAAAAGTGGTATACAATCAACTAAATGAATATTTTGTGTCAAAAATGTTATTTTACAAAAGTCAACATGGATTTAAAAAGTTGCACTCCACTGAAAGCGCTGCCTTATGGTGCACAGATCGAATTATGAAAATTCTTGATCATGAAAAGCTACCCATAGCTATTTATCTAGACCTAAGCAAAACTTTTTGATACCTTGAACCATAAAATTTTTTTGCATAAACTTCAGTATTATGGCATAATAGGTTTGGCATTGGAATGGTTTAAAGACTACCTATTTGGTAGGAAACAGTATGTTTATTTTGATGGTTTATGTTCAGATACTTTACCTGTAACCACAGGGGTACCCCAAGGGTCCATTCTTGGCCCGCTCCTGTTTATCACTTATACAAATGACATGTACTTTGCTTCAACTCAATTTGATTCCATCTTATATGCAGATGACACAACTTTGATAAATTCTTTGTGTTTTTCTAATGTTACGTCTGGCACTCAAGGAAATGTGTCAAGTTCCATTAATGTGGAATTAAGAAATGTTCATAACTGGCTAGTTGCTAACAAATTATCATTGAATATTGCAAAAACAAAGTACATGTTATTTCATTTCCCACAGAAAAAGATAAATTTTGTGCTAGACTTAAAAATTGATGATGTTGCGATTTCCAGGGTTGAGGATTTTGATTTTCATGGTTTATGTATACATGAAAATTTTGAATTGGAATTCCCATTTATCCAAAATTGGCAACAAACTTTCTAAAGTGGTTGGAATTTTCAAAAAACTTGGAAAGTATCTTCCCACAAGAACTTAATTTTAATGTACAATTCCCTATTCCTATCACATCTGAACTATTGTATTCTTGTGGGGTTATTCTTTTGATCGAATTTTCATGTTGCAAAAGAAAGTGATACGTCTCATATGTAATGCTGGGTATAATGCCCATACAGATCCCTTATTTAAGCAGCTGAATGTTTTAAAAGTACATGATATTCTGCAGTTAAAGGCACTCAAGTTTTATTACCATTACACTCAATACGAAGTTCCAAGTTATTTTGAAAATATGTTTGAATTTGCTCTTGTATCACACCCTCATTTTACACGTTCTAGAGGAAGACCTATTATCCCTGCACCTAAAAAAGCAACATTGAAAAATTGTATTCGCTACTACATTCCTCATTTACTCTAAAATATCCCTCCCTGCATTAAAGACAAAATCCTAACACATTTATACTTTAGCTTTTCAAAATACAGGAAGTCATATTTTGTGAGTAAATATCAATTTGAGTGTACCATACTAAACTGTTATGTATGCAACAATCATGAAGTTATTGTTCCACTGGAAATAAGTTAAAATGTCATTATTGTATTTTCTTTTCTCAGCATTAGTGTTTTGGATCTGCAATGTAAATGCTGTAAAAAAGGTCATCTCTCCTTTGTAGGTGGCCTCAGCGAGAGCGGATAAAATATCCTTAGCTGAGGTCTCCTGACATATTTTGTTCTGCGTAGATTTGTTTCAAAACAATGTCATATTATCTATTTTGTTGCATATATTCTTGTACAATTTGTTATCTATATGTCAAATATAATGATTCTGATTCTGATTCTGATTCTGATTCCGTGCCGACACAAGTGGATAATGTATAAAAGAGCATGCACCAGAGTACGTTAATAAATACTTAACGGAAATTAAACTACAATAAATAAGTCATTGAATAAAACTAACTTATGAGTTGCAATAAAAGATAACACAAGTTAATTATGTAAAATTACAAAAGATTTTCCTCATGCTTTCATACATGTAACAAATGAAACCTGAAAATCAGAACAATGATTGACTTGTGATGACGGTTAAAAACTAACAACAGTATTATTATGTAAGTTAATTACTGGTACATGTGCAAAGTAAGTCACCCTCAGAGACAACCAGCATGACCATGGAGTACCCATGACCATCTCGACCACCTCCCCATCATAAGAAAGTGCCCAAGATTGCCTTGAGAGCCCCATCCTAGCCCCACGATCCCCCCGAGAGGCAACACACTCCCCACATTAATATAAATGTATCAAAATAGATGCTCGCTTATGAAGAGTAAAAGGCACATTTACAGTCGGGACTATCCCATTTGCTCATGAGAGTGTTGAAGTCTTTAAGGTAGCGGAGGGGATTGAGCCGCGCGCAGCGGTCCCGCGACTTTGACGTTGCATAGATGAACTATGTTTCACATTTCACCCACATAACCATACATTTTATTCATTATTCAGACATGTAGATTTGTTAGAAAGAAGTTTCATATCGATACGATAATTTTCAAGGGTTTTATACGCCCGTTTACAAGAGGGTATCAGATTTGACATTTTGTTAGCATTTCTTTAAAAATAATCGATGCAAAAGTGTATTACCTATGTAAAATTAAAGTATAGACCAATATGCAGGAACCGTATTTTTTGTTTATAAATAAAATACATAATAACAGAATTATCGAATTCTCTGATCATCATTTCAAACATAAACAGTTACTTCATTTTGTGAGCTACAAAAGTCTCGAAAGGGGACATCTGACGGAAAAACAACAAAAAAAAAAAAAAACGGTTCCCAGATAATATATATATCTTTCAAAAGACGATTATTTGAAGCAGATCGATCAATTAGCTTTTTATTGACGCTGTCCACAAAATTGATTCATAAGCAGAAAATTTCATTCCGAGAAATCGGCGTTGAAAGATTTGAGGCCCTTTTTTCGCACATTGTTGGCCATAATGACAATACAGCTTTCCAAATTCGGCCCGTTTTGGTCTCAGTACTTCGAAGAAAGGTCAATCAACATCTTTGCTGTATAGTTTCCAGCATACAATGATGTTTATTGGCTTAAAAAAGCAGTTTTTTACCCGAATGACATCAAATGCAGCCACACTAGAAAGCTTGTCAGTCGGGTTTCCACGCGAATGGGACAGCTTCAAAGGGGGCTTCGGAAGCGGATTAGCCACGTGACCCGAAGGTACCATCACCTTGACCCTAGCAACATTGTTTGCATATGGCGCCGCTTGAACAAACGGATTGAGGTTTCACAGCTTGCTCTGCTCAGAAGGTTGCCTGGTAGGCAGGAGTTGCTCACTCACTTCTCATCACCTTGGATCAAAGAACAACATGGCTTTTTTTTCGGCATGGGTGGGACATTCGCCATTCAGTGTCTTGGACTACTTGCGACCTTACCGAAAAGAAAGTTGGAAAAATTGACATGCCACACGCGCTGACGGCGATGTGTCTTGCTTTGTTTCTTGGCTTTTGGCATTTTGTAAAGTGAGATTGCTTGGTCTTGACGGAGAGAGGTCTATGTCGTTCTGAATGTAGCTTATAAATGATAGATAGGCAGTCAACATGGATGATCGTGACGTAACATTCAAGACAATAGTCCTGTTACTGATAAACAAACACTCCCAGGATAAATTATACTTCAAAGAAGAAACAAAACAAAACAAAAAAAAAAAAAAAAAAAAAAAAAAAAAAAAAAAACAAAGCGAACGTTTTATATGTGTTGAGAATCCATTAGTTTCAACGTTGTATTGGTGATGAAACTGTATTGCTAGATTGAATAACCTAATCCATTGATTTGCTTTAGTAGTCTTTGATCAGACCCTGACGGTCACACAGATCAATATAATGCACCAGACCACGCTAAGATGTAAGGTGATGACTTCGTGCACAAGGGTAAAACTTTCTTGCCTGCCAAGACGGACTGTGTTTGCTTACCTGGCGACACGCACTTCGAGCGCACTTTAACAATGACGCAGAGCGAGTCTGACTGGCAGTCAAGAAAGCTTCAAATTCCCACAAAATTGAGAAAGGGATGGCTATCGTGAGGGAGTGTGTTCTTCGTGGCCTTGGCTTGTTTTTTTTGTTTTTGTTTTTTGTTTTTTTTTTTTTTTTTTTTTTTTTTGTTTTTTGTTTTTTGTTGCCGGGAGCACAATAGAATACGCCAATCCTATTTCATTGGTTCCTCCACATATTAGCGCCTTCCTTGTGATAAAGAATGCCATTCACATTGCCATGTTTTTCTTGCGTATTGCAATTCGAAACCTTGCCACTCATGTAGCATATTTTTTATTTTGTGGAGATAACTAGCCCACTGAAAGATAGTTGGCTCACCCTTGAACTGCAATAAACTGATGGAGACACAAAACCGAAACTTCCTGATAGGTGAGTGCGGACGGGTGGTATCGGGACATGCCGCACACAGTGAGACAAAATAATTTTATATGACTGATCAACCAGCTAAAAGCAAAGTGCAGAATCGCTTTTCGCAGTCATTTAACAGTAATCTGATTATTTTATCCCCCTGATGGTCAAATTTTTAAAGCTTTTGTTTTCTGTCCCATCGCTCAGTGTACTTCGAAACACCCCCGTATGAAGTGGGCAAGTCCGTGCATGTGCAATGTGCCAGTCATCCAATTCCACAAAATGCGACAGCGCTACAGACGATACAAGTTTTAGTGGAGGCGTGTGCTTCATATAAATTTACTTCAAGGTTAACATTTAATGCTATTCACCGTTTCACATTCAGGTAAAGGCACATATAATTATTGAAGGCAGATATAATTATTTACGCTGAATTGAATCCCCGCTTTTATAGTTTGTGGCATATTCATAGCCAAGTGGTCCAGTGCTAGGATTCCTCGATCGTCATGTCTATTTTTTGCCAGTAAACATTAAAAGCAAATTGGTTTTGGATAGGGCAAGACTGTAGAAAGAGTTGTAAGCCTTTATAATGTATACAATGCCTTGATTCTGAGTAACGATTTACGCATAGGTTGAAATCGCGTTTATTGAAAACACACTGACCCTCACGTCCATCGCCAGTTGCCGTTTTGACAATCGCCACATTTTATCGCCCCTTATTTTTTATTTTTGGATCACACTCTGAGAAGGAAAACATGAGCCCATCGATTTAATTATCTACATGGCCATTTGATCACCACAACAAACCAATTAATCAGTCCTAATTTTGTCAAGCAGTTTACGCAAGAATTGCTAGCAGCGCACGCCAAAATGTCACAGTTGGTCGCTTGTCGTTGCTACGGTCCTGGATTGTGGAAAGGAGCCGACTGCTATCCAAACTTTGGCGGACTAATTAGCATACATTTGTAAACATTCATGCCTATGCTGCAGCCAGCTAGAACATGGTCATGTTTTTCCCTTTTTTATCACATAAATTTTGCTTTTTTAGTATTCATGTTTTGCTACAAGAAAGTTAAAGTGTCAAGCTTTATGGAAATGGAAAAAACTCATTCTCTGTCGGGTCACGATTTTGCCGTTATAGCTCAATCCCCTCCGCTACCTTAACATTGATATCTTATCTGAGCTAGTCTGGAAGATTATTCCATATTTTTGCTCCATACTATCTCAAAGGTTTAGGCCGTAAGGAGTAGTTTTTTTTTTTTTTTTTTTTTTTTTTTTTTTTGGTGGCGGGAAATCTTCTTTCTTATTGATTTGGTGGAAATGTTGGGTTGAAATAGATCAAGATTATTCCATATTTTTGCTCCATACTATCTCAAAGGTTTAGGCCGTAAGGAGTAGTTTTTTTTTTTTTTTTTTTTTTTTTTTTTTTGGTGGCGGGAAATCTTCTTTCTTATTGATTTGGTGGAAATGTTGGGTTGAAATAGATCATAAAGATAATATGGGCCCATATTATTTATCGGAGCAAACAGGTATGTATGTTGCATATGTAATACTTTTTCTCGTCAGGATTTTGTTTCGTTTACATTCATTTTAACTTTAATTGATCTTTTGATCTTTAGAAACAAAGAACGTATCAGGGAATTGTCCTTCGAATTTCGTATGTTTCGGTTTTTGGAGGGATATAACTTCCAAATACACGTATATGACTTTCAAAGAAAAATCCAATTTGTAATTGGTATGCACGCAGGCTGTAATACAGCTACATACTTGTTACCCAATTATGAAGTCTAGTTTTGGACTTACTGTTTTTTTCCCATACCAATATAATAAGATTTGTATGACCGACGTTTCAAATGCTGATAGCCGTCATTTTGGCATCGTACCTAATACTTTGACACACAAGAGTTCTTTTTCATGGTAATTGCATAAGCATGCCAATTCTAAGAGATTATATATGTTAGACATACACGCAAGACACAAAATAATCACACTTCTCAATACCATGCGGATAGAGTGATAAGGACAGTTGACTATACTTTTTTCTCATTATAAACCTAAATGTCCATCACGATGGATGTAGCATGACTAATAGTTCCCCATTCCCTTCAGTAATTGAAAAATCACATAATCGTGCCGTCATATTTTGCACAAAAGAAAGGGAATAAAAAAACATAATAAAACCGCCCCACAACCCCCCCCCCAAAAAAAAAACAAAGGAAAAAAAAAAAAGAAAAGCCAGCATGTATGGCGATTGAAACGTCAAGCGCCAACACGATTTTTAAAGAAAATGGAGAGAAAAGAAACTCTGAAATAAAAAAAAAATGAATTTGTATAGTATGTGATATGAGCTCATAGAGAGAATAAAGCTCTTTTATTAACCTACCAAGAGATATGTCAATATATATTTGTCTTCTTTATTAACTTTTTTGAGTCGTAATTATTGATAGAAAGCATGTATTTAAGTAAAGCATTTTGAATATGCTTGTGAACAAAAGAAATCCCTGTTCACACTCGTGCTGTGTGCAGTGTGGAATAAAGACAGAACATCATTTCAATGTGACCCATATCTAAACCCATTTTGTGTAATATCCAATCTTGTTAATGTGAAACAGGCTACCTTCTCAAAGCAAAAATGTACCCGTTTTACTTCCAGCTTCCATATCTACAGACATCATTTTTTTTCATTATTATTATTATTATTATTATTATTATTATTATTATTATAATTATTATTATTATTATTATTATTATTATTATTATTATTATTATTATTATTATTATTATTATTATTATTATTAATAATAATAATAATAATAATAATATTAATAATAATTATACATATATACATATATATATATATATATATATATATATATATATATATATATATGATCCCATACAAAATTATATTGCCTGCCACCATGAAGTAGGGAGGAAATGTGGAGAACATAAACACATTTAAATGTGTGTCTGTGTGTGTGCTTGTGTGTAAGTACAAGGCTATTCAGTATTTTACACTTTTGGAAATTATTGAAACTTAGATCAACGAATAGGAAATATATATATATATATATATATATATATATATATATATATATATATATATATATATATATATATATATATATATATATATATATATATATATATATATATATATATATATAGTTATATATTAAGTCTATATTCATTTAATCTTATTTTAGCCTCTTTTACCACAAAAAAAGGCTCGTAATGCCTCAGCATCAAATACAAGCAGTAAGGTGTTGAAGTTTTCTCATAGAATTAGACTGGGGAGTGGCGTCCAGGTAAGAAAGCATGAAACATGCACGTTTTATTGCCTCTACCAATTGAGTAATGAAGTTACGTTTCATTTTTATTCTGGCAAAGATTAAAGCTGTAAGCTATAAAGAATTGAAATGAGAAGCAATTCAACATAATATGTGACATGTGGAGTACCATAAATTTTTCTTATTGTGCCTTTGTTTTTTTCATTTATGCAAATAACAAAACAAGCCTTAGTATGATCTCCTTGCTCCCTTATCATATGGTCATAACTATGCTTTAAGTATTGTTGCTCGTAGCTCTCCAGAAAAAATTGACAGGCTCAGTAGATTGGATACAAGTTAGGATTGTATGTGAAAAGTCAAGTGTTCTGGTATGTGATATCTATGTAGATATATTTGTTATAAACATCTATTCTATGTTGCCTAATGGATCTCGTTGTCAACTACCAGTGGTATGCACTTGACCATTCCTTTAATTAGTAAAAAAAAAAAAACAAACAAACAAACAAAAACAGCATTGTATCAATAAGCAGAAGTAGTTTCCTTACTATTCGTATACCAGATGTAAAGACTTTTGCTTCTTTTTACACATAACAGAAGAATGATATCATCGGTCATGTTTTCGGGAATGTAACGGATAATAGTGCATAAGGAATAAACTATTACGCAGATTTATGTTAAATCAGTTTCTTACAATGGATTGAGGTTTAATGTACTTTTTAAGGGTGATTACAGTCCAATGACTATGACCAACAATAGACATGGAAGAGAATAGATATGACATGTCAAGTTCATAAATCCATCAAGAAAGGATGCTGTAGCAGGCTGCTCAGAGTCATGCTGTGTATGCCTGTTAGTTTATTGGTTGCATGACTGTGGCTCGATACTTACAGCGGATTGATTCTAAATATCTTTTTATTCTATGTTTGAAGGTGAATTGTCATTTTCTAAAGTGAAATTCAAGAATAATTACTCACTGTATATTAACTGGTCTAAACATTATTACTAGATAATTGTGATGCACCTGCATCAGTGACGTGGTGCATTGGCATTCAGACCTGATCAAATGTGTTCGAATGATGTTTGATTTTACGTTACTTGTGACGCAGAAAAACCTGTGACAAACATAAATAAACGCGGCCTGACAGGTCGGCGTTGAAAGTAGGGCAAGGGCATATTCTTTTGCATGAATAACACTAAAAAATGAATAAACAAAATCTTACGAGGCTGCAGATTGATTTCACTCACTCAAGATTGTTGTTGTTAGGGGAAATCATGAGTGACCGGATATGCATGGTGATTTTGTATTCATTATAATCCTAAGAACTCAGTGTGAACAGATGTGTCCTCTGCCCCCCCCCCCCTTTTTTTTTTTTTTTTTTTTTTGGCCAAGCAAGCACTGAGCAGAAAACGCTCAGTATGACCACACCTGACAGGCGTTTATCTGAGAAAGATGCAAATAGAAAATTGTTGGCTTTTGCAAAAAGGATCCATATCTCTGTTACCGTGTCCAGGTTAGCTGTTAGGCTATTACTGCATAAGGTAAGAGAAACAGGCAGTGTTGGCCATGAAAAAATTAACTGGACTACCCTGAAAACATAGCCAAGAAATAGATGAGAGATTGTACACTTCATTTATGATCACTTTGTCTGGTCACAAACTGAAGGATGCTTTTACCTTTTAGACAACACTGATCAAAATTTGTCAGACAAAACTGTATGATAATGAAATGAGATTGGAATAAAATCTTTTGGACCCGCACCATTTCTTGACATTAGAAACCACAATGAAGCAGTAAGACTTATTTTTTAACATGTGTGGGACCTGTCAGCGAGATTTGTGTACAGGCAAGGAAACCCGCTTAGAATCACAACACAGCTAAAGCTGGGACGGCAGATTTGTTATGGTTGTATTTTATCACCATGCTCGGTCATACCATCCATTAACCAACAGTGGACCTATGCTAGGCCGGTTCAAGGATTTAAAAAATAGATGCCACAGACCTGTTAGAAGAACCACCAAGAATTAAAGCTCACGAGTTTGACACTGCAACTAAAAAAGTAAGGTAGCAGACTCTCCTGGTTCTCTATGTGTTCGATTCTTTTATATTATAACCAATGACTGCGAATGAATATGTTGAATCAAGAGGGATACATCATTAAAAATCCCTAAAGTTAAAAGACATTACTACACATTTCTATTTCAGAAAAATGGGGCCCATATTGCCATAAGTAATAAATATTGCATCTAAAAAATAAATAGTGTGTTTATTGTCCTTGTGCAATTAATATTAAATATATTGACTATCCATGTGTGGTAATGTTACCAAAGTCTTTGGTGGTCCAAGAGTTACTGTTCATGTGTATATAAGTGCAAGGTAAGGATGACCACTCAGGCAAGCTTGACATGTTCGATTCTTGGCCCCCCCCGTGGCTCACGAGTTTGACACAGCAACTTGAAGACTATAGTGAGTCAGAAACTCCCCATGGTTTGTATTTATTCAATTTTTGATATAACCAATGGATTTATGTATCTTTCAAATTTTGAAAGGTCTTGCAGTAATTCTTATTCTTGATCAAAGATCAATTCCCATAACAGGATCTATTTTTGACTTGAAACGCTTGGGTAAACTTCAAGAAGTAAACCCACAAGAGCTGATTGAATATTGAATACAGTGGCCATCATTAAAAAACAGTTCTTCATCTACCCCACGCCGTAATAAGATACTCCCATTTATTGATACTTTTCAATATCGTTCTCATTCATTGGGTCACGCCTCCTGCACCATTTAATTACGGAAAGTATGAAGCACAGGTGCTACTTTTACTATCTATAACTGCAAAGAAGTGAACAACCCCCTAGAATCTGCCCCCTTCTCCAAAAGATTACGTTCTTCCGAAAATGGATGACAAAACTTATCTACTCTGCTGCAATATATATTATTCTTTCTGCACAATTTATGCAGGTTTTTATCTGCATTCTGCGTTAACTCCTCCATCCTGTGGTCCCCATACTAAATATCCGTCAAATCGCTGAAGCTGTCTTTCAGGGCATTTAGGTCTGCTTATGATATTTATGGGGTGTTATGAATAAATCAAGATTGTAAGTCCATATCATGCTCCGCTAGGGTGTGCATTACAAGTATAGTCAGCTTCTCATTATGACTACCTACACTGAATCTAACCCCAGTCATTTCGTTCATCCAAGCATGTCCATAAATAATGAACACATTCTTCATGATAATAATAGAGAAAACCCTGTTATCAACCGGCTGAATTGAATTGATCCCATAATCATTTGTCTTTGCTGTACATTTAATTTGCTAATATATTAATGTGGTTAAATTTTGGAGGGATTTTTTGTTCTTTTGTTTTATTATTTGTAATTTTCATGCTAATATCCACTTTTCATGAAGTATCACAATACTGCTTGTTTTATCAAGGTACAGCATAATATGTGTTCGACAAGTGCTGGGGATGTCTGTACGTTATGGTCTATTACACATTACTACAAAGTCGAGATTACTTTGGACCCCTCTTACTTTGCTCAGTTGTCCCTTACATTAGACTGACAGAGTGTACACAGTGAAAGGGGCAATGTGTCAAATGGTAAAGACTGTTTGGTCTATAGAATGTGAGAAGGTAAACGTAATAAAAAAAATTAGCATATCAAAATCAAAAGAAAATTAAAATGTACTTTTACTACTGTCGACTTAAAAATTCACATAACATATATTTTTATAGGCACAAATCACACATCGTCATAGGCTTTGCAGTTTATGTAAAACATAAAGGGCTGTATTATCGCCAAATACATATTCACACAAACACAAACAGCAGTCTTAAGACCAATCAAATAACTTGAATGAGTCACATAAGATTGAAGCTTGTCTCATTTGAAAGTTTAGATTAATCAGTAATGGTTCACCTTGACAACTACAATAGTTTGAATATAGAGAAAAATTTGTAAAAGAACATTCAAGCTTTACATTTCCATAGACACCACTTATACTTTTCGACGCTACAATTACAAAAACATAGTACAAATATTACTCTCGAAGGCAGAAATTAGAAGTATGTTTGTTTCATATAAAAGAAAGATGGATAACCACCACTGCATTTATTTGAGAAGTGGCTATTTTTTCAGGAAACATATAAGTAATAAGACGTTTATTGCAATGAATATTTGGATTGAGGCCAGAGCAATTACATGTTTATAAACAGTGCTACCTAGTGGTAAAAGCTAAAGACATATGTACATGATGTAATCATTTCCGATATATCGTTGTTACGTGTACACATACATGTAAATATATAATCTATAAAAAATATGTAACAAAACAACACCTGCCTGAATTCATCTATGTTGGTAAAATAATTTAGTAACTAGTCATATAAAATGAATAGTAAATAAGTTGTAAAAAGGTGCAGTGGAATATGTTTAAAGATAAAAAGCTGTAGGTGTCATTTTATCTGTCAAATATTGCAGGCCAAGCTTGGCCTACAGAGCTAAGTTACCATACAGCAAGCTGACATCTATGTTCCATCACCTTAGCGTGTCTTTTAAGCATGGATAAATTGTGTTCCATTCCTTTTTGGAACAAAATCCCAAACTGCTACATGACTAATAGGGCACTGTAGACAAAGGTTCCTCGACCTTCCGCCTGACACACTAAATTTTGGAAATTATCGTATTACAAAGTTGTTGACACAATTACAAACTAATGGCTACACAGAACATGCGAAATATAGACAGGGGTGCTGAATCACGTCAATACGGATTTTCAAATATGGACCCCCCAAAGACAATCACTGGTTTTCTTAGTTATGCCTGCATTTCGGATTGGGAATCATATATATTAATGATTTTGAGCTTTTGCAGCATATCTGGAATGAAAAAAATAGGGCTATTTTCTAAAATGTCGCACGATATTGTACTATGTGTATCAGACAGAAGTCGACAGAAGCATATATTTCGTATAACTGACCAAAATATCGAAAATTATGTTTTCAGTCAGTATGGCCAAATAAATATTAGTAATCCCTTATTACATCGTGTGCTTGGCAGAAAAATGATAGAGAGTTGCAAAATAAACTTGCAGGCCAAGCTTGGTCTACAGATCAATGTTACCATGAAGCAAATTGACCTCGGTTTTAATCCTTTTATTTCGGTGACCTTGCTAAACGGTTTTTCATTGACCAGTCCAGTTATTTTCCGTTACTCTGGGGAGCACAGCTTTAAACTGTTGTATGAAAATGCAATGTTTCTTTCCTCATGGAACCGTATGAGCATTTGGATACAGGGAAGTAAAAGTGTTCCATGGGGAATCTTTATTTATCACCAAGCAGTTTGTCTGAGTACATACAAAATAAACCAAATTAAATTAATACAAATAAATTACATACAACTGACAATTTCGTTCTGTGCCAGGAAGAGTTCAAAAATAAAACACTTGCAAGCAGAAAATCACCATTATCACGATTGTACTGCTGCATGCTGGGAAAGGTACATTTATTTGCAATTTGAGAACCAGTATTTTAAGTGTCAAATGCTTAAAAAATCAAATAACGTTCTAATAATGCCATTTTCAAGATTGCAATATAATCGATGCAAATCGGAAGTGAGACAAACAATGCCGGCAACGATTGTTTGGTTTATTATTGCACCCCATAAATTGAAGATACAGTTAAATTTGATATTGCTTACTATTCTGTATGCTGGTATGTCGTGTGGCATTCCCAGATTGCAAATGCGTGATATTATATGTGGAACACAACTAGCATGCCTCTCTGGCACAATTAGCAATAACAAGTTTGCATCCATTTTCCATTTTGTGTCCGTCCATTTGATTTTTCAACAAGGAAAGCACTCTGAAAATTCAAATCTTGATATAGTTTATCATTTTACCAGTTTGCGTCATGTGAAATCAAAAAATGAAAAACTCAGTGACAAAGTATATATACCTTTGATTTTCAGGCATGGTCCATATGGACATCAAAAATATACTCACAAAATATTTTTGATCATGACAAGAGAAGGAAGATATTACTTAGTTTGGCTCCTTCGTTCTGTACGAACCATTATTGATACCAAAGGAGTGGCTCACATTCAATTATATGAAGGTCCGGATGGCAATGATCAGAATATGTTATTGTATAAGGGATACACAGCCACGAATGTGTGTCAAAGCAGGCATTATTTCATATCAAATGGCCACGTATTGACTATCAAATTATCCACTTTCAGCTTTATTCAATGATTTACAACATTACGTATTAGAGGAAAGCAAGTGATGTCAAATGTGCGCACATATAAAATTTCAAAATATACAAAGCTTGTTCTTCACAGATTATGTTTTTCTCCAACTTTTTGCCAAACTCTGTTGATGCACAGTGTATTGTTGGTAGGACCAAGAAAAAGGACCATCAATGTTTCATTCAGTGACTTTAAGTGGCTGGGACCCAATATAGGATACTGTAGATTTGGTGGCCTTGTATTTTTTGATGGTGACATGAGCAAATTGCGTGATGGAAATGCATCAAGAATAGGACCATTTTGCAATGCTTCTAGGGGGTTGAACTCTGAATACATAGACTATAATTTTGTAGTTACATCCACCCACCAACTTTTAGTTATTTTGTTTTCATATGTGCCCATGCTGAACATTTCGTTTAGCATTACGTGCAATATCACACTATGTAAAGGGGTTCTTCAACCATGCAAACATCATGGAATATTCAATAAAGAAATATACTTAGATTTTTATCATCAACAATTTCGCAGGCACATTACTAAAAATGATGAATGTGTTATTTTTTCACAATATGCAGAGGAGATGCCAAATATAAAGCATATAAGCAGGTGTAGTTTGAAATTTTCAACTATTGGCATCAATAATCGAATCATCATATATATTTGGCCTAATATCCATCCAAGCTTTTATTTTTCACTTGACTATGATGAAAGATTGCATAATGTCTTGCTTATCAATAGATCTCCACAAGTGGGAACGGGTGATCCAGTTATATCACCGTCGATGGTGATCACATCAAACAGGTTTAATGCTACTATGATAATAGCAAGAAATACAATATCATTTTTAATGTATATTATGAAAATATTTATATCACCAGAGTGTCACTTGCATGTTGCTGACAAGGCTGCATATACAAAGGTTGTTTCTGAACATGAGCTTCTTTGTACTACATTTCTTCAACAATCCAATGCACATGTCTTACAGTTATATATAAGCCAGAATACCTATGTGAGCAAGATAGAAAACCTTTTCTATTATTCTATACCCATGGTGATGTATATTTCAAACAAAGCTGGTGGTATAACGGTCAAATTTCTGAGATATGTCCGCATGACTTCCACCTGTACATTGCGTCAACAAATTATGACTGTATGGTATAATTTACAAATAACACACATCATGTGGAAGTTTTCATCAAGTCACTCAGAATACATGCAAAGTCGACAGAAGAAGTGTCATGAATATACACTACAAATAATAAAATTACTTGCAAATCATAAGCAAACTGTAAATATTACACTTAGGTACAACCTCGCTAAAACACCCCTGAAAGTGCAACACAGGAGAAGAACATTAGAACTTATGGAATTTGCTATTATGGATGTTTCACTTCCTCCATTTATAAGATATAAAAAGCATAATTCAGAGACCCTGTCTTGGCTCCAAGCACACTCCAGATGTCTGGCACAAAGTATGCAGTTAATCACATTGGAAAATATACTACTGTATTATGAATTTAATAACTTAATCTATGAACGTGAAGTGTTTAAGTATGGATTGCAAGATCAAGTAAACTTTCTGTTGTCCCGCTATATAAATAGTCTTGGCTTCATAGGACTGAAGAAAGATTTTGTAAGTGCATGATCAAACTCATAATTGAAACTAACCCATTAGAAATAAGGAGATTCAATGAATATACAATGGCATTCACACACATTAAACATTTCGTCAAACGTTTGGCTAACAAAGCTGGTAGAAAGCACTGCATTTTAATAGTTCCATTATAACACTGAATGATCCCAACTAGTTGCTTAGTTGAGCAGGTTTCATTAATGGATAAAATGAACAGCAAGGGGAAATGAAATAATTAAAACACATGATGTGCATTCCAAATATCCACACCAACAATTACATCAAGGTTAAGAATAGCAAAGGACAAAGATACAAGAGGTGACAAAACTTCAACAGTCCTATCCCAATATTAATACAAAGAAAAACAACACTCTAGACTTGAGACATGTATTCACCCATTGAAGGTAACTGGTGGTTTTGAGCCGGTTTTGTTAACCTTTGTTGTACTTGTTTCAATAAAAAAGACATAAGTTGTTCAAACACAGAGGTCGAATCACTTAAAGGCCCAAATTATTACTTGTGTCAAAAATGACAAATAATATATATAATCAAGTTCCAAAAAATGTTTAGACAAAAAAAGCTCATGTTCAATTATATTCTCCCAGATAAATGTTTTTATATGCCTGCTGCCTAGCCGTGTGTGATAACACAATGTGTCTTAGAGATCATGACAGGAACACTTTCTATATATAAATTAAAAGTGTTATGTTAGCAGAATGCTGAATATGTATTCTGGTACAAAAGTAGGCAGAAATCTAAGAATACCATAGTAAAAATATGCTAGGTCAAAACAAAATGCACTCATATCAATGACTGAATCCAAAACGCAAACTAGTTTCCTGCAAACACACACACACACACACACACACACACACACACACACACAAAACCACAAAAAAACACATACCGGCGTTTGCTCATTATCATTGGTGGCGCAATCAAATGATGTGAAACCAGGAGCCATATGATCATCCAAATCCACTTTATTACCCTCTGAAATGGCTCTTGTGTGTTTGTGTGCACTTAATTATAACTAGGTAAAATTAAAAAAGCTGTTACACACAATAGAACTACCTTTACCGTACGCATGTATACATCACCTAAAGCAGACACGGATCTAATAACACACACACACACACATGCACACACACACACACACACACACACATATATATATATATATATATATATATATATATATATATATATATATATATATATATATATATATATATATATATATATATATATATATATATATATATATATATATATATATATATAAACACACATATATTTAGCTTCATACAATTTTAGTTTACTGTTGCTGATTTTAACTACTGAGTTTGTATGTGTGTATATATATATATACAAACTCAGTAGTTAAAATCAGCAACAGTAAACTAAAATTGTATGAAGCTGAAAAAACCATACGATTATATATTGTATTAAACCATTAATTGGATCGAGCAGAGGTTTCAGACAGGACATTAAAAAAGTATTAAGTACATGACCAACTGCTCATATAGGCTCAAACATACAATTGGATGACTTGCCATTTAGCTAGCAGATCAAAGGAAATGAATTATCAGCCAAACTGTTTGCCAAAACCATACACTTAGGTCTGAAAATGATTTTGTGATGAGCCTAAATGTAGTTTTGTGTTTATATAGAAATGAAGATCCAGTCTGATCAGAAACAAAAGAGTGTGATAAAAAAGATACTTATGATAAGAAAACATTAAATTTTCATTAGAAATAAATATGATATATTAAAATAATAAATTTTATTTTTCAAAAAATTCTATGACGATGCCACGTTGGGTATCCGGCAAACCTCTTACATTCACAGCTTGGCTGCCAGCTTTTCAGTGGTTTAACGTTTTTAATACTTTCATCAACAAAGATGGGGAACTTACAGCTCTATTTGATAACAAAGCACTGCAAATGGCATTTCATGTTAAACAGCCTGATTGGAAAACACAAAAATGTACAGGAGTATTATCAATTTTTCGTCCAGAAGATTGGATAACAATCCCTTGTGATGTAACTTTTAAACACTCATTTTTCCTATGCGAACGTGTTAAAATTACAAACATACCTGCATTTATGTATAGTAATGCTCAGTGGATAACGGAGGGCTATTGTCTGCAGAATTGGGAAATGGTGCACAAAAAATGCTTTCAAATTGTCATATTCTATAAGTTACACAACCAAACAGAAGCCATGAAAGAATGCCGTAAACTGAAAAGTTCTGTTGTATCAGTACCATATCTTGCCGTGTATGCTTTGATGAAGACTGAATTGGAGTTTCAGAACATGACATTTTATACATTGTTTTCCCATCCGGTTATTCATCGTATATGCAGATATTTTTATAATACAACTTTTTTTGATATACTTCTAGGCGTGTCTAGTGTGTGGGCACTACTAGATGCACAAGAGAGCATCCTTGTTTCTGTTGTGAACAAAGGCTCACGTACTTCACATGGAATTAAGCCTATTTTTTTGAATGCTTTTGCGTATATAAAGAAGCGTAGACTTCATTCGTGTGATCCTACTACCATCCATCCCATACTTACAAACGCATCTGTAATAAAGGTACTCGACAACGTGTTGAAATTCAGTGGCGTTTTTTGCCAAATGGACATAAAATATCTGTCCCCTTTATGTCCAAGTGGAACCTTTCAGTGTGGTACCAGTGAATGCATACTTGACCACTATATTTGTGACGGAATTGTAGATTGTAACGACTTGTTCAATAGTGATGAATCAGACTGTGTTATATGCAGGCTACAAAACGGAGGAGCACAGACTGACGCATACTGTACAAACGAGTGTAAACGGAGTTTTTGTGTGTGTTCGCAGGTGGACTTCCAGTGTACCAGCGGTGGATGTGTTTCAATTTCTAAATTCTGTAATGGTTGGAATGATTGTCCCGATGGAAGTGATGAGGAATGTGCTAGCACAGTTTTTAGTGGTCTAAACTCTTGCTTTTACTCTACAAATATGTTAGATCTACCAGTAGACGGGTTGATCGAGGATACTCATGGTCAGGTACCATCAGATGCATCATCTGCTTGCGAAGACAGGAACTTTATTTCTTGTAGTTTAGTTCACGCTACACAATGTTATCCCAGGTCTGGTGTTTGCAAGCTTGATTATGATTGTAACAGCAATATGAAGTACTGTGTAAATGGAGGACATTTAGATGTCTGCTACAATACCGAGTGTCCTCGAATGTACAAATGTCCAAAGTCATACTGCATTGCGCTGAAGTTAGTATGCGATTCTGTGTGGCATTGCACTTTGGGAGTAGATGAACGCAATTGTTCATCCTTCAGCTGTCCTTATTTCTTCCGATGCAGAAACGCCACCTGTGTGCACCCACAAGAATTGTGTGATGGAGAGGCGAATTGCAAGGGTTCTGCAGATGATGAAGAATTTTGCTTTTTAACAGAATGTCTGCATGGATGTTCATACATAGGATATGCCGTGATATGCAATAGCGAAAATGCAGTAAACAAGAGGTATGTGCCTATCTATCTCAGAGCAATTGTTGTTAATAACTGTAGTATAAAGTTTTTGTCTGTGTTTTTACAAGGGAAGTTTCGTTTTCTGGTCAAGCTGGACGTCAGGTTAAACAAAATACGAAGCGTTAAGTCCACAGTTTTCCGTCATACTCAAGCATTACGTGAGCTTGACATTCGTAAGAACATGATATTCAAGTTGCCCTGGGATGTGTTCAATGGCTTGGCATATCTTCTTGAACTCAAAATCAGTGATAACCCTCTCAAACATCTACATTATCGAACGTTTCTATGGCTGTTTAGACTAAATTATCTTTCAATTAGCCAACTTCATGTCACTGCAATATGCAGTAACTCATTTGAGGAACTGCGTCTCTTAAAACACCTTGATTTGTCAGCAAATAGCATCAAATTCTTATTTGCAAGTCATTTCTTTGGGTTAAATAGACTTCTTTTTCTGAATTTAAGTGGCAACAATTTTGAACATGTCGAGTATAACGTATTTGTGCACTTAACTGACTTAAGAAATTTGATAAGTGATGATTTTGAATTTTGTTGTCTGAACAGATTCCTGGATAACTGCATGCCCAAATTAAACATTTCTTCATGTTCAAGATTGGTGGGAAATGAATTTTTGATGATATTGTCAATATACGTAATCATTCCGTTGAGTTCATTCCTGAACGTAGTGGTGATTCTATTTTATTATTCCAGCATCACCTTAAATGTGCCAAATCTTGTCCGATTTTTACTTGCATTTTGTGATTTTGGGATGAATACATACATGACAACAATAATCTTTGTAGACTTTAAGTATGGCATGCAATATTTCCTACACAAAAGACATTGGATCAGTAGTGTATACTGCAAGGTTTTCTCAATTGCAAATCTTTTGTCTTATTTAGGTTCTGCATGTTCCCTCCTACTTCTCTCTTTGGATCGAGTGATTGGAATTCTTGTTATATTTCAGATCTATCGAATGAGCAAAAGATCATTTTGCTTCCTATTTTCCCTTTGTTTGTTATGTATTTTACTTTCTGGATCAGTTGTAGTTAATACCTATTCCTGGCAGCATTTTGACTCAAAGAAGCAAGACTTGTGTCTGCCTTATTTTGTGAAGGCGTATTATGCTTGTTATTTAATCTTTCACATTTCCTGGACGTTTGTATTTCTGACCATGATTTTTGTCACATGTGCACATTTTGCTTGTGTGGTTATGGTTTGGAGAAGTAAGAAAAGGGTGCGTAGTCACCAAAATGTAAATGCCGTTATCAAGCGAATCTTGGTGGTGCCCATAGCTATGGTACAAGCATACGTCCCATTTCTTACTGTAATGATGTTACTTCATCTTCATGACAAACCTCTTCCTATACTTACTGAATGGTTTGCTTTAGGTATCCTTCCTTTATGTTCCTTGATAAATCCCATGATTCATACAATTTGCACCTTAAACTTTCATAGGTGGGTCTACGAGCAATGTGAGCGAGTTGCTCTTTTTTAGGTCTGGAGTATCAACTAGCATAAGATGGTGCACAGTCGCCAAATGATAAATACCGTAATGAAGCAAATATAAATCGTGTCCCAACAATGAAATCTATTCCTTCCTCTGCAGCATCAGTTATATTTTGATGAAAAACCTTTCTCTGCATTCACTTCAACATTTGTTTTAGCTATCTTTCCTTAAAGTCCATGATTCATGTAACTTGCCCCATCAGCTTAAATAAGTGGGGTTGTAGTAAAGCTAAATACTTCTTTAACCTACATTGGACTTTTATATGTATCAAAATGCAGTACAATATGAAAGCCTTTTCAGGGAAACTGTTAACCGTGAGGGACAATTGCTTCCCAAATCAGAATAAACTGAGTTTCCAATGATGTATTTATAAATTTTGAAGCTACAAAAGAAAAAAAAAGAAAAAATAATCAGATTAAAAAGGAATGGTTCAGAAAATCCGCACCTACTTACACGAATTCCAATGCAACAATGAGAACAAAGTCACCAATAAAAGGCAACCAGTGGTTTTGAACAGGTCCCCTCAACCTTTAAAATATTCTTCATCAGCTACAAACTTCTTGTTTTTCTAATACATTTTAGCTTATCCGCGCACAGCCCAAAATTTATCACTTTTTTCAAAGATAAGAAAGCCATGGTAGGCCTAACTCTTTTTTTGTTCACGACTTGTCAGTCTGCTGAGCTGAAGAAGACAGACCTTACATTGTTTTTTGGGATATTAATGAATCTGATTTAAATACAGATGACAGAATCCACGAAGTACATGTAGAAACAGATTGCCCCTTTAACATATTATTTAGGATTTTGTGTTTCTTGAGTTTCAATTTAATACAAATTGGCAGTGATTGGTTCATGATTTATATACACAGGACGACTTGTTGAGCACATACACCAAACATTGGGTGTGATTTCGGTGCACTTTGGCTGCAGAGTATTAATCAAAACACATGCTCGAAAATGGTCACCCCAAATTTAAACCCTTCATAATAACCCAATGTAACATTGTTCCTTGGAGTTATCAGCTAAATGTCATCTCGTGTTCAATCTTCTGCTTGCTGTACCTTGGACGTCGCAAATGAGATGTCATAAGCCCAAATTGCTCTTATCAAGTGCATGGTTAAGATTTTGGTTATCCCAGTAGAACCACGCTGGCAGGCGGTGCTGTTGGTGCAATGTTCCTGATACGCACCTGGAAACTATAACAATCATGCACTTGGTTGTTTAGAAGCAATATTACTTATCGTGTAGTGATTCAATGAAATGAAATTTTTCATTTGCTGCCTTCCCAGTACACACACAGACACAGACACAGACATACACACACACACACACACACACATATATATATGTGTGTGTGTGTGTGTGTGTGTGTGTGTGTGTGTGTGTGTGTGTGTGTGTGTGTGTGTTCAGGGCTTTGCTTCAGAGATTGTATGTTAACATATGTAAACAGTAGGAAATGGTCAGACATATCTTACATTGTAACACCCAACGAGCTCACGGTGTATAATTTGGAAATCTTACAAAAGATTGGTATATTATAGTGGCTAATCTGTCAGTTAGCCTAGTAGGCAATGTAATAGAAACCATCACATAACATAATGTAACATCTACATATTCGGTATACTTGTGTTAAGTTCAAATTGAAATATTCCATTTTAACTTTCTCTGAGCTTTCGTTGGATGTAACTTGAATTTTTGGGCCCGAATCACTTGTAAATAACTCAATATCATTGTAACAGTGTCGACGGGGCCTGGATTTGTTGCAAACAGTTAATCTTTTAACTGTATCGTTGAGCAAAATATCAATATACTGACCTCCCCAGGTCTGACCTGTTATGTAAAATTTTTATGTGTATACTTCAGACGACAGTGTAAATATGTACGTAAGCCACCATGGGAGCTACAGGTACCTGCCAGGGGTATTGTGACATAATGTTCCGATTTTTGAAAAAGAGATTAAACAGGGAGAAAATAGTTGTTTCTGGTAAAATGACTTTTTTGAGGTGGCATTTTCTGCAAAAATTATGAATGGTGTTAACACGTGTGTGTACGTTGTATCTGAAGCCACTGAACTGAAGCAGTGCAAAGAGTAGTTAAACGATACTCGACAAAACTATTTCCATATTTGAGATAATTTACCATGAAATGATTATGTTGTGAGCAAATAAAGACATCATGCAACATATTCTCCACAGAGATTGTAGTTTCAGTGCCACAGGACCATCAAAAGAACTATTTGCCAAAAATACATACAAAATATAATCATTACATTAGATATGCTATACTACATAATTAAGTTCACTTGTCAATAGGAGCAGAGACCTGCAGGCATTTGGAACGCAGTTTTGCTGTGTCGCAAGCTGCAGGCACGATTTACACATAAATCAAATGATGAAATGTAACAATCAAACATGAGATTGTGATATCAACATACTTATGTCTTCTAATGCTCCTCCAGAGAACTATTAATATATATCCAAGAGCATAAGTTGATGAATTAATAGAACGTTTACTATTATTATTATTTTTATTATTATTTTTTTTTTTTTTTTTTTTTTTTTTTTAATAAATGTTACCAATTTTACTATGATTATTAGATTATTATTTTTCGGTTAATATGCAACCCTAGGATAGACAAAGGGGTTTTAGCCTCGGAACAAGCTGACGCAGAAACTTGGCAGGGCGATTGTAAATGATGTACAACTGCATTGTTTGGTCATACTCTATGACACGTTCAGAAATGACATCATATTTTGATGTTCTTTATGAGCCATTGTTCTTTTTCTTTAAATGTACTTGTAATACATATGAACAAATGCAGAGACATAACAAGTGAGTAAATAGTGAGTAAATGAGATGTGTGGTTTGACAATGGTAGAGCACTACAGGCCACAGAGAGAGAGACTCTGTGACCATTTGTGGAATGGCATTTTCTGTACGTCAACTTCAGGAAACTTGTAGTCATACAAAACTGCTAATATACACAGGACAGCTATACTGTTGTGTGCTAACTTTGCTTTAGTGTAGTTGCAAACAGATGTTGACAGCATGTCAGTAGTGTACAAATGTTCTTTGTGTGGTACTTTGACAAAATCCTGGATTAATTGTCATTGCCAGACACCACTTTACACCACAGATTGCAAATATAGGTAGACCTGAACAAAATCACCCCCTTATTTAGCCCTTGGTATTTTGATTTTGCCCAATGCATTTGCTACTTCTAGTAAAGATTGTCCAACAATGGTATTTAGTGGGATTGGGGATTTGGGAAGCAGAGGTTTGGACTTTTCTGCAATATCTGTTATCAAAATAGAACAGCACCTGACACCCAAATCTGGCTACTAATGATAAAGGTAACACTTTAAATCAAGCTTGAATTAAAGTATGTGTTCAATTTGAAAAAAAAAATAATTATGCAAATACCAGGCAAGGATGGCCTCACGGCTAATGACTCAACAACTGAATACTTGGGGACTGCAAGTGTAGTCCCTAATTACGCATCTCCGTCCACTACTACTGTGACTGATCCTCAGCAAGAGGGATCAGCCCTTTTTTCTCTCCTTTAAAAAAAAAACATATGGATAAAATCACCTGCTTTGAAAGGGGGCCGCTGAAAAAGAAGGTCCCCCAGGAAAATCTGAGTAGGTAATTTTACCCCTTAGTTTACGTCTATGCTCTGTGCAGAAAATATCTGAATAAACAGATTATGTGCTGGACTGCATAGAATCAAAATTTCATCAGATTTAATGAAATGAAGAGTTACAGCGTCCATGACAGTATATGTCTATATCTGCCATTTCCAAAGAGAATAAACAAATCAGACCAATGAATGAGAGTAGATCAACACAATTGAGCAGCTTTCAGATATCCATGTTTCTTCCATTGCAAAAACACCACTTGTGTGCAACGACCAGAAGTGTGTGATGGGGAGGTGAATTGAAATGGTTCTGTTAATGATGAAGAACTATGCTTTTTAACAAACTGCATGCATGTACATGTACAGAATATGGCGTGGTATGCAACGGCGAAAATGCAGTGAACAAGAGTTAAGAGCCTACCTATCTGAGAGTAATTGTTGTTTATAACTGTAGTTTGGAGGTTTTGTCTTGGGTTTTACATGGGAAGCTTCTTTTTCGCGTCGAGATTGACATGAGATCAAACAAAATACGAAGCGTCAGGAAAACAGTTTTCACAAAGACAATTGCGGTCAAGTATATTTTCACCCCAAAATCACATAACGGAAGTGAAAATTGGCAAGATTTGGCACATTTGTGTCGATGCTGGAAGAGAAAAATATATTGCTCACTGTGAACAAACTCCAACGGTATTATTACGTGTATTGACACTAATATCAAAATTGCTTTTTCCACCAATCTAGAATATGATGAAACAAGGAACTTGGTATGCAGCTATCCAGGATTTGCTCAGACAACAAAATTCTATGTTTTCTCTTGCCAACTTCATTAAGTAAACTAAGCGCACAGATACGTAATAATCAATATTATGAGAACTGTTGCCATTTAAATTCAAGAAGAGGAGTCAATTAAACCCAACGAAATGACTTGCAAACAAGAAACTCGTACTGTTTTCTGACAACTCAAGGTGTGTTAACTGATGAATTTGGTTCAATTGGTTATTACATATTCCAGTGACATGAAGTTGGACAATGGAAAGATAATTTAGTTTGGACCGCCATAGACAGGTTCTATAATGTAAACGTTGAAGAGGATTATCACTGATTCTTATTATAACCAGGTATACCGATCCATTGAACAAATCCCAGGGCAATATATATGTGATGATCTTACGCATTTCAAGCTCACGTAATAATTGCCTATGACGGAAAATTGTTTTTCCTGACGCTTCGTATTTTGTTTGACCTCATGTCAAGCTCGACACGAAAAAGAAACTTCCCATGTAAAACCCAAGACAAAACCTTCATACTACAGTTATGAACAACAATTGCTCTCAGATAGGTAGGCTCTTAACTCTTGTTCACTGCATTTTCGCCGTTGCATACCACGCCATATCCTGTACATGTACATGCATGCAGTCTGTTAAAAAGCATAGTTCTTCATCATTAACAGAACCATTTCAATTCACCTCCCCATCACACACTTCTGGTCGTTGCACACAAGTGGTGTTTCTGCAACGGAAGAAACATGGATATCTGTAGGCTCTTCAATCGCGTTGATCTACTCACACTACTTGGTCTAACTTGTTTATTCTCTTTGGAAATGGCAGATATAGACATATACTGTCAAGGATGCTGTAACTCTTCATTTCATTAAATCTGATGAAATATTGATTCTATGCAGTCCAGCATATAATCTGTTTATTCAGTTATTTTCTGCACAGAGCATAGACGTAAACTAAGGGGTAAAATTACCTACTCAGATTTTCCTGGGGGACCTTCTTTTTCAGCGGCCCCCTTTCAAAGCAGGTGATTTTATCCATATGTTTTTTTTAAAGGAGAGAAAAAAGGGCTGATCCCTCTTGCTGAGGATCAGTCACAGTGGTAGTGGACAGAGGGACGTAATTAGGGACTACACTTTCAGTCCCCAAGTATTCAGTTGTTGAGTCATTAGCCGTGAGGCCATCCTTGCCTGGTATTTGCATAATTATTTTTTTTTCAAATTGAACACATACTTTAATTCAAGCTTGATTTAAAGTGTTACCTTTATCATTAGTAGCCAGATTTGGGTGTCAGGTGCTGTTCTATTTTGATAACAGATATTGCAGAAAAGTCCAAACCTCTGCTTCCCAAATCCCCAATCCCACTAAATACCATTGTTGGACAATCTTTACTAGAAGTAGCAAATGCATTGGGCAAAATCAAAATACCAAGGGCTAAATAAGGGGGTGATTTTGTTCAGGTCTACCTATATTTGCAATCTGTGGTGTAAAGTGGTGTCTGGCAATGACAATTAATCCAGGATTTTGTCAAAGTACCACACAAAGAACATTTGTACACTACTGACATGCTGTCAACATCTGTTTGCAACTACACTTAAGCAAAGTTAGCACACAACAGTATAGCTGTCCTGTGTATATTAGCAGTTTTGTATGACTGAAAGTTTCCTAAAGTTGATGTACAGAAAATGCTATTCGACAAATGGTCACAGAGTTTCTCTCTGTGGCCTATGGTGCTCTACCATTGTAAAACGAAACATCTCATTTACCCCCTATCTGCTCACTTGTTATGACTCTGCATTTGTTCATATATGTTATAACTAGATTCAAAGTAAATGGACAATGGCTCATGAAGAACATCAAAATATGATGTCATTTCTGAACGTGTCAGAGAGTATGGCCAACCAATGCAGTTGTACATCATTTACAATCGCCCTGAGAAGTCTCTGCATCAGCTTGTTCCGAGGCTAAAACCTTTTGTCTATCAAAGGTTTTGACATTCACGGACAAATAATATTTTACTAATCATAGTAAAATTGTAATCATTTATAAAATAATAATAATAATAATAATAATAATAATAATAATAATAATAATAATAATAATAATAATAATAATAATAATAATAATTATAATAATAATAATAATAATAATAATAATTATTATTATTATTATTATTATTATTATTATTATTATTATTATTATTATTATTATTATTATTATTATTGTTATTATTATTATTATTATTATTATTATCATAATAATCGTAAACGTTCTATTGTTTCATCAACTTATGCTCTCGACTATATATCAGTTGTTCTCAGCAGAAGCATTAGAAGACATAAGTATGTTGATATCACAATCTCATGTTTGATTGTTACATTTCATCATTTGAGTTATGGGTTAATCTTGCCTGCAGCTTGCGACACAGCAAAACTACGTTCCAGATGCCTGCAGGTCTTTGCTCCTATTGACAAGTGAACTCAATTATGTAGTATAGAATATCTAAAGTAATGATTATATTTTGCATATATTTTTGGCACATCGTGCTTTTGATGGTCCTGTGGCACTGAAACTACAATCTCTTTGGAGAATACGTTGCATGATGTCTTTATTTGCTCACAAGATAATCATTTCATGGTGAATCATCTCAAATATGGAAATAGTTTTGTCCAGTATCGTTTAACTACTCTTTGCACTGCTTCACTTCAATGGCGTCAGATACAATGTGCACAAACATATTAACACCATTCATATTTTTTGCAGAAAATGCCACCTCAAAAAAGTTGTTTTATCAGAAACAATTATTTTCTCCCTGTTTAATTTCTTTTTCAAAAATAAGAATATTATGTTACAATACCCCTGGCAGGTACCTGTAGCGCCCAAGGGGCCTTACATACATATCAACACTGTCGTCTGAAGTATACACATAAAATTTTACATAACAGGTCACACCTGGGTAGTTTATATTGGTATTTTGCTGAATGACACAGTTAAAAGATTAACTGTTTGCAACAAATACAGGCCCCCTCGACACTGTTACAATGATATTGAGTAATTTACAAGTGATTCGGGCCCAATAATTCAAGTTACATCCGACGGACGCTCAGAGAAAGTTAAACTTGGACTTAACAGAAGTAAACTGAATATTTAGAAGTTACATTATGTTATGTAATGGTTTCTATTACATTGCCTACGAGGCTAACTGACAGATTAGCCACTGTAATATACCAATCTTTTGTAAGTTTTCCAAATTTTACGTGTGCTCATTTAGTGTCACAATGTCAGATATGTCTGACCATTTCCTACTGTTTACATTTGCTAGCATACAATCTCTGAAGCAAAGCCCTAAACATACACACACACACACACACACACACACACACACACATACATATATATATATATATATATATATATATATATATATATATATATATATATATATATATATATGTATATAGATATATATATATACATAAATAAATGAATATATATATACATATATAAATATATATATATATATATATATATATATATATATATATATATATATATATATATATATATATATATATATATATATATATATATATATACATATGCAAGCCAAGTCGAGCAGTACATATAGAGATGTTTTACTCGCTGGATGCTGAATCTTTTATTAATGCTTTCCGTCATTTTATACCTCATAGAGGTTTCTGTAAAGGTATTTAGCGGTAACGGAAAAAAATTTTCAAAGCTAAAAGAGCAATGAGATGATTCCCTACATCTGTTGAAGGATACATTACAACCTTACACTGTTTGTCGAATCATTGAGTGGTCTTTTAACCCACCATGGGTAACGCATTTTGGTGGGATCTTTGGGAGATTAGTAGAACTGATAAAGCCAGTCTTTTTAGCCATCGTACCTAATGCTAGCAATTTTACTGACGAAATATTGGTGACCATATTCTGTGAGGCCAAACCATAGTAAACAGTCTACCCTTAACCAAACTAAGTGATGACCCCTACGATCTGACTCCATTGACCCCAAACAGTCTTTTGATATGTCAACATGACGCTTATCAGCCTCCTTGTGAAGGTTCAGCTGCAGATGCTTGCCGTAGAAGGTGGCATTACGTCCAGTATTTAGCACGTGACTGGTGGTCTCATTTCGTTTGCGAGAACATTCCCCAACTGCATAGACGATCCAAATGGAGAGTAACTACTAAGGATATTAAGGTCGGAGAACTAGTCATGATCATGGATACTGCTTTACCACGGAATCTTTGGCCTTTTGCTATTGTCAAGGAGGCTTTTTTAGTTGCAATGGTATAGTACGTTGGGCTTAACTTGAAACACGAGTCACTAATTTACACAGGCGAATTACCCATCTTGTGTGCCTGGCATTGGACTATGGTTTCCAAATTGACCATTAAATTATTTGTTCTGGTGAGTAAATCCTGTAGTATTTAAACGAGTATAATATTGCCTTGAGTCATGTTTTATTGACGATATTATTTTTTTCATTTTCACTTGCCAAGTCGATGCCTTTTTATAGGCTTTGATCATTTAGCTATTTTTGTTAGCAGGTTATGTAGGAGTGATTCAGGAAGTTTTCCTTTTGAGGTTTACCAGTCACTAAGGTATATCCCGAGAGAGTCTTGGGTACCTGTATAGGTCAGTATGGATGATACTTTTGCTAATACTACAGTCCACACAAGGAGGTTTTCCGTTCATGGTAAGTATATATTTTTCACCTGTAACGAGGATGTAGGCATAACGTAAATCCTTATATTGTGCATGCTCCACTGTATAATAATCTTTATTTGAAGTCGAGTAGCACAATTATATAAAACATTCGTGCTGAAGCACTATGATTCGACAGTATAATAGGAAAATAAAAGATGTGCATGACATGTACAATGAACCCACAAATGGAAACAGATTTACAGACATTAAATCATAAAATAAGAAAAAGATCAGGGGTTGTGTTGATCAGTAGACAGCTTAGTCCCTGGTTTTGCACAGAACCCAGATAGAACAGGAATACTTGTGGCCAAGCTATACTTGTATTAGTTTCCTTCACTGACTTAAGTTTGTTGATTCCTTGTGATTAACAGGCAAATTCTTCCATAGCTTGGCCCATTAATACTTTTGCGAACTGTTGCTATATGTCGTGGTATTGTAAGTAGGCTGCTGTACTTTTACGTTATCGCATAAGTTGTCTCTTCCTTCCTTTTTCACGCACATATCATTCAAAAATGGTGGGCTGTTATGAGATAAAATTTTGTAGTGTTCTTTGAAGCGTTTACTTACTTTGTTTAAATACAGGGAAAGGTTCTGAGCACGTAGTACTAGGTTTCGGTACAATGACATAGAACCATTATAGACAAAATGAAGAGCTCTTTCCTGAATCTTTTCCATCTGAATTTTATCTACACGACCCCTCTGGTGTGATGCTAGGGGGTAATAATTAAAGTTTGATAGAATAAAAGCATGAACGATTTTGAGCTTTCCCTTTTTATGCAGAATATGACCAAACCTTCTTAGAACAATTATCTCTTTAGCAGCCCACCTACATACCTGGGATATGTGATCATGAAACTTAAGTTTATCGTCGTTACAGACACCCAGTAATTTCACACATGTCTCAGAAATAATAGTGACACCATCAATTTCGAACGAATAATCATTTACAATTTGATTTGACATTTGAGGAGAGAGAACCCTGGCTTGAAATTTGTCAGGATTTGCATTCATATCATTATCTTTGAACCACAAAATAGCAATATTTTCAGTGTTTTGCAATGATAATTTTACATTTTTGGGGAACTTCCCATGATGAGACAGCGTGTTGTCGTCTGCATTGTTCTGGACTCCATCACGCCATTCCATAGCATAAAAGAAGTCATAAGGATACTTACTTGAGGTACACCCTTTAGAATATTCGTCCACATACTTTTGGTATCGCCATATTTGACCCTAATTTTTCTGTCAGTTAGGGAATCGCAAAGTAAGCTGGAGGATTTCTTGACAAGTCATATGTTTTAAGTTTCTGAAATAAATCATGGGAAAGACAATCAAAAGCTTGTGAAAGACCCATTAATATTACTCCAATAAATTATTGGTTGTCTAATGTGAGCTTCCAGTCATCTATAATTCTTATCAGTAAACTTTGGCAACTGTATTTTTTTCCAAAATGCATAATAGGGAATTAAGTATACCGTTAAAGAAACTACCATTTGGTCATTCATTAGCCCTTCAAAAATCTTAGAGACACATGTTAAAACACTTACAGGATGGCAGTTACATTTATACATTGAATCAGATCTTTTGTAGATAGGGAAAACAACGGCCCTCTTCATATCAGTAGGGAATTTATCTGATGTGATAAACATGTTTCTTATATCAATTATGTAGGAACATAAGGCCTCTGCGCCAAGTTTAATCACCTTTGGTGGGATTTCAACTGGATCCGTGGCTTGCTTGTTGTTTAATTTTTTCATCGTTTTAAGACTTGTATTTCAGTTACAGCATGAAAGGTTTGATAATTTCTGTCTTTCATTTTGCCAGCAATGGCAAAGGTATACTAGGATGTTCAGCAGATTTCTGATTGTGATCCCTTGAAAGGTCATTACTATCTTTTATTTCTTTTTTCTCTCTCTTTTTTTGGGTGGGGTGTTTTTTGGGGGGGTGGGGGGTTGTTTGTTTGTTTGTTTGTTTGTTTGTTTGTTTGTTTGTTTGTTTGTTTGTTTGTTTGCTCTGAAGCAGAAACAAAAAAATAATTCAAAGTTTCACATATGTGTTCAGGTTCTTGAATAAGATTTCCTCTTCCATAAGATTAATTGTACCTTTTTACTTTTTACCTCGTTTGCGTAAGGTTTGTTTAAGATTAATCGCTCTACACAGTTCTCCATTTATTAAAGGGTCCTGATTGAGTCTGACAAGCTTTCTTTTCTGTGGTGCATGCTGCTCCATTACCTCTTTGAGTACAGTGTCATCAAACCAAACAGCATCGTTGATGTTGTCAAAAATGCCTGCAACATGAACTGGGGCAGTTCCTACATCGACGCAATTCGCCCGTGTCAAAACAACTTGTAACTGCGGTATTTGATATCTGCTTGTAAGCGTGTGGAGTGTTGGATTTTAGTACTTCCAAGAACCATATTATGCAAATAACTTATTCCTGTGTCACTATGTACAGACGTAGCCACCCGGTTTGGGCAGTTTGTGTGTATAACATTAATGAGAGTAGGAGATTCTCCCTAACAGCAAGCAGGAGAATGCATTGTGTTCCCTTATGTAAAAAACATCAAGAATATTAACTAAATCATCTTTTTCCTTGTTCTTGTTCAGAAAATTTATATCACCAAGAATAAAGAAAGTCTTGCCATCGTGTTCTAGAACCGCGGAAACTTGGGTTATCACATCATAAAACGTTTCTATGCTTACAGAGGGGGTCGGTAAGCAATGGCGATCATCTATGTCTCGTTTTTGACATAAACCTCGAAAATCATAGTTTCTATACTATGTTGACAGTACTCTAAGTCTACTTTGCATCTGTGTGGAACGTCAGATCTTATCTAAGCCATAATACCACCTCAAGGACCACTACGATATTTTGTATACATAGAGATATTTGGCACATAAAATTTGGAGTTGGTAAATATTTCATATAGTTTTGGTCTCAGTGAGACCACATATATCAATGTAACCATGTTGTAGTAGTTCAACGACTTCGTAAACTTATGCCCTTTCATGTGGTTAGTTAAGACAATGGTATTAGCTCAAGTGTGAGTTTTAAGGTCTGCTGCTGCCTCATACTTCAAAAGTGTCGGCTATGAACAACATATTACTCGTTTCCCATGTGTACTAGGTGGTCCTGGTTCAGTTTACATATTTCCATTTTTGTGCTTATGAAGCTGCATTTTGCTGGATCATGAGAATCGAGTGGAGGAGACTGGCATTTTCACTGGCTGAAAAAATTATGTTTGTTTGTGTGTATGTACAGTTTGTATGTTGTAAAATTTTTGTGGTGACATACTGTATTCATTTATTTCACTTGCTTATTTCTGAGCACCAGCATATTTTTCCAATACAATGGTCGGCTCTCTCTCTCTCTCTCTCTCTCTCTATTTCTCTCTCTCTCTCTCTCTCTCTCTTTCTCTCTCTCTCTCTCTCTCTCTCTCTCTCTCACTTTCCCTCTCTCTCTCTCTCTCTCGTTTTCGTTGTTTTGTGCACAGATATGGAGCTTTTTTGCACTTTGTGGGACTTTTTATAAGTATTGCCATGCAATTCACTCAATTTCCCCTAGCATTTCTATTTTCTATGCTTTTAAATTTGTTTCATTTTTGGGAGGGAGGCTTATATCTTCAAATGTATTTTCTCCATAAATATGTGGTGACTGTGGCACCCAAAACATCATATATGTAGATTCCGGGAGGTATAGGTGAATCATTTCCATCTTGTTTAACCGCCTCCAAACATGTAAATGGTTCACTTACATGTTTGGATCTGACAAGGTTAAACTGGTATTTGGTTTGGTCTCATCTATATCCTTGGAAACTGTGGTCAGCTTCTCTTTTCATGACACTTTTATATATTTGGTAACAATTTGAACATTCAGGCATTTTATGCACATATTGCAGTGCAGTAGGTGTTCCAAGTGTCGTGAAACTGATGTTGTTTTTTATAATTGTCTGATGAATATAGTTTGTTATTGTGAAAGTCATGTCAGGTTGGCTCAAAGTGTTTAATGTACTCTCTCTCTCTCTCTCTCTCTCTCTCTCACTCTCTCTCTCTCTCTATCTATCTATCTATCTCTCTATCTCTCTCTTGTGTAAATAATAAGCATCTAAAACAACTGACTGAAAACTTAAACTACGTCTGATTATAAATGAAAACGTTTGAAACTGTTACAGGTAAACTGTTATACTTACAGTTACCTTTAGGAATTTCGACATGGCCCCCTCCCTCTCTTTCTTTCTTTTCATAAAACCAAATTCTTTCTCTGATAAAGATAGTAGAATTTTTTTACAGTAATTAGGACTGTTTTACAATTTGACCTTTTGAACTTTATAGAGCCACGAGTTAGATGTACATTATGCTTGGCTGACTTCCAGATGACTTGCAATGGCATACTACAATTTTGGGAATTCTAAATTATTACCCTAATAATTGACTTATTAGATCACTTCTGGGATTCTATGCTTTCTTGAACATTTAAATGTCCTTTCAAAATTATTTCTGGAAGCCAACTTGAAATGTGACTGCTCTCCTTACAAATTTTGACAATTGTAATGCATTTTTGACTACGTTTTAATGATTTGAGGCCTAATGTCACTTGCTTCTGGCTGATGTTTAACATTTGAACCAATGTACTTACTATATTGGAAATTCAAACACTTTTCTACTTTAAATACTCTTAGTTTATCTCCTTTGAAACAACATCATGTCTTTAACTATATACCTAAAACACATCGAATTATATAATCATGTTGTTTGGATTCTTATTGATGGTCATTTTAGGCCTAGAGGGCTTTTCTGGTGGATTGATGTTGGTGTAGGTGTAGCTTTGTGGACTTATATGGATGATGATCATTGTTGAGATGGTGGTTGCAAGTAGTATTTTTTTAAATACTGAATTTTATTGACATTTTCAACAAGTTAAGAACCTCCACTTACAAATTCTCTGATATGCTGCAAATTTTGGTCCCTTTTCATAAATTGTATGGTCTTGTATGCGCATGAATGATGCACCTGTTCAAGCCAATTCACTGAAATAGGCCTATAATTTCAAACAAAACATTTTGCATTCTGTCATGTTAAAACAAGATATGGCTTTTTCGACCCTATGGACCTTTGCACTTACGTTTTGGTCTCTTTTGGGTAAATTCAAACTATGAATTTATGTATTTCAGCTATACATACCAAGGAACATTGCCTCTGGTCGGAATTGACTTCGATTTGTTTCGTTAGGACTACAGTTTGGATATGGTAATGATACTGTCTAAATTGGTAGAATTGTTCCAAACACACTGACTTTTTGGTTGACATATAAATTGGCAAGAAACAAATCAGCATTTATGAAACCTCCATTTTCCCAGTAACTGAAATAATTCAATGTATTTTACTCCATCAAAGACGTAATTAGCATCCACAAGATTGACCAATCACAAAGTTCACTTTCACACTCCTCACTTGGATCCAACGGTAATTCTGTGAGCTTATTGTGCAGACACTCTTGTGTTTGGGCATTGAGTATAGCATGATTTTGGTCAAACCATCCGGCGCAACCACATGTACAAGCATTGAGGTAAGAAGCAATGACAAGTGAATGCAGAGTGCCTGAGGGTTGCATAATTCACTTACAAAGTGGTGGCCGATATCACCTTCATGTTTACCATTTTTTATATTTGAATACTCTTTCTTATTAAATCAAAGTACATTGTGCTGAATATGTCATTTGACTCTATGGAATTTAATGTGAACTCCATCAAACCTGACAAAGTCAATGAAGCATGTCCAATCGAACAAAATTTGAAGACACGAACCAAAGATACATCTCCATCAAAGGTAAAGTAAAGATTTGCTCAAATGTTTGTAAAAAAAACTACATCTACATGCGTTTGCACGTTTTCATTCACAGTTTTACCATCACTTTACCACGACAGCCATCTTGGAAGCCTTATTGGATACGAATTAATATTCAATGAGGTTATGTGATCATTATTTATTCTTTTTGTAAGCACTTAGTGTAATAGTATTCTGAAATTAAAACTTATATTCACAATTATGCCTTTCAACTTCCTGTGGCGGCTATCTTGGACGTCAAATTGAATAATTTAAACTCATCACTGTCACCAGCTGGGCATCATTCACTATTTGATTCTACAACACTTTGCCTACCTAAATCAACGAAACCTGGTTGTGGGATATTTTTGCAAGGTTAACCAAAAAATACCTTCTTGGGTACTGGACTAATATGGTGGTCTAAATCTCAGCATGTTGGGGACTCATTCTTTGGGAGTAACATGTGTTGCATCATGATTGTATTATCCTCTGATATTATTCCAATGTACTCAATTACATTTTTTGTATTGCCTCAGGATTTAACATGCCAATGAATATTACAATTAGTATAATCAATATCATAATTAAAACTGTTTTCTCAGTAGTAGTCTTATTTGTCCTCATATGCTATTTCAAGCTCCAATGAGGGTATTGTGTAAACGTCTGTGTACAATTCTGATTAAAGACCTGTGTAAAATCTGTTATATTCGCATGTCACTTGCGTGGGGTAGGATATCAAGACAATCAAGAGTAGACATGTCAAGATGACCAGAGTCAAACATATAGACAATAATTCCATGGGGTGACCCTATGCACGGGAAAGACATAAAGGTTCATGCAGCTGGCACCTTCTTAAAGGGAAGCCGTTCTTACAGAGACTGGCGTTATCAAGATATAGCTCCAAGTAAAGTATCTAAGGCGCAATACTACAAATACAGAGAGGAAAGTAGGCCCAGGACTCTTTCAGATAATCACTGGACCCATGACTACTTTTTTAGGTGAACAAAGCCATACCCTAAGTCTAGTCTAGTGAAGGACAGTGATACTAGTTGACAGCATACATGGAGATATGAAGAAAACAAATGATATCATGTGAATCTTGCTGAATGCCCCTTGCCTAGATTGACACCGGTTTATTCATACATCATAAAGTCAAAACAAGCAAAATTTCCTTTTACCAGTAGAAAGTTTGTCACAGGTGTATGTTATTGGCCAAAGCAAATTGTTTAGACTATAATCTCGCAAATGTAACCGTATCCATGGGTAAAACCTAATCCTTTGTGTAGTGACAACAGAAAGAATAAAAACGCTTTTACCTACGGGGGCTCTGTTAAAACATGCATAGAACTTGAACCCTCCTAAAGGGACCTCATTTCAAAAGAGACAATTAGTATCAACAAAAATAGCAATTACCCTACATAACTGTAAGGGAGTGAGATGGGCACGTAGGCAAAATTGTATGGATGTTGAGACTAACTATTGAAGTAAGTCAACCATAGAACCTTTTCCAGGGCAAACAGATGAACATGGGGCTGGTATATTCATGCTCATAAGCAATTTAAGACTATATTTTTCATCCTTGTGTGGATAATCTAGACAGTATGCCACTTAATCTTTTTCACACTTTTTTTTCAAACACTTCAATCCATCTAGTATTGAGACCTTGGTACGCCATGTGTGCCCCTGGATGCCAAGGGTTATATGTGTATGCCAAGGGTTATACATGTAACTGTCGTTTTCCTTGAGTCCCGGAGGTTGACATCAGATAAGCCTTCAGTCTGTTGTAGTTACTTTCACATGCAATGAAAAAAAAATTCACCAAGATTCTATCAATTCTGGGATATGTCCTATTTACATGAATTCTCATCTCCCTTTTATTTATTGGGTCCTTTTATTAACAGAGTAAATAAAATAACAGAAAATACAGCTCCGCTAAGAGAAAACATCCTCACTAATGTAATTCATAATAATTCTTAACGTTTAAATGGTAAAATATGTAAAAGTTCCTATGACCACCTGCCTGTCGTCCACATAAATCCACCTATAAAGCACATTTTTCCAAATTAAAAACAAGTAACAGTCCATTAATTCAAACAATTTAATGATTTTAAACATCGAATTAGTTCTTATTCTTCTTTCGGCATATATGACAAGAACAATCGGGACATTACAATTTCCCTTTTTGTTAAAAATAATCAAACTGTATATAAATAAATCATTTGCCTCCGTACAATATTCAAAATATAAACGAAGTAAGCCATGGTTAAATCAACCAATTGTCAAATCCATTGATAGAAAAAAATTGATAAAAAGAAATTTGCATGTGCCAACTGAAAAAACAAAAACAAAGAAAAATTATTAATTACATTATCATACTTTTGTATAAAAATGATATAATAGAGCACAATAAATCTGACTTATCTAAGGTTCGCAAATTGCTCAATACTGCTATAAGTAAACACAAAAGGTCCTAGATAGGAAAACGATTTTTCAAAAAAGAATAATTACTTTTTTTCCAATCCTAAAAACATAGTTAACAGGTTAAATTCCTATTTTTAAATGACGGACCACCACTAGTAAATATAATACCTAAAACTTGTGTAAATCCTTCTCATAACTCCAGGTTAATAATCCTAAACCTTTTTTTTTCTCTCCAGTTATCAAGCAACATGTATACACTATTATAAACAATCATAAAGACCCCAGTCGAGATTGGGACAAAATACGCAAAAGACGTCCTTTAATTGTCCCATATTTTCAATACTATCAACTTATCTCTCCAAACTGGAATACTTTTAAGTCTAAAAACTTTGAAGAATAACTCACGTTTAAAAAAAGGTGAAAATGAATTACTTCATATTATGCGACCTATTTCTGTTCTTCCTGCTTCATCAAAACGTTTTGGAAAAATTTTCCACAAGCAATTAGCAAAGTATCTTAGAAGATCTAATTAAAATATATGAGGCCCTGGAGATACAGCAACATACAGTTGGTGTCTCTGTCGATTTCTCCATAATCTTTCAGACAGACAATTATATTATCTTATGTAAAAGGTACCTTTTTATGGTATGCCTGAATTAGGTCTTAACTGGTTTACAGGTTTAGAGAGACATGGCAGCATGGATAATAATAAGTGGATTCTGCCTGTAAGAGAAATGTTGGTTGGCAATATGCCATAGCTTGGGAGCTCATATCTGTACCATACAATATTTCCATATAATTAAACTACCACAAATCTAGTTTAAAATATTTTAGGGCATAGAATGGCTAACATTCATAGCTCATTTACAACAGAGATATGTCAAAAATATCCTGCCATTTTTTGTGGTTGGATTAGTTTTTCTGTTATGCATCATCAAAGTTTGATGTTTCAATTTTCTGTTTGACTTCCGGCATGTTCATGTTCTTTTTTTCATTAAAAAAAAAAACAAAGCAAACTTTTACAAATCGCTGAATTACTTTTGCAGTTCAGATGTTACAGAATCAAAGGCCATTAATTGGATTAATTTCTGCCCCGCCATTTTCTTGGAATAACCATTCTAAATAGGGGTCTCGTCTTATTATCATTTCCGAGAAAACGAGCTTCAAAGGCCTTTGATCTGATTGTTCGCCTTTAAAACATTACTGTTTACTCAAGTTGAGCTGATATTTGTACAAAATGGAGTAAACACTGTCCCTTAACATTGATTGAGGTTGCCAATCAATCATTGGCCAATCACATGAATGAAACAGCCTTTGAAGTACAGAAAACATTCTTCAGCAATATGTCAAACGGCGACAGCGACAATCTGGTTTCAAAACGTGACATCACAAAGGCGGGCCTTCTAACCCCAGGACCTCAAGCTGGGCAATGAAAGTTGTGTTACCTTGCTTTGTCTGCGTGGCCTACAGCCACTCGTAGCCATGCAGTGGGCAGGTGGCGGATTTGGTCCTTCTGCCGCTACCTCTTGATTTCGTTTTGGGGGATTACGTTTTATTATATATATTCCTATCTGTTCGCTTTTTAGTAGGCTTGTTACACTTGTATACTCTACTTAGTTAGCTTGTCATTATTTTCTCCATGAGTTTCATTTCTCTCTCCAATCTGAGTTTTGTGTCTTTCTTTAGTATGTTTTCTATTGTGTTCGCGTTTATGCTTCATTCGATGTCTTTAATTGTACTTCTATTTTCTAATCTTGGGGGGTTCTATAAAACATTATTATATACATGGATATTGTTGACTAGAGCTCCAGTTTTTACGCCTTTCTTTGGTAAGTTGGGCTACTGGGGTAATGCATCACGGCATGGCCTTTGATGGGACATCAATCTGATGATGCTGGCTGCATTTTAACATTTAAAGTCTTCCTTCATTTGAACGCAAAACAAGTAATATAACTATGAAATCAACCATAGAGGATGTGATATGTTTGCATATTCACATTATTTTCCTGTCCACAAACAGGCTTTCGGCATGCCGCCTGATTTCAGGGCACCACCGTGATATCAGTGTTGTTTTGCCATGGGCTGTTGCTAAGTGCAGTCAGGTGACCGACTGTTCAGTATGATTGATGGGTGGCATTGTTCCGCTAGGCAGCTGAAAACCAAAAAATGACACATGGGCATTCAGTTCACCACATGCCTGAGAGTTTTTCATGTTTTTCTCATGTTTCTACTTTAATCAGGAGCTTTAAATTTTGCCAACTTATTGAAAAAAAAACATTTACCTTGTACAAACCGTTAAACTCTCAAAATCGCCCACGCAAAGGTCTGTAGTGTCTTACATGTCCTTAATCTTCTGGTAAACAATAGTCAGCACGTATTTGCAGATACTGCAACGTAGACAGATATCTCAAATAATCAATATTTAAAACCGTGATTACCATTATATACTGCTTTTTCTCTAGAGAGACTGTTTGTGTAGCAATGAAACTACGAAACTTAATGCAACCAACAATTGTCTCCAACTAATTTGGTTTGTCAGCTTCCTTGAATCAACATCTTCATTGCTTTGATATAATTAGAATCATTCATATTTAAAACCATGCTACGTTTCCTTTTCTTACTAACTTACTTACTTACTTACTCACTTATTTATTTGTATATTTATTTGTCTATTTAATTATTCATTCATTTATTTATGACTACAAAAATAAAATTGTCATCCGGTAGTCAGACATTGTTTGCCTTTGTCAGGATAACTAAATTTCAACTCTATAACTATTCACAGAATAATTATAATGATACTAATAAAAGATGATCAGAAGAAGAAGTAGAAGAAAATGAAGAAGAAGAAGAAGAAGAAGAAAATGAAGAAGGAGAAGAAGAAGAAGAAAAAGAAGAAGAAAATAAAGAAGAAGAAAATGAAGAAGAAGAAGAAGAAGAAGAATATGAAGAAGAAGAAGAAGAAAAAGCAGAAGAAAAAGAAGAAGAAGAAGAAGAAAATGAAGAAGAAGAAGAAGAAGAAGAAGAAGAAGAAGAAGAAGAAGAAGAAGAAGAAGAAGAAGAAGAAGAAGAAGAAGAAGAAGAAGAAGAAGAAGAAGAAGAAGAAGGAGAGAATGAAGAAGTAAATATCTTTGAATTCAGAATCATATGCATTGTTGTTAATTGAAAAGGCACAGCCATGGATAGTTTTAAGTGACCCAAACAGATCAAATGGATAAAATATAGCAAAACATGTAAGACCATTAGATTCTATTATACATCGCGTGTTCATGGGATATATTTAGGCTATCTATGGCTACATGTAGGCAGGCACATTGGCCCAAGGGGCCATATTAGGTTTCATGATGGTCAACTTTTTTCTTTCTGTTCGTTATTTTGTGTGTGTATGTGTTTAAGTCATTCCTGTATCTTCTGAATTACTGTCCCTCAAAGCTCTCTCCCTCTCTCTCCCTCTCTCTCTCTCTCTCTCTCTCTCTCTCTCTCTCTCTCTCTGTCTGTCTGTCTGTCTCTCTGTGTCTCTCTCTCTGTCTCTCGCTCTCTCTCTCTCTCGCTTGCTCACTCGCTTGCTGTCTCTCAGTTGAATGCACATGTATAGAGTGGTCTTATTATGTAATGGAACGCAGCCAAATTATAATATAATACATGCTGTTTTCATATAATCAACTTTTAAAGGAAAACAAAAGTCCCATTATATATTATTTTTGGGAAGGTGTAAGCTAGCAACATTCATGTGTGAAATTAATAAATCAAATGTAAAAGTGGGCCCAAAAATTCCCATTTTAATGTTAGGATATACTTTGCAATCTGCCTTAGTACGCTCAGTGGCATCCTATGGGAGAACAAAGCAGTGGCTTGAGAGAGGATCATGGGCAAGCAAATTGTATGTGACAGTATATGTACACTTTTTTCTCATCAAAAGTGTAGGTTATATTTGTTTACATTTGCCATACAAAGCTTTCTTCATGGCTTGTTACCCAATGAAATTGTCTAAGTAAAAATGCATGATTATGGCTACCATATTTCAGATTAAAACGTGTGTATATACCCAGGCTCCTCTGGGACATTTTTTTTTTTTGTCCTTTCCTACCTCACCTCTGGTCATCAGCAAGAAACAATGAACTGGCCAGCAATACTCAGCATGACCTCTCTTGGAATGTGAGAAAAACATTTACCTTCGTTTGGTAATCACATAGCCTGGTCAAGAGGTATGGGCATCATTACAATGGGTGTAATAGCTACATGTGTGATTCTCTGACTCCCCCTTAAAGTTTGTTGTCATGTTGTCATTGGAATCATTTTATAACACTGTTGTGATTGGTCAGCTGAATACAACATTCTGATTGGGAGGTTGCATTGGATGGCTTCAGGCTGTAGAGGAGTCCACACATTTTAGCAAATATTGCCTGATTAATTTTTTTTTTTTGAAATTTCGAAATACAAGGGGGATGATATCAGATATTTAGTCCTTATTACATGTGATTCAAAATAGTATATAATAAATTGGGACATCTGTGTTCCTTTAAGCGTATTCTCACGATCTTTCCTGATTTTCTCTTGGCCAATTCTCGCTGCCAATTTGAAAAAACAGTGTTCGTTTGGTCCTCAGGTTTTTTTTTTTTATTATTATTTTTTTGTTTGTTATGTTTTTTTTGTTTTGTTTTGTTTTGTTTTGTTTTGGAGTTATTATTAATTTTTTTTTATTGCCTAATTAATTTTTTTTTTTTTTTTTTTTTTTTTTTTTTTTTGAAATTTCGAAATACAAGGGGGATGATATCAGATATTTAGTCCTAATTACATGTGATTCAAAATGATATATAATAAATTGGGACACCTGTGTTCCTTAAAGCGTATTCTCACGATCTTTCCTGATTTTCTCTTGGCCAATTATTGCTGCCAATTTGAAAAACAGTGTTCCTTTGGACCTGGGTTTTTTTTTTTTTTTTTTTTTTTTTTTTTTTTTTTTTTTTTTGGTTTTTTTGGTTTTTTTTTCATCTTGTTTTGTTTTGTTTTGGGTTTTTTTTTTTTTTTTTTTTTTAGCCTTTCTGGTCATGATCCAATTTCTTTCTTGCATATTTCTGTTTTTATTATTACAGAACTGAAAGTCATGATTGTCGTCTTACTTCATGTTCAGATGCTTAATAGCAATGGGTATCAAGAGTTGAAGCCTTTCTTGCAAAACAAAGTCTATGAATCACCTCAGTATCTGCAAAAAAAATAAATGATATTCAGTCATACGTACACAAAATAAATCCATCAAATGATATCCCCACTGGTCTTATGTATTACAATATATTTATTCTGGGTATGCAGCGGTATATAATATTTTTTTTTTTTTTTTTTTTTTTTCTTTTTTTTGCCTTTCTGGTCATGATCCAATTTCTTTCTTGCATATTTCTGTTTTTATTATTACAGAACTGAAAGTCATGATTGCCGTCTTACTTCATGTTCAGATGTTTAATAGCAATGGGTATCAAAAGTTGAAGACTTTCTTGCAAAAGAAAGTCTATGAATTCACCTCAGTATCTGTAAAAAAATTAAATAATATTCAGTCATACGTACACAAAATAAATCCATCAAATGATATCCCCCACTAGTCTTATGTATTACACTATATTTATTCTGGGTATGCAGCGGTATATAATATTGTTAAAAATCTTAAATGCACAGTAGTTTCACTTAGTGAACAACTTTTCACAAGAAACATGTCCATACACTTTCAACTTAATCTGAGTAACTGTTCTGGAAAATAAGTCGAAAATAGCAAAACCACACAAACAATCAGAAAAAAATAGAAGACATTGCAACGTCACCTGGTGAACAAATTAAGCACTAGGGGTCCTTAGGAGTCCTCCAATAAGACACCATTGCAATTGGATGAGCTGTTTCTGAAAAATGTTTGTAATATTTTCCAGAAAGAAAGAACAGAAAGATTCGGTGAAAAATTCAAAAATCACTGCAGCGTAATCATTGGAGCTTGGTAACTATCCACCCAAGATCCTTTGAAACCAAGTTTGAAGTGAATCTGGCTACGCTTTCTGGACAAAAAATCGAAAATATAATTGTAAATGGATAGACAGACGACGGACGGATGGACAACAGACAGCTCAGCCTCCTCAAGCCTGACCAGTGAGTCAGCTGACCTTAAAAACAGGAAACATCCAAATTTACCAGATGCGCCCACTGCACCATCATTTTAATTTGGTCTGTATGAACCCAGGTGTTAGGAAACACCATCCCAAGGGGTCCAATTTTTCTTTTCTCTCTCTCTCTCTCTCTCTCTCTCTCTCTCTCTCTCTCTCTCTCTCTCGGTCACGGTAAGCATTTACTCTGTTCATATCACTATTTTATTGAGGATTTTTACTTCTTCGTGTGGTATATACAGACAGGTTTTTCCTGGAGCTATTAAAGGCCAGTTTTTATTATTTTTTAGAATGTGAAACTACAGGGCCTTTACTGCATATATCCAGCCATTTACATTGTAATGTCACTGGGATCTCACTTCAATGTGTATTTTGTTCACGTCATACTTTTTTGCCCCAGTACACATGTGGCATAGGTTATTTTCAGTGTACAGATAAAAATGTATTCTAGGGCACCATGCATGTGGCGGCACTTCCACATGTGAAAATTCTTTAGATGAAGAAGACTGTGAATTAGCATGCACCATTAAAGGCGATGGCACAGGAAATGCACTGTTATGTTAGCTGTCGTCTTTCAAACTGTTTGTGCAGTTATCTGTACTTCCAGTGTTCAGTTGGAGGTTGTGTTTCCTACTCAAAAGTCTGCAATGCACTTATCGATTGCAGAGATGGATCTGATGAATCCGATTGTTTTCCCATCCTTCTCTATTGCGTGGAATGTCCTGTGACAAACAGAGTAAGTCGTGTCAGGCCTTGGCTTTTGCATTCAACCAAATCTTTTCATTCAGGGAAGGATTTGGTAGTCAACAAATTAGTTCCAAGCTGCAATAATCCAAACTAGGGAATGTGCGATAAATTTGGTGATCACATGTGTTACCCAAGATCACGCACATGCACATATGAATTAGATTACAAAGGGCACTTAATGTATTGTTCCCAAGCAGGACACTTGTTATGTTGTACAAAATTTGAATGATCAGGGATGTATAAATGCCCCGCTGCATACTGTTTACCAATAAGGTTTTTTATGTAATGGTAAATTTGACTGCTTTGATGGAGTTGATGAAGTATCAAGTCGTATGTCCATTCCATTTTCGATGTCCAAATGAAGTGTGTTTACATCAATTAGACCTGTGCAGTGGTCGTGCTGATTGTAAGCTACCACATGATGACGAAAAACTGTGTAATACCACGCTTTGTCCTGATTTTTTTTTCTGTAGTGGAAATGCGATCATGTGTATAAATATGCAAGTCAAACGTATCAGATCATTAGTGTTCCGAAAGAATAATTTGCATATTTGGCAGCAGCCAAATCGCTCATATAGTGATATATCGCCTGGATATATCGGATAACAGGCTTGTGTCTCTGAACATGCATTCATTCCAATCTTTTAATGCATTACAAGTACTAAATTTGTTTTACAATCTACTTACCTGAAATGACAGTCTGAAATTTCTTGGACTTAAATTCTTAAAAGCAATAGTAATAGTATTAACATGCAATAGGTTAAACACAATTTTTCCCCATGCCTTCTTCGGTATGGTGTCTTTAGAAGAGTTGCCTGTTGACAACCAGACAATTTCATATATTGCTTGTGACGCATTTGTCGAGCTTAAATCACTACTGAAAGTTAATGTATCATATAATAATTTAAGAGAACTCGATACAAATATGTTCACTTAGCTTTCATTAGAGAAAATTTATTTACAAGGTAACTACATAGCAAAACATGCGGCCTTAAAAAGAGTAATTTAACATTTGAGTATATTTGTGAGTGATTTTTCCAGATATGGTGCCTGGCAGACACAACCTTCCACTGTAAACCACCCCCCACCAGATTTCTGGTCTTGTGAGAGAATTTTGCTTCCAAGTCTTCAAGTGCCCTTGTGTATTTTAACATTTCCAATTGTCCTAATGAATGCATTAATAATCTTCAGTCACAGCAATCTGGCAAAAGATATAACAGATATTTTCTGCAAAACAATAATTGCACACTGCCATATGATCTTTGGATTTTACCTTATGGCTTTACAGGTATTTGATATTTACTTTGGCGCGGATTACATCACGCATGATGTCGTATGGCGTGGTTCGAAAACATGCATCAATACATCCTTTATTTTTTTTCTGTGGCATATAATTAGCATATTCAACCACGCGCTTTTAGCCTTATTCCCTACATTAAACATTTTATTCATTTTCTCAGTAACGAAAATGACCACTAGGCATGTGGTGACTGTCGATTGCACTTTCATTTTAATATTTTGTGTTGTAAATTGCATACTAATATTTCCTCTGACATGCAATAAACAGTTTGACACTTTTGTACGTACATCAAAAATGTGTCTCACTTTCATCTTCACTGCAACATTTGAACATTCACAAAATTTTTCCTTTCTGTACCTCGTATTCTTGACTTTGGTAAATGCAGTGACTTTTTTTTCGACATTTAATAATATTTGCTGCAGCTGAATACAGCAGAATGAGAACGAATCGAGGATTCAACATAAAGCTGGCATTTAGATTTATTCATTTGGCTCTTTCTGATATTTTCACTAATGTTCTTTGCTTACAAAGAATAAAAGCTTAACTGTCCTCAAAGTTTGTGGAACAGCTTTATAGTATTTGCTTTGACAATACAACCTTTGACTGAATCATTTGTACATACCCTGGCATGGTCAGCCCTACAAATACATACAAATGCTTTATGGCAAGTTATTTAATCTAGTAACGAGATGCAATGTAACAACCCCCCCCCCCCAAACCCCCAAACAATATTATATACCGCTGCATACCCAGTATAAATATATTGTAATACATAAGACAAGTGGGGATATCATTTGATGGATTTATTTTATGTACGTATGACTGAATATCATTTATTTTTTTATGGATACTGAGGTGAATTCATAGACTTTCTTTTGCAAGAAAGGCTTCAACTTTTGATACCCATTGCTATTAAGTATCTGAACATGAAGTAAGACGGCAATCATGACTTTCAGTTCTGTAATAATAAAAACAGAAATATGCAAGAAAGAAACTGGATCATGACCAGAAAGGCTAAAAAAAAAATAATAATAACTCCAAAACAAAACAAAACAAAACAAAACAAAAAAAACATAACAAACAAAAAAATAATAATAAAAAAAAAAAACCTGAGGACCAAACGAACACTGTTTTTTCAAATTGGCAGCGAGAATTGGCCAAGAGAAAATCAGGAAAGATCGTGAGAATACGCTTAAAGGAACACAGATGTCCCAATTTATTATATACTATTTTGAATCACATGTAATAAGGACTAAATATCTGATATCATCCCCCTTGTATTTCGAAATTTCAAAAAAAAAAAATTAATCAGGCAATATTTGCTAAAATGTGTGGACTCCTCTACAGCCTGAAGCCATCCAATGCAACCTCCCAATCAGAATGTTGTATTCAGCTGACCAATCACAACAGTGTTATAAAATGATTCCAATGACAACATGACAACAAACTTTAAGGGGGAGTCAGAGAATCACACATGTAGCTATTACACCCATTGTAATGATGCCCATACCTCTTGACCAGGCTATGTGATTACCAAACGAAGGTAAATGTTTTTCTCACATTCCAAGAGAAGTCATGCTGAGTATTGCTGGCCAGTTCATTGTTCTTGCTGATGACCAGACAAGTGCAGTGAGGCAGCAAAGGACAAAAAAAAAAAAAGTCCCAGAGGAGCCTGGGTATATACACACGTTTTAATATCGAATATGGTAGCCATAATCATGCATTTTTACTTAGACAATTTCATTGGGTAACAAGCCATGAAGAAAGCTTTGTATGGCAAATGTAAACAAATATAACCTACACTTTTGATGAGAAAAAAGTGTACATATACTGTCACATACAATTTGCTTGCCCATGATCCTCTCTCAAGCCACTGCTTTGTTCTCCCATAGGATGCCACTGAGCGTACTTAGGCAGATTGCAGAGTATATCCTAACATTAAAATGGGAATTTTTCGGCCCACTTTTACATTTGATTTATTAATTTCACACATGAATGTTGCTAGCTTACACCTTCCCAAAAATAATATATAATGGGACTTTTGTTTTCCTTTAAAAGTTGATTATATGAAAACAGCATGTATTACATTATAATTTGGCTGCGTTCCATTACATAATAAGACCACTCTATACATATGCATTCAACTGAGAGAGAGCAAGCGAGTGAGGGAGCGAGAGAGAGAGACAGAGAGAGAGACACACAGACAGAGAGAGAGAGAGAGAGAGAGAAAGAGAGAGGGGGGAGAGAGAGGGAGAGAGCTTTGAGGGACAGTAATTCAGAGTATACAGGAATGACTTGAAGACATACACACACAAAATAACGAACAGAAAGAAAAAAGTTAACCATCATGAAACCTAAAATGGCCCCTTGGGCCAATGTGCCTGCCTACATGTAGCCATAGATAGCCTAAATATATACCATGAACACGCGATGTATAATAGAATCTAATGGTCTTACATGTTTTGCTATATTTTATCCATTTGATCTGTTTGGGTCACTTAAAGCTATCCATGGCTGTGCCTTTTCAATTAACAACAATGCACATGATTCTGAATTCAAAGATATTTACTTCTTCATTCTCTTCTTCTTCTTCTTCTTCTTCTTCTTCTCCTTCTTTTTCTTCTTCTTCTTCTTGTTCATTTTCTTCTGCTTCTTCTTCTTCTTTTTCTTCTTTTTCTCCTTCATTTTCTTCTGCTTCTTCTTCTTCTTCTTCTTTTTCTTCTTCTTTTTCTTCATTTTCTTCTTCTTCTTCTTCTTCTTGTTTTTCTTCTTCTGATCATCTTTTATTAGTATCATTATAATTATTCTGTGAATAGTTATAGAGTTGAAATTTGGTTATCCTGACAAAGGCAAACAATGTCTGACTACCGGATGACAATTTTATTTTTGTAGTCATAAATAAATGAATAAATAATTTAATAGACAAATAAATATACAAATAAATAAGTGAGTAAGTAAGTAAGTAAGTTAGTTAGAAAAAGAAACGTAGCATGGTTTTAAATATGAATGATTCTAATTATATCAAAGCAATGAAGATATTGATTAAAGGAAGCTGACAAACCAAATTAGTTGGAGACAATTGTTGGTTGCATTAAGTTTCGTAGTTTCATTGCTACACAAACAGTCTCTCTAGAGAAAAAGCAGTATATAATGGTAATCACGGTTTTAAATATTGATTATTTGAGATATCTGTCTACGTTGCAGTATCTGCAAATACGTGCTGACTATTGTTTACCAGAAGATTAAGGACATGTAAGACACTACAGACCTTTGCGTGGGCGATTTTGAGAGTTTAACGCTTTGTACAAGGTAAATGTTTTTTTTCAATAAGTTGGCAAAATTTAAAGATCCTGATTAAAGTAGAAACATTAGAAAAACATAAAAAAAACTCTCAGGCATGTGGAGAACTGAATGCCCATGTGTCATTTTTTGGTTTTCAGCTGCCTAGCGGAACAATGCCACCCATCAATCATATTGAGCAGTCGGTCACCTGACTGCACTTAGCAACAGCCCATGGCAAAACAACACTGATATCACGGTGGTGCCATGAAATCAGGCGGCAAAAGCCTGTTTGTGGACAGGAAAATGATGTGAATATGCAAACATATCACATCCTCTATGGTTGATTTCATAGTTATCTTACTTGTTTTGCGTTCAAATGAAGGAAGACTTTAAATGTTAAAGAGCAGCCAGCATCATCAGATGATGTCCCATCAAAGGCCATGCCGTGATGCATTACCCCAGTCAAAGGAAAAATGGAAACATCAAACTTTGAGGATGGATAACAGAAAAACTAATCCAAACACAAAAAATAGCAGGATATTTTTGATATATCTCTGTTGTAAATGAGCTATGAGTGATAGCCATTCTATGCCATAAAATATTTTAAACTTGATTTGTGGTAGTTTTATTATATGGAAATATCGTATGGTACAGATATGAGCTCCCAAGCTATGGCATATTGCCAACCAACATTTCTCTTACAGGCAGAATCCACTTATTATTATCCATGCTGCCATGTCTCTCTAAACCTGTAAACCAGTTAAGACCTAATTCAGGCATACCATAAAATGGTACCTTTTACATAAGATAATATAATTGTCTGTCCGAAAGATTATGGAGAAATCGACAGAGACACCAACTGTATGTTGCTGTATCTCCAGGGCCTCATATATTTTATATATGAGAAAGCTCACAGATCTTGTAAGATACTTTGTTAATTGTGGATAATTTTTCCAAAACGTTTTGATGAAGCAAGAAGAACAGAAATAGGTCACATAATATGAAGAAATTCATTTTCTTTTTTTCTAAACGTAAGTTATTCTTCAAAGTTTTTAGACTTAAAAGTATTCCAGTTTGGAGAGATAAATTGATAGTATTGAAAATAAGGGACAATTAAAGGACGTCTTTTGCGTATTTTGTCCCAATCTCGACTGGGGTCTTTATGATTGTTTATAATAGTGTATACATGTTGCTTGATAACTGGAAAGAAAAAGAAAGGTTTAGGATAATTAACCTGGAGATATGAGAAGGATTTACTCAAGTTTTAGGTATTATATTTATTAGTTGTGGTCCGACATTTAAAAAATAGGAATTTAAACTGTTAACTATGTTTTTAGGATTGGAAAAAAAGTAATTATTCTTTTTTGAAAAATCGTTTTCCTATCTAGGACCTTTTGTGTTTACTTATAGCAGAATTGAGCAATTTGCGAACCTTAGATAAGTCAGATTTATTGTGCTCTATTATATCATTTTTATACAAAAATATGATAAAGTAATTAATAATTTTTCTTTGTTTTTTTTTTTTCAGTTGGCACATGCAAATTTCTTTTTATCATTTTTTTTCTATCAATGGATTTGACAATTGGTTGATTTAACCATGGCTTACTTCGTTTATATTTTGAATATTGTACGGAGGCAAATGATTTATTTATACACACATGGATGAAAGGTATAGTCTTAAATTGCTTATGAGCATGAATATACCAGCCCCATGTTCATCTGTTTGCCTTGGAAAAGGTTCTATGGTTGACTTACTTTAATAGTTAGTATCAACATCCATACAATTTTGCCCACGTGCCCATCTCACTCCCTTACAGTTATGTAGGGTAATTGCTATTTTTGTTGATACTAACTGTCTCTTTTGAAATGAGGTCCCTTTAGGAGAGTTCCAGTTCTATGCATGTTTTAACCGACCCCCAGTAGGTAAAAGCGTTTTTTTTTTTTTCGGTTGTCACTACACAAAGGATTAGGTTGTACTCATGGATACGGTTACATTTGCGAGGTTATAGTCTAAACAATTTGCTTTGGCCAATAACATACACCTGTGACAAACTTTCTACTGGTAAAAGGAAATTTTGCTTGTTTTGACTTTATGATGCATGAATAAATCGGTGTCAATCTAGGCAAGGGGCATTTAGCAAGATTCACATGATATTATTTGTTTTCTTCATATCTCCATGTATGCTGTCAACTAGTATCACTGTCCTTCACTAGACTAGACTTAGGGTATGGCTTTGTTCACCTTAAATAGTAGTTATGGGTCCAGCAATTATCTGAAAGAGTCCTGGGTCTACTTTCCTCTCCGTATTTGTAGTATTGCGCCTTATATACTTTACTTGGAGCTATATCTTGATAACGCCAGTCTCTGTAAGAGCGGCTTCCCTTTAAGAAGGTGCAAGCTGCATGAACCTTTATGTCATTCCCGTGCATAGGGCCATCCCATGGAATTATTGTCTATATGTTTGACTGGTCATCTTCAATGATCATCATCCATATATGTCCACAAAGCGACACCAACACCAACATCAATCCATCAGAAAAGCCCTCTAGGCCTAAAATGACCATTAATAAGAATCCTAACAACATGATTATATAAGTCGATGTGTTTGAGGCATGTAGTTAAAGACATGATGTTGTTTCGAAGAAGATAAAGTAAGAGTATTTCAAAAAGAAAAGTGTTTGAATTTCCAATATAGTAAGTACATTGGTTCAAATGTTAAACATCAGCCAGAAGCAAGTGAAATTAGACCTCAAATCATTAAAACGTAGTCAAAAATGCATTACAATTGTCAAAATTTGTAAGGATAGCAGTCACATTTCAATTTGGTTTCCAGAAATATTTTTGAAGGGACATTTAAATGTTCAAGAAAGCATAGAATCCCAGAAGTGATCTAATAAGTCAATTATTGGGGTAATAATTTAGAATTCCCAAAATTGTAGTATGCCATTGTAAGTCATCTGTAAGTCTGCCAAGCATAATGTACATCTAACTCGTGGCTCTATAAAGTTCGAAAGGTCAAATTGTAAAACAGTCCTAATTACTGTAAAATTCTACTGTCTTTATCAGAGAAAGAATTCGGTTTTATGAAAAGAAAGAAAGAGAGAGAGGGGGGGTCATGTTGAAATTTCTAAAGGTAACTGTAAGTATAACAGTTTACCTGTAACAGTTTCAAATTTTTTCATTTATAATCAGACGTAGTTCAACTTGTCAGTCAGTTGATTTAGATGCTAATTATTTACACAAGAGAGAGAGATAGAGAGATAGATAGATAGGTAGATAGATAGATAGATAGATAGATAGATAGATAGATAGATAGATAGATAGATAGATAGATAGATAGATAGATAGATAGATAGATAGATAGATAGATAGATAGATAGATAGATAGATAGATAGATAGATAGATAGAGAGAGAGAGAGAGAGAAAGACAGAGAGAGAGAACATTAAACACTTTGAGCCAACCTGACATGATTTCACAATAACAAACTACATTCATCAGATATTTTTAAAAAACAACATCAGTTTCACTACACTTGGAACACCTACTGCACTGCAATATGTGCATAAAATGCCTGAATGTTCAAATTGTTACCAAATATTTGAATTTTCCATGAAAAGAGAAGCGGACCACAGTTTCCAATGATAGTGATGAGACCAAACCAAATACCAGTTTAACCTTGTCAGATCCAAACATGTAAATGAACCATTTACATGTTTGGAGGGGGTTAAACAAGATGGAAATGATTCACCTATACCTCCCGGAATCTACATAGATGATGTTTTGGGTGCCACAGTCACCACATATTTATGGAGAAAATACATTTGAAGATATAGCCTCCCTCCCAAAAATGAAACAAATTTAAAAGCATAGAAAATAGAAATGCCACGGGAAATTGAGTGAATTGCATGGCAATACTTACAAAAAAGTCCCACAAAGTGCAAAAAAGCTCCATATCTATGCACAAAACAACGAAAACGAGAGAGAGAGAGAGAGAGAGAGAGAGAGAGAGAGAGAGAGAGAGAAAGAGAGAGAGAGATACAGAGACAGAGAGAGAGAGAGAGAGAGAAAGCCAACCATTGTATTGGAAAAATTTGCTTGTGCTCAGAAATGAGCAAGCGAAATAAATGAATACAATATGTCACCACAAAAATTTTACAACAAACGAACTGTACATACACACAAACAGACATGACTTTTTCAGCCAGTGAAAATGCCAGTCTCCTCCGCTCGATTCTCATGATCCAGCAAAATGCAGCTTCATAAGCACAAAAATGGAAATATGTAAACTGAACCAGGACCACCTAGTACACATGGGAAACGAGTAATATGTTGTTCATAGGCGAGACTTTTGAAGTATCAGACAGCAGCAGACCTTAAAAATCACAGTTGAGCTAATACCATTGTCTTCACTAACCACAGTAAAAGGCAAAAGTTTATGAAGTCGTTGAACTACTACAACATGGTTACGTTGATATATGTGGTCTCACTGAGACCAAAACTATATGAAATATTTACCAACTCCAAATTTTATGTGACAAATATCTCTATGTATACAAAATATCGTAGTGGTCCTTGAGGTGGTGTTATGGCTTAGATAAGATCTGACCTTTCCACACAGATGCAAAGTAGACTTAGAGTACTGTCAACATAGTATAGAAACTATGATTTTCGAGGTTTATGTCAACAACGAGACATAGATGATCGCCATTGCTTACCAACCCCCTCTGTAAGCATAGAAAAGTTTTATGATGTGATAACCCAAGTTTCCGCGGTTCTAGAACACGATGGCAAGACTTTCTTTATTCTTGGTGATATAAATTTAATTTTCTGAACAAGAACAAGGAAAAAGATGATGTAGTTAATATTCTTGATGTTTTTTACATAAGGGAATACAATGCATTCTCCTGCTTGCTGTTGGGGAGAATCTCCTACTCTCATTAATGTTATACACACAAACTGCCCAAACCGGGTGGCTACGTCTGTAAATATTGACACAGGAATAAGTTATTTTCATAATATGGTTCTTGGAAGTACTAAAATCCAACACTCCACACCCTTACGAGCAGATATTAAATACCACAGTTACAAGTTGTTTTGACACGGGCGAAAGCATTGTCGATTTAGGAGCTACCCCAGTTCATGTTGCAGGCATTTTTGACAACATCAACGATGCTGTTTGGTTTGATGACATTGTACTCAAAGAGGTTATGGACCAGCATGCACCACAGAAAAGAAAGCTTGTCAGACTCAATCAGGACCCTTTAATAAATGAAGAACTGTGTAGAACAATTAATCTTAAACAAACCTTACGCAAACGATGTAAAAAGTAAAAAGGTACAATTAATCTTATGGAAGGGGAAATCTTATTCAAGAACCCTAAAAATATGTGACACTTTGAATAATTTTTTTGTTTCTGTTTCCGAGCAAAGAAACAAACAAACAAACAAACAAACAAACCCCCCACCCCCCAAAAACATCCCACCCAAAAAAGAGAGAGAGAAAAAAGAAATAAAAAATAGTAATGACCTTTCAAGGGATCACAATCAGAAATCTGCTGAGCATCCTAGTATACCTATGGCATTGCCGGCAAAATGAAAGACAGATATCATCAAACCTTTCATGCTGTAACTGAAATACAAGTCTTAAAACAATGAAAAAAATTAAACGACAAGCAAGCCATGGATCCAGTTGAAATCCCACCAAAGGGGATTAAACTTGGCGCAGAGGCCTTATGTTCCTCTATAATTGATATAAGAAACATGTTTATCACATCAGATAAATTCCCCGCTGATATGAAGAGGGCCGTTGTTTTTCCCCATCTACAAAAGATTTGATTCAATGTTTAAATGTAACTGCCATCCTGTAAGTGTTTTATCATGTGTCTCTAAGATTTTTGAAGGGCTAATGAATGACCAAATGGTAGATTTCTTTAATGGGATACTTAATTCCCTATTATGCATTTTCGAAAAAAATACAGTTGCCAAAGTTTACTGATAAGAATTATAGATGACTGGAAGCTCACATGAGACAACCAATAATTTATTGGAGTAATATTAATAGGTCTTTCACAAGCTTTTGATTGTCTTTCCTATGATTTATTTCAGAAACTCAAAACATATGACTTGTCAGGAAATCCTCCAGCTTACTTTGTGATTCCCTAACTGACAGAAAAATTAGGGTCAAATATGGCGATACCAAAACTAAATGGACGAATATTCTAAAGGTTGTACCTCAAGAAAGTATCCTTATGACTTCTTTTATGCTATGGAATGCCGTTATGGAGTCCAGAATAATGCAGACGACAACACGGTATCTCATCATGGCAAGTTCCCATAAAATGTCAAATTATCATTGCAAAACACTGAAAATATTGCTATTTCGTGGTTCAAAGATAATGATATGAATGCAAATCCTGATAAATTCAAGCCAGGATTCTCTCTCCTCAAATGTCAATTCAAATTGTAAATGATTATTCGTTCGAAATTGATGGTGTCACTATTATTTCTGATACATGTGTGAAATTACTGGGTGTCTGTAACAACGATAAACTTAAGTTTCATGATCACATATCCCATGTGTGTAAGTGGGCTGCTAAACAGATAAGTGTTCTAAGAAGGTTTGGTCATATTCTGCATAAATAGGGAAAGCTCAAAATCGTTCATGCTTTTATTCTATCAAACTTTAATTATTGCCCCCTAGCATCACACCGGAGGGGTCGTGTAGATAAAATTAAGATGGAAAAGATTCAAGAAAGAGCTCTTCATTTTGTCTATAATGGCTCTATGACATTGTACCCAAACCTAGTACTACGTGCTTAGAACCTTTTCCTGTATTTAAACAAAGTAAGTAAACTCAAAGAACACTACAAAATTTTATCTCATGACAGCCCACCATTTTTGAATGATATGTATGTGAAAAAGGAAAATAGAGACAACTTACGCGATAACGTAAAAGTACAGCAGCCTGCTTACAATACCACAAAATATAGCAACAGTGCGCAAATGTATTAATGGACCAAGCTATGGAAGAATTTGCCTGTTTATCACAAGGAATTAACAAACTTAAGTCAGTGAAGGAAACTAATACAAGTATAGCTTGGCCATAAGTATTCCTGTTCTATCTGTGTTCTGTGCAAAACCAGGGACTAAGCTGTCTACTGATCAACACAACCCCTGAACTTTTTCTTATTTTATGATTTAATGTCTGTAAATCTGTTTCCTTATGTGGGTTCATTGTACATGTCATGCACATCTTTCATTATCCTATTATACTGTCGAATCATAGTGCTTCAGCACGAATGTTTTATATAATTGTGCTACTCGACTTCAAATAAAGATTATTATACAGTGAAGCATGCACAATATAAGGATTTACGTTATGCCTACATCCTCGTTGCAGGTGAAAAATATATACTTACCATGAACGGAAAACCTTCTTGTGGGGACTGTAGTATTAGCAATAGTATCGTCCATACTGACCTATACTGGTACCCAAGACTCTCTCGGGATATACCTAAGTGACTGGTAAACCTCAAAAGGAAAAACTTCCTGAATCACTCCTACATAACCTGATAAAAAAAAATAGCTAAATGATCAAAGCCTATTAAAAGGCATCGACTTGGCAAGTTAAAATGAAAAAATACTATCCTCAATAAAACATGACTCAAGGCAATATTATACTCGTTTAAATACTACAGGATTTACTCACCAGAACAAATAATTTAATGGTCATTTTGGAAACCATAGTCCAATTCCAGGCACACAAGATGGGTAATCCGCCTGTGTAATTTAGTGACTCGTGTTTTAAGTTAAGCCCAACGTACTCTACCATTGCATCTAAAAAAGCCTCCTTGACAATAGCAAAAGGCCAAAGATTCCGTGGTAAAGCAGTATCCATGATCATGACTAGTTCTCCCACCTTGATATCCTTAGCAGTTACTCTCCATTTGGATCGTCTATGCAGTTGGGGAATGTACTCGCAAACGAAATGAGACCACCAGTCACGTGCTAAATACTGGACGTAATGCCACCTTCTACGGCAAGCATCTGCAGCTGAACCTTCACAAGAAGGCTGATTAGCGTCATGTTGAAATATCAAAAGACTGTTTGGGGTCAGTGGAGTCAGATCGCAAGGGTCATCACTTAGTTTGGTTAAGGGTAGACTGTTTACTATGGTTTGGCCTCACAGAATATGGTCACCAATAAAATAACTTTTTTGAGGTGGCATTTTCTGCAAAAATTATGAATGGTGTTAACACGTTTGTGTACATTGTATCTGACGCCATTGAAGTGAAGCAGTGCAAAGAGTAGTTAAACGATACAGCACAAAACTATTTCCATATTTGAGATGATTCACCATGAAATGCTTATCTTGTGAGCAGATAAAGACATCATGCAACATATTCTCCAAAGAGATTGTAGTTTCAGTGCCACAGGACCATCAAAAGCACGATGTGCCAAAAATACATGCAAAATATAATCATTACATTAGATATGCTATACAACATAATTGAGTTCACTTGGAGCAGAGACCTGCAGGCATCTGGAACTCAGTTTTGCTGGGTTGCAAGCTGCAGGCAAGATTTACGCATAACTCAAATGATGAAATGTAACGATCAAACATGAGATTGTGATATCAACATACTTATGTCTTCTGATGCTCCTGCTGAGAACAATTGGTATATATTCGAGAGCATAAGTTGATGAAACAATAGAACGTTTACGATTATTATTATTATCATCATCATCATCATCATCATCATCATCATCATCATCATCATCATCATCATCATCATCATCATCATCATCATTATTATTATTATTATTATTATTATTATTATTATTATTATTATTATATAAATGATAACAATTTTACTATGATTAGTAGAATGTTATTTGTCGGTGAATATCAAAACCTATGATAGACAAAAGATTTTAGCCTCGGATCAAGCTGACGCAGATACTTGGCAGGGCGATTGTAAATGATGTACAACTGCATTAGTTGGTCATACTCTCTGACACGTTCAGAAATGACATCATATTTTGATGCTCTTTATGAGCCATTGTCCTTTTTCTTTGAATCAACTTATAACATAAACGAACAAATGCAGAGTCATAACAAGTGAGCAGATAGGGAGTAAATGAGATGTTTAGTTTTACATTGGTTGAGCACCACAGGCCACAGAGAGAAACTCTGTGACCATTTGTGGAATGGCGTTTTCTGTACGTCAACTTTAGGAACCTTGTAGTCATGCAAAACTGCTAATATACACAGGACAGCTATACTGTTGTGTGCTAACTTTGCTTTAGTGTCGTTGCAAACAAATGTTGACAGCATGTCTGTAGTGTACAAATGTTCTCTGTGTGGTACTTTGACAAAACCTGGATTAATTGTCATTGCCAGACACCACTTTACACCACAGATTGCAAATATAGGTAGACCTGAACAAAATCACCCCCTCATTTAGCCATTGGTATTTTGATTTTGCCCAATGCATTTGCTACTTCTAGTAAAGATTGTCCAACAATGGTATTCAGTGGGATTGGGGATTTGGGAAGCAGAGGTTTGGACTTTTCTGTAATATCTGTTATCAAAATAGAACAGCACCTGACACCCAAATCTGGCTACTAATGATAAAGGTAACACTTTAAATCAAGCTTGAATTAAAGTATGTCTTCAATCTGAAAAAAAAAAATAATTATGAAAATACCCGGCAAGGATGGCCTGACGGCTAATGACTCGAAAACGGAGTACTTGGGGACTGAAAGTGTAGTCCCTAATTACATCCCTCCGTCCACTACCACTGTGACTGATCCTCAGCAAGAGGGATCAGCCTTTTTTTCTTCTTCTTCTCTTTTAAAAAACCATATGGATAAAATCACCTGCTTTGAAAGGGGGCGGATGAAAAAGAAGGTCGCTCAGGAAAATCTGAGTAGGTAATTTTACCCCTTAGTTTACGTCTATGCTCTGTACAGAAAATAACTGAATAAATAGATTATGAGCTTGACTGCATAGAATCTAAATTTCATCAGATTTAATGAAATGAAGAGTTATAGCGTCCATGACAGTATATGTCTATATCTGCCATTTCCAAAGAGAATAAACAAGTTAGACCAATTAGTGAGAGTATATCAACGCAATTGAGCACCTTTCAGATATCCATGTTTCTTCCGTTCCAGAAACACCACTGGTTGCCTTGTATTGGTGACTTTTTTCTCATTGTTGCATTGGAATTCATGCAAGTCGGTAAGGATTTTCTGAACTATTCCTTTTTAATCTGAGTATTTTTTCTTTTTCTTTTCCTTTTGTAGCTTCAAAAGTTATAAATACATCATTGGAGGCTCAGTTTATTCTGATTTGGGAAGCAATAGTCCCTCACGGTTAACAGTTTCCCTGAAGAGGCTTTGATATTGTACTGCATTTTAATACATATAAAAGTCCAATGTAGGTTAAAGAAGTATTTAGCTTTACTAGAACCCCACTTATTTAAGCTAATGGGGCAAACTACATGAACCATGGACTTTAAGGAAAGATAGCTAAAACAAATGTTGAAGTAAATGCAGATAAAGGTTCTTCATCAAAGTATAACTGATGCAGCAGAGGAAGGACTAGATTTCATTGTTGGGACACAATTAATATTTGCTTCATTACGGTATTTATCATTTGGCGACAGGGCACCATCTTTATGCTAGTTGATACTCCAGACCTAAAAAAAGTGCTACTCGCTCACATTGCTCATAGACCCACCTATGAAAGTTAAAGGTGCAAATTGTATGAATCATGGGATTTATCAAGGAACATAAAGGAAGGATACCTAAAGCAAACCATTCAGTAAGTATAGGAAGAGGTTTGTCATGAAGATGAAGTAACATCATTACAGTAAGAAATGGGACGTATGATTGTACCATAGCTATGGGCACCACCAAGATTCGCTTGATGACGGCATTTACATTTTGGTGACTAGGCACCCTTTTCTTACTTCTCCAAACCATAACCACACAAGCAAAATGTGCACATGTAACAAAAATCATGGTCAGAAATATAAACGTTCAGGAAATGTGAAAGATTAAATAACAAGCATAATACGCCTTTACAAAATAAGGTAGACACAAGTCTTGCTTCTTTGAGTCAAATGTTGCCAGGAATAGGTATTAACTACATCTGATCCAGAAAGTAAAATACATAACAAACAAAGGGAAAATAGGAAGCAAAATGATCTTTTGCTCATTCGATAGATCTGAAATATAACAAGAATTCCAATCACTCGATCCAAAGAGAGAAGTAGGAGGGAACATGCAGAACCTAAATAAGACAAAAGATTTGTAATTGAGAAAACCTTGCAGTATACACTACTGATCCACTGTCTTTTGTGTAGGAAATATTGCATGCCATACTTAAAGTCTACAAAGATTATTGTTGTCATGTATGTATTCATCCCAAAATCACATAATGCAAGTAAAAATCGGACAAGATTTGGCACATTTAAGGTGATGCTGGAAGACAAAAATATAATCACCACTATGTTCAGGAATGAACTCAACGGAATGATTACGTATATTGACAATATCATCAAAAATTCATTTCCCACCAATCTAGAACATGACGAAATGTTTATTTTGGGCATGCAGTTATCCAGGAATCTGTTCAGACAACAAAATTCAAAGTTATCACTTATCAAATCTCTTAAGTCAGTTAAGTGCACAAATACGTTATATTCGACATGCTCAAAATTGTTGCCACTTAAATTCAGAAAAAGGAGTCTATTTAACCCAAAGAAATGACTTGCAAATAAGAATTTGATGCTATTTGCTGACAAATCAAGGTGTTTTAAGAGACGCAGTTCCTCAAATGAGTTACTGCATATTGCAGTGACATGAAGTTGGCTAATTGAAAGATAATTTAGTTTAAACAGCCATAGAAACGTTCGATAATGTAGATGTTTGAGAGGGTTATCACTGATTTTGAGTTCAAGCAGATATGCCAAGCCATTGAACACATCCCAGGGCAACTTGAATATCATGTTCTTACGAATGTCAAGCTCACGTTATGCTTGAGTTTGACGGAAAACTGTGGACTTAACGCGTCGTATTTTGCTTAACCTGACGTCCAGCTTGACCAGAAAACGAAACTTCCCTTGTAAAAACACAGACAAAAACTTTATACTACAGTTATTAACAACAATTGCTCTGAGATAGATAGGCACATACCTCTTGTTTACTGCATTTTCGCCATTGCATATCACGGCATATCCTATGCATGTACATCCATGCAGACATTCTGTTAAAAAGCAAAATTCTTCATCATCTGCTCAACCCTTGCAATTCACCTCTCCATCACACAATTCTTGTGGGTGCACACAGGTGGCGTTTCTGCATCGGACGAAATAAGGACAGCTGAAGGATGAACAATTGCGTTCATCTACTCCAAAAGCGCAATGCCACACAGAATCGCATACTAACTTCAGCGCAATGCAGTATGACTTTGGACATTTGTACATTCGAGGACACTCGGTATTGTAGCAGACATCTAAATGTCCTCCATTTACACAGTATTTGATATTGCTGTTACAATCATAATCAAGCTTGCAAACACCAGACCTAGGATAACATTGTGTAGCGTGAACTAAACTACAAGAAATGAAGTTCCTATCTTCGCAAGCAGATGATGCATCTGATGGTACCTGACCATGAGTATCCTCGATCAACCCGTCTACTGGTAGATCTAACATATTTGTAGAGAAAAAGCAAGATTTTAGACCATTAAAAACTGTGCCAGCACATTCCTCATCACTTCCATCAGGACAATCATTCCAACCATTACAGAATTTAGAAATTGAAACACATCCACCGCTGGTACACTGGAAGTACACCTGCGAACACACACACAAACTCCGTTTACACTCGTTTGTACAGTATGCGTCAGTCTGTGCTCTTCCGTTTTATAGCCAGCATATAACACAGTCTGAATCATCACTTTTGAAAAAGTCGTTACAATCTACAATTCCGTCACAAATATAGTGGTCAAGTATGCATTCACTGGTACCACACTGAAAGGTTCTACTTGGACATATAGGGGACAGAGATTTGATGTCCATTTGGCAAAAAACGCCACTGAATTTCAAAACGTTGTCGATTACCTTTATTACAGATGCGTTTGTTAGTATGGGATGCATGGTAGTTGGATCACACGAACGAAGTCTCTGCTTCTTTATATACGCAAAAGCGTTCAAAAAGATTGGTTTTATCCCATGTAAAGTATGTGAGCCTTTGTAAACAACAGAAACAATGATGCTCTCTTGTCGATCTATTAGTGCCCACATATTAAAAATGCCTAGAAGTATATCAAAAAAAGTAGTATTATAAAGATATCTGCATATATGATTAATATCCAGCTGGGAAAAAAATTGGTAAATTCTCATATCCTGAAGCTCCAATTCAGTCTTCGTCAGAGCATATATGGCAAGATATGATACAACAGAACTTTTCAGTTTACGGCATTCTTCCATGGCTTCTGTTTGGTTGTGTAACTTATAGAATAAGACAATTTGAAAGCATTTTTTGTGCACCATTTCCCAATTTGGCAGACAATAGCCCTCCGTTATCCACTGACCATTACTATACATAAATGCATTTATGTTTGTAATTTTAACACGTTCGCATAGGAAAAATGAGTGTTTAAAAGTTACATCACAAGGGATTGTTATCCAATTTTCTGGACGAAAAATTGGTAATACTCCTGTACATTTTCGTGTTTTCCAATCAGGCTGTTTAACATGAAATGCCATTTGCAGTGCTTTGTTATTAAATAGAGCTGTATGTTCCCCATCTTTGTTGATGAAAGTATTAAAAACGTTAAAGCACTGAAAGGCTGGCATCCAAGCAGTGAATGTAAGAGGTTTACCGGATACCCAACATGGCATCTTCATAGAATTTTTTGAAAAGTAAAATTTATCATTTCAACATATCATATTTATTTCTAATGAAAATTGAATGTTTTCTTATCATAAGTATCTTTTTTACTACACTCTTTTGTTTCTGATAAGACTGGATCTTCTTTTCTCTATCAACACAAAACTACATCTAGGCTCATCATAAAACCATTCTCAGACCCAAGTGTATGGCTTTTCCAAACAGTTTGGCTGATAATTTTTTCAGCTTCATTCAATTTTAGTTTACTGTTGCTGATTTTAACTACTGAGTTTGTGTATATATATAATTAAATGTACATAAATATATATATATATATATATGTATATATATACATATATATGTATATGTATATATATGTATATATATATATACACACACAAACTCAGTAGTTAAAATCAGCAACAGTAAACTAAAATTGTATGAAGCTAAATATATATATATATATATATATATATATATATATATATATATGTGTGTGTGTGTGTGTATATATTTATGTGTGTGTGTGTGTGTGTGTGCGCGCGCATGTGTGTGTGTGTTACTAGATCCACGTCTGCTTCAGGTGATGTATACATGCGTATGGTAAAGGTAGTTCCATTGTGTGTAACAGCTTTTTATTATTTTATGTAGTTATAATTAAGTGTACACAAACACACAATGGCCATTTCAGAGGATAATAAAGTGGATTTGGATGATCATATGGCTCCTGGTTTCACATCATTTGATTGCGCTGTCAATGATAATATGCAAACGCCCGCATGTGGGTTTTGTTTTTGTTTTTTTTTTTTGTTTTTTTGTTTTTGTTTTTGTTTTTGTTTTTTTTCAGGAAACTAGTTTGCGTTTTGGATATAGTCATTGATATGAATGCATTTTGTTTTGACCTAGCATATTTTTACTACGGTGTATTTAGATTTATGCCTATTTTTGTACCAGAATACATATTCAGCATTCTGCTAACATAAGACTTTTAATTTATATATAGAACGTGTTCCTGTCATGATCTCTAAGACATATTGTGTTATCACACATGGCTAGGCAGGAGGCATATAAGAACATTTATCTGGGAGAATAATTGAACATGAGTTTTTTTTTCTAAACGTTTTTTTGGAACTTGATTATATACGCTTTTTGGCATTTTTGACACAAGTGATACATTTGGGCCTTTAAGTGATTTGGCCTCTGTGTTTGAACCACTTATGATTTTTGTTATTGAAACATGTACACCAAAGGTTAACAAAACCAGCTCAAAACCACCAGTTACCTTCAATGGGTAAATACATGTCTCAAGTCTAGAGTGTTGTTTTTCTTTGTATTAATATTGGGATAGGACTGTTGAAGTTTTGCGACCTCTTGTATCTGTCCTTTGCTATGCTTAATCTTTATCTAGTTGTTGGTGTGGATTTTTGGAATGCACATCATGTGTTTTAATTATTTCATTTCCCTAGCTGTTCATTTTATCCATTAATGAAACCTGCTCAACTAAGCAACTAGTTGGGATCATTCAGTGTCATAATGGAACTATTAACATGCAGTGCTTTCTAGCAGCTTTGTTAGCCAAACATTTGACGAAATGTTTAATGTGTGTGAATGCCATTGTATATTCATTGCATTTCCTTATTTCTAATGGGTTAGTTTCAATTTTGAGTTTTATCATGCACTTACCAAATCTTTCTTCAGTCCTATGAAGCCAAGACTATTTATATAGCGGGACAACAGAAAGTTTACTTGATCTTGCAATCCCTGCCTAAACACTCATCGTTCATAGATGAAGTTAGTAAATTCATAATACTTAACTATATTTTCCAATGTAATTAACTGCATACTTTGTGACAGACATCTGGAGTGTGCTTGGAGCCAAGACAGGGTCTCTGAATTATGCTTTTTATATCTTATAAATGGAGGAAGCAAAACATCAATAAAAACATATTCCATAAGTTCTAATGTTCTACTCCTGTGTTGCACTTTCAGGGGTGTTTTTGCGAGGTTGTACTGAAGTGTAATATTTACAGTTTGCTTATAATTTGCAAGTAATTTTATTATTTGAAGTGTATATTCATGACACTGTTTTTGTCGACTTCGCATGTAATCAGAGTTACTTAATGAAAACTTCCACATGATGTGTTTTATTTGTAAATTATGCCATACAGTCATAATTTGTTGATGCAATGTACAGGTGGCAGTCATGCGGACATATCTCAGAAATCTGACCGTTATACCACCAGCTTTGTTTGCAATATACATCACCATGGGTATAGAATAGTACCAAAGGTTCTCTATCTTGCTTACATGGGTATTCTGGCTTATATGTAATTGTAAGACATGTGCATTAGCTTGTTGAAGAAATGTAGTACAAAGAAGCTCATGTTCAGAAACAACCTTTGTATATGCAGCCTTGTAAGCAACATGCAAGTAACACTCTGGTGATACAAATATTTCCATAAAAAACATGAAAAATGATATTGTATTTCTGGCTATTAGCATAGTAGCATTAAACCTGTTTGATGTGATAGCCATTGATGGTGATATGACTGGAACACCACTTACCACTTCTGGATATCTATTGATAAGCAAGACATTATGCCATCTTTCATCATAGTCAAGTGAAAAATAAAAGCTTGGGTGAATATTAGGCCAAATATATATGATGATTCGATTATTGATGACAATAGTTGAAAATATCAAACTGCATTTGCTGATATGCTTTATATTGGGCATCTCCTCTGCATATTGTGAAAAAATAACACAGTTATCATTTTTAGTAATGTGCCTGCGAAATTGTTGATGATAAAAATCTAAGTATATTTCTTTATTGAATATTCCATGATGTTTACATGGTTGAAGAACCCCTTTACATAGTGTTATATTGCACGTAACGCTGAACGAAATGTTCAGCATGGGCACATATGAAAACAAAATAACTAAAAGTTGGTGGGTGGATGTAACTACAAAATTATAGTCTATGTATTCAGAGTTCAACCCCCCAGAAGCATTGCAAAATGGTCCTATTCTTGATGCATTTCCATCACACAATTTGCTCATGTCACCATCAAAAAATACCAGGCCACCAAATCTACAGTATCCTATATTGGGTCCCACCCACTTAAAGTCACTGAATGAAACATTGATGGTCCGTTTTCTTGGTCTTACCAACAATACACTGTGCATATACAGAGTTTGGCAAAAAGTTGGAGAAAAACATAATCTGTGAAAAACAAGTTTTGTATATTTTGAAATTTTATATGTACGCACATTTGACATCGCTTGCTTTCCTCTAATACGTAATGTTGTATATCCTTGAATAAAGCTAAAAGTGGATAATTTGATAGTCAATACGTGGCCATTTGATATGAAATAATGCCTGCTTTGACACACATTTGTGGCTATGTTTCCCTTATACAATAACATATTCTGATCATTGCCATCCGGACCTTCATATAATTGAATGTGAGCCACTCCTTTGGTATCAATAATGGTTCGTACAGAACGAAGGAGCCAAACTAAGTAATATCTTGTCATGATCAATAATATTTTGTGAGTATATTTGTGCTGTCCATATGGAATATGCCTGAAAATCAAAGGTATATAAACTTTGTCACTGAGTTTTTCATTTTTTGATTTCACATGACGCAAACTGGTAAAGTGATAAATTATATCAAGTTTTGAATTTTCAGAGTCTTTTCCTTGTTCAAAAATCAAATTGACTGACACAAAATGGAAAATGGATACAAACTTGTAATTGCTAATTGTGCCAGAGAGGCATGCTAGTTGTGTTCCACATATAATATCACGCATTTGCAATCTGGGAGTGCCACACGACATACCAGTATACAGAATAGTAAGCAATATTAAATTTAACTGTATTTTCAATTCATGGGGTGCAATGATAAACCAAACAATCAATAGCTTCATTGTTTGTCTCACTTCCGTTTTGCATCGATTGTATTGCAATCTTGAAAATGGCATTATTAGAACGTTGTTTGATTTCTGAAGCATTTGACACTTAAAATACTGGTTCTCAAATTGCAAGTAAATGTACCTTTCCCAGCATGCAGCAGTACAATCGTGATAATGGTGATTTTCTGCTTGCAAGTGTTTTATTTTTGAACTCTTCCTGGCACAGAACAAAAGTGTTAGTTGTATGTAATTTATTTGTATTAATTTAATTTGGTTTATTTTGTATGTACTCAGACAAACTGCTTGGTGATAAATAAAGACTCCCCATGGAACACCTTTACTTCCCTGTATCCAAATGCTCATGCGGTTCCATGAGGAAACAAACATTGCATTTTCATATAACTGTTTGAGGTTGTGCTCCCCAGAGCAATGGAAAATAACAGAACTGGTCAATGAAAACCGTTTAGCATGGTCACCGAAATAAAAGGATTCAAACTGAGGTCAATTTGTTTAATGGTAACATTAATCTGTAGACCAAGCTTGGCCTGCAAGTTAATTTTGTAACTCTGTCTTTTTTCTGCCAAACACACGATGCAATAAGCGAGAACTAATATTTATTCTGCCATACTGACTGAAAACATACTTTTCGATATTTATGCCAGTTGGATGAAATATATGCTTCTGTGGACTTCTGTTCGATACACATAGTACAATATCGTGCGACATTTTAGAAAATAGCCCTATTTTTTTCATTCCAGTTATGCTGCAAAAGCTCAAAATCATAAATATATATGATTGCCAATCCGAATGGCAGGCATAACTGATAAGACCAGTGATTTTCTTTGGGGGGTCTAATTATGAAAATCCGTATTGACGTGATTCAGTACCCCTGTCTACATTTCTCATGTTCTCCATAGCCAGTAGTTTGTAATTGTGTCAACAACTTTATAATACGATAATTGCCAAAATTTAGTGTGTCGGGCTGAAGGTCCAGGAACCTTTGTCTACAGTTCCCTATTAGTCATGTAGCAGTTTGGAATTTTGTTCCAAAAAGTAATGGAACACAAATTACCCATGCTTAAAAAAGCATGCTAATGTGATGGAACATAGATTTCAGCTTGCTGTATGGTAACTTTGCTTTGTAGGCCTAGCTTGGCCTGCAATATTTGACAGTTAAAATGACACCTAAAGCTTTTAATCTTTAAACCTGTTCCACTGTACGTTTTTACAACTTATCTAGTATTCATTTTATATGCCTAGTTACTAAATTATTTCACCAACATAGATGAATTGAGGTAGGTGTTGTTTAGTTACATATTTTTTATGGATTATATATTTACATGTATGTGTACACGTAACAACGATATATCGGACATAATTACATCATGTACATATGTTTTAGCTTTTAGCACTAGGTAGCACTGTTTATGAATATGTATTTGCTCTGGCCGCAATCCAAATATTCATTGCAATAAACATAAATAAAAGCAGTGATGGTTATTCATCGTTCTTTTATATGAAACAAACAAACTTCTAAATCAGTTTCTGCGTTCAAGAGTAATATTTGCACTATGTTTTTGTAATTGTAGTGTCGAAAAGTATAAGTGGTGTCCATGGAAATGTAAAGCTTGAATGTTCTTATACCCATTTCTCTCTATATTCAAACTATGGTAGTTGTCAATGTGAATTTTTACCGATTAATCTAGACTTTCAAATGACACAAGCTTCAATCTTATGTGACTCATTCAAGTTATTTGATTAATCTTAAGACTGCTGTTTGTGTTTGTGTGAATATGTCGTTGGCGATAATACAGCCCCTTATGTTTTATATAAACTTCAAAGCCTATGACGATGTGTGATTTGTCCCTTTAAAAATATATGTTTTGTGAAGTTTTAAGTCGACAGTAGTAAAAGTACATTTAAATTTTCTTTTGATTTTGATATTGCTAATTTTTTTATTACTTTTACCTTCTCACATTCTAGAGACCAAATAGTCTTCATCATTTGAAACATTGCCCCGTTCACTGTGTACACTCTGTCAGTCTAATGTAAGGTACAACTGAGCAAAGTAAGAGGGGTCCAAAGTAATCTAGATTTTGTAATAATGTGTAGTAAACCACAACGTGTAGATGTCCCCAGTCTTGTCGAACACATATTATGCTGTAGCTTGATAAAACAAGCAGTATTGTGATACTTCATAAAAAGTGGATATTAGCATGAAAAACACAAATAATAAAACAAAAGAACAACAAATCCCCCCAAAATTTACCCACATTAACATATTAGCAAAATTAATGTACAGCAAAGACAAAAGATTATGGGATCAATTCAATTCAGCCGGTTGAATACAGGGTTTCTCTATTATTATCATGAAGAATGTTTTCATTGTTTTTGGACACGCTTGGATGAACGAAATGACTGGGGTTAGATTCAGTGTAGGTAGTCATAATGAGAAGCTGACTATACTTGCAATGCACACCCTAGAGGAGCATGATATGGACTTATAATCTTGATTTAGTCATAACACCCCATAAATATCATAGGCAGACCTAGATGCCCTGAAAGACAGCTTCAGCCATTTGACGTATATTTAGTATGGGGAACACAGGCTGGAAGAGTTAACGCAGAATGCAGATTTAAACCTGCAAAAATTGTGCAGAAAGAATAATAGATATTGTAACAGAGTAGATACGTTTTGTCATCCATTTTCGGAAGAACGGAATCTTTTGGAGAAGGGGACAAATTCGAGGGGGTAGTTCACTTCTTTGCAGCTATGGATAGTAAAACTAACACCTGTGCTTCATGCTTTCCGTAATTAAATGGTGCAGAAGGTGTGTCCTTCCAAAAACAAGGGGATAATAAAAATACAAATTATAAAACAAAAGAACAAAAAAATCCAAAAAAATGAACCATATTAACATATTAATAAAATTAATGTACACTAAAGATAAAAAAAAAAATGGGGGGATAAATTCAATTCAGCCGGTTGCATACAGAGTTTCTGTATTATAATCATGAAGAATGCGTTCAGTGTTTGGCGATAAGCTACGAGGTTCTTAATCTCAGTTAGTTGGGAATGAACCTATAATTCAAATTTCTGCCAATTGCAAAGAAAGCAAAAGATACATTATTTTGGATGCTGCAAATAGTTGGCTAAAGCATATTTTATCAGGTGATTACAGAACAGGTCATGACCACACGAAAAATTTACAAGTTTCGGGTGTGCTGTAATGTGAATAAAAACAGACAAAGTTAACATTGTGACTTACTCAAATTTGCACACGTTATTTACAGTAATTGTCTCCGCGTTTTAACAATTCAAGCCACGAAATGCGATATGGTCATTTCATTGACATATTTCATTTTAATTAAATTGCTTCAAAAAGAGAACCTCGACCAATGATATACACTTTTCCCGCAATTTAAAAGCTAGAAACAGTCGATTAAAAAAACTGATATTTGGGTTGCAACACTGTGACATTGTCATGCATGCTGTCATTTCGGACAGGCATATCGGTACAGTGTACCCTGGGTGGGTATTAATGGACATGTGGTAGGGTCATCTTTTTTTATTTTTAACACAAAGGCAACCCAACCCAAATAGACAGATTACAACTGATTGTGGCTTTCAAACCAGTTCATATTAGCAATAAAATAATAATTTAGAGATACCATGGCAGCACCAGAAAAAAAAGGTAATAGAGGCCAACTTTGTCAGACGATTCTTCCTCCTCGGTTGCTAACCTTCGTCAAGTGCTTAAGCTTGTAAGCACATCTACTGAGCATGAAGATGAGGTCACATATATGCCATTGGAAAAACCAGCACAAAGGAGGGCGCCCATGAACCAATTTATGCAAACAGGAGCCAGAGTGCCATATCTCTCATGTAATTCTGAACTCTTTAAAACAGAAGAGAAGGAAGGGAGGAAGGAAGAAGAAAGAAAGAAAGAAAGAAAGAAAGAGGGAAAGAAAGAAAGAAAGAAAGAAAAAAAGGAAAAAAAGAAAGAAAGAAAGAAAGAAAGAAAGAAAGAAAGAAAGAAAGAAAGAAAGAAAGAAAGAAAGAAAGAAAGAAAACACAAGGCAATCTTTGAGCCACATAGCCAATCCAACCACTGTCTATGTCTAAGCCGAAACCTATTAATCACAAGATTCATATTCCTGCAAACATTTAATAAACTCAAAACTTTCACAGAACACATTATCAATGACTCATCTGTGTGAAAATATGACTTGATAAATGCATGTAAAGTGTGCCTGAAAATATAAGTATCAGAGATTTGCGCACCAGTTTCCAGCTGTTCCAGACCTTCAAGTGCCTACGATCTTCTTTGAAGGCTTAGTCAAGGGCTGGTCTTCAAGGAGACCCTAGCAGCTAAAAGAACAATACCAACCTTTTCAAATCAGTTTGACAAATCAGAAAGCAGATGCACTTTCCTGTCCGGACGTTCCTCCGCTTCTGCAGGCAATATTTTATATAATTGTGTTCAAGTGTTAGAGTACCTGCCACATTACACAGGGGTTCATTCTTGCCTGGGTTCTATTTCCTGTCTAAGGGCCAATGTTTGTGCAAAATTGTTTAGGCATAACAGGCCTCGACAAATTCTAAAGGGACAATCATTCTACGGGTGTATGAAAATGGTGCAATCAAGCATGTATACCGGTGAGGCTGTGTTGGTTCTTTACAACAGGGTCCTGGCAAAAAGAGTTGTGTGAATGAAGAGCCATGGACATATTTGTGAAACTCTATAATTTACATGTGTTTGATTTTTTGTTTAATGTTTTCTCCAAACACGAAATAAAATAGCCCCCCCCCCATGAACTCATTCCTGACTGAACTGGAGATGGCTTTGTTTACTAAAAACGATCACGTGGTCACTTATGCACTTTTTTCCACAGGTATAAAATTCCTAGGTTTTCACATTTCAGGCATTTAACTGCAGTTTTAATTTCACTATTTTCCGTGTACATTGATCCATTTGGACCAACCGCTTTTATTTTGGTTATTTTGTGGCACCAACAAGGAAAATGGTTATAATAATACCACAAAATCAAGCTAATTTAAACTAGTGACGAAATACTCCACCACAATTTTATGTAAAGATGTGCACTGATTGCAGAAAAAAAAAATCTCTGTTTTCTATCCTCACTTGCGCAGTATATACATACATCCCTATATATATAGCAAGTGTGTGTAAAATTTGCCCATAAAATTTACCTGTTTTGGGGGGTTTTGCTTTTTTTTCAAATTTTTTTCTTGGGTGTGAAAGAGGTTGGACTCTGTTACTAAGGGAGCCTTAAATTGCTAAACGTGCAGCAACAGTCAGTATCAAAATGTTACAAGGGAATGAAAACTCTGTAAAGTAGACGTTGTGTAATGGTAGATATTACTAATTTAGGAGGCATTAATTTTTTGATCCTGATAAAATGTACAATAATCAGTTAAACAATACAGATGTAAAGTATAAACTGTAATCCAACTTTTCTTTTTCTGTTTTTGCTACGTCTCTCTATCTGTAACCTTGGGTTTGCTTCTTTGTCTGAGCACGTTGCTTCTTACGTCAAAGCATACTTGCTGCTTATACTTATGCACGGCAGTACTGTATCATATATGTAGATCTGCCATGGAACATCGCCGTTTGCCATGTGTTTTTGAACCGAAGTGGACTGATAAAATTTAGAGTATGCAGTTCAATATCATTCATAAATGAATCTATGATTCATGTAAGTTATTGTTTCCAACAATTTCAGTTCGACTTCTGAAATTTATTTATTTATTTATTTATTTATTTATTTATTTATTTATTTATTTATTTATTTATTTATTTATTTATTTATTCATTTATCTTTCTATTTATTTATTATTTATTTATTTATTTATTTATTTATTTATTTATTTATGTATGTATGTATTTATTTATTTATTTATTTATTCATTTATTTGTCTGTTTACGTATTTATTACTTTATTTATAAATGTATTTATTTACTCATTCATCCATTTATTCTTTCTTCTTTCTTTCTTTGCAGGCACATTTGTTCAACATTTTATTTCAAAACTATAATTTGTAGAAACTGAGAATTTGGCACGATAATACTAACATATATGAAATCTTCAGTTATATAAAGAGGTTCAGCGGTTTCTTAAATAATGCAAATTAGGGCTATTTGAAAACCTGAAGCTGAAGTATTTCCAAAACTATTATAGGTGTAGCTAGCCAATCTAACTTTAATTTTTAGATTTGTAACCCCTAACGTTTTTGTAATTTATATGTGGCCTGTAAAGTTCAAGGTCATTTGGACCGTTGAAATCATCATGCCATAACTTTGTCAATTGTCATCCAATTTTGACCATTGTGGGCCCTACAGATTGTACGTATAGTAACACTGCAAATTTCTGTAATTTACATGTGACCTCCAAGGTTCAAAGGTCAAAGTCATTGGGACCTTTTATATTTTCATGAAGCCATAAGTTGGTCAATTTTTATCTGATCTGGTTCATGTGGGGCTTTAATTGCAGATATTCTAACACTGCACAATTTTGTTCTAATTATATATAAGACTGCGTAGGGTTTAAGGCCAAGTTCGTTTGGACCTTCAAAAGAATTATTCAAGTCAATTTTTATCCAATTTTAATCATGTTGGACTCAACTTGTAGGTGTTGCAACACTGAACACTTTTGCAATTGGCGTGTGACCTCTGAAAGTCAGAGGTCAAGGGTACTTGGCTCTTTGAAATTTTCATCTAACCACGACTTGGTCAATTTTCATCTGGTTTGGTTCATGTTTAGCTAAATTTTAGGTATTGCAATACTGCGTTTCTGTAATTAATGTGACGCCTTAAGGTCAACGGTCAAGAACATCTGAGCCTTTAAGGACAGGTAAGACACCAAAAATTAATCCCACTTTGGTCAATCCTAGCTCAAAATGTATTTGCGTTAGGATACCATATCACATATGTGTGTACTCGTCATACTCCAAAGAATTTATATGTTCCATGTTTGGGTGTCTGTGATGTTAACTGTTGAATAAACAATTGAAAGTGGACCGCAAAGCATCCACCCCATAAATGTCGACATAAGTCACTGATAATCTGTGATAAAATCATAATTACATTACATCTGAATCCTGACATGTTGGCCACAAAAAAACGATCCTGCGTTTTTTTATGTTTGGTTTCGTTTTTCTGTTATCCATCCTCAAAGTTTGGCGTTTAAATTTTTCCTTTGATTTTCAGGATGTTCATTTTCTTCATTTCATAGAAAAAGAACGAAGCAAAATTTAGAAAATTGCTGAATCTTTTGTACAGTTCAGACATTACAGAATCAAAAGCCGTAAACCGGATTAAATTTCGCCCAGCCGTTTTCTTGGAATAACCATTCTTAGGTGGAGTTCTCGTCCTATTATCCTTTTTGAGAAAACAAGCTTCAAAGCCCTTTGATGTTGATCATTTGCCTCTGAAACAATACCATTTGCTCAGGCTGAGCTTATATTTGTACAAAACGTAGCAAACATCCCTGAACATTTGGGGAGGTTGTCAATAAATTCCTGGCTAATCACATGAATAAAAGAGCCTTTGAAGTATGGGAAACATTATTCAGCGATCTGTCAAACGGTGACAGCGCCAGCATGGTTTCAAAGTGTGACGTCATGCAGGCGGCCCTTCGGGCCCCGTGACCTCAAGCCTGGCAATGGAAGTTGGGTTGCCTTGCTTCAGTGGGGCGGCCTGGGGCCACTCGCAGTCATTGTACCGATGACTGGTTTGGTCTTCCGCCCCGTATCTCTTCATCCCGTTTTCAGGGATAGTACTTTATTGTATTTACTCCTATCTGTATACTTTATGTAGTTAGCTTGTTAGAAATGTCTGTACACTTTACTTAGTTAGCTTATCATTACTTTGTAGTTAATTTTACAATGAGTTTCACTTCTCTTTCCAACCTGAGTTTTGTAACGCTATTTTGTGTGTTTTTTTTCTGCCGTTCACGTTTATGCTTATTTCGATGTGTTTATTTGTATTTTATTTCCTCATCCCTGGGTTTCCATAAAAAATTAATATGTACGTTGGTATTGTTGATTAAGGTGCCAGTTTTTTCCCCGCCTGTCTTTTGGAGATTGGTGGAAGGACCACTTTGGTAATCCATCGTGGCACGGCCTTTGAAGTTTGAAGGGACATCGTCTGACGATACTCGCTCCTGTTGAACATTTAAAGTCTCCTTTCATTAGAATGGGAAACAAGCAATATAACTATAAAGTAAACTACTAAGGCTATGGTATGTAAGCATGGTAGCATGTTTGCATCTTTTCCAAGCCCACAAACATACTTTTGGCATTCCGCCTTATTTCGCATTGCCGCCCTGATACCACTCTCCTTTTGTCATGGGCCGTTGCAACCTACAGCCACGTGACAGGCTGTTAAGTATGATTGACGGATGGCATTGTTCCGTTTGGCGGCTGAAAACCAAAAGAATGACATATGGACGTTCGGATGTCCACTTGCCTGTTTGGTGTTCGGCGTTTTTCTCATATTTCTATTTAAGTTAAAAGCTTGAAATTTTGACAACTAATAGAAAGGGCATTCATCTTGTAAAAACCGTTAAAATCGCAAAATCGGCCATCCAAAGGTTTTTGGTGTCTTAGATGTCCTTAACATTTTCATGCAGCCATAAAGTGGAGTATACCCTTGTGGCAGAAACTATTGTATTGTGATCGTGCCCTTGTCAAAACTCATGACACAACTTACCACTTTCAAATTTTTTTAACAATTTTTGGCACCTGCTATAGAGACCAATTGTCATGAAAGTCCAGCTCAATTTTTTTAGACCACCCTTCCAATAAATTTCATTGTTACTTTAACTAGCGTGCATAATAACTACTATGTGAAACAACTTGTCATGAATAAAAGGGATGATCTTACATACCGGAATCAACACAGAGGTCCTGTCTTAAGGAACCACACTAATGAGAGACCACCTGTCTTGAAATCCTGTGTATTCAAGTATACTTTACAATGCCTACAATGATTACGAAAGACCACCTCAAATAGGAAACTGTAATCTGGTCACCCATAATGGTTGCCCATGTTTCACTATTTTTTGTGTCAACAGCGGCACAGTACATGTAATTCATATCCAGACAGATCTCCCTTATCGCCAAATTACAGTGGTCTTTTAAGACAGGTAGTCTATAATGACGGGTCAATCAATACGGTAAAATTATTGGCTGGGATCCCACACAATGGTCTCTGAAGAGATAGAAGTCTCTTACTGGAGATGTCACCTATACAGTGGTTCCTGCTCGGAGAGACCATTCTTATTACCAAATTAAACATGGTCTTATTTATAGATGGTCTCACATCACAGGTACATTAACACATAACAGGAATTGGGTTTGGGGTCAGGAGAAGTAGGAGGTTTCTTATGCAAATACTAATATACACTTATCCTTGCTAGAGTGACCACCCGTATTTCAAAGGGAACAGTGCTCTTTTGAGACAGGTGGTCTCTCATGACAAGTAAATGACCATGGTAAGAACAGTAAAGTGGTCTCTCAAGAAAGGGAGGTCTCTTATGGCAGATGTCATACAATATTAGTCTTTGCCTCCAAAGATCACTCCCATTGCAAAGTTCAATGGTTTCATATAGCAGGTGGTATCTCAAGAGTGGGTCTTAAGGGACCACCCTCTCTCGAGAGATCACTTTGCTGCACAGTAGTATCTGTCTTGAGAGACCCCTCCAATAAGAGACTGCATATCACTCTCTTAAAATACTGTGCTATCTTTTCCCTGTTATTGTGTCTCTAATGAAAGCCCCCCTGCTTTAGGAAGCCACATTTTGACTTACACTAGGAGTGGCCTCTCAAAACAGGGGCCAGTGTATCCCAAAACAATAATCTCTCATAATGGGTAAAGTAGCAAGAGTTGGAACAGGACAAGAGAGACAGGTCTTCTATGGTAGATATTGTGTGTATACTATATTGTAGTTGTACCTGTCTTTTGTGGCCAATGAGTGGCTTTTGAGCACGGGTGGTTCTTTCATGAATACCAGTTGACATTTATAGAATTTACTCAGCTATATACATACATATTTATCTTGTGCTCGCTACAGAGCCCACCTGTCATAACAGGCTATGCATTGCAACAACGCATACCCTCAGCCTCCCTTTAGAGCAATACTGATTGTTTTAACAAATTATTTTACACTCCCAGACATAAAACGTGACATTATACCGTTGCATATCAAACAAACTGAACTTGTACTCATATAAACAACATACAATGTACCAGGTGGATGTTTTATCTTGGTAATCAATGATGGTCATGCTCATTATTTCACAGTAAAAGTATACTAATAAAGCATAAGCCACGTTCTCATTGTGATCCAAGAGACACCCGGTGGCCAACCTTGGCGGCTGACTAATGCTATTGTCATCCAATGCGAGTCACGCCGGGCTCAAATTGCAGGTATGATAACACTGCACATTTTTTTAATATAAATGTAACCTCTGGAGATCAAGGTTCAAGATCATTTGGACCTTTGAAATGTTCATCTAGCCAGATTTCAACTTTTGAAGGCACACAGACAGATTTGCCTTAGCGCAAATCTTCTTTTAAAGTTTTATTCAGTTTTCACCTTAACTTTCTATACCTTTCACTTTGACTATACCTTTGCTTTACATTACAATGCTACAAGGGTGAAGTGTTGAGAAAAATATGTAGTACTTGATCCTAATGTATTTTTATTTACACGTTTTAATCCTTTCTTCCTGGGCACGGGGAATATTTATAGTATGATGAACATTGTCAACAAAGAACACCCGTTGCAAGGGCTGTGTCAATAAACATTTGCATCATACAGCTGATGGGGGTTTAAATTGACGAAGTTTTTAGGACATATGTGTCAAGCTAATCATTACACTTACAAATAAGTTACCCAATTATGGTAATTGACAAGTCTTTTCCATATGGCCTGGGTTTAATTAAATGCACATATACCTCCACAAGCATGTGAAACCTGAAAACAGTGTTGATCTTTGTCGCCCAAACTCTGTATGTGTGTTTACATAAATTATCTAATCATTGTAGACATCAAAACTGAAACAAAGTGTGACACAGACTGAACAGCAGTAAATAAAGCATGTTTTCTCGCACAACTGGGCATTGTGCACGTCTGAAAGTCCGAAGTTTGCCTTTATTCTGCTATTTTTCCCTTACGGGAGGTAATATTTTATCATTTAGTATCTGACTAGCCTAAAAATACATTCTGAAAAAAGATTTATGGGATCAGGTGCTATGAGTGACACCATCTACCTCCACGGTAACACAATACCTCGAAAATATCAGTGAAAATATTTATATACGGACTAAAGATTTATAACTTGTCATAAAAATTTGGGTTCCAGACAGGCCAAATGTTACATGATAGAATTAAAAGAATTGTTGTATACAATATGAGAGAAAGAGGCATATAAATGTATGTTGACTTGTGTCTTCTTGTCCAACAAGATATGTCCATGGAAAGATTAGAATCTGGAAAAGAAATGTGCCTATAAATGTATAAAACCGGTTTCCTTAATAAACACATGTGGTTTTAATTTTGTATTGGTCAAATCAGAACGTGTAGGTAGGTTCCTGATCAATTGAAAGATCACTACATTTATTGTGTAAAAACCTAGACACATATAGATTATGTTAATGACGGACCTGCCTGTAAAAGTTCCTATGAAAAAAGTTAGTAAAAAGAAGCTCCATGCTATTTTCAAATTATATATGCATATGAAATATTAATACCATCAAGCATTACTCATAAAATTTGTATTTATTGAAGATAAGATTAAGGACAAATTATAACAGGTATCTTAAATACTGGTCACCAAAGTTTAAAGTTCTGAGAAACGGCAATTTTATTTACATATTCTGGTAGGATGGCATTTCCAAGATTCATTTTTTGACAAATCTGTTTTTGGATTGTTTTGTTGGGAACACAGATAACTGCATTATTATCAATAGATTTTCCGATTTCTCTCCTGGATAGCTATACTGGGAATACAAGAAATAGGAATGCCGGTACTTGATTTTTCATGGAATATCTTGCAGAAAATTTATTAATTCACTTATACATTAAACCGGAAGTTGACCTGAGATGTCGAAGGTCATTGGATGTTGACCTCATGGGTCAAAGATCACAATAACTTAATACCAGATGGTTTGTCCAATGTTTAAACACCGTAACTCATAGGTTGATATCTGAGATGTGGTCCTTAGGAGTTGATGGTGTTGAAACCTTGATACCCATTCCTAACATCATATCAGTATACTTTTTGTGATATTTATGTTTATAAGCGCTGTACACTCAAATAAATGAAACAGGAATCGTTCAATAAAAATTATGTAGGCAAATTCACGCACGATACACGCACAAGTAGTAAATCTTCTCCAAGATTTTCTGGAACTGACCGTGGAATATTATTCGAAATTGGGCATTTTCTTAAGTCGGATTTTTTTTAATTTAACTTTATTTCATAAAAAATTAATTTAAAATTTCACCACATAGTTTTCTCTTTAGATGATTTTAGTATCTTGCAACATTAAATATTTTGAAACCCTTCATATTTAATGAAGTAAGTTATAAATATCTTTCATGCTGCATTAATTAAGCAGTACTCTTAGGAATATCGAATTAGAATATAAAATTGAAAAAGTTTATCGATGAACTTGGAAACCATGAATTTAGAAATCTAAGCCTTATCAGCCGATGTCTAAGTAAAGAACAGTCAAATCTAAGACCAATTTGTTATATTCGGGTAATGAATGAGAACAATATTGTTTTAAGGAAAGATATCAATAAATGGGAGTATCTTGTTGAGGCGTGGGGTAGATGAAGAACTGTTTTTTTTATGATGGCCACTGTATTCCATATTCAATCAGCCCTTGAGGGTTGACTTCTTGAAGTTTACCCAAGCGTTTCAAGTAAAAAAAAATCCTGTTATGACAATTGGTCTTTGATCAAGAATGAGAATTACTGCAAGACCTTTCAAAATTTGAAAGACACATAAATCCATTGGATATATTAACGAATTGAATAAATACAAACCCAGAGAAGTTTCTGACTCACTGTGGTCTTGAAGTTGCTGTGTCAAACTCGTGAGCCGGGGGGGGGGGGGCAAAAATCGAACATGTCAAGCTTGCCTGAGTGGTCATCCTTACCTTGCACTTATATACACATGAATAGTAACTCTTGGACCACCAAAGACTTTAGTAAAATTACCACACATGGATAGTCAATATATTTGATATTAATTGCACAAGGACAATAAATACACTATTTATTTTTTTAGATGTAAGATTTATTACTTATAGCGATATGGACCCCATTTTTTTTCTGAAATAGAAATGTGTAGTAATGTCTTTTAACTTTGGGAATTTTTAATGATGTATCCCTCTTGATTCAACATATTCATTCACAGTCATTGGTTATAATATAAAAGAATCGAACACATAGAGAACCAGGAGAGTCTCCTACCTTAGTTTTTAAGTTGCAGTGTCAAACTCGTGAGCTTAAATTCTTGGTGGTTCTTCTAACGTGTCTGTGGCGTCTATTTTTCAAATCCTTGAACCGGCCTAGCATAGGGCCACTGTTGGTTAATGGATTGTATGACTGAGTATGGTGATAAAATACAACCATAACAAATCTGCCGTCCCAGTTTTAGCTGTGTTGTGAGTCTAAGCGGCTCGCCTTGCCTGTACACAAATCTCGCTGACAGGTCCCACACATGTTCAAAAATAAATCTTACTGCTTCATTGTGGTTTCTAATATCAAAAAATGGTGCGGGTCCAGAAGATTTTATTCCAACTTCATTTCATTTTCTAACAGTTTTGTCTGACAAATTTTGATCAGTGTTGTCTAAAAGGTGAAAGCATCCTTAAGTTTTTGACTAGACAGAGTCATCATGAATGAAGTGTACAATCTCTCATCTATTTCTTGGCTATGTTTTCAGGGTAGTCCAGTTCATTTTTTTTCTGGCCACCACTGCCTGTCTCTCTTACCTTTTGCAGTAATAGCCTAACAACTAACTTGGAAACGGTAGCAGAAATGGTTCCTTTTTGCACAAGCCAACAATTTTCTATTTGTATCTTTCTCAGATAACTGCCTGCCAGGTGTTGCCATACTGAGCGTTTTCTGCTCAGAGCTTGCTTGGCAAAACAGAAAAAAAGGGAGGGGGGCGGGGCAGAGGACACACCTGTTCACACTGAGTTCTTAGGATAATCATGAATACAAAATCACCATGCATTTCCGGTCACTCATGATTTCCCCTAACAACAACAATCTTGAGTGAGAGAAATCAATCGGCAGCTTTGTAAGATTTTGTTTATTTATTATTTAGTGTTATTCACTGCAAAAGAATATGGCCTTACCCTACTTTCAACGCCGACCTGTCAGGCCGCGTTTATTTATGTTTGTCGCAGTTTTTCTACGTCACAAGTAACGTAAAATCAAACATCTTTCGAACACATTTGATCTGGTCTGAATGCCAATGCACCACGTCATTGATGCAGGTGCATCACAATTATCTCGTAATAATGTTCAGACCAGATAATCTACAGTGAGTTACTATTATTAAATTTCACTTTAGAAAATGATAATTCACGTTCAAACATAGAATGAAGATTATTTAGAATCAATCAGCTGTAAGTATCGAGCCACAGTCATGCAATTAATAACCTAACAGGCATGCACAGCATAACTCTGAGCAGCCTGCTACGGCATCCTTTCTTGATGGATTTATGAACTTGACATGTCATATCTATTCTCTTTATGTCTATTGTTTTTCATAGTCATTGGAATGTTATCACCCTTAAGAAGCACATTAAACCTCAATCCACTGTAAGAAAGTGATTTAACATAAATCTGCGTAATAATTTAGTCCTTATGCACTATTATCCGTTACATTCCCTAAACATGACCGATGATATCATTCTTCTGGTATGTGTAAAAAGAAGCAAAAGTCTCTACATCCAGTATACCAATAGTAGGGGAACTGCTTCTGCTTATTGATACAATGCTGTTTTTTTTTTTTTTTTTTTTTTTTTTTTTTAACTAATTAAAGGAATAGTCAAGTGCATACCAGTGGTAGTTGACAATGAGATCCATTAGGCAACATAGAATAGATGTTTATAACAAATATATCCACTTGATATCACATACCAGAACGCTTGACTTTTCACATTCAGTCCTAACTTGTATCCAATCTACTGAGCCTGTCAATTTTGTCTTGAGAGCTACGAGCAACAATACTTAAAGCATAGTTATGACCATATGATTAGGGAACAAGGAGATCATGCAAAGGCTTGTTTCGTTATTTGCATAAATGAAGAAAACAAAGGCACAATAAGAGAAATTTGTGGTACTCCATATGTCACATATTATATGGAATTGCTTCTCATTTCCATTCTTTATAGCTTACAGCTTTAATCTTTGCCAGAATAAAAATGAAACGTAACTTTACTACTGAATTGGTAGAGGCAATAAAACGAGCATGTTTCATGTTTTATTACCTGGACGCCACTCCCCAGTCTTATTCTATGAAAAAACTTCAACACCTTACTGCTTCTATTTGATGCAGAGGCATTACGAGCCCTTTTTTGTTGTAAATGAGGCTAAAATAAGATCTAAATGAATATAGACATAAAAATATATATATAAATAGATATTTTACTATTCCTTGATCTAAGTTTCAATAATTTCCAAAAGCGTAAAATACTGAGAAGCTGTGTACTTAGACACAAGCACACACACAGACACACATTTGTATGTGTTTATGTTCTCCACATTTCCTCCCTACTTCATGGCTGCAGGCAATGTAATTTTTTACGGGATCATATATATATATATATATATATATATATATATAATTGTTATTTATATCATAATTATTATTATTACTATTATTATTATTATTATTATTATTATTGTTATTATTATTATTATAACTAATAAAAAATTATGTCTGTAGATATGGAAGCTAAAAAGAAAATGGGTAGGTTTTTGCTTTGAGAAGGTATCCTGTTTTACATTAACAAGATTGGATATTACACAAAATGGGTTGAAATATGGGTCACATTGAAAGGAGTTTCTGTCTTTATTCAATACTGCACATAGCACGGGTGTCAACAGGGTTGCTTTTTTTTTTTTTTGTCCACAAGCATATTCAAAATGCTTTACTTAAAGACATGCTTTCTATCAATAATTAAGACTCAAAAAAGTTAATAAAGAAGGCAAATTTATATTTACATATCTCTTGGTAGGTTAATGAAAGAGCTTTATTCTGTCTATGACCTCATACCACATACCATACAAATTCAATTTTTTTTAATTCAGAGTGTTTTTTTTCTCTCCATTTTCTTTAAAAATCGTGTTGGCGCTTGCCGTTTCAATCGCCATACATGCTGGCTTTTTTTATTTTTTTCTTTTTTTTTTCGTTTTTTTTTGGGGGGGGGTGTTTTTTTGTTTTTTTTTTGTGGGGTGGTTTTATTGTGTTTTTTTATTCCCTTTCTTTTGTGCAAAATATGACGGCACGATTATGTGATTTTTTAATTACTGAAGGGAATGGAGAACTATAACTCATGCTACATCCATCGTGATGGACATTTAGGTTTATAATGAGAAAAAAGTATAGTCAACTGTCCTTATCACTCTAGCCGCATGCTATTGAGAAGTGTGATTATTTTGTGTCTTGCACATATGTCTAACATATATAATCTTTTAGAATTGGCATGCTTATGCAATTACCATGAAAAAGAACTCTTGTGTGTCAAAGTATTAGGTACGATGCCAAAATGACGGCTATCAGCATTTGAAACGTCGGTGAAACAAATCTTATTATATTGGTATGGGAAAAAAACAGTAAGTCAAAAACTAGACTTCAAAATTGGGTAGCAAGTATGTAGCTGTATTACAGCCTTCGTGCATACCAATTACAAACTGGATTTTTCTTTTAAAGTCATATATTTGGTAGTTATTTCCCTCCAAAAACTGAAACATACGAAATTCGAAGGCCAATTCCCTGTATACGTTCTTTGTTTCTAAAGATCAAAAGATCAATTTAAGTTAAAAAGAATGTAAACGAAATAAAATCCTGACGAGAAAAAGTATTACATATGCAATATACATACCTGTTTGCTCCCATAAATAATATGGGCCCATATTGTCTTTATGATCTATTTCAACCCAACATTTCCACCAAATCAATAAGAAAGAAGATCCCCCCCCCAAAAAAAAACTACTTCTTACGGCTTAAACCTTTGAGATAGTATGGAGCAAAAATATGGAATAATCTTCCAGACTAGCTCAGAGAAGATATCAATGTTAAAGACTTCAACACTTTCATAAGCAAATGTGATAGTCCTGACTGTAAAGGTGCCTTTTACTCTTCATAAGCGAGTATCTATTTTGATACATTTGTTAATTTGGGGAGTGTGTTGCCTCTCGGGGGGGGGGGGGGGGGGATCGTGGGGCTAGGATGGGGCTCTCATGGCAATCTTGGGCACTTCCTTATGCTGGGGAGGTGGTCGAAATGGTCATGCGTACTCCATGGCCATCCTGGTTGTCTCTGAGGGTGACTTACTTTGCACATGTACCAGTAATTAACTTACATAATAATACTGGTGTTAGTTTTTAACCGTCATCACAAGTCAGTAGCATATGTACTTGGGGGTACTGAAACACGGGGGATTGTGACCGCCAAAAGCGTTTAAAACCTCGGGACGTCCTCTCATCAGTTGCCGTAGGTTGTCATCCCAGTTCCTGGTTAGGGTTTTATGTAGTCGAGTGGTTAATCTCATGGAGCCCAAAATAAATTCCCTTAACTGATGAATTTATGAAAGTATCACCACCAGTTATAAGGGAATTATGTATGGCTTTCCTCGAGCGTGTCTTGAAGTGCCGCAGCCCGCCTGCTTTCACGTGTGTGGCGACCCAATACTCAAGTCCGATCCCCCCGGTATTTCATATCATGGGAAACAAGTCATATAAATAACAGAAAGTGCTTCCGTGTGTGAATCTATATATACTCCCAAGTCTGTATCCCGCGGTGTTTTGTATCATGGAAAACGAGTCGTTTGCTTTTCCTTTTATTAACCTGACAAGGTATAAGTTGGAAAGAGTGATCATTTCCACTACAGACTACCGCATTTATGTAAGATTTTCTCTATATATAAAGCTAGGAACAGATCTAACATGGATGGTGTCAGTGGCTGCTAGAATGTCATCCCGTTTTCGTTGATTTCCTTGAAAAAGTTTCACACTCCATCATGTGGTAACAAATAATGAAAAGTCGATGATGATGATGATGATGATGATGATGATGATGATGATGATGATGATGATGATGATGATGATGATGATGATGATGATGATGATGATGATGATGATGATGATGATGATGATGATGATGGGAATTCAAATCAGCAGAGCTGTTTTTCATTCGGGGCCAGTAAATATTGTATACATGTCGCGTATCTATAACCACTGACATATGAAAATATAAAGTGGAACTCAAGATCAATACATCAAAACACACTCAGAAAATACAGGGTGAAATACATGACCTACTCTCTAAAATAAACATCTCAAAGTACAGTAAAACGCAAGAACCATAAGCATTAAAATACAATTGAAACACATGAAAGTTGTATACAGTTTCAGAAAGCATGAAGTAAAGACTCAAGAGTTGATAAATGAATTTACCTGGGATAAAAAAATTGCAAAAGTAAAATATTAAGTGACTTATCAAAGCATCGAAAGCGGCAGACTGAATATCCTAAATTTTGAAGTTCAATGCATTTCTTACCTTTATTCATGGGTTAAGGGGCTGCTGGCACAGAACAGTTTAAAATGGACACTAGTTTCGTTCTAAGAAGTAACCAGACTTGACTGGTATAAAAGGGTCACTTAATATGCCATTCACAGGGTCAATGTGATTATGGAGTACGGGACATGTGCACGGGATCACATGTGTATGTTCTGCCCATGGTAAAAAAAAACATGGATGCCGTACATAACTTTTCGTGTAGTGATTGGCTCAGATTACCATAAATCTGAGAAAGATATGTGTTAAAACAATGTATTTTTATTGACAATATATGCAAATATATGCGATGCAGTACCAAAATATGCGAACAGTCTGGTAAAAAAAGTAAGCAGTAGGTTTTTCAATAAGACTAATCTTACAGATTTCTTTAAAACAAGGGCAAATGATTATCAGGACAAAGATGTACCACAATTTCATACTGAATTGTTAAGTGAATGGCACGTGCTTAAAAGCTTATCTTCACTCAAGACAAAAACAATAAATTGAGAGACTCCGTCTAGTGTAATAATTATATGAAGGTGGATGGGAAGTCTGTATTTTACCAGGACTGATATCAAAAAGGTGTGATGTTTGTGCGAGATATAAATCAATGAGCCAAGAAAAAATTATCCTTTGACAGCTTTCAACAAAAGACTGATATCAATTTTAAGTTTCTTCTTTATCTTGCTCTTATTGATGTGCTGCCGCAGAGCTGGAATCAAAAGTCATTGAAACTAACATCTGGAAATTTGATTTTCAAAGAAATCCTTCAGTACAAAAAAGATTAAAATTGAAATGAAACTTGCTACTGACCATTGAGACCCAATTAAAGAGATATATAAATGCTCCTATTTTTCAAAATAGGTAGGAGCGCAATAATTGCCTCATATTGCCGTGCTTGGCATAACAATTACCCGGTATCTCTATTTGGATAATTGAAATAGATAGTCTCATGGGAGCAGTAGTACAGACGCTTTTACAAGCTCAAAATGTAACATAAAAATGAATTTATATACCCCTTTATTCTGTGAGACATACCATAAACTAAGTCCAATGATACAGAAAGGATTATGCCCATAGGACATATTATGTACCACTGAATTCAAAGGACACTTTGCAATAACACTTGCTTTTAAATATACAGTGTGTTAGTATTAATGTTATTGGAACAGTCAATACAACTTAAGCAACTAAAAACTGTTCCCTGTGGACAATTATATTATTAGTTTAATAATGAAGCTCTGTTCCACAAAAAACCCAACACATTCAACATGCAAGTAATTATACTTGAACTTCGTGACCGAAATTATCACGACGGAGACGCCCGTTAAACACGTCCAGTAATATATTTTGACTCAAATAAAGCATTTTGTACGTTAGAACACGACAATTTTGACACAACCTAACATACAGGTTTAAATAATCTGTGACTGAAATGATTTCAAAGCTATTCAAAAAAGAAAAACTCAAAATTTACAGTCTCATGAAATGTTCAAATATTTTACCTGCAACTACTTCGGTACTCATATTTCGATTCTTGGGCCAATCTTTATATTATACGTTATCTGCACCCAGTTATTGTCATCACACAAATAATAATGGCAAGTTATGAAAGTATTAGCACTGAATTGACAAATTTCAAATTTGGTTAAATGCTGACAAGAAGTCTTTAACACATTTAAAAAACTGAGACAACTACATTTACACTTGGATCTTATGGTCATTTATGTGTCAATTTAAGGAGTCGAATTTTACTTCTTTCGGCCGGGAAATTTATGAAAGTTTAAATACCATAGGCTCCACACGTGAAGGAAATTGGGAATAACTTGCAAAAGTCAGTGGTATAATTTTCATCAGCACTCCTTACAACACAAAATTTATACATCTAATGTTTTTTCCCTATGTTGGCTACCTGCCTTACATTCACACGTCTTGTCTTGACTATGTTCGAAAGCAAAATAAGTACATACTATATTATATCTGTTTAATTCACACTTCCATTTCCTACACGCATGGTCTTTAATCTCAATAACTAATATCAAATAGAAAAGTGTTATTATTATTCTGACTGTGTAAACAAGTCCTCCCAAAATGTCGGGGCTGCCCCGCAAAGGGGGGGGGGGGCTGCAGGGAACTTAATGCCTTTAAAGCATGTCGCATGAGAGTCGACACTCAAGTGGTGGATATGTCGAGGGGTGTTCTGGAACGATATCGGGGATGGGCCAGTTGTGTTGGACCCTCGATTGACAACAATAACTCTGCCCTAAGTCCCATACCAATTTTCACCACAAGAGTTATCCCCAAGACTCGTAAGCCTGTGTTTTTGATAATGAGTATTTGCGTTCATGTCTGCAAACAATTAAATGACATGCAACTTGCCGCACTCCGTGAGTCCATCTTAAGCAGTCTGTGACAACTATTCCCTGCTGTGGCTGCCATATACGGCCAGGTGATGATATAATATATATATATATATAAAATATAATCTGGCCCATTCCTGGATCATTATTACGAATACAATCATGTTTAAGGTGATTTCAGAGCAACCGTTATTTGAATCTTAGAGACGAAATCAATTTTCAACTTCAAAGATAAATCGCACTAAACATGTGTCTCAGAAATAAACTATACACAATTCACAAGTTTAAAAAAAATGAAAACTACTTTTGTACAAATTCAGAACAAAAAGAAAAATTATACAAAGAGCCTAAGTGCTTATAACCTACATCCAAATTATTAAAATATACCAAGATGTCAAACAATGTAAAAACCAGTACAAAAAAGCAAAATAACCTTAAAAAAACACCCTGGTGGCTCCGGAAAGATTTTAATTTTCTTGCATAACCTCTTCAGATATTTACATTTTCAACTGCAACTAAATAGTTTAATTTCGAAATCATCAAATCTGGTTGTGATTCAGAGCTTAACAAACTCTTTTTTGGTCGTTGTACTTTAATTTTGCTGGCAATAATTTACAGGTGTTTCCGCCGGTATTTTTCTTTGTGAGGGCGGGTAGATATTTTGTACATCCATCATAATCATTAACCCATAGACGTTGCCAAGGTGGCAGTTTAAGCATTTGTTGAATTTAGCTCGGCAAAAGCGACAGGCTTGTGCAAGTGCAGGTTCCACAGTCTGTAATACAAGACATCAACAGAAATCTAAAGCCGGCCTAGTTAATAAAAGCCAAACAGCAAGGGGATAAAAGTATTCCCAATCCAGAATGAAATGAAAACTTTGCAATCATTGTGCAGTCACACTCAATGTTCGGCAGTGCATTGCAAAACGGGGGGGGGGGGGGGGGAGGTTTGTGTTGGACTGTCTTTATAACTATCGCTAAATTCTTGTTTATTATTACTTCAATGAAATCTTGATTTTGATTACTTTCGTTTAAAATATAACCGAGTTGTTCACCAGCCATACATTTATTCTTTTGTTGAAATTCTCTCAGGTCTTCCCTTGTGCGTAATTTTACATAAAGAAGTAGGACTCAAAATCGTTTGACGAATTGCGTCTCATTTGCATATAAAAATGCTTAAAAGAACCCACCCAACTGTACTTAAATGCGAGCATTCGGCAATTTTAAAACTTTCAAACTTACCAATTTGCGTCAATTTTTAACTCAACGGAACCCATACTGGGAACACTCATGGATATAGTCCTTGCTTTCTATCGACTTGCTGAATGTATCCCCCTAAGTGCAGAAATCTCGAGGTATGGTGCCCTCTACTGAATACTTAGAACATTCAATGACTGAAGCAAAAGGATACATTCATATCAGATGAAATCTCGCCTACCTCAACCCTTCAAACAGAGCCCTTTCACTAAGAGTGCGTATCCCTGACCACATTTCTGCTGCTGCTTCACAACCAATGGAGAAGAATAGCTTCTCAAGAGAAAAACACAGCTTCTTGAGCCCTATAAAACTAAAATTACTCTAACCTGGCCAATTTCCGGACGATTAGATGTATAGAACATGTTTTTGCTTCCGGCGAGAAGACTAAAATACATTTCAGCAGAAACCCGTCATGCCAGGAATTCTGGCCGACACTCAAGTCAGATCGGGTATTTCTGTGCCAGCCAAACGTCAGCTTTTTTTACTCTTAGACGTGGATTTATGTGAGGGAACCATGAGGGACTTTCTGAGTTCAGCTATAATATCTTACGATATTTTGAATTCATTAATTTTAAGTATGCAGTTACATAAACTTTGAGAAATTCTTGACTTTTTGAAGATACTTCAGTCTGACCAACAATGTCAACTAGCGGTCTTTTCCCTAATTTAGTTGGAAGCGCGTAATTTGCTCTATGTATGTATTTTTTTCAAGCATTGAAACAAAGCAATCTAATATTTTGGAAATCATTCAGTTCTTTAATCAAATCCTCCCAAAATGTAATATTTGCTATAGATGAAGTTATGGTGCTGTATTTAGCGCTAGGTATTATTTTGTGCAGCCCTCTAGTAGGTTGTTTTAATCTTATATATAAATATTGTGTATTGGTGACAGTAATAGTAATAGAAACTTTAACCAGGTATTACTAAACTGACACAACTCAAACTCCTTGAACATGTGTAAAACTGTTCGACACACTTGTTTTAATGCCTCACAACCTCGCTTGATGCCAGCAACACTATGTTATTTATTCCATGCACCACTTTCCAAACATTTTCTTTCATGGACAATTTAACAACGACTAGTCTTTGCAAAAAAATGTGAATATCAAGCAAAGTTTTTTTTGTTTTTTTTTTTAATTTCTTTAGTCAAATAAAAAACGAAATTACCATGTTTAGTGAGGTTAAACTTATTGCCAAAATTGTAAAAAATCTATCCGACCTTTCTGCGAAGTGATGTATTTGTTCGCTGACGAATTTTGACCAGGTCTTGTGAACCTTGCTATGTTCATGTTGAAATGTTTTCCTTGGCTTTCGAGCGATCTCCCTTTGATTCTTACTAAGTTGGTACTTAACACGGAACTTGCATTTAAACGGGTTTAATCTCAGAAAGCATCCAAAAGATCATACATATTACATTTGCTTATTGTGCGAGATTCAACGGAACCCCAACCTGAAAGAAAGACAAAAACGTAAAAGTTACTGCCACAACACTGATAAATCACAACACAATTATAATTTTACAAAATGCAACCCCACAAAGTCACAGCAATGAGCAATCTGAGTCGACCCTGGATATTTCGGAGAGTGATATTTCGGAGAGTTCGTTCTTGTGTTGTCGACTGTTCAACAAAGTGAGGGCGCTTCGAAATGCGCCGTCTTTTATAATGTAACTGGAACATTCCTAAATGAAAGTAAAGGGAAGAAAGTGGTTGTTGGGCTCCACAATAAGTACATGATCCAATGAAATCACTCATACCTCACACTCCTCTAACAGAGTGGCTCCAAATAGATGACGTATCCGCGTGTGCCGGGTAAGGAATGCAGGAGAAATACGAAAAAAAAAACCGAAAATCTGGCAGCTTCTCAAACCTTCGTTTTTGATCCGCGCCCACATATATCTGAGCTAACTATTTCCAAGTAAACGATTATGAATAAACCTTAGGTAATACAAGTTGTGCATTTGAACGTCCAATTTTCCTGAGACTAGGCTTTTCTTACATACACATGAGAAAATTGTTGCAAAAGTTGGGAATTGTACGTGGTGATAACTGGTAAGGAACTTAGGGCGGAGTCAGCGTTGTTAATCGAGGGGACGACATAACTGACTCGTCCCCACTATAGTTCCCCAAGACCCCTCGACATATCCACCACGACGTTCGTGTGCCCTTCTTCCACAATAGTTCCTGATATGACGCGACAGCAAAACATTTTTATTTATTTATTTTTTTTTTTTTTTTTTTTTTGGTAAAACAGATTTTTGAAAAATATGCATACCGTGTGAGCCGTAAAAACAATAAATGTTAAACAGAATAAGTGAAAAATAAAAAAGCTTGAAATGCGTGATAATTATCGTGGAAATCACCTGAAAAAAATCATTAACCTGACAATTTCGGTACAGACACCGATGGGGAAAGTGATGTAGAACAAAAAAAAGGGAGGCTCGATGCATTGGCAACTTAGTGTTGCCCTGGAACGGGACAACGAACAAACCTCCAAAAATGCGTCACAAAACCTATGTGGAAGTGAACCCTCGTGTCATACGTGAAGAGTGCCACTACACTGCATTTAAAATTGTACCGCAGTTATATTTCATGTATTGTGTTGTCAATACTGTATCTATCTCTGCATGTTATATATGTCCAAAAGGCAAAAAAATGAAAAATTGTGTTAAACCAAGGTGACAGTGTACTAGAAACCAAATTTTGTGGTGGTCCAGAAATAGTCTTGAAGTCGCCAAATGCAAGTAAGAAATATGATTAAGGTGGAGAAAAATTCAACCTTATTTTTATTGCGACTTACAAGACCAGGAACTTGTCAATTTACGAAGCAACCATGAGCATGGGCTACAGAAAGCACTAAGGTGACTCGTGAAGGCGCTAAATGTCATGCGTATGCCGGTGGAGGTAAGAAATGTGATCAAGATGAAGATAAGTTCAACCTCATTTTTATTGCTACTGACAAGACCGGGTACTTGTACCCTACGAAGCACCAAAGAGATGCATTTTTGGCAAGGTAATATAAGGACAGGCTGTGTTAAATATAGCAACATCAGTTTTGCCTGGAAAGCTAAAGCAGACTGTCCAAAGATCATTAGTAATTTGAGCATATAAAGTAGGAGTTGAACATTAAATCCATTTCTCTTTTGGTCATGGCTGAGGCAGGACCGAGACTATTGATGTACGTGAAAAAAAAAAACACATGTTGGATGAAAGTTATAAAAATTTACGAGAAGGGTTAATTTGCAAAAGCGCTAGTGAAAACGCGATAGTTGTTGTTATACCACAACAGAAATATAGTAGTGACTCATTTTTCAAAGTGGGTACAACCACTAAAAAGAATATAGAAAGACAGCAGTGGGGTGACAACAAGCAGAGGCATACAAGGAGAGATCCAAGTAGGGTAGGTTTGTTTAAGTACAAAACTTGCTGTTTAACTTGACGACAGCTGCTAGCTTTAACGCCGCAAAGCGGGACGGGAGAGAATGTATAAATATATATCTGTCAATCCGCAAGACATGCTTTATGTCTCAATCTTTTATTTTAACGTTATCGTCGTGAAACAACGCGTATGAACTTTGCATGATACGGGAGAGAATGTATATATATATATATATATATATATATATATATATATATATATATATATATATATATATATATATATATATATATATATATATATATATATATATGACATGCTTTATGTCTCAATAGGATCAGTGCATGGAACGTAGAATTTGAACAATTAAATGCACATTGTTTATTGCCGATCATCAGTTTTCTATCGCTTCGCGATCAACTCTGCTTGACACAATGCAGTATAAATTTTAGTCTACCAGTTGTTACCTAAATGGATTTTTTCGTTTAAGTAAAGCTACTGCTGGACAGATGATTTTACTGACAATGTACATGGCGAAGATACGCTCCAAGAAGCCAATCTAGCGGGAGGCTGCCAAACTGTTTTTCGCCGACTCATACATGCCCCCCCCCCCACCCACCCAGTAAGACTTATTGTGACGCTTTTTGGAATGTTATGTATCCGGCATAACAATATGGCCCGTGGACTTGGGAATCTGATTTCAGTTTTGGCATACCTCCAGCACGGTTTACTCACCCTGGCTCCGATAATATGGTTATTTATGTACCTGCGCATATTCAACACGCACTCAAGAAGGTTGAAAACAATTCCGATATCACCGAAATGTTATTAAATTATATTTGATTGAAATAAACATATGCAGTAAAAACTCGTTATAATGACACCATCTGTTCCCTATGAAATGCGTCAGATAACCGTACATAACAGATCAATGAATCAAGCAACAACAAATATGAACTTTTACTAGTCAAAACTTGTGTCATTATTATGGACTTGTCAGATATCTAAGTGTCGTTATAACGTGTTTTCACAGTATGATTGAAATCTTGTACATCTGACTTTTTGTTTTTTATTGCCAACACGGTTTTCCTGTTAGAATGTGAAACTTTCCTTCAAGATAATCAACGAAAACCGGACGACAATGAGGTGGTTGGTAGCCACTGATACCCAACGTGTAAGATCTGTTCCTCGCTTTATATCGAGCAAATCTTACATAAATGCGGTAGTTTGTAATGGAAACGTTTAACTTTACCATCTTCTACCTTGTCAGGTTGATAGATGGGGAGGGGAAAACCCAAGTCGTTTTCATGATACAAGATACCGGGGGATCCGAACTCGAGTGTATATTTATACATAAATTCACACACACACACACACACACACACACACACACACACACACACACACACACACACACACACACACTTTCTGTTATTTGTATGTCTTGTTTCCATGATATAAAATACCGGTCGCCACACGCACAAATGCGGGCGGACAGCAGTACTTCAAGACACGCTCGAGGAAGGCCATTTATCATTACCTGATAACTGGTGGTGACACTTTCATAGATTCATCAGTTAAGGCGACTTATTTCGGGCTCCACGAGATTAACCACTCGACTGCATAAAACCCTAAGCAGGAACTGGGATGACAACCTGCGTCAACTGATGGGAGGACGTCCCGTGGTTTTAAAGGCTTTTGGCGGACTCAATCCCCCGTGTTTCAGTACCCCCTGATATTCAGGTTTCATTTGTTACATGTATGAAAGCATGAGGAAAATCTTTTTGTAATTTTACATAATTAACTTGTATTATCTTTTCTGGAAACTCATACGTTAGTTTCATTCAATGACTTAGTTCTTGTAGTTTAATTTCCGTTAAGCGTTTATTAACGTACTCTGTTGCATGCTCTGTTATACATTATCCACTTGTGTCGGCACAGAGCCACAGACTGCTCAAATTGTCTGTTTTATGTAAAATGCCGATAAAAAAGCTTACCTATCTATCTATCTATCTATCCATCTATCTATCTATCTATCTATCTATCTATCTATCTATCTATCTATCTATCTATCTATCTATCTATCTATCTATCTATCTATCTATCTATCTATCTGTCTGTCTGTCTGTACATTGTCTGTTTTATGTAAACTGGCGACAAAAAAGCTTATCTATCTATATATCTATCTATCTATTTATCTGTCTGTCTGTCTGTCTGTCTGTCTGTCTGTCTGTCTGTCTATGTATCCCACCTGATACAGCTTTATAGTATTTATCTCAACTCATTGTAAGAACGTACTTTCATGAAGTGTGCTTATTCCCTTTGGAGGATGTGTTGTAGCTTAATACACCAACAAGATGGAAACTTGAGAATGGAAATGTCCGTAAATGGATCTTGTACCCGTTTTGAGTGGTACGCACTCAATGGATCATTATATATATATATATATATATATATATATATATATATATATATATATATATATATATATATACATATATGTATATATATATATATATATATATATATATATATATATATATATATATATATATATATATATATATATATATATATATATATATATATAAATATAAGTGTGTGTGTGTGTGTGTGTGTGCCTGTGTATAACAGCATTGCTCCCAGACCACATCCGGTGTTATGTGTTCAATTATCCACATCAAAAGTGGCATCAAAAAGGAAATAAAATATAGTAGGCAGTGTGAAAACGAGGCTGCCAAGACATAACATCTGATATATCGCAGTGAATCTTCATTTCCTTGTACTTCCCCTACTGATTTGCCACCCCGTATGAGCCCTAGATTTTTATTCTACCATTATTTATAAAGTTCAAGTGTCTGATTGTTTACATCAGTTTATAATGTATTCACAGAGAATGTTCACAAAATATCTTCACGACAATGCAATGTAAAATTTTGGTTCCGTGTTCCTAGGTTAGTTACCATGGTTGATGATAGATGGTGCAGTAATTGAAATACATCTGGACACCCTATCTGCACTTGCCCTCAATGCTGCAGCAACCACATATAGCAAAGTTACAAACCTTATCACGTCATTACTCCACAATTATCCCAATGACCCTCACACAAATCAATGCAAGTGCATCCATAGACAACCTTGGTAAACAATCTTCCAGATTACTGCAACCACTGAACCAGTGTCAAGAGACTGTGTCAGTAACTAGTTGTAAGCCTACGCATGCCATGGCATTTAATTCTTCTGGCTCCTCTTCCAAAAATAACTTTCGCTAAGTACTGTCATAATTGTTGCATGGGTCTTGCACTTGATAAACCTTTGCCCGGAAAAATAATCCAAGTAGAACATAAACTATTTCAAAAATTGACCAACACAGGGTGACTTTTCCTGCTTTGCCACCATCATTCACTTTCAACCGTGATACATTGATTTGTTACATGACCTCGTTCGGCCAATCACATTTGTCATACATCGTTCACCTGGCGGGATCTATCAAGGTTTCCACGTTTCAGAAAGGTATGTAGGCCTAGAGCTGCAGGACTGCTACATGTAGGCCTAGGATATAATTATGATGAACATTGGTGTCTTATTTTTATGATCCACATTGTAAGCCTATGCGTATTTGGAAGGTTGTTACTTTAAGCAGTACAATCTTCCCACATAGGGCCCTGCTCATCGCCAAAACGGTAATTCTGCAGAGGGGGAAGTGAGCAAGCCAACGGGAATGGCATATATAAAAGCGATGATAACGTGTGAAAATAGGCCAGTTAAATCCTTTTTGCGTCAAATTTGGGGTATTTTCAAATTGAAACCATATTTCAATAGGAATGGAGTACAGCGTGGTATTCATCATTGCCAATATATTACTCAGGAGGTGATGGGACTCCGTCAGATGGCTCACCGATGCACCAGATCTGACTTCGATTAAACCGCTTCCTTCATGATATATTGGCAGCAATCAACGTCACGTCATACTTAATTCCTGAAGTGCAGACATGTATCTGGTCAGATAAGAACCGTTCGTAATGCATGTTTGCCAACTTAATTTGGACATTAGAACTGCACTTTTAAACGTAGAAAATAATCCATGGTGAAACAAGGTTTCCCCGTTCAGATGGCAAACTCCATAATATGATTTTTCCCTAACTCCAAAACAGAAGGAAAACGCTAAATGATTCCAAACTACCGAGATATTGCCCAAGAGAATTGTCTTAACCATGCTACTAGACTGGGTTATATTCATTTTTCAATTGATACATATTTTGCACATCAAATTTGCAATTTTGTTTCAAACCTGATTCTGCTACCAGACACAGCTCTTTTGCTGTATCAGAATGCATAAACTATTAGTAAGAAAGAGGTGCTGATGTCCATTAAGTGTTTGAGATGTGACTCAACCGTTTGACAGAGTCGAGTTTTCGATGCTGCTGAAGTGAGTCTTGTGTCCACTGACATTTCGATTACTGTAATATATGCATATATATATATATATATATATATATATATATATATATATATATATATATATATATATATATATATATATATATATATATATATATATATTTATATATATTCAGATAGTGTGGGTTAATACTAAGTTTTGGCTATTTACCTGTTCTGATAGTGAAAACCAAGGTGGTTTCTTTCACCATTCCTTTTAAGCGTGTATCTTGTCAACATATTTTAAATTTAAGGGGATCTGGATTTGGCCTTTACTTCTGCAAACAGATTTGTCAGAGCAGTTGCATATTCGGATGTTATAAGTAGGTACCACAGAGAGATTTTTTTCTGATGTTGCAACCCACTTTAAACCTATTTCAAATGAAAGATCTCTCAAAAAGAGAGAAAACAGTGTTTATTTCATTGAAATCGGACCAACTGGTTATTTTTCAAATTAATTTTTAACGATTTTTTTTCTGATGGCTGGACTTAGACATTTTTCAGGATTTTCAATAATGAGACAAAAACCAAACTTCATGGTACAATATACAGAGAAAGACCCCCCACCCCCTACCCCCAGGAAACAAAAAAGCATAATCTGTCTCAATTATACAACCACGTTTTATTATACATGATAAAAGATGCTGAAATGCATTTCACTTCACTGTTATAGGCTTCCAAAAATCACTTTTATTTCAATTTCGCGACTGTTTTATGCACACTTTTACCATTTTTGCCTATTTTCAGGGCACTGCAGAAGAAAAAATGCACAAGCCCACAAATGCTGTTATAATTGTAAAATGATCCATATAACATGTCTATTTTTTTATAGAATGTGGCTGTAATAGATTTACAGATATTTATCGCAAAATGCGGAAAATGACAGAAAATCCTACATATTCAAACAGCCACCAAATTTAAAGAAACACTGACAACTTCTCCAAGTTTCATACACTGTTTTATAATAAAGACTTCTTTGTCTGATATAATGATAAAGCAGCTAATGTCCTGACAAAAACATCCAAATTAGCCTTCAAAATCTGCATCATTAGCCGACACAAGAAATTTGTAGAAAATGTAAAATACTGAAAAATTCACCAAAACTGAACTAACAAAGATAATTTCAAGAAATTTTCTACACTGCTTCATACTGTTGAATACTATGATTTTATTTAATCATCCAGTTGATCCACAAGTGTTACCAATATGCAAATTAAAATTTAAAATTTGCATATACAGATGATATAGAAAATTGGCCGAACAACATAATGACACCAAATTAAAATTAATCAAGTTTTTTTCTGAAAATTTCATTCACCATTCCATGTTCCGTAAGACTACTTTTGAGTATAATCATATAGTGATTCACAAATGACAGCAATAAGCAAATTCAGCACCACAAGATAAATAATCGATAAATAGAAAAAAAAGGCAAAATTCGCCTACACAATGAAATATTCAACCAAACTGACTTTTCCAGATAATCTCTTAATTTGTTACACAGTTTCATTATTTTGACTGCTATGTTTTACAATATTCATACATCATACATGACATATTGAAAAATATGCAAATTTAGTTGAAAAATACATAACTGGAATATACATGTAAATTTCCAGAAAAGAAACATAATCAAAAATTATCTAAAATTCGACCTTATGATAATTTCTCTAACATTTTTACTCTATTTCATACTCTAAAATGTCTTAATTTGGTCTTGGCATGTAACAGATTAATTAGTGTAACAATATGCAAATCAATTTTACTTAATTGAATGGCCTCCCAACTCCCCTTTGCCAGGGATAGTGGTCTATTGTGGTAGGCTATTAGTCACACCATAAAGTTTTCCAAAATTTATGTGCAGTTATATATTCAGAGACCAAGAGGTAACATTAACTGCAAAACTTTTATCACTGTAAAAATGAACCCAGTCTTTAGACATGTGAGGGTCAGGATTCCTTTTTCATTTAATTTGCCTTCAGATTTTCACATAAACACAGAAATTTGAAATAATCACCTCAAATTAAATGAAGAGACACTAGTAAAACTCTTCAATTGATGTGTTTAAGTACATTTACTTTTATTCACATTGTTTCCTTTTCTTCAAAATGTCTTTAAACATCCTTTCTTGATTTTCTGCATCATCCTCTGCAGAAAAATTGGGCACCATTATGACTGTTTTATCCAACAGAGTAACACTATCCTTTACTGCAACAGGAAAAAAACCTACAGGGAGAGTTTCATCTGATTTCAAAGATACTTAATGACCAACCATTTCATTTCAATTGTATGTAGTCCCATCCCCGTGCAAATCAAAATGTTCTGACTCAACAAGTGTCTCAGATACCTGATTTTTAGCAAGAAAAGGGGCCCTAGATCTGCCATTGAAGTTACTTTTGCTGCAGGTGGTAATGACTCTAGAGTTTAATGGAACAACCAAATGGACACACTTTGCATGACAGCACCAACTGTTGCCCCGGTATATCCAACTCACCGAATAGTTCCATAACACACATTTCAACACTCTCTGTAAATGGCTACCCATGTTCATACCTTTTTCTTCCATGCAGCTCCCTGTCTATTTTTTGTACATACCTCAGACAAAACATGGCCAACAGTCTCTTTTTCGACATGACTATTTACCTCTTCTTGATTTTGGCAAAATGTTTCTCGTACATACAGTTCTGCTTTATTATTTCTGTGAGAGTCCTTCAGAAATTTCTTTCTGGTTTTGTCTTTATCTTTGAAATCTCTGTTTTTAGTTGGCTCGCACTTAACATTCGTGGCCATACTAAATCAACTATTTAAAGGAGGTCTAATGTATACTATGTTGATAGCTCTCGAAGAAGTCACCTTGTCACATCACCCCTGGCACACTGCACCAGTTGGAAATCGACATCCCGGAAAACACTGTGGGTCAAGCCGGCTGGTTTGCTATGTGGTCATGAAAAGAAAGAAGACACAGAAAATTAATTTCACATGTTTATCAAATGATATAACTTTCATGGTTTAATAATAAGAACGTAACACACATACACCTAAGTCTTCTACACTTTTTATAATTTGTTTGAGATAAATTTATTCACATCCAACCAAATACTTTTTTTCAAATTAAAATAATTTTGGCCTGAACCTATCCATGTTCTTTTCTTTTCCTATTTTGGACCTGTGAGGTCTGGTTTCTTTCTTTCTTTCTTTCTTTCTTTCTTTCTTTCTTTCTTTGTTTGTTTGTTTGTTTCTTTCTTTCTTTCTTTCTTTCTTTCTTTCTTCTTTTCTTTTCTTTTCTTTTCTTTTCTCTTTTTTTTTTTCGTTTTAATAAATCAACATACATTGATTTGTTATGTCACTGCCCATGTTGACGCTCTGTGCAGTATTGCCGGCGACACGAAAAAATGGCGGAACTCCTTCTTTGCTTTAGGTAAGCTGAGCTAGTTACAAAAATTAACAGCATATTTTTGCGGTGCATATTACAAACTCATTTTTTTTTCAAATTCTTCCGCTTCAAATAAGCTTTTTAGCTATATACAAATTTATCATGTATAATTTTCTAACGTTTTGAAATTTCATTTCAAATTTTCAACCTTGTACTAGGGGTTTTTTGTACGAAAATAAAGCTTAGAATCTGTTCTTTTTATCTATGGCAATTTTGAATTTTATCACTCATTCGGAAAATGACGCTGACCGAAACGAAGGAAAGGGTCAACTTTGGCCATTACCCACACACGCGAGAAAGGTGTGAAAGCACTGAAAATATAACTTTTATACATCCCGCTCAATAAAAAACATGCATATCAATGAAAATAACAACACCACAGTAATAAAGAAATGATTTAGGCCTTCATTGTGATGTAAAGTTTATTGTAAAGTGACAAGGATAAGTTTGTGAAAATGAGGCATAAAAATGGGCTATTCATGTCGTTCACTCGGGCATTTCAGATCCCGCAGGCAAGCTCTGTGTTGTACCTATTATAAGTGTCATAAGTTCCACTCTCACATCGATGACTAAGTTTCTTACTAAGTATTTTCTGAAGAATAAAAGGTACTGTTTAATCCGAGTGAGCCTGAAGTCATGTCCTTCAACCGATTGACTGCTTCGTGTTTTTCCAAATTATATATAAATGGGTATAGATACAAGAATGTATCTTTCACAAATATTAATGAGCAAATATCGAAATACATGCAAAGACTGAAAATAAACAGGGGCATATTTGAATGTTTAGCGCTGATTGCTAGTTTAGGCATGTGTGTTTGAGGACAAAATATAAATTGTTCAAGACACCAAGTATACCTTTTTATGGTAGGCTGTTGTAGGATTTCGCCAGACAAAGTTCTGAAATGTTCCTCATTGCCAGTCGCAAGACAATTAGACTAGTTTTGGAAACATCCCTTTACAAGCCACAGTGCCTTGCTGCATGCAATTTGCTATGACTTAAATAATGATCACCAAAATTGCAAATGGTTTCACGCCTTCTTCAAAGTCTGCTGTACTAATAACGAGATTTTGAATACTGTAGCAAATACCACTTTTCATGTAAGCATGTTCACTCTCTGTCACTGTTAAAACTATGTATTGCGCTTATATGTGTGATTGTCTATAGCTTAGCTTTTTAGATCCGCTCAGCAGTATATGTATAACACAAAAACATGGTCAGCTGTGCACCAGTCCATTGAACACAACACTGTGGGCTTAGAGAAGGGTAATTGAATGCAAAAGTACAAATAAAGACAAGATAACAAAATATCCAAATGAGACATTAAGTTGTCAATCAGTATTCACATATTTTCAAGGGACAAACCAACTAAAACGGCATTAAAAAGTATAGACCCATATCTTCTGCATGGATTGCGAAACAGGCAAAGCCTAAATTAATCACTCCCCATGTCACAGATGGTGGCATGTACTTTCTTATCTACTTGTTTGGCTGAGGAAACCGAAGGATTGGGATAAAACCACAATGCACAGTCAGAATGGTAGGAACTCTTTTCATCTGCTTCCCCAGCCGTGAATCAAAGCCGGGCCGCAGAGGTGAAAGGCAAGTGTGTTGCAGCTCAGCCAACCGTGCACCCATAAAAGGGCATTGCACAACAGATATGTCATATTTCACAAACACTGCAGTGCAGATTATAAACCCACTCTCAGCAAGCAGGATGCTGGGCACTGATTACCCACTGAGTAAGCATAGATGTTGCCAAAACAATAATACTTGTGGTATTTACCGTTGCGCAATTAAGTGGCTTGAAGAGACAGCGTAGAGGCTGTCAGTCATATAGAGTTGATCCCAAGCACCTGCTTTGATTGTGACACAATGACAATTTACGTTCCGTATTCATTCAGAAATATTGCTCAGAAATTTGTGCAAGGTTTCCTTTTTACATTTTTGTTTCTTTATTGTAGATATCCTAAATGTAGTTAGCATATTGAAAGCGATATTAGTGTTACGTCTTAAGATGTTGTGAATATTATAATTTAATGGACAACGTATTCTTTTGTCGAGAAAAGACACTGGTGGATTCTTGATTTTTAAACACTTGTGGCCTAGTTGATTTGAATACCAAGAAGGTACTTACACAAGTCCTGCTTTTTCAAATCAACATAAGTATAAAATTTGTATCTTTACCTTTGTGTCTTTGTACTCTCACCGCTTTCATAGTTTGACTTGTTGGGAGGGAAAGGGTTTGGTAATATATTCATAAGAAATAACCTACAACGAAAACAAATGATTATGTAACTATTCATGTTAATCGTATACTTATGATAATGTACGTCGATAATGAAGCTCGTTGATTAAAATTTCGCAAATCACACAGCCGTTTTTATTAGGATCAGTATTAACGTAAACCAAGAAATAATTGTGTATGTGACACTCGTCTTGGTTATTCTCTCTTGCCTCGCTAACAAGAGTACCAAATGGTACAATTGCTTTTAGTAATAGGTCATCAGATCTTAAAGAAAACCTGATGTAAGAAATTTTTGAACAGGCCTTCTGACGTGTAATGTACATGTGGAATAAACTTTATTGACTGCACCATAAAACAAAGTGCATAGTATTTTGTCAAATACACGTATAATGAAAATAGAAAGACAGCAAAGTACACACAAATACAAAATGATACATAGCACAACAATTTCAAAATCATAAGGAAAAAAAGCAACAACAGGATAATACAACATCACATGTACATGTGATTTTTTGACAAAGAGATACAGGATCTATTTCTTTTGAGGGGGGTTAAAACATTTCGGGTGAGGGGTCAATAATGCCAGGTGAGAGGAGAAATATTACAATGTGTTTCCTCTAATTTTTTTAAATTGTATAAAGGATTTTCATTTGGAGATTAATTTTGTGTCTTATGTCAATATAAGGAGTGCACTAAACATCGCATTTTAGTAACTGGGTGCCTGCCATATACTGGTGTTGCGATGATATGCTGTGTGATACATAATATTATTGACCTAAATTTAAGCTGTAACAAACCCTCCATGATTATTTGAATGAACCTAGAATGCTGGCTGCAATAAAGGTTTTTACACTGACGTAGATGGTTTCCCTATGCAAATCTTTGACAGTGTACTATTCTCTTACAATAATGTTTATTCCCTAATAAAGCTGACGTGGGTTCATCATATTACAGCAAGGCAACACAATAATGATACATTGAAAACATTAAGATTTCTAAATTTCAAGTGAGTGATCTGTGGGTCACACAATATGAAGCCAACATATGGCAAGAAAAAGGTTCATTTAATAGATCACAACTGCATAGACCTTATCCTATATACATTCCTGCCTGTTTTGCAAGTAGCAGAGACAACAATAGGTGCATATGCTAGAAACACAGAGGCTGCCTATGGAACCCACCAGTACACACTACACCCGCGATACATTTGATTTCAACACCCAGACACAAATATTATGTATGTGGGCATGGGAAAGCAACCTTGTTCCACCCGGGGCCAGAAACACGAAAATTTTGCAATATATCTTTCTTCTGTGTCAAGTGAAACTTTGAACACATATGTATTTCGATTACGCAAATGAATAATCAATCAAATCAGTTTTATTAAAAGGGCAGTAAAACACCTAGTTATCATTATTTAGCTTATATATATATATATATATATATATATATATATATATATATATATATATATATATATATATATATATATATATATGTGTGTGTGTGTGTGTGTGTGTGCGTGTGTGTGTGTGTGTGTGGTGTGTGTGTTTGTGTGTGTGTGTGTGTGTGTGTGTGTGTGCGTGTAGATCACAGAGATATTTGTCTCTTTTCATGCAAAGCCACTTCCTGATAGTCATTACCCTATTTCATAGTCCGAACTCTCTACACTCCAAAAGCTAACCTGTCACTGTCTAAAATATATACACATGGAAGTACGATTGTCACGTTCTTCTGTAGACTTATAACATAGGCTGGATTAGCCCAAATAACTTAAAGGGTCTTTAGTGGGTAACTATATAGAACATGTTTTCTAGCACCATGATGACACTTTCACCTCATTATGAAAGTCTCCAAAAAATCAAGTTCTCTTTAGTTGTCAACACTCAATTCTGAAAGAAAACTCCTGACTTCATTTATGGGTAGATTTGTGTACAGCATCGAAAGTAAACAATGTGCTACATTTTGCTTTTAAATCTTTAATTTCAGATTCAAACTCAGAGGAAGTGCCAATGCTCCAAAAACAATTTATTTCACAGTTTCTAGAAAGTGCACTGCAGTATTTAATAAAATGATTCCGAATTGCAGTCAAACACGGTGTTAATTCCTTTGATAGTTGTTTTCTCGTAAATTCTGGAGGACCAGCTTTCAATTTCCATTTAAAAGGGGTGTTATGTAACTACGGTATCCAAAACAAACATGGAATACTATAGTCCTCTAAAGAAATTTTGATACTAATATTTCTTTTCATCCCGTCCTTATGTATATCTGTCAAATTATCAATGGGTTGTTTGTGTACTTTATATATGTTATTTACTCTTATGTCTGAAATATTGCTTATGCCATTTTTTTCAAAACATTCAGGTACTGTTTTTAAGGATGATCCCAAAATTGCTCCTGCGTTATCAATGTTAGGGATAACATATCTTTTTTGTCCTTTTTTTACTTTTTCGAAACCAAAGGCTGCTTTAAATTTACAATACTAAATTCTTCATGTGTTGTTTGTAATGATAAATTCAATTTCCAAAGGCTCTTTTCAAGTCGTATAACTATCGTTCAAATTTCCGAAATTTTATTCTTTTTTTCAAGCCCACTTCATGCAGTAGTAATGAAAAGCATTACATGTATCCTGAAAAATACTGTCAACATTCAGCTTCGGACATATCCGAATTTTGTACCCTTTTGGGTCAACTTACCTGTAAGTACATGTTAGTTGTATGTATAAACAAAATTGAAATATTGATTGCTAGACGTGTAGTAACAATTTTGACTTGCTGCAATATCCTCGAGAGTGACTAAAGCCAGTTGTTTATCATGTAGACGCCCTTGTGAACAGTTCTAATCAACACAAAGGCCTTTACTGACGACTTCTTACTTTTGACGAATGTAAAGGTGCTTTTTATTATTGACGTTGGTCCTTCAGGCCAGATGTGTGTCCATCCGTGTGTCTATAAACTTTCCCTTGTGGATGCATAACAGTTCACAGTTTTCAGATTATCCTCAAGCAACTTTTAGAATGTACTGGTCTTTGGAATTGTAGATTGAGTTCGATATTGGTGGCGCCACCTACAGTAATATGCAATTAATGGGTCAAAATGGAAAACCCTGTGACCACTCCAGCATCTTTATTTCTTTTGTACATGAAGTTCAGTGCAATTGTAAAGGACGCCATATATCGGTTGCATATGACACTAGTAGGACTTCCTATAATTTGACAGGAATTAAAACCTAAAATGTGTTTAAAGATGTATAATCTTATATCTAAAAAATGATTGAGTTGAACCTGCCACAGTTATGGGATATCTAGATTTCGTCCAGTGCAAATCGATTAGGTCATATTGATGACTTTAACTTAATTTTGCGACGAGAGTGGATTATTTAAAAATAATTATGAAATATATTGTACTGGGTTGATACGGAAAAGAGGCTAAAAATATTACAGGGGCTTGGTTATATGCTAGAAACTTTACACAAGGAATGCTATTGAAATAGACATTTAAAACAAAACAAGATGACGCATATTGGACTGCTCTGAAATGCATTTATTCTGCTGATTGGTGGGACTTATGTGTATTGGACTAAGTGAACAGTTTTCTTTGGTACACCCTGGGTGAACCACAATAAGTACTGAAAAATCACCTGCATTTATTTATATGAGCACAAAATAAATACAAATGCTGGCAGCATCCCGAGCATGAACATATCAGCGTCAGGTTTCTGAGTGTAAAGCTTGCTTGTTGGTCCTGTAACACCGTCCTACATTTCACTCGTTCACCATTTTGTTAGTCATATCCACGAGAAAAGGTTGGTATGAGTAATCCTTAGAGTGCATAGCCATCTGAAACTGAGATTTGTTCTATGCTACTTAGGGAATAGAATAACCATGGAAGACAAGAGGAAATCATGAAAGCGTGAGACACATTATGTTGTACATCAACAAAAGTCATTGCCTTTCTTCTGAGTTTCATTGAGGATTTCCAAAGGAAATTCAACTGCGTTTTAAGAGCCACAAATCCCTTGAAAAATAACAATTACCTCAGTATTACTGTTGATAAATGTGAACAGGTAATTGCTGTCTCCCGCATTTGGGAGTTTGAAAATACAACCGTGCATTGAATTGAAAAGGCACTGCACTAGTCAGGCAAAAAAGAGAACTTGCAAGACTTCTCGTGTTTTGAGTAAACTGTGACGAATAGGTATTATAAAATATGTTTAAATTATCTGTTTTATGACGTCATGAAGTGGCACACTATCGGGAGAATCTTATAGGTACAACTGGGCCTCACAGTTTACCAAAATTCTGAGGAGCAGTAAACACCATTTATTTGATATGTAAAACATCATTATTGGTTTATTGCGACCAAATACAAAAATGCTCAAGATTTTGCCATATGTGTATGGTTTATATCTCCTACAATAAATATGTTGGCATGCACTTATTTGGCGACGTTTTGCTACCGATGAGGGAGGGTAAATTCCCTCTTATGAACCTGTAATTTTTATTGTGAGTGATTAGGCTTTGCTTTCATAACATTTTATTTTTACGTATTTACTTATTTCCTTCCCTTTGCCTTCCCTTCCCGTTATTTCCTCTCCTCCCCTCTCCTCCTTTTGCTTTTTTCCCTAGTAATTGAACATGAATAAATTTTAAAACTTGTGACTGTGTTTTTTTTATATGTCACATTTTAAAAATTGATTATTGAATTACTGACATATTTCTCTTCCTCCCTCACAAAAGAGTGAATCATAAGTTGATATTTGTCATCATTTAACTTGTCTACCATACACATCGTTTGTTTTGTCTTCTTTGGTTTGTGCATATAAAATGTGTGCTCTCCATGTCTAAACAATGTGTAGCTTAATATGATATTTGCTGTAAGACAGAGAAACCAAAAGGAACAACTTAAACACACATCAATGACATTCACTTCACGTTGCACATTAAAAGAGACAATTCTGTTTTACTTTTTTCCACCATGCCAGACCAATTTCATGCATATAGATCATACATGAAGGGATAACAAAGCCCAGAACTTTAGGTATTGCAAACTGTCCAAGAGCAAGGTAATTTGCCTGGTTCACAACAAAGTAACGAGATATGTATACAATTGATCAATAGCATTTAATATGCGTGAAATAACATAAAGGTTGTCTAAACATCACCCATCAAAAATTCATTACAGACTATGTATGTTTACTGCACAGCTTGATAACTGTACGTTTCCAGTTTTTGTGTATTTGTGTGAATGATTAAGAGAGTGAGTGTCTAGGACAGCGCTCAGGGCGTGTCTGCTCCGTGCTTTTACTGTACTGTTACCTGATATATTTGTGCTACTGTATTTCCTTAGCTGCCTGGATTTGGCCTGCAAACAGATCCCATGTCTGATCATGTGTTTTCTACATCGTTTTTGTTTCTATTTTAGGAATCACTCTCTTATAGCGTCCAATTTGAGATAAATATGTTTATGATAAATCTTTACAGCAAAGGACTATCCATATCAAGGCGGGATATTTTTTTTTTCATATTTGTAATAAATGTGAAAGAAATAAGGCAAAAAAAAAAACAAAACAAAAAAAAAACGAACCCCCCTCCCCCCAAACAATAGCACGCAAGTTTCATATGCAGTTTTCTATGAGAAGCCAGCAGAAACTTTACCAACAATATGAAGGTTGAATGCCGAAAAGTTAAAACTAAAAACATTGGCTTGCTTTTGATGGCTTTGCCCGACATCAAAAGTAAGAATTAATGTCTTTTCTGAGTGTTCCTTGCCGCACTACCAAAGACATTTTTGTAGGCCTTAAGGCCCCATATGTAATCACTAAGACACAATTATTCCCAATGAAGCCATCCCAAACAGACCTGGTCCACCTTATGATTCGACTTGTAGAAGTGAACTGGTGTATGAATATTTTTTTAAGAACTGGTATAAGTTGTTAAATAACACATGAGATCAGTCTAATTGTAAGTGATGAATGGAAAAGCAAGGCTCAACAAGGCAGGTTGCACTCATGTAGATTTTCTGCATACATGGAACTGGTTCGCTGCATGACAACCCGCTCCCTCTCACCTCAATTATGAGACAAAGACAGGTCTTTTGTTTTAAGGTCCACAGCTTGGCGGAAACTACGTCTATGTCAGTCGTAATCAAGGGATGAGAGTATGCAGTGCAAAAGTAGTAATCTTAGTAGTAATGTTTCCAGCTTCCTTATCCCTAATCATTCTTCATGATCACTTGCACACCAAACACATCTAGCGATCATGTATTATGACAAGCGGGTATGCACACGACCTTGGTTTTTACCTAAATATCATACCATTTTGTTGACAGAATTGTCATGGAAGTTACCAAGAAAAATTACTGTGATCAGACTAAAGAGAACTTTGATTTACCAGAAGGACCTGTGTGGTCCCTATGGATGAAATGAGTTTGAAAAACAATCTGTTCACCCCTGGCTATAATATCGGTGTGCTTAAGTTCATTATCTTTTCAGCCTAACATAAAGTCTTGGGATGGTAAACATTTGGTTTGTCAAAAATCATTTCATCACACAAAATGTCGCCACCCAACTTTAACCACTAGGGATAGTCATCGTGTCCCTGTGAGTAAAAAGCTTCTGCCCTCCCCCCCCCCCCCCTTCACTTTTTTTGTGTGTACAATTTCATCCACTAGTGATAAATATCAACAAAGTGCTCTTTTCTAAACATAGGCCTAACAGCCCCGTCAAGGGAAGTACCCGTGTGCCAGGTATATCTTTCTCTTTGTAACCCAGGAGAAGCTTTGCTTGCAGTTGTTCATTCAGTACAAATTACGGGGAAAACCACAATATTTTGTCGGCATTGTGCCGAAAAGTTTTCAAACCTGGGTTTTGTGTTCAATTTTATGCTTGAAAGGGCCTATGCCTGCAAGCCCACCAGTTGCAGGCATACATGTGTATATGTATTGCGTGAAGTAGAGAAAGAAAGAAGGACGGGGAAGAAACAGCCCGGTTTTGTTGGGTTTGATATTTTAATAATGATGCGTCACTGACAAGTTGGCATTTAGTAGAAGCATGAGTGTATTAGTTGATAAGCGACTGGAAAGAACACACTTGGATGTGTGAAAACATCAGTGGTTGTAACATAGAGATCTTAAAAGCTACTTGAAACATACTTTCAAGCGAAACCTCAGTGGGTGGCAAGCAGGCTGAACAAGTAATAAGGATAAACATCCTTTCCCAACAAGAGGATCGATGGGCTGAGAGGTAATATGCTGCTGAGCGTGTAAGGAAACGATAAAAGCCGGGTGCTAGGACCAAGGCCTGTGTCGATTTCAGGTCTGCAAAGGAATGAACAAGCATGTGAAAGACAGAATTGATTAATACAGACTTAATTCCATATATTCGGCTTATAAAAAGGCAATAAATTGGTCTGTCATTGTTTATAACAATAACTATACTTTCTGCATTTAATTAAAAGAAAATATTCGCTTGTTGTTGAAAACAAATACAATGTGAATAATAGGTTATAAACCCTTGTATTTTGCAATATAACTGTTTTTTCTTTATTTATGTATTTACTTGTTTGGTTATTTATTTATTTATGTATTTATTTATTTATTTATTTTATTTATTTATCTATTTATTTATTTATTTATTTATTTATTTATGTATGTATTTATTTATTTATTTATGTATGTATGTATTTATTTATTTATTTATTTATTTATTTGTTTGTTTATTTGTTTTATTTATCTATTTATTTATTAAAGTGAATTTTTCAAAGTTCCACATGATTGTGTTTTTTTGAAGCCAGGAAAATATATCGCTACCGTGTCTTGTTGAAGTGACTGCTTCCAGCCATCCTGAAAATTTGAAAAGTTTATCAGGAATTAAGGGTATGGTATGTAAATGTCTTGAAATTGATAATAACATTATACATGAAAAGTAATAATCATTTTTCGGTATGAAGGGGCCTGAGGTGGAGTCATTTGATAGGTAGCACTTCTTGCCATTGTCGAGCGTTAATGATAATACCCAGGTGCAACATTGACCATCTGGAAATCCACCCAGGAAGAGCAGTGCCGTAAAATTCCTGTGTTGGTATCCATGTAATTTCCGGCAGTACAACAATCAGGAGAAGTTGGTGTCGTTGGGCTCTACAGAAGGTAAATACCTGAAAGTATGGTTTGTAATGCCTACATGCATACACAGGGATCAAATAGCATGAGTTTTTTTAGGTCACCTTGGTTTTTGCTGCATGTTACCCTTGTCAACTTAAAGAGTCTTTGGTAAGCACGTGGTCTTTTGGCATGATCTGTCAGTAAAGTGGCTCACATTATGAGGTATATCATTTTGTGCGTTTGGTATCATATTTTCTTGTCTTTTTATTTTCTTTACAAAACTTTGATAAGAGCAATGGTCAAAAGTTGTTTAAGTTACAAAGATGCATCAATATACATGTTAAGACAAACGCACAACACCCTCAAGATGAAAATTAACTATATAATTTATTGCCTTCACTGAATTTGACAGGTGCCTGCACCGCAGGTTCCCTCTGTCTTGCCCTGCATTCCTATTTCTTCTTTTCCCTACGCTCTACCCTCCTTCATGCTGTTATAATCTATGGTAAATCTAGGTACACATGTACATGTCAGGTTGTACATTTTACTACCTAATAATAAAACATATTAATGGATTATTTGTAAAACAAGGTTAACTCTTTGCACTGCAGATGTTGAAAGGGATAGAAACGTTTTTGCAAGTATTTCAAGGTGTCTTATATAGCTTAAAGGTACTAAAGACATTTAGAAGCATCCCCAAGAGGGTTTTGGGTCTGAACACATGGGACAAGTTTAAGAATGTTTCCATCTGTTGAAGAGTACATGTTGGGAAAGGCGTTAAAAGAAGTTCAAAAAGTTTGGAAGTGTTCAGAGTGGTTTGGGCTTTCCCCACAGTAGCAAAATATTTAAAAGAGTTTTAACACACTCAGAGGAAATGGTTGGGCGAGGGTTGGGGAGCATTGCTAAAGCATTGAGAAAGCTTTTTAAAAGGTACCCTCCTTACTGAAAAGGATGAAGAAATGTTGGAAAACGCAGATGGATTCGTTGTACACTTTCTTCATAGACGTATGACAAGGCATTAATTTCTGAATGTTAGTTTGCCATGTTGAAGGTCACAGAAGGTAATGCTGCTGACTTATATATTAATTTTTTTAAAATGTGTGCAGCTTTGTCAGAAAAGTCATGTAGTGGTTATTCATCATGCTTCCATCCATTCATATATCCTCCATAACATTTTGTCGTTTTCTTAGAGTTATGTCAGGTTCTGATTGTCTCATTATCATGGTAACAATGAGCATTAACTGTTACGGTGGTAGCATAAAGATACGTTCTTTAAAGGGTATAAAACAGTGTAGTAAGTCTGCGATAGTAAGGTTCATAGGGATAAACCTTGCTTGATTATTGTAAGTTGTTTAATCATACAAGTCCCAGGACTATGTGGCACATCTTCTTCTATTTGATTGGTCTTATGAGAGTATTTCATCCTGTGCTTGTTCTTGGACTAATCTTTATCCATTTGCCAGCACAAACGGCACTTAACAAGCAAATGGAGGAACAGACATTGATTGTACTTTATATGAAATAAACACCTTAAGCAGTATATATTTTTTAACAAACATGGTCAAAGATAGGTTCGACTAAACTATATATTCTTGGCTCAGGGAAACAACAGAGGAATTAGCACTGAAGAGATTTAGGCTGCAATCTGCCCTTGACCTAGATCACTCCTCTAATCCCTGGCCAACCTACCAAAAGATGAGATATGATATAAAGGATGTTCAGATTTGCTGCTTCTCACACACCCCCACCCCCACCCCCACCCCCGCCGGGTTTTTACTGTTTAACACATGATGGAGGCTATCTACCCTTGGTCTACTAACCATGAGGCAGAATAGCTCCTAATGCATTCACATAAAGAGCTGCTCTACACAAATTCGGGACACCAATTCCAGCCGAATTTCCTTAAGCATACATTTTTAGAGTGGTATATGACATGAATCTTTTATTTGTATTTGTATACCTTCTTCAGGGGCAATGACGCACGCCGTGAAGGCAAATGTATCTAATTTGATGCCAAAGAATGGCAGGCATTTCGTAATTACATTTCATGAGGTAACCATGACAAGATGGTGAGCTTTTTGCACCATACAAAGGTCCAGCAGTCTATCTGTTTGCATACAGGCAATGATAGCACCTCTTCATATCAGTACCCAAATTGAAATTATTACATTCTTTATAATCCTTATCAGAGTTAAAATAGATCAATGGATTTGTTTACAATAATAGTGACTTTCCATTTGGGAGTTGTTCCCTCGTCAACCGGATCTGCATTAGCCCATCATGGCATAAAATTTCTGATATTACACACAATTGAACCCCCAAACTGGCTTTGTCATTCCCATTGGCCTGATCTTTATAATTCCCAGGGAGTTGTGTGGACAAGTCTCACCTACTAGAGGATAAGGTTGCTTGGATCAGCTTCACAGTGCATGTTTTGTCATTTTGGTCTTCCTGTATATTTTTTTTCCATTTTGCCCTGTTTGGTTGTCTTTTCGCCACATGGTTCTCACATTTGCTTCCTGTAAGCCATTATCTGTGAGGAAACAGTAGCAGCACAAAAACCTGTACATAATGTTTTTAAAGTTTAAAGTATATATATATATATATATATATATATATATATATATATATATATATATATATATATATATATATAAATATATATATATATATATGCATGTATGTATATTTATATATGTATATATATTAGCATACTGATCAATTTTCATTGCAATGTCGAGAAAGATGTATAAGAGCTAGTTCAAGTCATCATATATACCCTCGTAACCCGGTAGAAAAAAATAGCAAATTCTTACACCATATTTAAAAATTTCCCCAAAATATGAAGCTAGCCCCCTGAAACTTGGACCCATATTCTGGCCCCAAACAATCTTTGCTATCTATATATGACCAAGTCCATAATGCTGTATCCGGAATATAACTGACTATGCGTGTTTTTCGTATTTTCAGGTTTCAAATCTACCCAAAATTGGTCATTTTTTTTACATGCACACGTCATGTCTGACAACACCCCCACATTCTTCACATACCGAGGTGATTTGACGTTGAGGGGAGTAAACGAAAATTTCCAACAACCAAGTGACCACTCTACTAAATAGTGAAATGGCTAATCTATCAGACTATATTCGTGAAACTGGATTTACAGATTTACAGTTAGCAGGATAGCTTTGTAAACAGTGTGACGGCCGCACACACGCTGCGTGCCCAGAGACGAGATTTGGCAAGGGAAGGTTTGGTTTTCTGAGCTGGTTTAAATCTACTGGAATTTTGACATTTTTAGACAGAATTTGATCAAATTAGAAAGGGATCTGTCTTATGAATATATAGTGATAATGCAGGGAAAGTGTTAGTAGCAAAGTCGGGCCATTTTCGGGAGGTTTTAGTCAGAAAGTTTGAACCACCCAAAATAGGTCAGTGAGCGTGGGGCCGCCATTTTGAATTATATTATCATCGACGAAAATAAACAAACACAAGTCTAGGTCTTGGACCAGTCAATCAAACCTAATAGAGTTACATGTTAAATTGACTATATTCGTCAGCTTGTCTCGGACATTTTAAAGGTTTGTTGACGCTATACCTGTTATTTTTCTGAAAGTTTACTTCAATGACACTTAAATACCGACAGAAAATGGGGTCAAAACCGATTACCGTTTTGGCTACTTGCGCATTTGTTTATGCTTATCTCCATAGCTACGGTTCCAAAGCAAACCTTAGTGCAATGATAACACAACAAGATTTTAAGTTCAAGGATTAAATGTTGAAGTGACACCCTTCCCAAACCCACCAATAATCAGGTATATTTATTACCTTCATATGACAAGTAATGGATCAGAGTTTCTCTGCTGTCTAATTTTTAATAGCCTATTACCTGAGGTCCTGTGTTTATTGCATGGCTGAAAGTTCTGACACAGCTGAACCTGCAGCGTATTTACTGGTCCCAGACCTCTATAGTATGTCAGGACGTAAATTGCCAAAGAGTAGCAGGGATGCAGGATGACAGAAGGCAGCAGGAGGGAGGTCTTCTAGAGGAGGGGGGCAGGTAGTAGGGAGAAAGGTTGAGTTGGGGCGGTAGCAGACAGGAGGGGAGGATGAGCGCAGGGTAGAGCTGGGGGGGGGGGGGGAGTGGGACGATGACATACAGTGTGAGGGGTGCTGTATGTGGGTCCAGTCAGTGCTGCAGGACTGGCCTGCTCTCTGAATGAGGAGGCAAGGGAGGACAGTTTCCAGTTTAGGTGTGGGAAGTGCAGGAGGGTGGAATTTCAAAAATGTTAACCATGATGATCTTAATGATTATTTGTCAGTTGCACAATGGAATAATGGGTTGGGCACTTTTGACGATATTGATGACAAAACATCAAATTGGTTTTACTTACTTTACGAACCTACTTTTCAGGAATTATTACATGTCGTGACGTCATCATCAATCTAAGCTTAGACAAACTACGGATGAAATGAAACATTAAGAAACTCAAAAGGAAATAATGCAACCATAGCAACGTTACAAAAGGACAGCAAGAGAGTGTCACATCTCTCCAAGTTTACAAGAAATTTTGCAACCTTAGAGTTGTTGCCAACCACAAACCTATTTGTATTTATTTTCGGAAGGTGCGATAGCAGGTTGGCCAACATAATATAAAGCGCAGAAATGAAAGTCTATAACAATATCCATTCTTGACTATGGGGCTATGCTGTTTCCCTAAACAACTATGGCTATGCAGCTATGCCATACTCAGCATATGCTCTTTCCCCAGACCAAGTAAGCCCTCCGTTCCAGACAAGTTAAAATAAAATACTGTGTTTGATTTGACTTGACTGCAAAATAAAGGCACCCGATGGCTACTTTCCGCCAGGGTCGAACATTTTTTTTTAATCAGGAAAGGGTGGCTTAAAACTTTTTTTTTTCTTTTTTTTTTTTAAATTATTTAATGTCTCATAATTAGGGTACGGACTTCGGCTGGTAACTTGGACATTTGTTGAAACCTGTTTAAAATGGATGTTCTTTCCTCTTTTATTTCCTTTGACGTTAGTTTAATTTGTTACCTGGACATAGCCAGAGGCAATTGTCTACAATTGGCAATCTACATCCATAAACATAGTACTCACAATGGGAGAATAATTATTTATATAGGCATATGCAGAAAGCCAATGATTGTTTTTGAGAGTTTTTCTGTAAGAGAGTAACTAAGCTTATTCCTATTTACTGGTCTACAAACCATGAATTGTGAGTAATGTGGCATTGTGTTGCCCAGCAAGGAGATTGCATATATTTCTATATGTACTGCATGACAAAGAGTAATTTGCCTCATACCAAAGGGGCACATTGCACATAGCATAGACTCAAGCTGAATGCTTGGGAATGAATGGCGCTTTACAAATGTAATTCTCAAATGCAGTGTGTAATACGTTGCAACTGTATTGTAAGGCCAATTAACACACCTAAACACAGGAGTGACAAGGGTAGGGGTATTTCCCCACACAGAGGGGACCACCTTAGTGATGAATGAGCAACACTGAACACCACTTTCTGGATCAGAAAATAAATAGAGACTCACACATGGATGAGAGAGAGTATATAGTTTTCACTCATGAGCCATCGTTGTTGTTGGGGAAAACCATTAGTCACCATAGGTCACGAGTGATTTTCCACACCCACAGTGATCCCAAGTGAGAAAAAGATGGTAACTCACTCTCCAGCCTTTAAGATTTTGTTTATTCTATGTCTAATCGGGTATTCATCGTGAACAAATGCCCTTGGCCTACTTCCATTGTTGACCTGGTGTGCCCTGTTTGTTTAGGTTGTCATGTGTGACATATAATCCAACTTCTTAAGCACACTATAAATTTTGTCTCAATGTCAATCCTTCATGTTACTTATCCAGGCGCATCACAATTTACTTGTAAAAATGTTAAGGTCATGTGATTTACATTCTGTTAATACTTTTGAATTTCCTTCTAGAAAACAATAATTCACCCTCAAACATAGAATGAAGTACCATGGTAAGCAGGACACTGAGTGGAGTTAAATTGTAGCCAAGCTGAGCAGAAAGGATCTACATCAACACAAAACCACTGAGTCTTGGTGGAAGAATAACACCAACCACCACTATATACGTGTGCTAGCAGGCTGCTGATCAGTACAATGTCTTAAGAGTGTGGCTGGTCTGCCCTATGGGTCCGCAGATCGAGTAAATGGGGCAAAGATTAGCTCCTTCTGTCTGCATGAGGGTTTTCCACTGCATAGGCCTAGTACAACATGAAAGAAATGAATGATATTTCCATATGTTTTTTTTTTCTGGCTAAATAAATGTCTGTAATGCTAGTTCATTAAGTTGGACTATTGTTAAAAAATGTTTGGTGGTAAGTAAGGGTTTACTCATGCATCTAATTGGTGTTGTATTGAGCCTGTTTAAAATCAAGGCAACCACAACATTGGTAAGATCACTGGAAATAAGAATCACAGCTCTGTTTGTCATAGCTTTCAAAAAAAATAATATATTTTCATATTTGATTGTGACCAATAAACAAAGATTAAAATTTGGACCTTCCAGCCGTGGTCAGATATCTCTCGCATGCGCACAGTACAAAGTGGAATAGTATATTTGTTTATGGTAGTTTTGAGGATGATCAATTATTGTGTTTCCAATTATCCCTACTTCACCTTATTTTCACCACTGCCACTTCTGATTTATATTCATTTTATGCACCTGTGTCAGAAGCATACGTAACACGTTGGAATGCCATTTTTATCCACAATGACTTTAAACATATATAACAGTCAAAGCCTGTAAAGTACACTATTGGTTCAATTTTGTAATGACTGAGATGTAGATCATAATTTCGTCAGAGGCGCAGGTTTGTTAAACATGCATATGGAACATTGAATGGTGGGTCCATCTCTGGTAGCCTTGAAAATATCTTAATCACACCTCATTTACATATATCTGAAAAGCATGAATATTCCACATTAAATTATTTGCACATGCTATCAATGCGTCAAATTGGAGCATGGTGTTTGAGAACATGTGTCAAACAAAATTTGGTTCCAAAAAAGGAGAGAGACACAAAGAACGACTCAAAGTATGTTGAAAGGACTGTGTTAAGTGCTTTCTTATATTTTGAAAAAAAGGATCTCTGGTAGTATAGCCCCCTGTTGGGACAATTTTATGTTGACCAATCATGGTTTGGGGTTGTGATGTAAGAAAAAGGGGTGTCTCTTTCACCTTGTTTTTGTTAGAATAAGGCAAGGCAAGCAGCAGATTTAACATGCACACACAATGGGCACAAATACTGAACTTCTATCAAAATACAATTACTATTTGATCAAGAATAATGAAATCTGTAAATGAGAAATATTTTGACCAAATAATCTTTGAAGCATCCATGGTTCAGTCGTCAAGCATAATTATTATTGAAATAATTTCACTTTCATGTATCTGCCTATAATGCTGTGCAACTGCTTTACTCTTTTCTAGTGAACGTAATGCATGGAGAAATAAACTGGGAACATGACAGCCATGCCAGTGCATGACTACACATACAAAATAGCTGACTGTAAGAAGTTTACAAACACTATTCTCCATACATATATATATATATATATATATATATATATATATACATACGTGTGTGTATATATATATGTATATATATATATATATATATATATATATATATATATATATATATATATATATATATATACATATATACATACATATACGTGTGTGTGTGTGAGGGAGAGAGAGAGAATATTTTAGTTCTACACATTTTTGCACTTGCAAATTTTGTCTATGATTTGTGTCATTTTATAAATTGACAATATATGACATTAACTAGTTTGGAGAGCATGATCCAGTTGCAAATATTTGGTACCTTGAGTTGGATGTCATATTTATGCAGATGCTAACCTAAGAACACATAGCTACATGCATGATGTTTTCTTAAACAGCCAGTTACAAGTGCAAATTGGACAAATTTCTTCGTGCGCAAGCAAAAAAAACTTTTGTAAAACTGCGTTTTTCAGCTAGCAATATTGACATTTGTTGGGTTTTTTTCTATCCAGCATAGACCAGCTGAAAAAGGCTTGTAATTTGACATTTTGGGGGACTGACTTTCATTATTTCAATTGACTGGCAGCAACAAAGCGAAGTGTTGCAATGTTTATAGTTCAGAGTTCTCGGTGCAGGTTGTTGACCTCTCTTAACACCTATGTGTTTCTTTCCCATGTTGTGTTTCACTAAACATGGATTTATATTTTGAATCAGATTTCTTTCTCATTTGTTTATTTATCTTTGTTTCTGTTCTCATCTTTTCTTGTAAAGACCGTAGTTTGGCTGTTTTGTCTGTTTAATATATGGCCCTGTGATTCAATTGATTTTGGGTTATAGGATCACACAAATATTTCTAACAGATAAACAGGAAATTTTTATTCTTTTTTAGTTTGTTTCAATTTTCTTGGTTATGTACTACTGAAAAAAAGTAGTGAGAGGTTAAGTATAATGGGAAAACCTGAGCAACGATAACTCAAATATTAATAGTCAAGAACTAAATAAATATCCCCACACTGTCGTCAACGCTGTGCATTAAAGTCAGGTTATCACATCTTAGAAGTCAAATCAGTGCCACAACTTTTTTATTTTTGCATTAATGCAAAATGATCCACGTCATGATTTAAGTTTTGTTGAGTAAGACCTCTACATTTCTATGTGGCTCTTTTGTCAATTTAAACAAAAACTCTTGCCCTACACCTTACAATGGAAATATATCGATCTCAATCACGATTTGATCAAAGCAGTCAAACCTGTGTGAATACAATTGCATCCTTCCATGGGTACCGGTCCGTGCATTTTTCTTGGTTAGCGTCATGAATGATGGTTCCTCTTTTATTTTTTTCTAAAGATCGGTTGTGTGTTATAATTGCCATTCAACTATAGTGGTAGAGCTTGTTGCTGCAGTAAATAGTCCATAAACATACTTTATCGCAGTTACTGACAAACTGTCAGCAAGATAAACACGCGGCAGCGGTATTTTCACCCGAGCCATGTTTACCTCCGGCTGGCGTATTTTACTCTCTTTCCGTGAAAAAATTTGACCTCTACTCTATTGTACGCAAAGATTGGTACAGTGGTAGTATGTGTTATCATTCTCACCAATTTACAGCGTTAAATTTTGTTCCTTGCTTTAATAAATTGTCCGTAATCGTCACTTGTCACTCTGCCCTCCTTCCCAATTGTATTCTATGAATAAAATATGTTTAAACCACTTGTGTTCACACAAATGTCACCCATCTTTCAAGCCAGACTTCACATCATGAGGCAGCGAGTTCTACCGAACGAAACAGCGATAGAAAAAGTTTTTGATTAGACAGCAAACACTATGTGATCGATTTTGGGCCCTTGTAGTTTCCGACTAAAATAACGACGCATCTGTTTTGAAATAGAAGCAGTTTTGAAGGGGTTCCCGCTAAAATACTCTTGTTTCAGCCATTGGGAGAGCTTGTTGTTAAAATTGACAAGGTTCTGAGCATTCTAACGATATAAACAACATAGCGCGGAGACAAAAAAGTCGAGATTGAGACGATGAAATCACCCCATTTTTGCGCAGTTTTGCAAAGTTACATCATTCAAATTGTCACAAGCAATGACCCGGTCATTGATTTAAATCATTGTAGAAGGAAAATATTCATTTTAACGCCGCTCGAAATAGCCATCGGCAAGAACTGACGTTTCTCTACAATAAAATGTGCATGCTTGCATGTAAATAAACAACAGTCAACACAAGGAATTTGAGACGGCCTTGAATCTGTCACGTGCTTGACTGCTCATGAATAATTCATAGCAGCGACAAGCCGGCAAGTTTGACAAGTCTCACTGGAAGCCCTCTGCCTGAAGCGGTGCACTGCAATTAAACCTTCATAACACAGTAGCTCAATTAACAGCTTCTGAAGAGGAGTGCGTTATGACCGCACGCTTGTCTGTGTGATAAGAAGCACAGTGAAGACCGCCCGGCGCTAATCATCTGGAGTCAATGTTATCTGGTTATATACACGTTCCACGCCAATCAGCTAGGTAAAGCTACGACGTGTGTTTACTTAAAATTTAATTTGGCAATGAATTTGATTTTAAATAAAATACGGAAGACAGTCCAGGGAGACTTGAGCAAGTCTACTCGGAATATATCCCTGTATGTTATGGTTGCTCGTTTTGATATTAAAAGGTCACTGCATTCTTTGTGTGTGTGCCAGGTAACTGGGTTTGCCTGCTTCGTCATTAAGCTTTGGTCAATGAACCATGGAGTGGCCTGAAGCGGTGACCTGCATACATGCACAGTAGTAAGCAAAGGGAACGTTCTGATGTGGTCTAGAAAGCTCACAGTGAAGTATGATGTGTTCTTAATTAAAAAACTGTAGAATACGCGTTCTCGGCCTGGGTACATAAAGCAGCTCCCTCAATGACAGGGGAAGGAGAATTCTAATATCTGACAGAAGCTGTGCGATTTCAAGCCAGTGGGACTGTGAGTCATTCCTGTTGTCTAGGAGATATTCATTTATACATTGTGCCTTGGACATTGCCTTTGAGTGGACTGGTATATTAGTGTTTACTTGTACCACATTGGAACCAAACTGTAACTCTGTGGGATTTGGACCAGCAATGTGTTCTGTGGACCACAATTGGGAGAAAGATATGCCTCTATGGGATTTGGACCAGACTATTTGGCACTTGCCATAGGAATTGGAACTATGGGAACGCACCTGTAGAGAATAGCTCACCAGGGATTAGGATTTACATGCAGTCTCATACCTAATATAATATCAGAATAGCTAAGTGAATAACTCCCCTATGATTACTCATAACCACAAAAGAAGTATCATGTGGGTGATATAGCAGATGCATTTAATTTTCTTCTATCTCACCCAAACTTGTAACAAATATCAGAGTGTTGAACACCGTGTAACCATTATCTTGATCCATGCTTTTTGATCTATTTTTAGTTGTTCTACCGGTTATTCAATTTATAGCTGTTGGTCAGATAGCCCCACTGCAGGTTGAAATGTTGGGTTGGTTAGTTGCACCTGTCAGGCTGAATTCCTCGCCTTGCTTGTATCCCTCTCCTTGTGTGCATCCCAGGTTTTACTCAAGGTGCAGCATGGCAGCCTGTCAGGCAATGTCAGCCTGTCCACTGCCTCGAGCCATAGTTTGTGAATGCATTGTAGTCTATATGTATCTCAATGTATCTTAGACATTTATATTTTCTGCTGCCTAGTACTACTGTTGCTCAGTGGTGGGGTTACTGGGTCACTGGGTCACTTAAACATTTACAAGTAACTGGACTTACCTGTCTATGGTGTGCAGTTAGCGTTTAAGATTTGCATGATATACAGAAAGAAAGTTTTTTCTTCTATTTTGTGTCAACTGTACTTCTTGCAATGCTTATATTTTTTCATATCAATACATAAGCAAAGAAATGAGTATATGTTCATAACCATATCAAAGACAGCTGTTGGTCATGTTAATTTGACTATGTTCAAAGTGTATCCCATCTGATTCGATACAATGGATATTTCTTTGTGTAAACAAAAGAAATCATTTTTGGTAAATCAGTCTTCCATGATGCATTAGCCTTAGGTCACTCTAATCCTTATGAATAATTCCCCAGATGAAAGAACCTTATTTTCCTTAACGAAAATATACAACCATACCTGAGAATCCACGCGCATGAGATCTGATAACCTGTAGCATCCCCATAAAACGAAATCCGTGTATATTGTATTTGTGTCTTTTTGCCCAGAACCACTTCCTAGTAGTCAATATCCTATTCCGCAGTTCGAACTCTTTACTCTCCATAAGCTAACCTGTCCCTGTCTAACCTGTATATATATGGAATAACTATTGTCTATATTGCACACGTTCCTCTGTAAAATTTTGACATAGGCTGTATCAGCCCAAATAAATTAAGGGTCTTCAGCGGGTAACTACTCAACATGTTTCGGAGCCTTTTACCCGTACACGTCTCTCAATATATTATTGCTGAATTCCATAAAGATAGTGGGGTATGAATAACATTGTGTATACATCTCTCTGGTTTGTATTGGCTTTTCTATCAACAAACGTATTCCCAGCACACATTTACAATACCATGTAATTGTCTTATGAAAACCGAACAAATCGCTAAGTGTTTTTCACAAAATGTAATCTAATAATTTGAGCACAGTTCAGAAAACCAGTTTCGTTCGTAAAGTAACTTTGAAATTCTGTAAAATTTAGAGGCCCATTTTGAAAGTGAGACGTGATTTTGTCATCTGGCTTGCATCAAATACGGCCGTTGGTCGAATGCAAATTGGAGCTTCCATTGCATGTGTGTGGTGGGGAGGGCTATGGTCAAACTTATAAGGGTCGTTCATCTGCGAATTAAATCATAATGATGGAGTGTATTTATAAGACTCATATGCAACAACGGTGTCTTTTGTTTGTTGCAAAAAGGCATTTCTTTATCAGACATGCACGGACGGTGTGCTGAAAGCAATCAACACATCAGCGTTGCTGTGGTGTGCTGATGAAGATACATTTCTTGTCATCGTGATGTTTTACCAATGGCGAAGTATATATTTAGTGGAGGTACAGTTGTGGTAGAAAAATCTCGAAATATGCTCACTTTTTACATCTGTGAAAGATACAAAAATACAGGCTAGTCTAATTATCGACAGAGCTAAATGTGTTCTAGGGGCAAAATAAGAGAGCAAAAAAGTGACAGTATCTTTCCTTTGTCAAGAGAAATTCAAGTCATATCTTGCATTTTACAAAATGTTAATAGGACTTATTGCTCCAGGTTAACCTGACCCTTCCCCCAAACATATTAACACTAGTTGAATGTCTTTTTTTTTTCATAATATATTCTATGATTATATCCATGCCGTGCAGGCCAAATGACAGTAATTGTAACATTACTCACGATTTCCAGTTTTTCTCATTGCCACTTATATGGCCACTCACAATGATGAATGTGTGTGTATGTGTGTGTGTGTGTGTGTGTGTGTGTATGTGTGTGTGTGTGTGTGTGTTCATGTGTGTTCATGTGTGTGCTGAAAGCAATCAACACATCAGCATTGCTGTGGTGTGCTGATGAAGATACATTTCTTGTCATCGTGATGTTTTACCAATGGCGAAGTATATATTTAGTGGAAGTACAGTTGTGGTAGAAAAATCTCGAAATATGCTCACTTTTTACATCTGTGAAAGATACAAAAATACAGGTTATTATAATTATCGACAGAGCTAAATGTGTTCTAGGGGCAAAATAAGAGAGCAAAAAAGTGACAGTATCTTTCCTTTGTCAAGAGAAATTCAAGTCATATCTTGCATTTTACAAAATGTTAATAGGACTTATTGCTCCAGGTTAACCTGACCCTTCCCCCAAACATATTAACACTAGTTGAATGTCTTTTTTTTTTTCATAATATATTCTATGATTATATCCATGCCGTGCAGGCCAAATAACAGTAATTGTAACATTACTCACGATTTCCAGTTTTTCTCATTGCCACTTATATGGCCACTCACAATGATGAATGTGTGTGTATGTGTGTGTGTGTGTGTGTGTGTGTGTGTGTATGTGTGTGTGTGTGTGTGTGTGTTCATGTGTGTGTATGTGCGTCTGTGTGTCTGTGCGCGTGTGTGTGTGGATATGTTATGCACTGTTTGAAGTGAAAAACATGACAATTGAAAAAAATATATGCATGGAATACTTTTTGTCACGTTAATAGTGCTCAGTATGAGTATGGAGACAAAGATATCAAATGGAATTCAGAAATAGTACTGCAATTTATGGAGCACCCATGCAGTACACAAACGCATATGTTGAAATACTGAAATTGATGATGACAAATTGCCTACATAAATACTTCCGCACAAATTTTAAGCAGCATGTCATACAAAGGCCTAAAAGAGGAGTCAAGTCGTCCTGTGATAAAATCTGCATCTATGTGACTTCATTTGTATCACTTCTGTAAACAGAACATATTTCACATATGCACAAGAAGTTGTTGTCATTGTCAACACGACTACCATGTGTTTCATCCGGCACCACGTGCATATAAAAGATGTCACAGAAAAGACCTGCTGAAGAGTTTGACATCAACATGTCCATAGAGTTAGACTTTTGCAGAAGAGAGAGACTTGAGACTTCAGCAACAGAGGAGGAGGGAGGATAGAAAAAACCACACACATAATACAGACAGACTGATGCTGGTCCAATATGTGCCATCTAAATAGCTAAAGAAGGTCCTTTTCAAATACAGCAATGGACCAGGCATTGACACTGTGAGGGCATAATGTCATGGCGAATTAGAGATTATAACATCCACTGTGCTTTCCTACAATTTGCATATGAAACACTTGTGCAGGCTTACATTGTTACAAATATCACATACTGTAGACTCAAACAACAACCAATGACAGAAGGTGCGCTTTTGTGACGAGTAATGATTTTATGTGCAATTTCTTCATGAACAAACAAGAGTGTGGAGGCTCAGCAGACAGGACGCAGCTCCAATCACTCTACTTAATTGACTGCTCCAATTGATCATCACATGTGAGACATCTAGCACATTTTACGTCCATAATTTGATAATGGCCATATTGTGCCAAACATTGATGAATAGGGGCCTACCGCCACTGTTGATCACTTCAGATTGCCACTGAAATGGTACCAATCATCAGCGAACTGCAGAGTCATGGCCAAATGGTATCAAAGGCATGAATATCTGTAATTGATGTGCCCACATATGGAGCAAAAAATTACACGAATTATCCATAAATGCCATACACATGAATTACTGTAAACTTCCTTTCTATCAATGATGGGGAAAAATTTATTAATCTTTTTGTATTCAACTTCCTACACTGTGGGACACGGCAGTGCCATATCGATGAGATTGGTTGTTTTACTAGTAAAACTTAGGCAAAACATCACGTTAAACAATACACACATATTGTGCATATTGGCTGGAACGTAAAGCACTACAATTTGGCTCATCACGATTATGCACTTCACGGTTGATGTTGTTGAAATCTATACATATATATATATATATATATATATATATATATATATATATATATATATATATATATATATATATATATATATATATATATATATATATATACATATATATATATAGATGTAGCACTACAATTCGCCTCATAACTAGTAAGCACTTCAGAATCAGAATCAGAATCAGAATATGTTTATTTGACATAAGGAATACACTGTGAAAGAGAACAACTATAAAGCATATAGTGCAAATAACTGTGGTTAACAAAATAAAACGTAAATACAACGAAATTGAGTCAGGATGACCCCAGCTAAGGATTAAGGAACCCGCTATTGCTGGGGCCACCTAGGGAGATAAAAAGAATTTAGATTACAGCATTTGTCACGAGGTTAACATAATTACTTACATTACTAGCCACAAAATTTACCTATTACATAAATAACAATTTGTTCTGGTACATTCATTATTGTAATTATTGATATAATAACACTTTGCGTAATGTGAGAAACCATGATACAAATGTGTGTAAAATTTTGTCCTTAACACATGGGGGGGGGGGGTGTTTTGCAATAAGAGAAGAATGTAATACCTGATAGAAGTTTTTACTGTTGTTTTTCTTGGTACTGGAATTCTGGGATTTTTACTAAGGCGGGTAAAATGTGAATGAGAAGCAGAGGGCAGTTCAAACATATCAAGAAAAAAGCTAGGTACTTCATTTTTTGAATATATGTAGTAAAATTTAGGTGCTTTTAAACGTAGAAGGTCCTGAAGTTTCAAAAGTTTGTGTCGCTTAAAAAGGGGATCAGTATGTGCATTATATCCTGCATTAGATACGAACAGCCTTCTTCTGTAATTTAAAAATGCGATCTTGAGTGTGACCCCAAGAAAGAATGCCGAAATTTAAACGTGACAGGAACAGAGAATTGTACATAATTAATAAAGTTTTTGTTGGCACATTTTTGCAAATCCTTCTGAAAATTCCAATTACTTTCGAGAGTTTATTGCCAATTTTTTGCAAATGAGCATTCCAGTTCAAGTTTCCTTGTATGCATAAGCCCAGGAAATCAAACAGTTTAGGTTTTGAAATTTGAGTACCATCTATTTTCAAGTCAAGTGTAAAGTTTATCCTTTTTTGTGGGAAATGGAATAACATGTATTTTGTTTTGCTTATGTTTAATGAGAGTTTGTTCGCTGACAACCAGCCATAGACTTTATTTAGTTCATCATTTATAGATTCAGAAATGCCACCAAATACAGAGTCAAAAATACATATGGAATTTATCAGAGTCGTCTCATCGGCATATACAATGGAATCAAATTTAGATGTGGCTATCTGCATTTCTATAAATGATAAACAGCAGAGGTCCCAGTATAGATCCTTGTGGGACCCCTTTTGTGATGAGTAAAACATCAGAGCGAGTTTCATCAAAGAGCACATATTGTTTTCTATTTTTAAGATAATCTTCGAACCAATTTAAAGCAGTACTTGTCATCCCATAATGTTTTAGTTTCCGCCAAAGAATCTGGTGATCTAAGGTATCGAATGCCTTTGACAGGTCTAGATATATGACTAAAGGTAATTTGCCATTATCCAGGAACTTCATGATGCGATCTATAAATTCTGTGGGTGCCGTTTCTGTAGAATTTAGTTTCTTGAATCCGTGTTGATTTTTGTAAAAAAGAGAATTTACGGTGAGATAGTCATTCAATTGATTGTACACCACTTTTCCCAAAATTTTAGACATGGCCGGTAATAAAGATATTGGGCGATAATTTTCAAAAAGAGTTTCATCATCTTTTTTGTATAGTGGTACAACTTTAGCAATTTCAAGGCTATCAGGAAAAATGCCTGTAGATAAAGATTAATTTGTTATTAATGCAAGGGGTTCGGAAATAGAAGAGATTAGACCTTTCAACAATTTCATTGATAAGTTGTCATGTCCCGTACTGGACTTTGGTTTAAATTTATTGATGATACTGGCAATGTTGGTAGAATCCACTAACGAAAAAGAAAAGGTGCTGTCCACCGATGTAATGAGGAATGAGCTGAAAGAGAGTCTATTTGTTGAGGTGATGTTAGCTGCCAGTTTGGGTCCCATATCTGTGAAGAATTTATTAAATCTGTTTCCTATTACTTCTTTATTTGTTATCTTATTGTTTTCAATGAGAAAAAATGAGGTTACGACTCTTTTATTTTTGTTTGTATGCAGAATGGACTTAATGGTTTCCCATGTCTTTTTTGTGTTGTGTTTAAACCTTTCAAATTCTGCATGGTAATGGTCCCGTTTTAATTCATTTATATTTTTGGTTAATATTTTATTAAATGTTTTAAGATTTTGCTTAAGTATATAGTACTGAGGATTATCCAAAGAAGTACATTTCAGTGTTCTGTAAAGAGTGTCACGAAATTTTAAAGATCTCAGGATACCATAAGTAATCCAAGAAGAATTTTTATGTTTATATTTTTGGAACTTGACAGTTTTCGCCGGAAGATCCTTATTTTTTGCATTTTCAAGAACTTGTTTCACTCTGTTGTAATTTACATTAGGGTTGCACTGTAGGTTGGGATTTAATTCACTCATAATATCAGTATTTCTTATTTCAGTATAGAAATATTGTAAATAATAGGGATCTTTATTTTCACTTTTTATGTAGGGGGGGCTTTGATTTTAGGTTTCAAGTTAATACAAGTAAACACAGGAAAATGGTCTGACATATCAGACAATATTATTCCAGATGAGCACATCTTTTTGGAACTAGAACTTTTACAATATATTTGATCTATCAGAGTTGCTGTTCTCTCGGTTAGCCTGGTAGGCAAGGTGATTTTGGGATAGAAACCGTTGCATAACATGACATCGAGATATTCAGTGTATTTTTGTCTTGTGTTCATTTTCAGCAGATCCAGATTGAAATCTCCCACAATCACTTTTTCAGAAGACTACGTTGAAAGAGCTTCAATAATTGGGCTCAGATCATTTATAAACAAACCAATATCATTATTACAGTCTGTGGTAGGCCTGTAAATATTACATACAGTTAATCTTTCATCATTTTCATGTAAAGATATATGAATAAACTGACCTTCCCAAAAATGGTTTGGTATGTAAAGGTTTCAAATAAAACCAACTTTAAATTCTTATGTAAATATATTAATAAACCACCATGGGTGCTACAGGTAGCTGCCAAAGGTAACATAACATAATTCTCTAGAGAATAGAGTGATATAGTAGACACATTATCTATCCAGGTTTCTTGAAGACAAATAGCATCAAATTTGAAAACATTTTTAGCCAATTCATTAATTAAAATATGTAATTTGTCAAATTTTGCGTTTAGGCTCTGAATGTTCAAATCTAGTACAGAAAAAGTTTGCTTCAGCGGTTTTAGATAGTTAGCCATGTGCTCCGTGTCCACATATGGGGAGTTTGAGGCGATAGAGATAGCATTATCCAAGGTATCTGCGTCATATAATACACATTTAAACAGTTCCTTGATGCCCCACTAAAATTTTTCAACACATCTTTGTCTATAATATTAGATGCCATACTCACAATAAAGAGTTTGTTGCATGCAAAGCATCCACATGTACATACAGATTGTAATAGTCTTATGCGTATAAATTACATACATATATGATAACAGACCAGACAAGTTACAATATGGTAAATTCTCAATGAATCCGATAATATGTATAATAAATGTGGATATAATATAAAAGCCAAAGCAGCACCAAGGTGCACGAGTTTTCTTGTTACATATATATTTATTATACTTCACGTACACAATACAGGTACACCATTTTGTAAGAAAGTCAGAAGAAAAAAGAAACAAAGATCTCAACGATGATACATATTACTTACAGATGGCATGTGAATATTAACAACTTATAAACGATATTATTCTACACATAAACTTGTAAGGATATCACCCATTTCCTCTCTTGCAAATCCAATTAAACTATTTTTGTCTTCATATATAACAGGTAGGGGCACAAATCACACAAAGATCAGCAAGATTTGGTTTGCCACCATCAAGTGTATGCAGCGTATACAATGTAGACCATGTTTGTAAATAATGTTACTCATATGGTACGGAGTAAATGAATACAAATTGCACAAATTGTTCAGCAACTAAAAGTTGAATTGTAGCAACACATGTTACAGCAATAAACATTTCACCTCTATATACAATAAAGAACAATACAATAATGTCTGTCACAGGTGAGTAGTAGACTGAACATGAGACTGGAATAATTGAAATTATTTTGGTGTATGCAAGCGTGTGTCATAATATCATGAAAGTACCATAATATATATTTTTTTCTTGTCCGTATGTTAGTTTGTTTTACACATCGGGTAGGTAGAAGCTGAGCAAAACTTCTGAGTTCTGAAATATTGGGAATTGGACATGAATAGAAAAAACAAAAAATAAACACACATGAAACTCATGTCCATAATGACAAGGGGAAAAATAAGGAAGTTCCCTGTGGAGAGTTAATGTTGTGTGGAGAAGGGCATTGATTGTGGTTAATACAGCATTCACATTGAAAATAAAAGTAAACGACAATCAGATTTATGCAAAAAATTGTGATTAGTAATTACAGTACACATTTTGATGTCAATGAACTCTCTCCGTGCGAGTGCGGACGTATATATGTATCCGGTGAGTGTTATTGTACATGTTGGCTTATGCAGGTATATTCACTGAAATTGACCAGTTCTTTATGGTCCGTCATTGAAGTGCTAGAGCAGTGTCAAGGTCAAGATCCAATAAATCCTTGGTTATTTCTCACTTTATTATGCGTGGATATACTGGGTTTTGACCTTGGATTTCCAATTGAACGAAAGGCTAGGTTTGAGATCTTTCACCCTTGATTTCTTTTTCAGCTCTGCAGAGAGATCCCGTCTGTAACCCATTATTTCATTTTTCAGCTTTCTTGTAACTGGGGGTATATCGGGGGACAGCGAAATTTTGTCAGGGTGATTCCGAAGATGCTTGGCACCTGACAACCACTCATTTCTTTTGTGGAGATCAACAAAACTGATTATTATTCCCGCATCTTGTTGTCTGTTTAAGCGATGGCAGGCAGCCATTTGAGTTGATTCGGTGTTGCTGCCTTTAAATGATCTCTGGCCAGATCGATACAACATTTTCTGGTGTCATTTTGATTTTCATGAGCCGGGCCCTTCAAACCTTGTATAATGAGTGACCACTTTGTCTTGTGCACATCATTTTCAAGCATTTTCAATGTCAGGGCTGAGGTGAGATCCTGCATTTTATTCGACAGTTTGGGTAGGATGTCTTTAATGACTGACTCAACACGATCACTACAGTGTTGGAGACTCTTCTCAAATGTTTTAAACTCAGCATTAAGAGTGTCTAGCTGGGTCACGAAAGAGTCAACTTTTGTTGTAAGGTCAACGATCTCTTCCCTGACTACTGTGGGGATCTCATCCTTTACCACTGTGCCGATCTCATCCTTTACTACTGTGTGGATCTCTTCCCTAACTGCTGTGCGGATAGCTGCTATGATACTGGGATCAAGTGACTTTGGTTCTGGATCTACAGAACCTTTTCGTGAACTGTGCTCACGCGACATGCTCTATCATTCACATTCTATTGCCACAAGTAAACATTAGGTGACCTCTCCTGGGTACACATCACAGTTCGAACAGCTGACATGACCATTGTATTGCATACAAAAGTAATTGTTCTCGGTTCCATGTCAGTGCACGAGTGTTGAAAGAATAGCTCTATAAATGTCCCAGTTTTGCCTGTAGTGGATTGCAATTCCAGAGGAAAAATCTCGAAAAAAACAAAAAGTCCACTTATTTTTTAAATCGGATTAAACCAACAGTACCTCTGTATATTCACAATTGTACTTGCCCAATTTCATCTTCTGGTCTTCTGGATAAAGCTGGTTTGCAAAGTATGATCAGGACCTCGCAAGCATGCTGTATGGCCTGTATGAACCACGTGAACTCTCACCACTTCACACTTGATGTTGTTGATATATATATATATATATATATATATATATATATATATATATATATATATATTGGATGGAAAGGAGATCCTTCAAAATATCCTATTCATGAATAAGAGATATTTGCACAGTAATAGAAAACTCGATGTGAAAGGAAGAATAATTTTGTTTCAACAGATCTCATGCAGTTTTGCTGATTTTATGTTGGTCCAAGTCACATTACTGTATATGTAAAGTTAGTTGCATTACATGCGTAATGCGGTGGTTTTCAAATAGCTAAGGGGGGAGCGATATGAATTATCTTTAAAAGAACATCATGTGATCTACATGGACAGCAATGTAATCATAAGATATTAAAAGAAATAGTTATTCAATAAATGTGAACATGTCAGGAAGAGGGATAAGGTACCTGAGTTAACAGATCCTAGAGGCTCTGGTATATCACAAATCACAACTGATCCCAGAATAAAGCAATTATCCCATATTTTGTTGGTCAATGATGGTGTCCGTGGGTCACTTTATCATGTACAGATGATTGGACTGACCTGTCTGTGGTGTGTATTCTACTTTCAGATGACTCACCCTATGCATACAATTGCATTTTTTTCTTAGTTCGCCACAGCTGTAGCTCTTACAAATCTAGATCAAAACATTAAACACAGTGTAAAGTACCGTATGATAATGAAAAACTGGAAAGTATTCAACTAGAAGCTGCTCATATTGTTACTGTTGCAACGTATGGAACCAGCAATGCTAAGTTATTTGAGGAAACTGGATGGTTGAATCTGGCTAAACGTAGGGAAATATCCCAATTGACTTTGATGTATAAATTTGTAAACCATCACGCTCCCTATTCTGTATGTTCCATCATTTATGGTGTGCCTACACCAGATACACAAATCCATTATACCTGTCAGAAGTTTGCTCTTCCTCATTTTCCTGCTGGAACTGACCTTTTTGAAACATCTTTTTTTTTCATCCACAGGCAGGCTCTGGACCAAACTTCCACTCGAAGCTCGGGACTAATACAATCTAAAATAATCCCAAAAATCCCTGGGCCAATAAAATTTGAGGAACTTTCTGACATTTACTACAGATTTCTATCAGTTCAACATACACGTGTCCGTCTAGATCCAAGCCAATTACTTTTGCATTTATTTAAAACTGGTGTAAAAGATTCTGCTAAATATTCTTGTGGCCCCAATAGGGAAGATACGTGGCAATAATTCGTTATCTGCCTCGCATATGCTGCCCCATGATCAGCTTTCTATGACCCGATTTCATGTCCTGCACCATTTACCTTACAAACAGTATTATGTGGCTCTCATGAAACTTGGGGATTTTTTTTTTTTTTTTTTTTTTTTTTTTTTTTTTTTTTACTTTTTTGCAATGTAAGAATATGTTTCTAGGACGGATAATTTTAACACCATTAATGTTGGCTGATTCTGTAAATTGTACTAGCAGCTTGATTTGTATGTTCTCTTATTTAAAGTCTATGGTCGTTCTAATTCACCACATTGGTGGTAAAAATATTGCCCCACTGTCTCGTCTAGGTATTAGTCCTCTTTTGTGTGTATCTGTGTGTCTGGTATTGTGCTGTTTAGTTTTCCCTTCCAGCAAAAGGGATTTAAATAGGACTTTATCTGCTTTCCCAATTGTTATAAATTATTACTGTAAAAATGTTCTGTAATGTCCAATAAAATATGTTTAAACCAAAACATTAAATGGGGAAACGATATTCCTAGGCACAATACAATCCATTTGCCGATTGTGTTAATTTGACGTTGTTCAAACTGTATTCTATATGAAAAAAGAAAAACCAGTCTTTGATTCCTCCATTTCCAATGAGCGAATAATGTAGATCTAACGGAAAAGTGTATTTTTGTCACAAAGGTCTATTTCAGTATGTACACAACATGTCATTTTCATGACTGACTTTCCCGCAGCTAATTCTGCTTACAGAAAAAACACACATTATTGTTATATTAATAATAATTATTATCATTATGATTATTATTATTTTTATTATTATTATTATTATTATTATTATTATTATTATTATTATTATTATTATTATTATTATTATTATTACTATTATTATTATTATGGATCATAATCTTCATTCTCATCACCATTTTCATTTTATTTATTATTATCATCATTGTGATTACTATTAAGGGGACAAGTTGCCACAAAATAATGGGACAAAAATGTGTTTTCATTGGGGCACCACAGCTTCATTTTGGAATAAGATGTCAAGCCTTCAAAGATCTTAAAGGTCATCCAGCAATGCCCAAAATACGGTTTTTCGTTTTGCAGTATGTCCAGAGAATAGCACCTTATTTTTTGGAGGCCAGTTTATATGGAGAGAGGTTTTGTGCTGGATAGAAGAAAATCAGAAACAGATAATTGCCCTACCAAGAGTCCTGCACAATGGTTTCATTGCCTAGCATATATATATATATATATATATGTGTGTGTGTGTGTGTGTGTGTGTGTGTGTGTGTGTGTGTGTGTGTGTGTGTGTGTGTGTGTGTGTGTTGTTAAGTAAGACATGATGTAGTTAAGACATAAAGAGTAAAACAAATAGTTCGGAAATTTCATCCCAGCAATGAGAGCAATGTTAAAGAGATTAAACGAGATTCCATAATTACCAAAACACCGACATTTTATCTTGTAATGCTAAAGTGTAAAAACAAATTTTACTCTTAATATGAAACAGACGGTCACCCAAAAGTCAATTGATGGTTTTAACCGATCTTCTTAGCCTTTGAAATATTATTCATTAGCTGGGGAATTTAGTTTTTCTTAAACTTATAGGCGTAACAACTTGACACAAAAACTTGTTAACATGCTCCCAAAGACACAAGGAGACATGGTAGGCCAGCCTCTTTTTTGTTCTCATAAGCTGTCCATCAGCTGAGTTAACAGCAAAAGAGGAAGGTAAGCATGTTTACTTTTCCTGATATTTATGAATCTGGATCAATAAAAAAACAATCTGTCTCCAACATAACGACAAGCCGGAGAAACTACAGCCAGTGACATATTTATCAAATAATTCAGAAAAGCATTAACCATATTCAAAAATTCTAACCCAATAATAAGATCAAAGCAAAATACAGATATTCGAGAGTTACCAAAACATGAACAATCATCTTGCTATACCAATCCAATTTGAAGAAATAGGTCTTACTCCTGAGTTGGAACAGTAAACAGATTATCAATTCTTTTCGGGTTTTGTTTAGATCTGCTGCCGTTTACAGAAGGGAACACATTAAAAGCGTGATTTGATTACTCAGTGAAAACAGACACACATGCACATAAACATATACATCCACACACATGCACACACATACGAAAATATATCTGACAAAGTTTCAAAATTGTGTGGTTACTTTAGTTATTCTGTATTTTGTTCCAATATTACAAATTAACACCAGTTGGAATCTAGCTCCAGATAAGGCATCGTTTTAATACTATAATATTAAACTTAATTTTGTAAACATCTTTTTTTTTTCCGCGAGAATAAATGTATGGCAATCGCCTATGCCTTTCTAGTCTCAGGGGACTGGTAATGGATGTAGTTATCGTGTATGCTGTATTAACCCTTATAAATCTGATGAAGATGTATTGGATAAAACATTGACCCATTAATATCACGTGAATGATCCAGTGTCGAAAATCTCATCTGCTTCTAGTCTTTATCACGACCGACAGACAAGAGTATTCAACAGCTATCCTCGGTACGGGAGAGTGGGTGAGGAAGATGTTGATCTAGACTCTCAATGGTTACACTTTGAAATACAGATTAATTACACCAAGGTGAAGCTAATATTTTGTGGTAATACGCTAGTACGTACAACTTACATATCTAGTCAACATTACACCACTGACTTTTTTATTAATAATTAGATGCCGTGTGGTCATTTTAATAGTTAACGTATAAAAAATTGAGACAAAACATGTTCATTCTCCTCGTTTACTTCTTAATGTATTCGGGCTTAAAAAAGATTTCAAGAGCAGAAAGTACCCCAAAACGGGAGAAGGGCCAAAGCCAGTGGAGGGTATATAGTTGGCAGGGAAGAGCTTTCTTGCAGAACATGTAAAAAGTACACCCAAGCAAAGTCACAACTTTGAAAGAAACCACGTTCAATTTGTTATTACTCTCAAAAGCAATGGATCAAAATTAAAACCTAACATTGTTCACAACAAGATCACCTGCCTTGCTTTGGTGATCCATAAGAGAGCACAGGCCCATATAACACTATAATTATCATAACATTTATATTTACAGAAACAGTCAAATCTTATCTTTATCATTCTTAGTGTAACATTATAGACTCTATCATTTTCAAAATGTAATACAAGAAAATAGATACATTGTGTGATTGATCTTGGTTCGTAAATATGACAAATACTGAAAAATTTTATTTGTCATCAGATATGTTTTGTGAAAAGATGCCGTTATGTTCATTGCAGGCCCACAGAAAATTTGTTCATACCTTCATATCAGCTGCAACTGTTCATTCTTGTGTTTTGCTATTTATTTTGGTTCTTCATCGAGTATTTCCCACACTGTGAATGTCAGTTTTTTTCTTAACGATGTTTTCTACAAAATGGTTGCATTGAGTGGAGAGCAAGTCAGTTACAAACTTGAAGAGGTAGAGAGAGAATTTTATCAAGCTTGTTACTTATGCCCTACTTGCGCCGGCTACCTGGCAGGTGTAAAAGTGGAGTGCACTGCGATCAACTTTATGACTTGTATGGCATCTTTGATCCATCGCAGCAACCAGCATAAATATTTATGCCCGGAGTCACTTAGGCATAGAACTTACGACTCGCCAGTGCACCTGGGCTCTGATGTCATAAATAAACCGCTCTTTGTTTTGTTACGTTTCCATTCCCATAGCTATGCCGTCAGGCCAGATATTATTGCAATGTATTCCCAGGTGCGTATTCCATCGTACAATCGAGATTGTGTCTGCTTTGTGTGGATTAAAGGTGATAAAGTGATCTACTTACAAATGTCAACCATCTTTTTGACGGTGTCTGGAGTCCATGTTTGATTGCTTATGCTCTCTGCAGAAAGGATTTTGCAGACCCGAATGTAGATCCTTTTGTGAGAGATGACATTTTCATAAATATGTATGCCAATGACATCACTTGCTCTGTATCTTGCAAGAGTGACGCACACAGAGTTGTCATAAGAGTTCCTCCAGTTTCACATTCCACTTAACAAAGTTTGCCACACAAGACCAGCAATGGAAGAAATTCCTATTGCACAAAGTGCAAATAAAATGCACAATTATCCCCCGCCGACTGCTGGGAAAACACTTGTTATAACATGCAATACCCACAAAGACGCCTTTTCTTTTTTTTTTAAGAATGCCAAACCAGGTGACATCACACCACGCACTATGCTGAGCCTCTTGTCATCTGTTTCTTGCCATATGCTGATGAGCAAAAGCCTCGTGGCTGGTAGATGCTGTCCAAGTTGCTGAAATCTATGCTATTATATGCAATAAATTGGGTCTGAAAGGTGTACCAGTGTACTTATGGACCATTTCCATGATATTTCTAGGCTGCATATCTAATGACTCACGTAAACTCCGCACATTTGTTGAAAACAAAGCTAGTGCCTGCATCACATTTCATCCCATAAAATCCTGCTGACCTACTCACCAAGCATAGGTCATTGTTTCAGGAGCGTGTAATTCAGTTATGGAAACATCGTCCATCTTGGTTTTCATATCAAACATTGTTCTGGTTACGTGAGGATCAGCATTCATTCCCTGTTCTAGGATATGACCCTGAAATCAAGATAACCCTAACCAGTGTAGCTGAACAAAAATATTATAATTGGTTACAGAGGATATAAAAACATTTCTCTTCATTTTCATGGGTTAGCATGTTACGATCTATATCATGGTTGCATAAATTTGCAATATAAACAGTAAGACATAACCAGGTGTTTATTAATGGGCCATTGTGACCATCGCGTGTTTTGTTGCTAAAACATGTTCAGATGGAAACGCATGCACAAGAGAAGAACGATCTTGTAAATAGTAGGATTTTGCGTAAATCGAGCTCCATCTTAACATTAATTCATTCCTGGATAAAGATGGTTTGACGAGCTTGGGTGGGGGAAGGGCAGGATGGGACATCATCCAGTAATTTTTCCCCATGAACACCCTGTGACTCTGGCCATTGTCACAATTATCAAGCATGTGGACAGTTCGTGGTTGATAGGATTGGAGTTTGATCAGAGCTAGGTATTTAATAGTTAAGGCTTCCAGATTGATAAAGCCTATCTTGCACAGGTTCATCCCCTGTAAGAAAGGCTTATTGTGAAGCCTTTAGTTGTATTGGCTTGGACACTTTTGGGCCATATCTTATGGAACAATAAAGTTCTGAGAGAAAGTGATTTTCATATACATACATGCGAGTCAAGTCGCGCCATACGTATAGATATGTTTTACCCACTGGATGCTGAATCTTTTTATAAATGCTTTCCGCCGTTTTATAGCTCATAGAGGTTTCTACTAAGGTATTTAGTGATAACAGAACAAATTTCTCACAAGCTAAAAAAAGATACGAGATGCTTCCTTACATCTGTCGAAGGATACATTACAACCTCACACTGTTTGTCGAGGCATTGAGTGGTCTTTTAACCCACCATGGGCACCACATTTTGGACGGATCTTTGGGAGATTAGTATAACTGATAAAGCCAGTCTTTTGAACCATCTTACCTAATGATAGCCATTTTACTGACGAAATATTGGTGACCATAGTCTGTGAGGCGAAACCATAATAAACACCCTGCCATTTACCAAATTATGTGAAGACCCCTACCATCTCTTTTGATATTTCAACATGACGCTTATCAGCCTCCTGTAAAGGTTTAGCTGCAGATGCTTGCCATAGAGGGTGGCATTAGGTACAGTATTTAACACATGACTGGTGGTCTCATTTTGTTTGCAAGTACATTCCGCGACAGCATAGATGATCCAAATGGAGAGTAACTACTAAGGATATTAAGGCCAGAGAGCTAGTCATGATCATGGATACTGCTTAACCACCGGATCTTTGGCCTCTTGCTTTTATCAAGGAGGCTTTGTTGGTCGCAACGGTAGAGTACGTTGGGCTTAACTTAAACATGAGTCATTGAATTACACAGACTGATTACCCATCTTATGTGCCTGAAATTGGACTATGGTTTCCAAAATGACCATTAAATTATTTGTTCTGTTGAGTAGATCCTGTCGTATTGAAACTGGTACAATCTTGTCCTAAGTCATGTGTTTTTGAGGATATTATTTATCCATTTTCACTTGCCGAGTCGATGCTAATACTGCACTTGGTGCAAGCAGGTTTTCTGTTCATGGTGAATATAGATATTTCACCTGCATCTAGGATGTAGGCATAACTTAAATCCATCCTTATGTTGTGCATGCTTCACTGTATAATAATCTTTATTTGAAGTCGAGTGGCACAATTATATTAAACATTTGCTCTGAAGCACTATGATGCGACAGTAAAATAGGAAAATAAAAGATGGACAGGACCTGTACCATGAAACCACATATGAAAACATATTTACAGACAGTAAATCATAAAATGACAAAAAGATCAGGGGTTTTGCTGATCAGTAGACAGCTCAGTCCCTGGTTTTGTACAGAACACAGATAGAACAGGGGCACTTGTGGGCAAGCCATACTTGGGTTAGTTTCCTTAACTGACTTAAGTTTGTTGATTCCTTGTGACAGGCAAACTGTTCCATAGCTTGGCCCATTAATACTTTTGCCAACTGTTGCTATATGTCGTGGTATTGTAAGCAAGCTGCTGTACTTTTATGTTATCGCGTAAGCTGTCTCTATTTTCCTTTTTCACATACATATCATTCAAAAATGGTAAGCTGTCATGAGATAAAATTTTTTAGTGTTCTTTAAATAGTTTACTTACTTTGTTTAAATACAGGGAAAGGTTCTAAGCCAGTAGTACTAGGTTTCGGTACAATGACATAGAACCATTATAGACAGAACAAAGGGCTCTTTCCTGAATCTTTTTCATCTTAATTTTATCTACATGACCACGTATGTGCAATGCTTGGGGGCAATAATTGAAGTTTGATAGGATAAAAGCATGAACAATTTTGAGCTTTCCCTTTTTATGCAGCACATGAGCAAACCTTCTTAGAACATTTATCTGTTTAGCAGCCCTCTTACATACATGGGACGTGTGATCATGAAACTTAAGTTTATTGTCGTAACAGACACCTGATAATATCACACATGTCTCAGAAATAATAGTGACACCATCAATTTCGAACGAAAAGTCATTTACAATTTGATTTGACATTTGAGGAGAGAGAATCATGGCTTGAAATTTATCAGGATTCGCATTCATATCATTATCTTTGAACCACGAAATAGCAATATTTTCAGTGTTTTGCAAAGATAATTTGACATTATGTGGAAAGCTGCCATGATTAGATATAATATTTAATGTATTTTATTACTGAATAGTAAAATGTACATCCAGACATGTACATGTGTACCTAGATTTACCATAGATTATACAGCATGAAGGAGTGTAGAGCGTAGGGAAAAGAAGAAATAGGAACGCAGGGCAAGACAGAGGGAACCTGTGGTGCATGCACCTGTCAAATTAAGTGAATGCAATAAATTACATAGTTAATTTTCAGCTTAAGGGAGTTGTGGGGTTGTTTTAACATGTATATTGATGCATCTTCATAACTGAAACAACGTTTGATCATTTTTCTCATTAAACTTTTGAAAAAAAAAAGAAAAAGGAAAGGAAACATGATACCAAAACTCAAAATGACACACTTCATAATATGGGCAACTTCTACCGACAGACCATGCCAAAAGACCACATGCTTACCAAAGACCCTTTAAGTTGACAAGGGTAACATGCAGCAAAAGCCAAGGTGACCCCAAAGAAACACATGTTATTTAATCCATGTATATACATATATGTATGTATGTATATATATATATATATATATATATATATATATATATATATATATATATATATATATATATATATATATATATATATATATATATATATATATATATATATACATGTAGGCAGTACAGACCCTACTTTCAGGTATTGACCTTCTGTAGGGCCCAACAACACCAACTTCTCCTGATTGTTGTACTGCCGGAAATTACATGGGACTCAAATACTATCACAGGAATTTTACGGCACTGCTTCTCCTGGATGGATTTCCAGATGGTCAATGTTGCACCTGGGTATTATCAGTAATGCTCGACAATGGAAAGAAGTGCTACCTATCAAATGACTCCACCTCAGGCCCCTTCATCCCCAAAAATGATTATTATTTCTTTTCATGTATAATGTTATTATCAATTTCAAGACATTTATATACCATAACCTTAACTCCTGAAAATACTTTTCAAATTTTCAGGATGGCTGGAAGCAGTCACTTCTACAAGCCACGGTAGCGATATATTTCCTGGCTTCAAAAAAACATCATCATGGGGAACTTTGAAAACGTCACTTTAATAAATAAATAAATGAAATAAAATAAACAAATAAATAAATAAATAAATAAATAAATAAATAAATAAATAAATAAATAAATAAATAAATTAATTAATGAATTAATTAATTAATTAATTAATAACCAAACAAATAAATACATAAATAAAGAAAAAACAGATATATTACAAAATACAAGGGTTTGTAACCTTATTATACACATTGTATTTGTTGTTAACAACAAGCGAATATTTTCTTTTAATTAAATGCACAAAGTATAGGTATTGTTATAAACAATGACAGACCATTTGATTGCCTTTTTATAGGCCGAATATATAAAATTAATCTGTATTAATCAATCCTGTCTTTCATATGCTTGTTCATTCCTTAGCAGATCTGAAATCGGCATAGGCCTTGGTCCTAGCACCCGACTTTTTTCGTTTCCTTACACGCTCAGCAGCATATTACCTAGCAGCCCATCGATCCTCTTGTTGGGAAAGGATGTTTATCTTTATTACTTCTTCAGCCTGCTTGTCACTCACCGAGGTTTCGCTTGAAAGAATATTTCAAGTAGCTTTTAAGATCTCTAAGTTATAAGCACTGATATTTTCACACATCCAAGTATGTTCTTTCCAGTCGCTTGTCATCTAATACACTCATGCTTGTACTTAATACCAACTTGTCAGTGACGCATCATTATGAAAATATCAAACCCAACAAAACCGGGCTCTTTCTTCTCCGTCCTTCTTTCTTTCTCTACTCCACGCAATACATATACACATGTATGCCTGCAACTGGTGGGCTTGCAGGCATAGGCCCGTTCAAGCATACAATTGAACACAAAACCCAGGTTTGAAAACTTTTAGGCACGATGCCGACAAAATATTGTGGTTTTCCCCGTATTTTTAACTGAATGAACAACTGCAAACATAGCTTCTCCTGTGTTACAAAGAGAAAAATATACCTGGGACACGGGTACTTCCCTTGATGGGGCTTATAGGCCTATGTTTAGAAAAGAGCACTTTGTTGATATTTAGCACTAGTGGACGAAATTTTAAACACGACAAAAGTGAAGGGGGGGGGGGGCAGGGCAAAAAATGTTTACTGACAGGGACACGATGACCAGTCCCCAGTGGTTAAAGTTGGGTGGCGACATTTTGTGTGATGAAATAATTCTTGACAAACCAAATGTTTACCATCCCAAGACTTTATGTTAGGCTGAAAAGATAATGAACTTAAGCACACCGATATTATAACCAGGGGTGAACAGATTGTTTTTCAAACTCATTCCATCCATAGGGACCACACAGGTCCTTCTGGTAAATCAAAGTTCTCTTTGGTCTGATCACAGTAAATTTTTTTGTTGTTGTAATTTTCCATTACAATTCTGTCAACAAAATGGTATGATATTAAGGTAAAACCAAGGTCGTGTGCATACCCGCTGGTCATATCTGTGTCTCATTATTGAGGTGAGAGGGAGCGGGTTATCATGCAGCCTTCCTTCTTTAAAAAAAAATCCATTATTGAAAACTGGCGAACCAGTTCCATGTAAGCATAGAATCTACATGAGTGCAACCTTCCTTGTTGAGCCTTGCTTTTCCATTCTTCACTTACATGTAGACTGATCTCATGTGTTATTTAACAACTCATACCAGTTCCTAAAAAAATATTCATACACCAGTTTACTTCTACAAGTCGAATCATAAGGTGGACCAGGTCTGTTTGGGATGGCTTCATTGGGAATAATTCTGTCTTAGTGACTACACATGGGGCCTTAAGGCCTACAAAAATGTATTTCGTAGTGCGGCAAGGAACACTCAGAAAAGACATTTATTCTTACTTTTGATGTCGGGCACAGCCATCAAAAGCAATCCAATGTTTTTAGTTTTAACGTTTTTCAGCGTTCACCCTTCATATTGTTGGTAAAGTTTCTCTGGCTTCTCATAGAAAGCTGGCAATGAAATTTACGTGTTATAGTTTGGGGGGGGGTTGTTTTTTTTTTTTTTTTTTTATTAATTTATTTCACATTAATTACAAATATGAAAAAAATATCATGTTAAGCTACATGTTGTTTTTTTGCACAGAGAGCAAACATTTTATATGCAAAACCAAAGAAGACAAAACAAACGATGTCTATGATAAACAGGTTAAATGATGACAAATACCAACTTATGATTCACTCTCTTGTGAGGAAAGGACGACAAATCTGTCAGTAATTCAATAATTAATTTTTAAAATGTGACATATAAAAGACACAGTCACAACTTTTAAAAATTATTCATGTTCAATTAGTAGGGAAAAAGCAAAAGGAGGAGAGGGGAGGAGAGGAAATCACGGGAAGGGAAGGCAAAGGGAAGGAAATAACTAAATACATAAAAATAAAAAGTTATGAAAGCAAAGCTTAATCACTCACAATGAAAATTACAGGTTCCTAAGATGGAATTTACCCTCCCTCATCGGTAGCAAAACGTCGCCAAATAAGTGCATGCCAACATATTTATTGTAGGAGATATAAACCATACACATATGGCAAAATCTTGAGCATTTTTGTATTTGGTTGCAATAAACCAATAATGTTGTTTTACAAATCAAATATATGGTGTTTACTGCTCCTCAGAATTTTGGTAAACTGTGAGGCCCAGTCGTACCTAAAAGCTTCTCCAGATTCTGTGCTCCTTCATGACGTCATAAAACAGCTAAATTAAACATATTTTATGATATCTATTCGTCACAGTTTACTCAAAACACGAGAAGTCTTTTAAGCTTTTTTTTTTTACCTGACTAGTGCAGCGTCTTTTCAATTCAATGCACGGTTGTATTTGCCAACTCCCAAATGCGGGAGACAGCAATTACCTATTCACTTTTATCAACAGTAATACTGTGGTAATTGTTATTTTTCAAGGAATTTGTGGGTCTTAAAACGCTGTTGAATTTCCTTTGGAAATTCTGAATGAAATTCAGAAGAAAGGCAATGACTTTTGTTGATACTCAACATAAAGCGTCACACGCTTTCATGATTTCCTCTTGTCTTCCATGGTTATTCTATTCCCTAAGTAGCGTAGAACAAATCTCAGTTTCAGATGGCTATGCACTTTGAGGATTACTCAGACCAACCTTTTCTCTTGGATATAACTACCCAAATGGTGAACAAGTGAAATGTAGGATGGTGTTACAGGACCAACAAGCAAGCTTTACACTCAGAAACTTGACGCTGATATGTCCATGCTCGGGATGCTGCCAGCATTTGTATTTATTTTGTGCTCATATAAATTAATGCAGGTGATTTTTCAGTAGTTATTGTGGTTCACCCAGGGTGTATCAAAGAAAACTGTTCACTTAGTCCAATACACATAAATCCCAGCAACCAGCAGAATAAATGCATTTCAGAGGAGTCCAATATGCGTCATCTTGTTTTGTTTTAAATGTCTATTTCAATATCATTCCTTGTGTGAAGTTTCTAATATATAACCAAGCTCCTGTAATGTTTTTAGCCTCTTTTTCAGTATCAACTTAGTACAATATATTTCACAATTATTCTAAAATAATCCACTCTCGTCGCAAAACTAAGTTAAAGTCATTAATAGTACCTAGTCGATTTGCACTGGACGAGATCTAAATATCCCACAACTGTGGCAGGTTCAACTCAATCCTTTTATAAATATAAAATTACATATTTTTAAACGCATTTTAGGTTTTAATTCCTGTCAAATTATAGGAAGTGCTACTAGTGTCATATGCAACTGATATATGGCCCCCTTTAGAATTGCACTGAATTTCATGTACAAAAGAAATAAAGATGCTGGAGCGGTCACAGGATTTTTCATTTTGGCCCATTAATTGCATATAGCTGTAGGTGGCGCCACCAATATCGAACTCAATCTACAATTTCAAAGAGCAGTACATTCTGAAAGTTGCTTGAGGAAAATCTGAAAACTGTGGACTGTAATGCATCCGCAAGGAAAATTTTATAATCACACTGATGGACACACACCTGGCCAGACGGACCAACATCAGCAATAAAAAGCACCTTTACATTTGTCACAAGTAAGAAGTCGACAGTAAAGGCCTTTGTGTCGAGTAGAACTGTTCACAAGGGCTTCTACATGATAAACAGAAAAGAAAGACAAAGTCAGCCACAAAACAGTTTTATTTTTTGGTGCTCCTTTCATGCTGGGGACTTACATATGTATAGCCCCCCCCCCCCCACACACACACACACACACTTGGAACAACTCCGAATACAGTACCTGTACTGCATAAAATAAGCTGGGCCGTGTCAATCATGGCATTCATTCATACTGGCTTCCATTGAACCATTCGTTTCAGGAATGGGAATTTGGTGCAGTTGGTATGTGCGTTTCCCATTTTCTGCTTGATGATTGGTGCCTTAGGTGCTGGTTCGAGACCTCTCCATTCTGTGGTCACAAAGCATATACCCACATACTAAAGGGCGATGATTACAAAGGTAAGATACAACCAGGTGCGCATATCTATTTTAATAGAAACAAGAGATGATTTATCACAGCAGGTTTTGTTTCATATATGTATTTGTTTTCCAACATGCATATTACCAAGCACTATTCTTTGTTTAAGCTGTATATGTGCAGTATAACTGGCGTGATTAAAGGATACTTCAGTAATGCAATGTAGTGGCTATGCCCTTCCATATTTACCTTACAACTGCAGAAAACGTCTGTCATTGGGGCATGTTGTACACAATGCACACAACAGGATGCGTCTATGAAAGCAGTTTTTTTGGTGAATGGTACCTTCAGATATCTCATTAACAGTCTGTATTAATATGAACTGCAGGGGGCTGCTAAGCCTGCCTCTTTGTGTCCGTCATGCCTTCATTCCCGATTCCCCGGAATACAGAGACAAAAATTACATACATGTGTTCATAGCACAGCATGAAACTAGACCTGCCGATGGGGCATGGAAAACCCAGCAAAGATTTTATACTTATCAAACTGGCTATGTGTAAATTATCCAGAATCTGATGGCATTAAATTGTCTGTATGAGGAGAAAAAACATCGATTGAATAGACAGAAGCAAATTGAGGGAAGATATGCCATCTGGCGACAACAAATAGTGTCTAAATGCTAGAAATGAAGCAGTAGTATTGGGCCAAAACAATTTGAAGGACTTCTACCTATTATGTTTAAGTCTTGTAACCTTTCTTTTGGGTGGTACAATTTACTACAGGTTTTCCCTAATGCCATTGATCAATTACATATAGTTCTTAAAGCACTATCATTTCGAGATATAACAATAATCAATGAATATCTTGGTCTAACTTATTCTGAACACAGATTTCCACTTTTTATTTTTGGTGAAATTGTGTTGGAGCAAATGCATCAATTCAGATTCTCAAAAGAAATAATTTGATCAAATGTATTGCATCATTCCATTCCAGTCCAAAATTATGATTCACTGAACATCCAGCTCCTTTCAAAAAGAAATGTCTTCGTAACATGATTCCCATGGAATGTAAAATAGAAGAGCCCCCATTATTTTCTATAATTATGGCAATAATATTGACAAAGTACCATGACTTACAAGAAACTTCTGGCTTCTGTCACGCTCGAGGATATCGCAGCTAGCCAAAATTGTAACTGTATGTCTAGCAATCAATATTCCAATGTCGTTGATACATACCACTAACATGTACTTACAGGTAATTTGGATATAACACAAAAAATGAGTTTAAAAAAAATCACCCAAAAAGGTACAAAATTCGGATAGGTCCGAAGTTGAATGTTGACAGTATTTTTCAGGATACATGTAATGCTTTTCATTACTACTGCATGAAGTTGACAGTTGACAGTTGCTTTATTCGGTCTAAGTATATATTGTGTACATAGTATAGTCTTCAGATGTTTAAACCGGGAGACTCTGCACTAAGACTCCAGTGAGTCGCTGTCGTGCAGGCCACCCTCAAGATACATAAATTTATAACAGTACTTAACAATGATTCATACACTGCACGCAAAATAAATTTAAGTAGACCAAACGACAGAAGAAATATATAGAGTTTAAATGATTATGGCTTATTACATATATGACAGTTAATGTTACAGTTGGTCTCATAATTGTTAACAATATAATTCTTAGCATACTGCGAGAAACCTTTAAAAGAGTGAGTGTCGATCTTTGTCATGACTATCTCCGGTAAGTAATTTTCATTAATTAAGTCTGGTATTTTATGTCTAATACATGATCGATTAAATTTTTAAGTCTGGTATTTTATGTCTAATACATGATCGATTAAATTTAGCATGAAGTGGGTTTGAAATAAAGAATAAAATTTCGGAAATTTGAACGATAGTTATAAGACTTGAAAAGAGCCTTTGGCAATTAAATTTATCATTACAAACAACACATGAAGAATTTAGTATAGTACATTTAAAGCAGCTTATGGTTTCGAAAAAAGTAAAAAAAGTACAACAAAGATCTGTTATCCCTAACATTGATAAGGCAGGAGCAATTTTGGGATCATCCTTAAAAACAGTATCTGAATGTTTTGAAAAAAAAATGGCATAAGCACTATTTCAGACATAAGAGTAAATAACATATATAAAGTACACAAACAACCCATTGATAATTTGACATATACATAAGGCTGGGATGAAAGGAAATATTAATACCAAAATTTTTTTTAGAGGACTATTGTATTCCATGTTTGTTTTGGATACCGAGGTTACATAGCAACAATTTTATATAGAAATTGATAGCTGGTGCTTCAGAATTTACAAAAAAACAACTATCAAAGGAATTAACAGTGTGTTTGACTGCAATTCGGAATCATTTTCTTAAATACTGCAATGTGCTTCCTAGAAACTGTGAAATAAATTGACTTTGGAGTATTGGCACTTCTTCCGAGTTTGAATCTGAAATTAAAGATGTAAAAGCAAAATGTAGCACATTGTTTACTTTCGATGCTGTACACAAATCTACCCATAAATGAAGTCAGGAGTTTTCTTTCAGAATTAAGAGTTGACAACTAAATAAAACTTGATTTTTTGGAGACTTTCATCAGGAGGAGTAGGTGTCATCATGGTGCTAGAAAACATGTCCTCAATAGTTACCCACTAAAGACCCTTTAAGTTACTTGGGCTAATCCAGCCTATGTTATAAGTCTACAGAACGTGACAATCGTACTTCCATGTGTATATACTTTAGACAGTGGCTGGTTAGCTTTTGGAGTGCAGAGAGTTCGGACTATGAAGTAGGGTAATGACTATCAGGAAGTGGCTTTGGATGAAAAGAGACAAATATCTGTGTGATCTACAAACACACACAAACAAACACACACACACACACACACACACACAAATACACACACGCAAATACACACACACCACACACAAATATGTATATATATATATATAAAAGCTAAATAATGATACCTTGGTGTTTTACTGCCCTTTTAATAATTCTAAATTGATTGATTATTCATTTTCATAATCGAAATACATATGTGTTCAAAGTTTCACTTGACACGGAAGAAAGATATATGGCAAAGTTTTCGTGTTTCTGGTCTTGGGTGGAACAAGGTTGCTTTCCTATGCCCACATACATAATATTTGTGCATCTGGGCATTGAAATCAAATGTATCACGGGTGAAGTGTGTACTGGTGGGTTCCATAGGCAGCCTCTGTGTTTCTAACACATGCACGTATTGTTGTCTCTGCTACTTGCCAAACAGGCAGGAATGTATAGAGGATAACGTCTATGCAGTTGTGAGCTATTAAATGAACCTCAGTCTTGCCATATGTTGGCTTCATGTTGTGTGACCCACAGATCACTCAGTTCTAATTCAGAAATCTTAATATTTTCAATGTATCATTATTGTGTTGCCTTGCTGTAATATGATGAACCCACGTCAGCTTTATTAGCAATAAACATTGTTGAAAGAGAATAGTACATTGTCAAAGATTTGCATACGGAAACCATCTACGTCAGTGTAAAAAACCTCTATTGCAACCAGCATTCTAGGTTCATTCAAATAATCATGGAGGGTTTGTTACAGCTTAAATTTAGGTCAATAATATTATATACCACACAGCATATCATCGCAATACCAGTATGTGGTTGGCACCCAGTTACTAAAATGCGATGTTTAGTGCACTCCGTATATTGACATAAGACACAAATTAATCTTCAAATGAAAATCCTTTATATAATTTAAAGAAGTTAGAGGAAACACATTGTAATATTTGTCCTCTCACCCGGCATTATTGACCCCTCACCCGAACTTTTTTAACCTCCGTCAAAACAAATAGATCCCGTATCTCTATGTCAAAAGTTCATATGTACATGTGATGTTGTATAATTCTGTTGTTCCTTTTTTTCCTTATGATTTTGAAACTGTTGTGCTATGTATCATTTTGTATTTGTGTGTACTCTGCTGTATTTCTATTTTCATTATACGTGTATTTGTCAAAATACCATGCACTTTGTTTTATGGTGCAGTCAATAAAGTTTATTCCACATGTACATCACACGTCAAAAGGCCTGTTCAAAAATTTCTTACATCAGGTTTTCTTTAAGATCTGATGACCTATTACTAAAAACAATTGTACCTTTTGGTACTCTTGTTAGCTAGGCAAGAGAGAATAACCAAGACGAGTGTCACATACACAATTATTTCCTGGTTGACGTTAATACTGATGCTAATAAAAACGGCTGTGTGAATTGCGAAATTTTAATCAACGAGCTTCATTATCGACGTACATTTTCATAAGTGTACGATTAACAAGAATAGTTACCTAATCATTTGTTTTCGTTGTAGGTTATTTCTTATGAATATATTACCAAACCCTTTCCTTCCCAACAAATCAAACTCTGAAAGCGGTGAGAGTACAAAAGACACAAATGTAAAGATACAAGTTTTATACTTATGTTGATTTAAAAAACAGGACTTGTGTAAATACCTTCTTGTTGCTCGAATCAACAAGGCCACAAGTGTTTCCAAATCAAGAATCCACCAGTATCCTTTCTCGACAAAAGAATACGTCGTCTATTAAATTATAATATTCACAATGTCTTAAGACGTGACACTAATAGCGCTTTCAATGTGCTAACTACATTTAGGAGATCTACAGTAAAGAAACAAAAATGTGAAAAGGAAACCTTGCACAAATTTCTGAGTAATATTTCTGAATGAATAAGGAACGTAAATTGTCATTGTGTCACAATCAAAGCAGGTGCTTGGGAGCAATTATATATGACTGACAGCCTGTATGCTGTCTCTTCAATTCACTTAATTGCTCAACGGTAAATACCACAAGTATTATTGTTTTGGCAACATCGAAGCTTACTCAGTGGGTAATCACTGCTCAGCATCCTGCTTGCTGAGAGTGGGTTTATCATCAGCATTGCCAGTGTTTGTGAAATATGACACATCTGTTGTGCAATGCCCTTTTATGGGTGCACGGTTGGCTGAGCTGCAACACACTTGCCTTTCACCTCTGTGACCCGGCTGGGGAAGCAGATGAAAAGAGTTCCTACCATTCTGACTGTGCATTGTGGTTTTATCCCAATGCGTCGGTTTCCTCAACCAAACAAGTAGGTAAGAAAGTACATGCCACCATCTGTGACATGGGGAGTGATTAATTTAGGCTTGGCCTGTTTCGCAATCCATGCAGAAGATACGGGTCGATACTTTTTAATGCCGTTTTAGTTGGTTTGTCCCTTGAAAATATGTAAATACTGATTGACAACTTAATGTCTAATTTTGATATTTGGTATCTTATATTTCTTCGTACTTTTGCATTCAATTACCCTTCTCTAATCCCACAATGTTGTCTTCAATGGACTGGTGCACAACTGACCATGTTTTTGTGTTATACATATACTGCTGAGCAGATCTAAAAAGCTAAGCTACAGAAAATCACACATATAAGCACAATACATAGTTTTAACAGTGACACAGAATGAACATGCTTACATGGAAAGTGGTATTTGCTACAGTATTCAAAATCTCGTTATTAGTACAGCAGACTTTGAAGAAGGCGTGCAACCGTTTGCAATTTTGGTGATCATCATTTAAGTCATCGCAAATTGTATGCAGGAAGCCACTGTGGCTTGTGTAGGGATGTTTCCAAAACTAGCCTAATTGTCTTGCGACAGCAATGAGGAACATTTCAAAACTTTGTCTGGCGAAATCCTACAAATGGCTACCATAATAAGGTATACTAGGTGTCTTGAACAATTTATATTTTGTCTTCAAACACACATGCCTAAACTAGCAATCAGCGCTAAACCTTCAAATATGATCCTGTTTATTTTCAGTCTTTGCATGTATTTCGATATTTGCTCATTAATATTTGTGAAAGATACATTCTTGTATCTATACCCATTTATATATAATTTGAAAAAACACGAGCCAGTCAATCAGTTCAAGGACATGACTTCAGGCTCACTCGGATTGAACAGTACCTTTTATTCTTCAGAAAATACTTAGTAAGAAACTTAGTCATCGATGTGAGAGTGGAACTTATGACATTTATAATAGGTACAACACAGAGCTTGCCTGTGGGATCTGAAATGCCCGAGTGAACGGCCTAAATAGCCCATTTTTATGCCTCATTTTCACAAACGCATCCTTGTCACTTTACAATAAAACTTACATCACAATAAAGGCCTAAATCTTTTCTTTATTGCCGTGGTGTTGCTATTTTCATTGATATGCATGTTTTTTTATTGAGCGGGATGTGAATAAGTGACATTTTCAGTGCTTAAACACCTTTCTCGCGTGTGTGGGCAATGGCCAAATTTGCCCTTTCCTTTGTTTCGGTCAGCGTCATTTTCCGAATGAGTGATAAAATACAAAATTGCCATAGATAAAAAGAACAGATTCTAAGCTTTATTTTCGTATAAAAAACTTACGCGTTCCCCTAGTAAAGGTTACAAAAAATAAATTGAAAACTTTCAAAATATTAGAAAAATAGCACATGATAAATTTGTATATGGCTAAAAAGCTTAATTGAAGCAGAAGAATTTGAAAAAATGAGTTTGTAATATGCACCGCAAAAATACGTTGTTAATTTTTGTAACTAGCTCAGCTTGCCTAAAGCGAGCAAGGAGTTCCGCCATTTTTTCGTGTCGCCAGCTTTACTGCACAGAACATCAACATGGATCACATCTCCGAAATCCCCTGGACAGTTTGGTATGAGATTGGTAAGTTTTATCGAGTATACATGATACAATGTTCTGGTGACTTTTCAGAGATATCTTTCCTTATTTTAGCGACAAAATTTAGTCTGAAGTGTAACGCGTGTAATTCCATTGACTCGATTAAACTGATTAATCGGTGCTGTGGAGAGCAGACTTCATCACCTTGTGCGTCGTTTTACACACGATCTAGATTGAATCATGCTTCTAAACAAATAACTTTGTTTTATAAGAGTGTTACAAATAATACAGGCATCAAATTGTATTAGAATTCGATAATTTTATAAACAAAGCAGGTCTTCACAAATTTTTGGGTCAATGAAAAATGTAAAATCCAACAGGGCAGATGTGCCATGTCGTGATGTAAACAAACTGAGCCGTCACAAATCGCACTCCCCTTTTTGTTTGATTTTTGTGAATTCTTAGCAGTAAAGTTAGCTTTAAATACCAGCAGTCTGCTGTTGTACCATGTTCAAATAAAATTCAATGTTTTCATGTGACATTTCGAATAAGGATTAAGGTGTGACGAAGAAATTTCCAGAGTTGTGCTTTTATGGTTATCCCAAGTCAGGGTACAATTTGTGTTTTAGAATTGGTTAAGCATGTTTTACTACACAAATGCAAAATAAATAACTCTATATGTTACAAAACAAGACTTGCTTAGCATGAATTTAATTTCCATCATAAAATTGCTATGTGTTTTGCCGGGACCAGGTTGACCAGTGGCTAGGTAGGTTTATTTCCCGCCTATCCCAGGAAGAAAGCAAGGCATCTGGTGGAAGCAGCTGTCCAGGGCATGCTTAAGTGTCCTGTGAGTCAAAGAAAGACAGTCTTTCCGGCACACCTCATTGGACCTGGATATTATTGGTGTGCATTTTTTGTTTTGTTTTGTTTTGTTTAGTATATATACATATATATATATATATATATATATATATATATATATATATATATATATATATATATATATATATACAGTGACACAACAAATCAATGAATGTTGATTTATTAAACAGAAAAAAAGAAAAGAAAAGAAAGAAAGAAACCAGGCCTCACCTGTCCAAAATAGGAAAAGAAAAGAACATGGATAGGTTCAGGCCAAAATTATTTTAATTTTAAAAAGAGTATTTGGTTGGATGAGAATAAATTTATCTCAAACAAATTATAAAAAGTGTAGAAGACTGAGGTGTATGTGTGCTATGTTCTTATTATTAAAATATGAAGGTTATATCATTTGATAAATATGTGAAATTAATTTTCTGTGTCTTCTTTCTTTTCATGACCGCAGAGCAAACCAGCCGGCTTGACCCACAGTGTTTTCCGTGATGTGGATTTCCAGCTGGTGCAGTGTGCCAGGGGTGATGTGACAAGGGGACGTCTTCGAGAGCTATCAACATAGTATACATTAGACCTCCTTAAAATAGTTGATTTAGTATGGCCACGAATGTTAAGTGCGAGCCAACTAAAAACAGAGATTTCAAAGATAAAGACAAAACTAGAAAAAAATTTCTGAAGGACTCTCACAGAAATTATAATAAAGCAGAACTGTATGTACGAGAAACATTTTGCTAAAATCAAGAAGAGGTAAATAGTCATGTCGAAAAAGAGACTGTTGGCCATGTTTTGTCTGAGTTATGTAAAAAAAATAGACAGGGAGCTGCATGGAAAAAAGGTATGAACATGGGTATCCATTTACTGAGAGTGTTGAAATGTGTGTTATGAAACTAATCGGTGAGTTGGATTTACTGGGGCAAAAGTTGGTGCTGTCATCCAAAGTGTGTCCAATTGGTTGTTCCATTAAACTCTAGAGTCATTACCACCTGCAGCAAAAGTGACTTCAATGGCACATCTGGGGCTCCTGTTCTTGCTAAAAATCAGGTAGCTGAGACACTTGTTGAGTCAGAACATTTTGATTTGCATGGGGATGGGACTACATACAATTGAAATGAAATGGTTGGTCATTAAGTATCTTTGAACTCAGGTGGAACTCTCCCTGTAGGTTTTATTCCTGTTGCAGTAAAGGATAGTGTTACTCTGTTGGATAAAACAGTCATAATGATGCCCAATTTTTCTGCAGAGGATGATGCAGAAAATCAAGAAAGGATGTTTAAAGACATTTTGAAGAAAAGGAAGAAACAATGTGAATGAAAGTAAATGTACTTAAACACATCAATTGAAGAGCTTTACTAGTGTTTTTTCATTTAATTTGAGATGATTATTTCAAAATTCTATGTTTATGTGATAATCTAAAGGCAAATTAAATGAAAAAGGAATCCTGACCCCCACATGTCTAAAGACTGGGCTCATTTTTACAGGGATAAAAGTTTTGCCGTTAGTGTTACCTCTTGGTCTCTGAATACATTACTGCACATAAATTTTGGAAAACTTTATGGTGTTACTAATAGCCTACCACAATAGACCGTTATCCGTGGTGAAGGGGAGTTGGGAGGCCATTCAATTAAATAAAATTATTTTGCACATTGTTACACTAATTAATCTGTTACATGGCCAAGGCCAAATTAAGACATTTTAGGGTATGAAATAGAGTGAAAATGTTAGAGAAATTATCATAAGATCGAATTTTAGATAATTTTTGATTATGCATCTTTTCTGTAATTTACATGTATATTCCAGTTATGTATTTTTCAACTAAATTTGCATATTTTTCAATGTGTCATGTATGATGTATGAACATTGCAAAACATAGCAGTCAAAATAATGAAACTGTGTAACAAATTAAGAGATTATCTGGGAAAGTCAGTTTTGTTGAATATTTAACAGTGTAGGCGAATTTTGCCTTTTTTTCTATTTATCGATTATTTATCTTGTGGTGCTTAATTTGCTTATTGCTGTCATTGTGAATCAACTATATGATTATACTAAAAAGTAGTATTAAGGAACATGAAATGGTGAAAGACATTTTGAGGAAAAAAACTTGATTAGTTTTAATTTGGTGTCATTAAGTTGTTCGGCCAATTTTCTATATCATTTATTTATGCAAATTTTAAATTTTAATTTGCATATTGGTAACACATGTGGATCAACCGGATGATAAAATAAAATCATAGTATTCAACAGTATGGAACAGTGTAGAAAATTTGTTGAAATTATCTTTGTTTGTTCAGTTTTGGTGAATTTTTCAGTATTTTACATTTTCTTCAAATTTCTTATGTCGGCTCATTATGCAGATTTTGAAGGCTAATTTGGATTTTTGTCAGGACATTAGCTGCTTTATCATTATATCAGTACAGAATAGTCATTATGATAAAACAGTGTAAGAAACTTGTAGAAGTTGTCAGTGTTTCTCTAAATTTGGTGGCTGTTTGAACATGTAGGATTTTCTGTCATTTTCTGCATTTTGCAGATATTGTGAATTTTGAAAAATTTTTAGTTTTTGACGATAAATATCTGTGAATTTATTACAGCCACATACTTAAAAAAATAGACATGTTATATGGATCAGTTTACAATTATAACAACATTTGTGGGCTTCTTGCTTGTGCATTTGTTCTTCTGTGGTGCCCTGAAAATAGGAAAAATGCTAAAAATGTGCATAAAGCAGTCGCAAAATTGAAATAAAAGTGATTTTTGGAAGCCTATAACAGTGAAGTATAATGCATTTCAGTATCTTTTATCATATATAATAAAACGTGGTTGTATCATGAAGACAGATGATGCTTTTTTGTATCGGGGGGGGGGGGGGGGTCTTTCTCTGTATATGGTACCATGAAGTTGGGGTTTTGTCTCATTATTGAAAATCCTGAAAAATGTCTGTAAGTCCAGCCGTCAGAAAAAAAATCGTTAAAAAGTAATTTAAAAAATCACCCGTTGGTCCGATTTCAATGAAATAAACACTGTTTTCTCTCTTTTTGAGAGACCTTTCATTTGAAATAAGTTTAAAGTGGGTTGCAACATCAGAAAAAAATCTCTGTATGGTACTTACTTATAACATCTGCATGTGCAACGGCTCCGTCAAATCTTTTTGCAGAATTAAAGGCCAAATCCAGATCCCCTTAAATTTGAAATACGTTGTCAAGATACACGCTTAAAAGGAATGGTGAAAGACACCATCTTGGTTTTCACTATCAGAACAGGTAAATAGCCAAAACTTAGTATTAACCCACACATATATATGTATATATATATATATATATATATATATATATATATATATATATATATATATATATATATATATATATATATACGTATATTACAGTAATGGAAATGTAAGTGGACACAAGACTCCCTTCAGCAGCATCGAAAGCTCGACTCTGTCAACGGTTGAGTCACATCTCAAACACCTAATTGACATCAGCACCTCTTTCTTAGGTATAGTTTATGCATTCTGATACAACAAAAGAGCTGTGTCTGGTAGCAGAATCAGGTTTGAAACAGAATTGCAAATTTGATGTGCAAAATATGTATCAATTGTAAATGAACATAACCCAGTCTAGTAGCATGGTTAAGACAATCCTTTTGGGCAATATCTTGGTAGTTTGAAATCATTAAGCGTTTTTCTGCTGTTTTGGAGTAAGGGAAGAATCATATTATGGAGTACGCCATCTGAAGGGGGAAACCTTGCTTCACCATGTATTATTTTCTACGTTTAAAAGTATAGTTGGAATGTCCAAATTAAGTTAGCAAACATGCATTATGAACGGTTCTTCTCTGACCAGATACATGTCTGCACTTCAGGAATTAAGTACGACGTGACGTTGATTGCTGCCAATATATCATGAAGGAGGCGGTTTAATCGAAGTCAGATCTGATGCATCGGCGAGCCATCTGATGGAGTCCCATCAACTCCTGAGTAATATATTGGCAATGATGAATATCACGTTGTACTCTATTCCTATTGAAATATGGTTTCAATTTGAAAATCCCCCAAATTTGACGCAAAAAAGGATTCAACTGGCCTATTTTCACACATTATCATCGCTTTTATATATGCCATTCCCGTTTGCTTGCACACTCCCCCCTCTGCAGAATCTACCGTTTTGGAGATGAGCAGGGCCCTATTTGCTGGGCCCTATGTGGGAAGATTATAGTGCTTAAAGTAACGACCTTCCAAATACGCATAGGCTTAAAATATGGATCATAAAAATAAGACACGAAAGTTTATCATAATTATATCCTAGGCCTACATGTAGCAGTCCTGCAGCTCTAGGCTTACATACCTTTCTGAAACGTGGAACCCTTATAGGATCCCACCAGGTGAACGATGTATGAGAAATGTGATTGGCTGAACGAGGTCATGTAACAAATCAATGTATCACGGTTGAAAGTGAATGACAGTGGCAAAACAGGTAAAGTCACCCTGGGTTGGTCAATTTTTGAAATAGTTTATGTTGTACTTGGATTATTTTTTCGGGCGAAGGATTATCAAGTGCAAGACCATGCAACAATTATGACAGTACTTAGCGAAAGGTATTTTTGGAAGAGGAGCCAGAAGAATTAAATGCCATGGCATGCATAGGCTTACAACTAGTTACTGACACAGTGTCTTGACACTGGTTCAGTGGTTGCAGTAATCCGGAGGATTCTTTACCAAGGTTGTCTATGGATGCACTTGCATTGACTTGTGTGGGGGTCATTGGGATAATTGTGGAGTAATGACGTGATAAGGTTTGTAACTTTGCTATATATGTGGTTGCTGCAGCATTGAGGGCAAGTGCAGATAGGGTGTACAGATGTATTTCAATTACTGCGCCATCTATTATCAACCATGGTAACTAACATAGGCGCACGGAACCAAAAAGTTATATTCCATTGTCGTGAAAGATATTTTGTGAACATTCCCTGTAAATACATTATAAACTGAAGTAAACAATCAGACACTTGAACTTTATTAATAACGGTAGAATAAAAATCATGGGCTCATACGGGGTGCAAATCAGTAGGGGAGTTACAACGAAATGAAGATTCCCTGTGGTATATCAGATGTTATGTCATGGCAGCCTGGTTTTCACACTGTCTACTATATTTCATTTCCTTTTTGATGCCACTTTTGATGTGGATAATGGAATGCATAGCACCAGATGTGGTCTGGGAGCAATGCTGTTACACACAGGCACACACACACACTTATATATATATTTATATACATGTGTATATATATATATATATATATATATATATATATATATATATATATATATATATATATATATACATATATATATATATATATATATATATATATATATATATATATATATATATATATATATATATATATATATATCACTGTGGTATACAAGATGTTATGTCAAACTACAACACATCCTCCAAAGGGAATAAGCAGACTTCATGAAAGTACGTTCTTACAATGTGATGAGATAAATGCTATAAAGCTGTATCAGCAGGGATACATACATAGATAGAGAGACAGACACAGAGACAGACAGACAGATAGATAGATAGATAGATAGATAGATAGATAGATAGATAGATAGATAGATAGATATATAGATAGATAGATAGATAGATAGATAGATAGATAGATAGATAGATAGATAGATAGATAGATAGATAGATAGATAGATAGATAAGCTTTTTTATCGCCAGTTTACATAAAATAGACAATTTGAGCAGTCTGTGGCTCTGTGCCAACACAAGTGGATAATGTATAAAAGAGCATGCACCAGAGTATGTTAATAAATGCTTAACGGAAATTAAACTACAATAAATAAGTCATTGAATAAAACTAAAGTGTAAGTTACAATAAAAGATAATACAAGTTAATTATGTTAAATTACAAAAGATTTTCCTCATGCTTTCATACATGTAACAAATGAAACCTGAATATCAGAACAATAATGGACTTGTGATGACGGTTAAAAACTAACAAGAGTATTATTATGTAAGTTAATTACTGGTACATGTGCAAAGTAAGCCACCCTTAGAGACAACCAGGATGACCGTGGAGTACCCATGACCCTCTCGACCACCTCCCCAGCATAAGGAAGTGCCCAAGATTGCCATGAGAGCCCCATCCTAGCCCCACGATCCCCCCGAGAGACAACACACTCCCCACATTAATATAAATGTATCAAAATAGATACTCGCTTATGAAGAGTAAAAGGCACATTTACAATCGGGACTATCCCATTTGCTTATGAGAGTGTTGAAGTCTTTAACATTGATATCATCTCTGAGCTAGTCTGGAAGATTATTCCATATTTTTGCTCCATACTATCTCAAAGGTTTAAGCCGTTAGGAGTAGTTTGTTTGTTTTTTTTTTTTTTTTTTTTGTTTTTTGTTTTTTTTTTTTTTGTTTTTGTTTGTTTTTTTTTTTTGTGGGGGGAAATCTTCTTTCTTATTGATTTGGTGGAATTGTTGGGTTGAAAAAGATCATAAAGATAATATGGGCCCATATTATTTATGGAAGCAAACAGGTATGTATATTGCATATGTAATACTTTTTCTGGTCAGGATTTTATTTCGTTAACATTCATTTTAACTTAAATTGATCTTTTGATCTTTAGAAACAAGGAACGTATACAGGGAATTGTCCTTCGAATTTCGTATGTTTCAGTTTTTGGAGGGATATAACTACCAAATACACGTATATGACTTTAAAAGAAAAATCCAGTTTGTAATTGGAATGCACGCAGGCTGTAATACAGCTACATACTTGCTACCCAATTATGAAGACTAGTTTTTGACTTAATGTTTTTTTTTCCATACCAATATAATAAGATTTGTTTGACCGACGTTTCAAATGCTGATAGCCGTCATTTTGGCATCGTACCAAATACGTTGACACACAAGAGTTCTTTTTCATGGTAATTGCATTAGCATGCCAATTCTAAGAGATTATATATGTTAGACATACACGCAAGACACAAAATAATCACGCATCTCAAAAGCATGCGGCTAGAGTGATAAGGACAGTTAACTATATTTTGTTCTCATTATAAACCTAAATGTCCATCACGATGGATGTAGCATGACTTATAGTTCCCCATTCCCTTCAGTAATTAAAAAATCACATAATCGTGCTGTCATATTTCGCACAAAAGAAAGTGAATAAAAAAACACAATAAAACCAATCCACAAAAAAACAAATAAAAAAAAAAAGAAAGAAAGAAAAGCCAGCATGTATGGCGATTGAAACGTCAAGCGCCAACACGATTTTTTAAGAAAATGGAGAGAAAAACTCCGAAATAAAAAATTGAATTTGTATGGTTTGTGGTATGAACTCATAGACAGAATAAAGCTCTTTCATTAACCTACCAAGAGATATGTGAATATATATTTGTCTTCTTTATTAACTTTTTTGAGTCATAATTATTGATAGAAAGTATGTATTTAAGTAAAGCATTTTGGATATGCTTGTGAACAAAAGAAACCCCTGTTCACACTCGTGCTATGTGCAGTGTTGAATAAAGACAAATCATCATCATTTCAATGTGACCCATATTTAAACCCATTTTGTGTAATATCCAATCTTTATAATGTGAAACAGGCTACCTTCTCAAAGCAAAAATGTACACGTTTTCCTTCTAGCTTCCATATCTACAGACACAATTTTTCATTATTATTATTAATAATAATAATAATAATAATAATAATGATAATAATAATAACAATAATTTTAATAACAATTATATATACATATATATATATATATATATATATATATATATATATATATATATATATATATATATATAGAGAGAGAGAGAGAGAGAGAGAGAGAGAGAGAGAGAGAGAGAGAGAGAGATTTATATGTGTTTATGTTCTCCACATTTCCTCCCTACTTCATGGTTGCAGGAAATATAATTTTGTACTGGGTCATATATACACATATATATATATATATATATATATATATATATATATATATATATATATATATATATATATATATATATATATATATATATATATATATATATATATATATATATATATATATGTATATATATATATATATATGATCCCGTACAAACTGATATTGCCTGCAACCATGAAGTAGGGAGGAAATGTGGAGAACATAAACACATATAAATGTGTGTCTGTGTGTGTGCTTGTGTCTAAGTACACAGCTATTCAGTATTTTACACTTTTGGAAATTATTGAAACTTAGATCAACGAATAGGAATATATATATATATATATATATATATATATATATATATATATATATATATATATATATATATATATATATATATATATATATGTATAGTTATATATTATGTCTATATTCATTTTATTTTATTTTAGCCTCATTTACCACAAAAAGGGCTCGTAATGCCTCTGCATCAAATACAAACAGTAAGGTGTTGAAGTTTTCTCATAGAATAAGACTTGGGAGTGGCGTCAAAGTAAGGAAACATGAAACATGCACGTTTTATTGCCTTTACCAATTGAGTAATATAGTTACGTTTCATTTTTATTCTGGCAAAGATTCAAGCTGTAAGCTATAAAGAATGGAAATGAGAAGCAATTCCATATTATATGTGACATGTGGAGTACCACAAATTTCTCTTATTGTGCCTTTGTATTTGTGTCTTTTTGTCCAGAAATTATTGTGCCTTTGTTTTTTTCATTTATACAAATAACAAAACAAGCTTTTGCATGATCTCCTTGTTCCCTAATCATATGGTCATAACTATGCTTTAAGTATTGTTGGTCGTAGCTCTCAAGACAAAATTGACAGGCTCAGTAGATTGGATACAAGTTAGGATTGAATGTGAAAAGTCAAGCGTTCTGGTATGTGATATCAAGTGGATATATTTGTTATAAACATCTTTTTTATGTTGCCTAATGGATCTCTTTGTCCACTACAACTGGTATGCACTTGACCATTCCTTTAATTTTAATTAGTAAACAAAAAACAAAAACAAAACAAGAGCATTGTATCAATAAGCAGAAGCAGTTCCCCTACTATTGGTATACCGGATGTAAAGACTTTTGCTTCTTTTTACACATACCAGAAGAATGATATCATCGGTCATGTTTTAGGGAATGTAACGGATAATAGTGCATAAGGAATAAACTATTACACAGATTTATGTTAAATCAGTTTCTTACAGTGGATTGAGGTTTAATGTACTTTTTAAGGGTGATTACAGTCCAATGACTATGACCAACAATAGACATGGAGAGAATATATATGACATATCAAGTTCATAAATCCATCAAGAAAGGATGCCGTAGCAGGCTGCTCAGAGTTATGCTGTGTATGCCTGTTAGGTTATTGGTTGCATGACTGTGGCTCGATACTTACAGCTGATTGATTCTAAATATCTTTTTATTCTATGTTTGAAGGTGCATTATCATTTTCTAAAGTGAAATTCAAGAATAGTAACTCACTGTAGATTATTTGGTCTAAACATTATTACTAGATAATTGTGATGCACCTGCATCAGTGATGTGGTGCATTGGCATTCAGACCTGATCATATGTGTTCGAATGATGTTTGATTTTACGTTACTTGTGACGTACAAAAAACTGCGACAAACATAAATAAACGCGGCCTGACAGGTCGGCGTTGAAAGTAGGGCAAGTGCATATTCTTTTGCCATGAATAACACTAAAAAATGAATAAACAAAATCTTACGAGGCTGCAGATTGATTTCTCTCAATCAAGATTGTTGTTGTTAGGGGAAACCATGAGTGACTGGATATGCATGGTGATTTTGTATTCATTATAATCCTAAGAACTCAGTGTGAACAGGTGTGTCCTCTGCCCCCCCCCCCCCCCCTTTTTTTTTTTTTTTTTTTTTTCCTTTGGCCAAGCAAGCACTGAGCAAAAAACGCTCAGTATGACCACACCTGACAGGCGTTTATCTGAGAAATATACAAATAGAAAATTGTTGGCTTTTGCAAAAAGGATCCATATCTCTGTTACCGTGTCCAAGTTAGTTGTTAGGCTATTACTGCAAAAGGTAAGAGAAACAGGCAGTGTTGGCCAGGAAAAAATGAACTGGACTACCCTGAAAACATAGCCAAGAAATAGATGAGAGATTGTACACTTCATTTATGATCACTTTGTCTGGTCACAAACTGAAGGATGCTTTTACCTTTTAGACCACACTGATCAAAATTTGTCAGACAAAACTGTATGATAATGAAATGAGATTGGAATAAAATCTTTTGGACCCGCACCATTTCTTGAGATTAGAAACCACAATGAAGCAGTAAGACTTATTTTTTAACATGTGTGGGACCTGTCAGTGAAATTTGTGTACAGGCAAGGAAACCCGCTTAGACTCACAACACAGCTAAAGCTGGGACGGCAGATTTGTTATGGTTGTATTTTATCACCATGCTCGTTCATACAATACATTAGCCAACAGTGGACCTATGCTAGGCCGGTTCAAGGATTTAAAAAATGGATGCACCAGACCTGTTAGAAGAACCACCAAGAATTAAAGCTCACGAGTTTGACACTGCAACTTAAAAACTAAGGCAGGAGACTCTCCTGGTTCTCTATGTGTTCGATTCTTTTATATTATAACCAATGACTGCGAATGAATATGTTGAATCAAGAGGGATACATCATTAAAAATTCCTAAAGTTAAAAGACATTACTATACATTTCTATTTCAGAAAAATGGGGCCCATATTGCCATAAGTAATAAATCTTGCATCTAAAAAATAAATAGTGTGTTTATTGTCCTTGTGCAATCAATATATTAAATATATTGACTATCCATGTGTGGTAATGTTACCAAAGTCTTTGGTTGTCCAAGAGTTACTGTTCATGTGTATATAAGTGCAAGCTAAGGATGACCACTCAGGCAAGCTTGACATGTTCGATTCTTGTCCCCCTGTGGCTCACGAGTTTGACACAGCAACTTCAAGACTATAGTGAGTCAGAAACTCCCCATGGTTTGTATTTATTCAATTTTTTAATATAACCAATGGATTTATGTATCTTTCAAATTTTAAAAGGTCTTGCAGTAATTCTTATTCTTGATCAAAGATCAATTCTCATAACAGGATCTATTTTTGACTTGAAACGCTTGGGTAAACTTCAAGAAGTAAACCCACGGGGCTGATTGAATATGGAATACAGTGGCCATCATTAAAAAACAGTTCTTCATCTACCCCACGCCGTAACAAGATACTCCCATTTATTGATACTTTTCAATATCGTTCTCATTCATTGGGTCACGCCTCCTGCACCATTTAATTACAGAAAGTATGAAGCACAGGTGCTAGTTTTACTATCTATAACTGCAAAGAAGTGAACTACCCCCTCGAATCTGCCCCCTTCTCCAAAAGATTACCTTCTTCCGAAAATGGATGATAAAACTTATCTACTCTGCTATCTATTATTCTTTGAGCACAATTTATGCAGGTTTTAATCTGCATTCTGCGTTAACTCCTCCAGCCTGTGGTCCCCATACTAAATATCCGTTAAGTCGCTGAAGCTGTCTTTCAGGGCATCTAGGTCTGCCTATGATATTTATAGGGTGTTATGAATAAATCAAGATTATAAGTCCATATCATGCTCCTCTAGGGTGTGCATTGCAAGTATAGTCAGCTTCTCATTCTGACTACCTACACTGAATCTAACCCCAGTCATTTCGTTCATCCAAGCGTGTCCATAAACAATGAACACATTCTTCATGATAATAATAGAGAAAACCCTGTATTCAACCGGCTGAATTGAATTGATCCCATAATCTTTTGTCTTTGCTGTACATTAATTTTGCTAATATGTTAATGTGGTTAAATTTTGGGGGGATTTGTTGTTCTTTTGTTTTATTATTTGTATTTTTCATGCTAATATCCACTTTTCATGAAGTATCACAATACTGCTTGTTTTATCAAGGTACAGCATAATATGTGTTCGACAAGTGCTGGGGATGTCTGTACGTTATGGTCTATTACACATTACTACAAAGTCGAGATTACTTTGGACCCCTCTTACTTTGCTCAGTTGTCCCTTACATTAGACTGACAGAGTGTACACAGTGAAAGGGGCAATGTTTCAAATGGTAAAGACTGTTTGGTCTATAGAATGTGAGAAGGTAAACGTAATAAAAAAAATTAGCATATCAAAATCAAAAGAAAATTAAAATGTACTTTTACTACTGTCGACTTAAAAATTCACATAACATATATTTTTATAGGCACAAATCACACATCGTCATAGGCTTTGCAGTTTATGTAAAACATAAGGGGCTGTATTATCGCCAAATACATATTCACACAAACACAAACAGCAGTCTTAAGACCAATCAAATAACTTGAATGAGTCACATAAGATTGAAGCTTGTCGCATTTGAAAGTTTAGATTAATCAGTAGTGGTTCACCTTGACAACTACAATAGTTTGAATATAGAGAGAAATTTGTAAAAGAACATTCAAGCTTTACATTTCCATAGACACCACTTATACTTTTCGACGCTACAATTACAAAAACATAGTACAAATATTACTCTCGAAGGCAGAAATTAGAAGTATGTTTGTTTCATATAAAAGAAAGATGGATAACCACCACTGCATTTATTTGAGAAGTGGCTATTTTTTCAGGAAACATATAAGTAATAAAACGTTCATTGCAATGAATATTTGGATTGAGGCCAGAGCAATTACATGTTTATAAACAGTGCTACCTAGTGGTAAAAGCTAAAGACATATGTACATGATGTAATCATTTCCGATATATCGTTGTTACGTGTACACATACATGTAAATATATAATCTATAAAAAATATGTAACAAAAGAACACCTGCCTGAATTCATCTATGTTGGTAAAATAATTTAGTAACTAGTCATATAAAATGAATAGTAAATAAGTTGTAAAAAGGTGCAGTGGAATATGTTTAAAGATGAAAAGCTGTAGGTGTCATTTTATCTGTCAAATATTGCAGGCCAAGCTTGGCCTACAGAGCTAAGTTACCATACAGCAAGCTGACATCTATGTTCCATCACCTTAGCGTGTCTTTTAAGCATGGATAAATTGTGTTCCATTCCTTTTTGGAACAAAATCCCAAACTGCTACATGACTAATAGGGCACTGTAGACAAAGGTTCCTCGACCTTCCGCCTGACACACTAAATTTTGTAAATTATCGTATTACAAAGTTGTTGACACAATTACAAACTAATGGCTACACAGAACATGAGAAATATAGACAGGGGTGCTGAATCACGTCAATACGGATTTTCAAATATAGACCCCCCCAAAGACAATCACTGGTTTTCTTAGTTATGCCTGCCATTCGGATTGGGAATCATATATATTAATGATTTTGAGCTTTTGCAGCATATCTGGAATGAAAAAAATAGGGTTATTTTCTAAAATGTCGCACGATATTGTACTATGTGTATCAGACAGAAGTCCACAGAAGCATATATTTCGTATAACTGACCAAAATATCGAAAATTATGTTTTCAGTCAGTATGGCCAAATAAATATTAGTAATCCCTTATTACATCGTGTGCTTGGCAGAAAAAAGATAGAGAGTTGCAAAATAAACTTGCAGGCCAAGCTTGGTCTACAGATCAATGTTACCATGAAGCAAATTGACCTCGGTTTTAATCCTTTTATTTCGGTGACCTTGCTAAACGGTTTTTCATTGACCAGTCCAGTTATTTTCCGTTACTCTGGGGAGCACAGCTTTAAACTGTTGTATGAAAATGCAATGTTTCTTTCCTCATGGAACCGTATGACCATTTGGATACAGGGAAGTAAAAGTGTTCCATGGGGAATCTTTATTTATCACCAAGCAGTTTGTCTGAGTACATACAAAATAAACCAAATTAAATTAATACAAATAAATTACATACAACTGACAATTTCGTTCTGTGCCAGGAAGAGTTCAAAAATAAAACACTTGCAAGCAGAAATTCACCATTATCACGATTGTACTGCTGCATGCTGGGAAAGGTACATTTATTTGCAATTTGAGAACCAGTATTTTAAGTGTCAAATGCCTAAAAAATCAAATAACGTTCTAATAATGCCATTTTCAAGATTGCAATATAATCGATGCAAATCGGAAGTGAGACAAACAATGCCGGCAACGATTGTTTGGTTTATTATTGCACCCCATAAATTGAAAATACAGTTAAATTTGATATTGCTTACTATTCTGTATGCTGGTATGTCGTGTGGCATTCCCAGATTGCAAATGCGTGATATTATATGTGGAACACAACTAGCATGCCTCTCTGGCACAATTAGCAATTACAAGTTTGCATCCATTTTCCATTTTGTGTCCGTCCATTTGATTTTTCAACAAGGAAAGCACTCTGAAAATTCAAATCTTGATATAGTTTATCATTTTACCAGTTTGCGTCATGTGAAATCAAAAAATGAAAAACTCAGTGACAAAGTATATATACCTTTGATTTTCAGGCATGTTCCATATGGACATCAAAAATATACTCACAAAATATTTTTGATCATGACAAGAGAAGGAAGATATTACTTAGTTTGGCTCCTTCTTTCTGTACGAACCATTATTGATACCAAAGGAGTGGCTCACATTCAATTATATGAAGGTCCGGATGGCAATGATCAGAATATGTTATTGTATAAGGGATACACAGCCACGAATGTGTGTCAAAGCAGGCATTATTTCATATCAAATGGCCACGTATTGACTATCAAATTATCCACTTTCAGCTTTATTCAAGGATTTACAACATTACGTATTAGAGGAAAGCAAGTGATGTCAAATGTGCGCACATATAAAATTTCAAAATATACAAAGCTTGTTCTTCACAGATTATGTTTTTCTCCAACTTTTTGCCAAACTCTGTTGATGCACAGTGTATTGTTGGTAGGACCAAGAAAAAGGACCATCAATGTTTCATTCAGTGACTTCAAGTGGCTGGGACCCAATATAGGATACTGTAGATTTGGTGGCCTGGTATTTTTTGATGGTGACATGAGCAAATTGCGTGATGGAAATGCATCAAGAATAGGACCATTTTGCAATGCTTCTAGGGGGTTGAACTCTGAATACATAGACTATAATTTTGTAGTTACATCCACCCACCAACTTTTAGTTATTTTGTTTTCATATGTGCCCATGCTGAACATTTCGTTCAGCATTACGTGCAATATCACACTATGTAAAGGGGTTCTTCAACCATGCAAACATCATGGAATATTCAATAAAGAAATATACTTAGATTTTTATCATCAACAATTTCGCAGGCACATTACTAAAAATGATGACTGTGTTATTTTTTCACAATATGCAGAGGAGATGCCAAATATAAAGCATATAAGCAGGTGTAGTTTGAAATTTTCAACTATTGGCATCAATAATCGAATCATCATATATATTTGGCCTAATATCCATCCAAGCTTTTATTTTTCACTTGACTATGATGAAAGATTGCATAATGTCTTGCTTATCAATAGATCTCCACAAGTGGGAACGGGTGATCCAGTTATATCACCGTCGATGGTGATCACATCAAACAGGTTTAATGCTACTATGATAATAGCAAGAAATACAATATCATTTTTAATGTATATTATGAAAATATTTATATCACCAGAGTGTCACTTGCATGTTGCTGACAAAGCTGCATATACAAAGGTTGTTTCTGAACATGAGCTTCTTTGTACTACATTTCTTCAACAATCCAATGCACATGTCTTACAGTTATATATAAGCCAGAATACCTATGTGAGCAAGATAGAAAACCTTTTCTATTATTCTATACCGATGGTGATGTATATTTCAAACAAAGCTGGTGGTATAACGGTCAAATTTCTGAGATATGTCCGCATGACTTCCACCTGTACATTGCGTCAACAAATTATGACTGTATGGTATAATTTACAAATAACACACATCATGTGGAAGTTTTCATTAAGTCACTCAGAATACATGCAAAGTCGACAGAAGAAGTGTCATGAATATACACTACAAATAATAAAATTACTTGCAAATCATAAGCAAACTGTAAATATTACACTTAGGTACAACCTCGCTAAAACACCCCTGAAAGTGCAACACAGGAGAAGAACATTAGAACTTATCGAATTTGCTATTATGGATGTTTCACTTCCTCCATTTATAAGATATAAAAAGCATAATTCAGAGACCCTGTCTTGGCTCCAAGCACACTCCAGATGTCTGGCACAAAGTATGCAGTTAATCACATTGGAAAATATACTACTGTATTATGAATTTAATAACTTAATCTATGAACGTGAAGTGTTTAAGTATGGATTGCAAGATCAAGTAAACTTTCTGTTGTCCCGCTATATAAATAGTCTTGGCTTCATAGGACTGAAGAAAGATTTTGTAAGTGCATGATCAAACTCATAATTGAAACTAACCCATTAGAAATAAGGAAATGCAATGAATATACAATGGCATTCACACACATTAAACATTTCGTCAAACGTTTGGCTAACAAAGCTGGTAGAAAGCACTGCATTTTAATAGTTCCATTATAACACTGAATGATCCCAACTAGTTGCTTAGTTGAGCAGGTTTCATTAATGGATAAAATGAACAGCAAGGGGAAATGAAATAATTAAAACACATGATGTGCATTCCAAACATCCACACCAACAATTACATCAAGGTTAAGAATAGCAAAGGACAAAGATACAAGAGGTGACAAAACTTCAACAGTCCTATCCCAATATTAATACAAAGAAAAACAACACTCTAGACTTGAGACATGTATTCACCCATTGAAGGTAACTGGTGGTTTTGAGCCGGTTTTGTTAACCTTTGTTGTACATGTTTCAATAAAAAAGACATAAGTTGTTCAAAAACAGAGGTCGAATCACTTAAAGGCCCAAATGTATTACTTGTGTCAAAAATGACAAATAATGTATATAATCAAGTTCCAAAAAATGTTTAGACAAAAAAAGCTCATGTTCAATTATATTCTCCCAGATAAATGTTTTTATATGCCTGCTGCCTAGCCGTGTTTGATAACACAATGTGTCTTAGAGATCATGACAGGAACACTTTCTATATATAAATTCAAAGTGTTATGTTAGCAGAATGCTGAATATGTATTCTGGTACAAAAGTAGGCAGAAATCTAAGAATACCATAGTAAAAATATGCTAGGTCAAAAAAAATGCACTCATATCAATGACTGAATCCAAAACGCAAACTAGTTTCCTGCAAACACACACACACACACACACACACACACACACACACACACACACACACACACACCCACAAAACCACAAAAAAAACACATACCGGCGTTTGCTCATTATCATTGGTGGCGCAATCAAATGATGTAAAACCAGGAGCCATATGATCATCCAAATCCACTTTATTACCCTCTGAAATGGCTCTTGTGTGTTTGTGTGCACTTAATTATAACTAGGTAAAATTAAAAAAGCTGTTACACACAATAGAACTACCTTTACCGTACGCATGTATACATCACCTAAAGCAGACATGGATCTAATAACACACACACACACATGCACACACACACACACACACACACACACACACATATGCACACACACACACACACACACACACATATATATATATATATATATATATATATATATATATATATATATAAACACACATATATTTAGCTTCATACAATTTTAGTTTACTGTTGCTGATTTTAACTACTGAGTTTGTATGTGTGTATATATATATACATACAAACTCAGTAGTTAAAATCAGCAACAGTAAACTAAAATTGTATGAAGCTGAAAAAACCATACGATTATATATTGTATTAAACCATTAATTGGATCGAGCAGAGGTTTCAGACAGGACATTAAAAAAGTATTAAGTACATGACCAACTGCTCATATAGGCTCAAACATACAATTGGATGACTTGCCATTTAGCTAGCAGATCAAAGGAAATGAATTATCAGCCAAACTGTTTGCCAAAGCCATACACTTAGGTCTGAAAATGATTTTGTGATGAGCCTAAATGTAGTTTTGTGTTTATAGAGAAATGAAGATCCAGTCTGATCAGAAACAAAAGAGTGTGATAAAAAAGATACTTATGATAAGAAAACATTTAATTTTCATTAGAAATAAATATGATATATTAAAATGATAAATTTTATTTTTCAAAAAATTCTATGAAGATGCCACGTTGGGTATCCGGCAAACCTCTTACATTCACAGCTTGGCTGCCAGCTTTTCAGTGGTTTAACGTTTTTAATACTTTCATCAACAAAGATGGGGAACTTACAGCTCTATTTGATAACAAAGCACTGCAAATGGCATTTCATGTTAAACAGCCTGATTGGAAAACACAAAAATGTACAGGAGTATTATCAATTTTTCGTCCAGAAAATTGGATAACAATCCCTTGTGATGTAACTTTTAAACACTCATTTTTCCTATGCGAACGTGTTAAAATTACAAACATACCTGTATTTATGTATAGTAATGCTCAGTGGATAACGGAGGGCTATTGTCTGCAGAATTGGGAAATGGTGCACAAAAAATGCTTTCAAATTGTCATATTCTATAAGTTACACAACCAAACAGAAGCCATGAAAGAATGCCGTAAACTGAAAAGTTCTGTTGTATCAGTACCATATCTTGCCGTGTATGCTTTGATGAAAACTGAATTGGAGTTTCAGAACATGACATTTTATACATTGTTTTCCCATCCGGTTATTCATCGTATATGCAGATATTTTTATAATACAACTTTTTTTGATATACTACTAGGCGTGTCTAGTGTGTGGGCACTACTAGATGCACAAGAGAGCATCCTTGTTTCTGTTGTGAACAAAGGCTCACGTACTTCACATGGAATTAAGCCTATTTTTTTGAATGCTTTTGCGTATATAAAGAAGCGTAGACTTCATTCGTGTGATCCTACTACCATCCATCCCATACTTACAAACGCATCTGTAATAAAGGTACTCGACAACGTGTTGAAATTCAGTGGCGTTTTTTGCCAAATGGACATAAAATATCTGTCCCCTTTATGTCCAAGTGGAACCTTTCAGTGTGGTACCAGTGAATGCATACTTGACCACTATATTTGTGACGGAATTGTAGATTGTAACGACTTGTTCAATAGTGATGAATCAGACTGTGTTATATGCAGGCTACAAAACGGAAGAGCACAGACTGACGCATACTGTACAAACGAGTGTAAACGGAGTTTTTGTGTGTGTTCCCAGGTGTACTTCCAGTGTACCAGCGGTGGATGTGTTTCAATTTCTAAATTCTGTAATGGTTGGAATGATTGTCCCGATGGAAGTGATGAGGAATGTGCTGGCACAGTTTTTAGTGGTCTAAACTCTTGCTTTTACTCTACAAATATGTTAGATCTACCACTAGACGGGTTGATCGAGGATACTCATGGTCAGGTACCATCAGATGCATCATCTGCTTGCGAAGACAGGAACTTTATTTCTTGTAGTTTAGTTCACGCTACACAATGTTATCCCAGGTCTGGTGTTTGCAAGCTTGATTATGATTGTAACAGCAATATGAAGTACTGTGTAAATGGAGGACATTTAGATGTCTGCTACAATACCGAGTGTCCTCGAATGTACAAATGTCCAAAGTCATACTGCATTGCGCTGAAGTTAGTATGCGATTCTGTGTGGCATTGCACTTTGGGAGTAGATGAACGCAATTGTTCATCCTTCAGCTGTCCTTATTTCTTCCGATGCAGAAACGCCACCTGTGTGCACCCACAAGAATTGTGTGATGGAGAGGCGAATTGCAAGGGTTCTGCAGATGATGAAGAATTTTGCTTTTTAACAGAATGTCTGCATGGATGTTCATGCATAGGATATGCCGTGATATGCAATAGCGAAAATGCAGTAAACAAGAGGTATGTGCCTACCTATCTCAGAGCAATTGTTGTTAATAACTGCAGTATAAAGTTTTTGTCTGTGTTTTTACAAGGGAAGTTTCGTTTTCTGGTCAAGCTGGACGTCAGGTTAAACAAAATACGAAGCGTTAAGTCCACAGTTTTCCGTCATACTCAAGCATTACGTGAGCTTGACATTCGTAAGAACATGATATTCAAGTTGCCCTGGGATGTGTTCAATGGCTTGGCATATCTTCTTGAACTCAAAATCAGTGATAACCCTCTCAAACATCTACATTATCGAACGTTTCTATGGCTGTTTAGACTAAATTATCTTTCAATTAGCCAACTTAATGTCACTGCAATATGCAGTAACTCATTTGAGGAACTGCGTCTCTTAAAACACCTTGATTTGTCAGCAAATAGCATCAAATTCTTATTTGCAAGTCATTTCTTTGGGTTAAATAGACTCCTTTTTCTGAATTTAAGTGGCAACAATTTTGAACATGTCGAGTATAACGTATTTGTGCACTTAACTGACTTAAGAAATTTGATAAGTGATGATTTTGAATTTTGTTGTCTGAACAGATTCCTGGATAACTGCATGCCCAAATTAAACATTTCTTCATGTTCAAGATTGGTGGGAAATGAATTTTTGATGATATTGTCAATATACGTAATCATTCCGTTGAGTTCATTCCTGAACGTAGTGGTGATTATATTTTTGTCTTCCAGCATCACCTTAAATGTGCCAAATCTTGTCCGATTTTTACTTGCATTATGTGATTTTGGGATGAATACATACATGACAACAATAATCTTTGTAGACTTTAAGTATGGCATGCAATATTTCCTACACAAAAGACATTGGATCAGTAGTGTATACTGCAAGGTTTTCTCAATTGCAAATCTTTTGTCTTATTTAGGTTCTGCATGTTCCCTCCTACTTCTCTCTTTGGATCGAGTGATTGGAATTCTTGTTATATTTCAGATCAATCGAATGAGCAAAAGATCATTTTGCTTCCTATTTTCCCTTTGTTTGTTATGTATTTTACTTTCTAGATCAGTTGTAGTTAATACCTATTCCTGGCAGCATTTTAACTCAAAGAAGCAAGACTTGTGTCTGCCTTATTTTGTGAAGGCGTATTATGCTTGTTATTTCATCTTTCACATTTCCTGGACGTTTGTATTTCTGACCATGATATTTGTCACATGTGCACATTTTGCTTGTGTGGTTATGGTTTGGAGAAGTAAGAAAAGGGTGCGTAGTCACCAAAATGTAAATGCCGTTATCAAGCGAATTTTGGTGGTGCCCATAGCTATGGTACAAGCATACGTCCCATTTCTTACTGTAATGATGTTACTTCATCTTCATGACAAACCTGTTCCTATACTTACTGAATGGTTTGCTTTAGGTATCCTTCCTTTATGTTCCTTGATAAATCCCATGATTCATACAATTTGCACCTTAAACTTTCATAGGTGGGTCTACGAGCAATGTGAGCGAGTTGCTCTTTTTTAGGTCTGGAGTATCAACTAGCATAAAGATGGTGCACAGTCGCCAAATGATAAATACCGTAATGAAGCAAATATAAATCGTGTCCCAACAATGAAATCTATTCCTTCCTCTGCAGCATCAGTTATACTTTGATGAAAAACCTCTCTCTGCATTCACTTCAACATTTGTTTTAGCTATCTTTCCTTAAAGTCCATGATTCATGTAATTTGCCCCATCAGCTTAAATAAGTGGGGTTCTAGTAAAGCTAAATACTTCTTTAACCTACATTGGACTTTTATATGTATCAAAATGCAGTACAATATCAAAGCCTTTTCAGGGAAACTGTTAACCGTGAGGGACTATTGCTTGCCAAATCAGAATAAACTGAGTTTCCAATGATGTATTTATACATTTTGACGCTACAAAAGAAAAAAAAAGAAAAAAATAATCAGATTAAAAAGGAATGGTTCAGAAAATCCGTACCTACTTACACGAATTCCAATGCAACAATGAGAACAAAGTCACCAATAAAAGGCAACCAGTGGTTTTGAACAGGTCCCCTCAACCTTTAAAATATTCTTCATCAACTACAAACTTCTTTTTTTTTCTAATACATTTTAGCTTATCCGCGCACAGCCCAAAATTTATCACTTTTTTCAAAGATAAGAAAGCCATGGTAGGCCTACTTCTTTTTTTGTTCACGACTTGTCAGTCTGCTGAGCTGAAGAAGACAGACCTTACATTGTTTTTTGGGATATTAATGAATCTGATTTAAATACAGATGACAGAATCCACGAAGTACATGTAGAAACAGATTGCCCCTTTAACATACTATTTAGGATTTTGTGTTTCTTGAGTTCCAATTTAATACAAATTGGCAGTGATTGGTTCATGACTTATATACATAGGACGACTTGTTGAGCACATACACCAAACATTGGGAGTGATTTCGGTGCACTTTGGCTGCAGAGTATTAATCAAAACACATGCTCGAAAATGGTCACCCCAAATTTAAACCCTTCATAATAACCCAATGTAACATTGTTCCTTGGAGTTATCAGCTAAATGTCATCTCGTGTTCAATCTTCTGCTTGCTGTGCCTTGGACGTCGCAAATGAGATGTCATAAGCCCAAATTGCTCTTATCAAGTGCATGGTTAAGATTTTGGTTATCCCAGTAGAACCACGCTGGCAGGCAGTGCTGTTGGTGCAATGTTCCTGATACGCACCTGGAAACTATAACAATCATGCACTTGGTTGTTGGCACCAGTTTTGACGACATAAAAATGCTTTCCTTTAGAAGCAACATTACTTATCGTGTACTGATTCAATGAAATGAAATTTATCATTTGCTGCCTTCCCAGTACACACACAGACACAGACACAGACATACACACACACACACACACACACACACACACACACACATATATATATATATATATATATGTGTGTGTGTGTGTGTGTGTGTGTGTGTGTGTTCAGGGCTTTGCTTCAGAGATTGTATGTTAACATATGTAAACAGTAGGAAATGGTCAGAAAAATCTTACATTGTAACACCCAATGAGCTCACGGTGTATAATTTGGAAATCTTACAAAAGATTGGTATATTATAGTGGCTAATCTGTCAGTTAGCCTAGTAGGCAATGTAATAGAAACCATCACATAACATAATGTAACATCTACATATTCGGTATACTTGTGTTAAGTTCAAATTGAAATATTCCATTTTAACTTTCTCTGAGCTTTCGTTGGATGTAACTTGAATTTTTGGGCCCGAATCACTTGTAAATAACTCAATATCATTGTAACAGTGTCGAGGGGGCCTGTATTTGTTGCAAACAGTTAATCTTTTAACTGTATCGCTAAGCAAAATATCAATATACTGACCTTCCCAGGTCTGACCTGTTATGTAAAATTTCTATGTGTATACTTCAGACGACAGTGTAAATATGTAAGTAAGCCACCATGGGAGCTACAGGTACCTGCCAGGGGTATTGTGACATAATGTTCAGATTTTTGAAAAAGAGATTAAACAGGGAGAAAATAGTTGTTTCTGGTAAAATGACTTTTTTGAGGTGGCATTTTCTGCAAAAATTATGAATGGTGTTAACACGTTTGAGTACGTTGTATCTGAAACCACTGAACTGAAGCAGTGCAAAGAGTAGTTAAACGATACTGGACAAAACTATTTCCATATTTGAGATAATTTACCATGAAATGATTATCTTGTGAACAAATAAAGACGCCATGCAACATATTCCCCAAAGAAATTGTAGTTTTAGTGCCACAGGACCATCAAAAGCACTATTTGCCAAAAACACATGCAAAATATAATCATTACATTAGATATGCTATACTACATAATTGAGTTCACTTGTCAATAGGAGCAGAGACCTGCAGGCATCTGGAACGCAGTTTTGCTGGGTCGCAAGCAGCAGGCACGATTTACACATAAATCAAACGATGAAATGTAACAATCAAACATGAGATTGTGATATCAACATACTTATGTCTTCTAATGCTCCTCCAGAGAACTATTAATATACATCCCAGAGCATAAGTTGATGAAACAATAGAACGTTTATTATTATTATTATCATAATTATTATTATTATTATTATTATTATTATTATTATTATTATTATTATTATTTTTTTTTTAAATAAATGTTACCAATTTTACTATGATTAATAGAATATTATTTTTCGGTTAATATGCAACCCTAGGATAGACAAAGGGTTTTAGCCATCGAACAAGCTGACGCAGAAACTTGGCAGGGCGATTGTAAGTGATGTACAACTGCATGGGTTGGTCATACTCTCTGACACGTCCAGAAATGACATCATGTTTTGATGTTCTTTACGAGCCATTGTTCTTTCTCTTTTAATGTACTTGTAATACGTATGAACAAATGCAGAGACATAACAAGTGAGTAAATAGTGAGTAAATGAGATGTGTGGTTTTACAATGGTAAAGCACCATAGGCCACAGAGAGAGAGACTGTGTGACCATTTGTGGAATGACATTTTCTGTACGTCAACTTTAGGAAACTTGTAGTCATACAAAACTGCTAATATACACAGGACAGCTATACTGTTGTGTGAAAAATTTGCTTTAGTGTAGTTGCAAACAGATGTTGACAGCATGTCAGTAGTGTACAAATGTTCTTTGTGTGGTACTTTGACAAATTCCTGGATTAATTGTCATTGCCAGACACCACTTTACACCACAGATTGCAAATATAGGTAGACCTGAACAAAATCACCCCCTTATTTAGCCATTGGTATTTTGATTTTGCCCAATGCATTAGCTAGTTCTAGTAGAGATTGTCCAACAATGGTATTTAGTGGGATTGGGGATTTGGGAAGCAGAGGTTTGGACTTTTCTGCAATATCTGTTATCAAAATAGAACAGCACCTGACACCAAAATCTGGCTACTAATGATAAAGGTAACACTTTAAATCAAGCTTGAATTAAAGTATGTGTTCAATCTGAAAAAAAATAATTATGCAAATACCAGGTAAGGATGGCCTCACGGCTAATGACTCAAAAACTGAATACTTGGGGACTGAAAGTGTAGTCCCTAATTATGCATCTCCGTCCACTACTACTGTGCCTGACCCTCAGCAAGAGGGATCAGCCTTTTTTTCTCTCCTGTTAAAAAAAAAAATGGATAAAATCACCTGCTTTGAAAGGGGGCCGATGTAAAAAAAGGTCCCCCAGGAAAATCTTAGTAGGTAATTTTACCCCTTAGTTTACGTCTATGCTCTGTGCAGAAAATAACTGAATAAACAGATTATGTGCTGGACTGCATAGAATCAAAATTTCATCAGATTTAATGAAATGAAGAGTTACAGCGGTTCTGTTAATGATGAAGAGCTATGCTTTTTAACAAACTGCATGCATGTACATGTACAGAATATGGCGTGGTATGCAACGGCGAAAATGCAATGAACAAGAGTTAAGAGCCTACCTATCTGAGAGCAATTGTTATTTATAACTGTAGTATGAAGGTTTTGTCTTGGGTTTTACATGGGAAGTTTCTTTTTCGCGTCGAGACTGACATGAGATCAAACAAAATACGAAGCGTCAGGAAAACCGTTTTCACAAAGACAGTTGCGGTCAAGTACATTTTCACCCAAAAATCACATAACGGAAGTGAAAATTGGCGAGATTTGGCACATTTGTGTCGATGCTGGAAGATAAAAATATATTGCTCACTGTGAACAAACTCCAACGGTATTATTACGTGTATTGACACTAATATCAAAATTTCCTTTTCCATCAATCTAGAATATGATGAAACAAGGAACTTGGTATGCAGCTATCCAGGATTTGCTCAGACAACAAATTCTATGTTTTCTTTTGCCAACTTTATTAAGTAAACTAAGCGCACAGATACGTAATAACCAATATTATGAGAACTGTTGCCATTTAAATTCAAGAAGAGGAGTCAATTAAACCCAACGAAATAACTTGCAAACAAGAAACTCGTGCTATTTCTGACAACTCAAGTTGTTTTAGGTGATGAATTTGGTTAAATGGGTTATTACATATTCCAGTGACATGAAGTTGGACAATGGAAAGATAATTTAGTTTGGACCGCCATAGACAGGTTCTATAATGTAAACGTTGAAGAGGATTATCACTGATTCTTAATATAACCAGGTATGCCGATCCATTAAACAAATCCCAGGGCAATATATATGTTATGATCTTACGCATTTCAAGCTCACGTAATGATTGCTTATGACGGAAAACTGTTTTTCCTGACGCTTCGTATTTTGTTTGATCTCATGTCAAGCTCGACACGAAAAAGAAACTTCCCATGTAAAACCCAAGACAAAACCTTCATACTACAGTTATAAACAACAATTGCTCTCAGATAGGTAGGCTCTTAACTCTTGTTCACTTCATTTTCGCCGTTGCATACCACGCCATATCCTGCACATGTACATGCATGCAGTCTGTTAAAAAGCATAGTTCTTCATCATTAACAGAACCATTTCAATTCACCTCCCGTTTACACACTTCTGGTCGTTGCACACAAGTGGTGTTTCTGCAACGGAAGAAACATGGATATCTGAAAGCTCTTCAATTGCGTTGATCTACTCTCACTCATTGGTCTAACTTGTTTATTCTCTTTGGAAATGGCAGATATAGACATATACTGTCATGGATGCTGTAACTCTTCATTTCATTAAATCTGATGAAATTTTGATTCTATGCAGTCAAGCTCATAATCTGTTTATTCAGTTATTTTCTGCACAGAGCATAGACGTAAACTAAGGGTAAAAATTACCTACTCGGATTTTCCTGGGGGATCTTCTTTTTCAGCGGCCCCCTTTCAAAGCAGGTGATTTCATCCATATGTTTTTTTAAAAGAGAAGAAGAAAAAAAAGGCTGATCCCTCTTGCTGAGGATCAGTCAGAGTAGTAGTGGACGGAGGGACGTAATTAGGGACTACACTTTCAGTCCCCAAGTATTCAGTTTTTGAGTCATTAGCCGTGAGGCCATCCTTACCTGGTATTTGCATAATTATTTTTTTTTTTTTTCAGATTGAACACATACTTTAATTCAAGCTTGATTTAAAGTGTTACCTTTATCATTAGTAGCCAGATTTGGGTGTCAGGTGCTGTTCTATTTTGATAACAGATATTGCAGAAAAGTCCAAACCTCTGCTTCCCAAATCGTCAATCCCACTAAATACCATTGTTGGACAATCTTTACTAGAACTAGCAAATGCATTGGGCAAAATCAAAATACCAATGGCTAAATAAGGGGGTGATTTTGTTCAGGTCTACCTGTATTTGCAATCTGTGGTGTAAAGTGGTGTCTGGCAATGACAATTAATCCAGGATTTTGTCAAAGTATCACACAAAGAACATTTGTACACTACTGACATGCTGTCAACATCTGTTTGCAACTACACTAAAGCAAAGTTAACACACAACAGTATAGCTGTCCTGTGTATATCAGCAGTTTTGTATGACCAAAAGTTTCCTAAAGTTGTCGTACAGAAAATGCCATTCCACAAATGGTCACAGAGTTTCTCTCTGTGGCCTATGGTGCTCTACCATTGTAAAACGAAACATCATTTACTCCCTATCTGCTCACTTGTTATGACTCTGCATTTGTTCGTATGTGTTATAACTAGATTCAAAGAAAAAGGACAATGGCTCATTAAGAACATCAAAATATGATGTCATTTCTGAACGTGTCAGAGAGTATGGCCAACCAATGCAGTTGTACATCATTTACAATCGCCCTGCCAAGTCTCTGCGTCAGCTTGTTCCGAGGCTAAAACCTTTTGTCTATCATAGGTTTTGACATTCACGGACAAATAATATTTTACTAATCTTAGTAAAATTGTAATCATTTATAAAATAATAATAATAATAATAATAATAATAATAATAATAATAATAATAATAAAAATAATAATAATAATAATAATAATAATAATAATAATAATAATAATAATAATAATAATAATAATAATAATAATAATAATAATAACAATAATAATAATAACAATAATAATAATAATAGTAATTATTATTATTATTATTATTATTATTATTATTATTATTTTTATTATTATTATTATTATTATTATTATTATTATTATTATTATTATTATTATTATTATTATAATCATAATAATCGTAAATGTTCTATTCTTTCATCAACTTATGCTCTCGAATATAAATCAATTGTTCTCAGCAGGAGCATTAGAAGACATAAGTATGTTGATATCACAATCTCATATCTAATTGTTACATTTCATCATTTGAATTATGAGTAAATCTTGCCTGCAGCTTGCGACCCAGCAAAACTGCATTCCAAATGCCTGCAGGTCTCTGCTCCTATTGACAAGTGAACTCAATTATGTAGTATGGCATATCTAAAGTAATGATTATATTTTGCATGTATTTCTGGCACATCATGCTTTTGATGGTCCTGTGGCACTGAAACTACAATTTCTTTGGAGAATATGTTGCATGATGTCTTTATTTGCTCCCAAGAGAAGCATTTCATGGTGAATCATCTCAAATATGGAAATAGTTTTGTCCAGTATCGTTTAACTACTCTTTGCACTGCTTCACTTTAATGGCGTCAGATACAATGTACACAAACGTGCTAACACCATTCATAATTTTTGCAGAAAATGCCACCTCAAAAAAGTCATTTTACCAGAAACAACTATTTTCTCCCTGTTTTATCTCTTTTTCAAAAATCAGAATATTATGTTACAATACCCCTGGCAAGTACCTATAGCGCCCATGGTGGCTTACGTCCATATCAACACTGTGGTCTGAAGTATACACATAGAAATTTTATATAACAGGTCACACCTGGGCAGGTCAGTATATTGGTATTTTGCTGAATGACACAGTTAAAAGATTAACTGTTTGCAACAAATCCAGGCCCCCTCGACACTGTTACAATGATATTGAGTCATTTACAAGTGATTCGGGCCCATTAATTCAAATTACATCCGACGAACGCTCAGAGAAAGTTAAACTTGGACTTAACAGAAGTAAATTGAATATTTAGATGTTACATTATGTTATGTAATGGTTTCTATTACATTGCCTACGAGGCTAACTGACAGATAAGCCACTGTAACATACTAATCTTCTGTAAGTTTTCCAAATTATACAACGTGTGCTCATTTGGTGTCACAATGTCAGAAATGTCTGACCATTTCCTACTGTTTACATTTGCTAGCATACAATCTCTGAAGCAAAGCCCTAAACATACACACACACACACACACACATATATATATATATATATATATATATATATATATTTATATATATATATATATATATACATATCGCGTGTAACCTTTTCCCCAGCTTTGAGACCAATGTATATAATGCTTGACATGTACATAAGTTGCAGTGTGGAACAGCCAGGAGCAAAGAAGGATGAGACAAGGAACAGCATCTTATATTCCTCTTCTGTGTTGATCACAACCAAATGTTTATTCTGTTTTTGACGGGATTTTACAGTTTGCATCCAACTAATTCTCTCTTTACTTGAAAATGTGAAATAAAGAGGACGAGTGTTGAAATTACACGAACGTGTATTTGGAACAATATCAGTACATGTGCTAACTGGATGGTATGAAGGAAATCGGTGTAAAGTATTACATCTTTTGTTAAGGGTTGTTCTCATTTTCAACAGAAGATTTGAACCCTCCTTTATACGATCTACTTTGAATTTTAAGTCGTAGTCAACATATCTCTGGAATATCAATTCATTTTTCCAACTTAAATTATAATATACATTGCGCCAAATCCATTCGATGGCCGGAATTTTTAAAATTTTCCGATTGTAAACTTTGTAATAGTAATACCCAACAATTTCAAAAGATAATTTTGACTTGTTAGGCTGTTGCACAGTGAGAACAGTCTGTCCAGCCCAGGGATTAAATTTACATATGCCTTCAAAACATGAAGTGGTAATGATGTAAAAGTATACAGGAAATAATAAGCACGTGCATGGGCAGCAATGTGTGTTCCATTCAGGTCCAGTATAATAAATGTCACATTTTTAGATAATTTGACATCGAGGCAAAGAATCTTGTTTAAAAGGCTGAATATATATGAACCATTGTGCCTGGCATCAACTACACTACAATTCATTTTTGCGTCATGTGCAGGAGATGAAGATAAACGAAAGGCCCAGTTAAAATTTAAACAATGCAATCCAAGTTTCATTTGTAGGGACAGAGATTTAGCATGTCCGTAACCTCGTTTTTTTAAACCAGAAAACATTTTTTCATTATAGACGAGTATAGCACCATGGTAGGAACAAGAATGCTCGAATTTCCAAGCCTGACGAATACACTCCAGGGAAGAGCGTACTTCTCTGCTTGTAACATGATTGTTCGTTTTTTGTTTGTCCCTTTATTTTGAGACTGAAGAAGTTAGTAACGACTGGCTCTTGGTTGTCATGGGTATCGGCCAGAGGAAACTGGGTCATAACATAACACTTATCATTTTTCTCTTTAAGCTCTATGGCTAATTTATGTAATTGGTATATATATGATGTTTTTTTACCTAAGTTATTACGAGGCTGAGTGCAATTTCTATTTCCAATATGTGCTTTAACATGTCTTTCTCCATATTTGATTTGAGCTATTTTGAAATGTGAATTTTTTGTAGATGCATGATCTGTCTTTTCCGTTTTAGGAAAACTAAGAAATATTTGGGCCATACCATAGCACTCTGTTACAGAAAAACTAAACTCGGCTAAGAAAATAAATTGTTTGTATTTCTCATACAAATACAAATATGTTATCAAGACAACTGTGCTACTTGAAGATATAAAATCCGTCTTTGGATGAAGCATGTGTGCCGCATTACCAAAATGATTGCAGAATGGTCCAAGTTTTGTTTGATAATCCTTTCCTGAAGGAAGCAAAACTACAAACCCGGCCAAGGCACAAGCATTTGTATTTGGACCATCCCATGAACACTTTGTTATTTCTGTATCTACAAACATGTTTATTGGTGCTGTAATTATATATGTTATGAGTTGCAGTGTCTTTTGGGCTTTCATAGTGTGTGTAAATTGTAACAATATGGACTCATTACTTCTTGCAGCATTCCACTTCAACGTCCTTTTCTTGAATATCATGACGTCGTTATAAGCGGTGTGCATGTGAAAGTGTAGTTTGCCCGAGCCAATAATAGAACGTGCATACAAAACCACAGTAAGTTTGAATCCTTCAATTACATAAAAAGTATTTATGATGTGGTCAAGTTTCCTTTGAAACAGTAATTTATAAGTATGGTCTAAAATATCAAAACCGTGGTCGTTTTGTAAATAGAACCTTGTGGTATGTTTTACTCTAATACTGCCTTTTATTAGAAGAATATAACAATATATTTCGTTTTTAATCCTAGATGCTTTGATAATAAGCATTTGTTCCTGATGCGTATCTCTAGGCAGTTGAAACTTGATGGTGATGTGGCTAGATAAATTTGATAAAACGTGTCTGTGTTTTGAAAAAAAGAGGCTTCATAAAACTATAGGATACTTCTGCAGTTACAAAATCGCTATTGGCAGTATGTGGAGATTTTTTGATGAATACCCTCATTAGAACCATATGTGAGAGGGAGTGAAAGGTTTGAAAATAATGATGTCCACATAATCGTTTATACATAGGTGACTGCTTCTGTAATGGTAAAGCTGCATCTCTGAGTTCCAAATATTTCAATGTACATAAGCCATCAGACTTAGGAAAATGCAATTTAATCACTTGAATACAAAGTCTTAAATTAGATACTGCATATATAGTAATTGTTAATGACAAGCCTTTATCCCTTGATGGAATGACAAGAGTTGCTGAAGGATTGAATAATGTGTAGGGTCTAGACTTCATGTTTGTATTCTTTGCTGCAAAACGAATGTTCAAGAAAATTTCCATGCACATCATTATACATTTCTTAGATAACAAAGTGCTGGTGGATACACTTGACTGACTTGCGCATTTTGAAACAACATAATCGATACACCGGTTAAAAGGTATATGCTTGACATGCGCTAATGAGGATCTTACAGCCTGAAAAGTTATATTTAAGACCACATATTGTATACTATATCCCAAAAACTTTGTGTGATATGCAGTAATGTGGATTCGTGATACAGTTGATTGTAATTTGATGTTTGCCTGATAATCAACTTCATCTATTATTATTGGGCACCTCTCAGTTGGTCCATTAAAAATAAACCATCTAAAGTGTAATGGGTGGTGTTTCATATTCCTGTAATTATTAGCTCTCTCAGTACGTACAAAAACAACATGATGGTCAAATACTTTTATATTCCAAGAACAAGTGCAAATTGGCAAATATTTGTCCCAGGATGATGGTGTGCAAGGCACGTACAGGCAAATGACGCCTATTGGTTTATGAAGGATATATTCAAAACTTTTAACAGTGGTGCAGGACGGGCTATCATGCACGTAATATGTAACTTCACTCTGTTGTCCTACACAATGCATCTGTATACGTAGATACGCATCAAATATCATATATTTATATGTATAAAGACAAAATGTCAAAAGTACATGGACATAGGCTCTGTCAGATGTGTCCTTGTATGAATCTATCTCACAGGTTACATCAAGTGGATAGTGCTGTAAATCTCGCAAGACAGGCACCAATTTACTAATTGAAATAGAACAAGGTTCTATTTGCTGAATCATGTTACTTGACTGCTCTGTTGGCAGTTTTGGCCAAGGTCAAAGTGTGCTTTATTACCAAAACCATACGAGATTCATTGCTGACACACCACCCTTTCCCTCAGGCTGCAGTATTCCTGTATCAGCAGAGAACGGAGAAGTGGTATGCGTCAACAGCTGCAATGGTTGCTGGTCAATTAAAAATGGTGCAGCTTGATGCCTTTTATTATGATATGCACTCAAAATACCCAAGAGACACCTATTTACTCATTCAAAATTGGCATTGAAATGGGAATTGAATCATATAGAATTTTGCAGTCTGTATTATTAATCTTATATACTATCACGTCCAAACACCAACAAGACTTGTCACGATTGCTGATAGAGAAAAAAAAGTTTCATCATTATTTGGAAAGTATCTTGAAATGTTCCAATGACCCGTTTGATGATTATACAGACTCTGCATATAAAAGCCAAAAATATAAAATATTATCTAACTATGCCCTCAACACAAACTTACAGTAGAACAAAGGACCCGATTGAGTAAACAAAAAAGAGCAGGAGCTAGGTATATGGAAAAAGCAACTGAGTGCGACTGTCCAGAAAAGAAATGTTTGCCATGCATGTACATGCAAACTTCACACTGGAAAACACCATATATATTTTGCAAAGATGACGTTGTCGATAAACTTTATTCTCTAAGATCACGTTTTTTTAACAGTCTGTCAACAAATAATACATGCGTGTGCAGCACTGGTCAGTGTTTCGTAGTTTTGCTCTTTTTTTTCATTATATATTTGCTCAGTAATGTTGAAGTTGCGCAGTTAAATAGCCACATAAAAATACCGAAATACAAGCATATGGATGTATGGACAAGGTTCGTGAAAGGTCAGCAAAAGGGGAAAGATTTTCTGTGTTCCAAATGCACTCAGACATCTTGCTAACAGGAACTTCGTCATGAGATTCACTTTGTGGTACTGTTTGAATTCCAAATATTGCAGCTCGCACATATATACATTGTATTCCATCACTGCCGCAATGTTTATACCTCACCCTTTCATCTCTACCCTGTCTCTGTTCTACCCCTAAATATCTTTGCTGTTTTTTGTTCCCATAATGTAAGGTCGTTCGAGGCGTTATAGTCATATTTATGGCCAAAGAGATTGCACTTTACTAAGCAGGCTGCTAGGGATAATTAGGAGTTTTCATCATGCCCAAGGTAAGCATACTGGGGATGAAAATCCCGGCTCTTTGGGACAAAATTTTGCGGAATGAAAACTTGCCGTGACCGCGACGTTTTGATGAAAGGAGAAAAGGCTCTCCCCAGTCATATGGTAGGGACATCGATCTCTGGACTGCACTTTTCCTCAAGTGTAATGGATGATATCTAACGCAATGGGAGGTTGTAAATAAATCTTAACAAAAGAGGAACATATAAAGTGTGATTTTTCCTGATTCACATCCTTTGAAAATTAGAAAGAACACTTGAAAAACATGTGTATTCTGTAGCTGTTGTTACTTCTCCCAAGTTCATAAAAGGCCAACAGTTTTCGCCTACAAAGTCACTATTTCTGATTTTCATTACCCAGTAGCTTTATTGTTTTATTGTTGTGACCAAATTGCCATGAAATTAATGAAATTGTAGGGCTCATATTGTTTTTTCAAATATTCCGACAGTGGTGGGGGGGAAGTGGATGATAATTGGTGCCAATTGTCAAAATGGCGTCTGGCGACTAACCTAAGACTGACAAACTCAAAAAGGCAGTCACAGCATGGAGAAGGAGAACTAGGTGTCTTCGTCCATGGTTCAAACCTATGCATTTATTGTCACTCCAACTGGAATAATTTTGACGTTGCGGCCAATCAGGTGCAAGTTACCAAACTTAGTAGCTCCGGGCTGTATTGTCCTGACACCTTTGTGAACCATTTACCTAGCCCGTTATTTCAGCTAAACTATTACATGGAATAATCAACGTGCTTCTGTTATTTGGTTGGGCACGTAATTTTTCCAGGATGCATTTTGTAAACACAGGGCAAATCCCATAAACACCACCAAGACTTTTAATTTCATATGCAGACACGCCTTTTTTATCTTGCATGTTTTCAATGAGAGGTGTTTGTACAACACCAGTGACATACTTTATTTAAAAAAACTGACACAACAAGAATTTTAGGCCTTATTCTAATATGAAAATATATATTCACTATAATGGTGGTTCCATTGTAACGTTTCTATGTTTGGTGGCAAAATAAGCGGACAAAGATCAAAGAACCCCCCCGCCCCCAACTTGACAGCCTGTCTACAGATAATTTATAAAAAAATACATTCAGTTCAGCATGAATAAGTACGTGTGTCATCAAATTTATCAAAAAATTGAAATGAATAGTTTTCGCTCATGTCAGTTTTAAAATCTGATGTTGCTTTGACTCCCTCGATGGACTAGGCGGAATGGATAAGTAATCCAAAGCATGGTCCAAGTGTATGTATGTAAAAAGGATAGGAGTTGTGACGCGTTTTGTGTTTTTTGTTTTTTTGTTTTTGTTTTTTTTTTTTTGTTTTTTTTGTTTTTGTTTTTTTTTTTGTGTGTGTTTTTTTTTTTTTTTTTTTTATTGATGGTCTGGCATTCAAAATGAAGGCACCGTCTTCATAGTATGCATGGCAAATATGCTGAACAACTGCATTCAAACACAAACCTCAAAATAAAATTTCTATGGAGCATACACCCCACTGGACTTGGTATGGTCTGTGTGTAGAAGGCTGCCACATTTCAGATGTACGGACTTGTCTGCTTCTAATGGGGATCTATCAAAATACACTGGAAGGGAGGGGGGGGGGAGGTTTGGAACTCTGATCATCTACAGGATACGAAAGTTTCACAGTACTGCTGTTATGTAAATGACTGGGAAGTAGCTATGCTCATTGCTTTTCAAATTGGTCGATTGGTAATATGAGATGTGTCTGTTGCCTTCCTGCCCCACCCCTGTCAATAAGTTTGGGTTATGTATCACGATCAGTTTATGGCAGAACTTCATCTATCAACCGAAAGGGATTACATACTCCACAGAATAAAAATATTTATTAGGTTATACTATAGGAATAGCAAAACCGGAGGGAGGCATGGCAATGTGTATTGACCACTTTAGCACACGGATGGCCCAAATAAGAAGAGAAACCAGTGAAATAGGCTTGGCATATAATCAATACAACCTTACATCCTCGCATCCAAGACAAGGGCATGAAGGATAAACTCCTTTTAGTGCTCCATCCTTTTTTCAGTTTGGAGGGCATGGAAACTCTCTTGCCCGCAAATCAGACTCACTTTGCGCTAATGTTAAATGGCGATTAAACTCAGTGTCATCAAAATTATAGTTGTTAGCTTACCAACTTAGTTCACGGACAGAAAAATGGCACGCAAACAACTTGTCCGTGCCAACCCAACTGGCTCCAACCTTATTTAATTTGCTCACTTTAGATCTTGACATATTTCCCACCAGATGGCAGTATCAGATAGTAACATTTCCAATGCATGTAGTATTGAACCAGTACACAATGTCACATCCCCCACTTTGTTTAACAAAAATGCAAAACATGACAGCACTTATCTCAATAATAATTATATTAATATCATGAATGTTCTGCATATGTGGATATCAAAGAATAAACAATGAATATAAAGAGCAGAGCAGTTGTCACAGTAACACTTTTTTTCCTTTGGCATCACAAGTGTAGAGTTTGTGGCAGTATGACAGTACCTCTCTCTGTCTGTCTCTCTCTCTTTTTTTTTGGGGGGGGGGGGTAACACCAAACCTCCAGGTCGATAAGTGATAAACAGTCCTTATTTTATCACTATATATATATATCTATATTTGTGCAAATAATACATTAAGCACATCAAACAGTATACACAAAAAATATGGGCTAACCAGTCTTTACATTAAGGATTTAAAAAAAAAACTGACCATGCAACATTTCACAGGAAAAATCAATTACCTGTGTCCGTGGTATTGCATATACGTCACTTGCTACTCAGAAAAGAGATGATGCTGTTAAATACCTCCAGAGTGAGCACTGAGTAATCTCTCTGGGCATGGGTTTCCATCACCTCTGAGATAATACTGGCTGAAATAAGATCTTTATTGTCAACTCTCGTGTAAGCATGGTCATGAATGAGAAGAGTAATATGATGTTTACTTAGTCTGTTCAAAGAAGCTTTTGGAATGTTGTATCACACAAAGAATTCAGACTACCGCAAGCCTTTCACCTACTACCATATAATGTTACTTGGCCACACAGCTGTAAGCACTGATTATTTGACTTTTGATGGAAGAGATGGAAAATTTTAGGAATCTTAAATGGAGCTGGTATTGTTATGTGGTGATAAGTTTTAAAAACATAAGAGTTAATTTGTTGTATAAAATGTATATTGTGGCTGCGGAATTCAGCTGCAGCAAGCACATTTTGAACTTGAAACAGTTAAAATGCCAAGTGTCAGCATACAAGGAAGTGTTGAGTGATCGCCGATCTTGCTTGGTTTTGATTGGTTGAGAAAGATTTACTGATGGGTTCAGAGAGTGAAAGGCTAACAGAGTGGGGACAGGATTAGGCTTTCTCTCCCAAATAAAAAGGGCTGTGTACTGCTGTTTGGTGTCAGACATCCGAAATGTCTGATCCGTGCGCATACTCAACGGGGTGCACGTTAAATTATTGGTAGTGTTCCTGCTGCGGCCAGGCGTTCAAAGTAAGTATTGATTAGTTGAGAGGGCGTGTATGCTCCAATATATATGCATTATTGTGGATCTTGTATAATCCACCAATTGACATAATTTAGGCTTGTGGTTAAGCCGTAATTGAGCACTTGTGTGTTCCAATTTATTTTGTTCTGGGAATCTTGTGTGTTTCCCCGATGTAGTAAGGTAGGCTTCGAGTTAAGCCTTTTGTATCAGTGAAGCTTGTGCGGTTCACTAATTAAATGATGTAGGCATTTGGATAGCCAGTTTTGAAGAGGAAACCAGTGTAAATATATTTTTCATAGCTTTGTTAGCTCTCCAATGTGGCGTTTTGTGTTATATTTGTCAAGTGTTTGTCGTGAGATTGCACAGCAAATCCTGTAAATTAATACGTCTTATTTTTGGTGATTGATAAGACCAGAAAATTGGAAAAAAAAACTAAAACCACAGTTTGGGTCTGACCATGTGAAATGGGTTTTTACAAAACCCAGATAATGTTCTAGGTTTTACTTTATTTTAATTTTTCTGATACATCCCTTTGACTCTGAGTTGCAGCCCGGAGGTCGATTGGACAAGCCAGGACACCAGACCCGGCCAACCACTTTGTCTAAAGCCTTTCAAACAAGTGTACGGACATTACAGACGAACTGCCAGTTTCCGCTATGCTGTGCTTTTTGTGTTCAATGTGAGTCAATATATATTTGTACAAAAAGGCTTTGTCTTTGTGTTCTGTTCACGGCAGTAAAAGCATAGCGTTTTCTATTTTCTTTCTGTTATTGAGGGCCAGGTTGGCACAAGACGTGCTAGGTAAAGCCACCTCGTAACAGTATTCAATAGGGATATCATCACACAACAAACTTAATAAGCTGCAGTGACTGTTAAAACAGCAATATAAAATAATCGGCAGATACATTTACGCTATGCAGTGACAAATTTTTCGACATACGTTGTTGAAAAGTCCCAGAGAATACAACCGTACAGAGACATAAAGAAAAATTTACAAAGCCGGTACTTAACACGAGGAAGTGCTTTGCCAAACTGAGCGATAAGCAAATTACACCTGTTAAACATATCTCCAATTGAATAATGAATTTGCCTTTCGAGCAGTTAAAGGACATAATCCTGTCCGAATTAACAATATGAACAGTTTAACATATTTGACCCCATCAAAAGCTTTACTTGCATCTAACAGCAAGGCATATGCATTTTGACATTTGCTACCGTAATATTGTATGGCCTCAACGGCTATGAAAGTACACTGGGTGGTATAGTGTTGACACCTGAAAGCAATGATATATGTATATCGTTACCAAATGTATTTCCAAAATGTTTGTTGCTTTGGACACATTCCACCTTCTCATTATTAAATAAAACTCCTGCAATGGGATCAGTGTCAAAAAGTTCTGTGATTTCATCCTGACCGATTGCGCCATCAACACTGTTTGGTACCCGAGATATCTTTCACCTAACTTGTTTCACTTTGTTCCAAAAACACAACTACTTTTGTCATCTGGGATAGCGTTGCCATTTTATTTGCCACACACATTTCTCTGTTTTGCTTAACAAAATGAATAGCATGGTGGTACTTTGCTCTTGTGGTCCGATGAATGACTGCAACAGTACCATATCTGGGGGACCTGTTCCAGATGTTATGCCAAACTATTATGCATCTGCGATGCTCCGCAACATGCTCACTCCGTCCGGGAATCACTTTACTTTTCGGAGCACCCGACCCTGGGATATTGTGATCACTGGATGAGATAAATGCCTGAATTATTACATCTAAAAATTTCAGTAGTTCAGGAGAGTGGATTTTACACGTGAAATTGTTGGACTGTAAAGCTTCCCGAGGAATATTAATTTAACACAATAATAAATCGAGATCTGACCGATAATTGTTCATTTCTTCAGGTGAAGCTTGCGTCCACTTAGGTACACGATGCCTGGCTTCGAGTACCCCATATTTACTGACAACTCTAGGAATATATCATCATGATCGGACAAGTTATCCCCGGCATAGAAGGAGATGCATTTCCGGATATTGCCATATAGATTAGAAGTGAGAATTAAGTGGTTGATTGAAGACCTAGTATTATAAATCTTACTCTCATATGTGTAGTTAATCAAACTCAACTCGTCACATGTAACACAAACAATGACATTTTACGTATAAACGATGAAAGTATTTTCATATGGGCAGAGCAACCAAGATTAAGGACAGTGTTAAAGTCACTGCCCAGAATGATACTGTCTACATTATGTTGGCATGCGATGCAACTCATTTCTGCTAACGCCTCTTTGAAGATGTCAATGTTTTCCTCATTAGTACTATGCACTGGTCATATATACACAAAACAGCAAAAACCTGATATCATCATTGTTTATACAAACAGCACATAACCTTCGAGAGTCATACTCAACAGGCATGACTGAAAATGCGAGTGAGTCTTTCCAGATAATACCACAGCCCCCATAGGGCCTACGTAGATGTAAGTGACCGTCGGGCATACCAAACACACCATGAACATGAATATCCTCAATACTTTGAGAGAAAATGTGAAACTGATTTTGCAATAACCAGTGTTCTTTTATAAGTACCAAATCATGTGTATCAACAAGAGAACTGATGTATTTGATTCTATCAGGGCTATGCCCATTACAGTTATATGATGCAAGCTTCAGGCAAGAAACCATCCATAGGAGTCCAAATAAAAAATTATATCAGTGGCCATCCTCCATATTGCTAAGAGGAGGGACATACTTTCTTACTTTAACACCACTCGGCCATAGGTATTTTTCAAAGAGGTTTCTGAACTGAGATGGAGGCACTGAAAGTTTAAATGACTTTTATTTAGCTCTCGAACTGGATATACACTCCAGAGCACGAACGTCGAATCCCTGATCCAGAACATGTAATCTTAAGTCATTGGTCTCGGTACTGGGGTGTACTGTGAACATAAACAGGTCTCTGTTTGGTTGCGATGCCCCTTTGAATCTCCTTGACTGAGACATGGCATTCTCCTGTATAACGTTCAGTCTGAAGCACTCCTTGTGTTGTGCATTCCTAACAGCTTGTCTGGGTAAACTAAAGCCCTGAGAGTGCATTAAAGACTCCAAGGCAGAGACACTGGCTCGGTCTATTGAGGCGAGGCTCCCCAAATGCCTATTTGAGCAGAAACCTCCATGGGCACGTCCACTGCGACCATGCACAGCTGTAAAAACGTCATTGGTTTGGCATCGGATCGTCTTTCCAATACCAACAGATTGCTGCACATCGGCATTTGTTGTTTCAGAATTTGTAAAAATATCCTGCTGATCTGTCCCTGACCTATAACCGTCATTGCGATTCTGTACTCTTACGTCGATAGAGGCATTAGGTCATGAGATAGTGTCAGACATTAGGGATGCAATTGGCATGTTAACGAAGCTTGCAATGGGTTGTTTGTTTGTACAATATTAGCATATGTGAGCTTGCATTTTATTTGTTCATGAAACTTTATGTTTTCACAAACCATCCAATCTACTATCATTTGCAAGTTCTCCATTTGCTTTTCAAGTCTGTTAAGTCTATCAGCATAAGAAATGTTGTTGAGTTCCTGGGAACGTGGAATGACACTAAGGCTCAAAGCAGCTATAAACATGACAGGCAACTTTTCGGCCTGATCTAACTTGATTAGGCCATCAACAGAATCATTTAAGTTTGCTTCTGACCTAGACCTTGAGGTCGAATCGTTTCTGTTTGGCAGTTAACCTAGAATAGGGGCATCACAGTATTCTCAGACAGCTGGTTTCGCTTAAAAATCTGGGCAGATGCAAAGTGTCCCAATCCCGCCAACTTTTCATTATCAGGTGTGGCATTTTGTAAAATGAAAAAAAAAAAGTACTTAAGCAAGCAAAGGTTGTAACAGTGTGGTGCTTCTCTCAACTTCTCCCATTTCAGAACTGCAGTCATTAGATGCACTTTTATCCTTGGTAGAGGCGCTTTGCATGCAGTTTATATTATATAGCTTAATTAAAGATTAGAAAATTTTAAATCACACATTTATCCTCAAGCACTTTGGAGGCCTAATCACTCTACCGCTCATTGTCTTGTACACTAAACTGTCATATCCTACATTTTGTGGCACAGTCATAGTTACTTGCTGCTCAGGCAGTGACATTGGCTGAGACATATGTGATTACATAGGAGGTGACAACTAATGTGCACTTCCAGGGCCTGGTAAGTTATCATCTTGCATGCTTGGTGGAAGAAACAATAGCATCTGCTCATTTGGTTTAATTATTTGAAACTGGTTTCTCCTCATATGGCCATGTTCATTTTGCAAAATGTAGGGACGTGGTTGTGTATGAACATCCGTCACACACGCTGGTTCTTAAATTTGTTTCTTTGATTGCATACACCATTACCTGGTATCAGCACTGCATATGGCACATATCTAGCTTTTGTGTTATAATATTTCTTTTGCTGAAATTTTCTAGCATTTAACATGCTATGTGCATCAACTACTCTTGGTTAAAGAACAGATGATAGAACAGGCTTTTTTGAACGTAACAGTCCACTGTAAAGTAGTTGTGATGGTGACTATGGCAGATGAAGTCAACTGATTACTGTAGTTTGATACTGCAATAAAGCTATGCATGGATCATGACTACTATCATCTACTTTTTTCAGAAGGTTTTTTAGTGTTTGAAGAAACCGTTTTGCCTGTCCATTTGATTGCGCATAACCTGGGCTGGACGTGGTCAATTTATACGCCACTGCTGTGCAAATTCACGAAGCTCGCAACTGTTAAATGGCATGTTATCACTCACAATTTCTTCAGGCACACCATGTGCAGCACAAATACTTTTTGTATGAGCTTCAATTGTTTTGGGTGTTTTGTCACTCAGCAGTGACAACTCTGGAAACTTGGGATAATAATCTACTGCAACTAAATAGTTTTTCCTATTTAAAGTCATTATGCCTAATCCAACTTTCAAATTCCTGCCATCAGGAATATCATTGGAAATCATAGGCTTTTTTGGCTGACTTGGTTGGTATTTCAGACATATTTGGCACTTAGAGACTATTTTTTCAATGTAGTCATTCATACCAGGCCAGTAAAATTTATTTATGTGCTCGGGTTTTGTATTTGTCTGCATCTATGTGATTTTCATGTATCAATGACATTTGTTGCCTCAGCAAGCTAGGAATGACCAACGTTTTTCCAAACAGAAAGATGCCTTGGATTATATGAAGTTTATCACTTATTTTCCAGAATGCATGAATGCTCTCTGGTGTGTTCCTACGACGTTTTGGCCACCCCTTCATAATACACTGTAAAACTAACTGCAAGTCACCCTCTTGTTCTGTTGTTTTTGTACTTCTGAAAACTTACTTGCACGCACAGGCATGTCTGTTCATGCATGGCCATAATCATCTCATTCTCTACATTACTATTGTCAGATCACTAGCAACAGGTGTGCGACCAAGACAATCAACTATAGACATATACTGACCTTTGATATAGGTCACATCCAGGTCATATGCTTGTAAACGTACCATTAGTCTTTCAAACCTGGGTGAAACTGCATGTATTGTTTTTCTTCAGGATAATTTCGAGTGGCTTATTGTCACTGTAGATCTATTTACTTAAGATATTCTGGTGAAACTTTTCACATCCCCACCATATTGCCAGCATCTCTTTTTCGATTGGCTGCAATTGCACTCTGCTGATGTCATGGTGTGGGATGCATAAGCTACATGTAATTCATGTTGTAGTAAACAGGCTCCGAAAGCTGATTTACTGGCATCTACCTGAATAGTTACTGGTTCATTCAAATAATAAAACTGCAAAACAGGATTACCAGAGAGTACATGCTTGATTTTCTCTAATGCTTCATCATGTTAGGACTGCCACTGATATTCAACACCCTACTTCAAAAGTTTATGCAAAAGTGCAGTTATTGTTGACTCATTTGGTATATTCTGGGCTAAATATTTGACCATACCCAGCAGGCTTCGCAAAAATGCAACACCATTTTGCTTAGGCATGTTGACAATTTCATCATCCTTTCTAGTATCATGTTTCAGTCCATCTCCTTTAGCGTTACCCATGTAAGTTACCTGTTATACTTTGAATTATAATTTGTCCAATGAAAACTGTGTAGCTTTTTCATGGGCAGGATTCAGTGCCTTGATAAATGTGTCGCCACGTGATGCTTCGTCGACAGCAGCAATTATAATACAATCAGCTATCAAGTGCACGTCCAGTATATCTCCAAATATTTCCTCACTTCTCTTTTCCATGACCTCAATTTCACACCCTAGTATGCACCCTTTATATATGCAACACTAAATATCTGTTTTCCGCCTAGTTTTGCCTGAGCATCTGCAGGCGTAGGGATAGCATGAGTCTTTTTTATAATGGCATCACTCAGGGGCTTGGGATCCAATCAGAGCATAACAGAAACTTATTTTTTTCTTTGCTATCAGTAAACTGTTTACCCACTCGGTCAGTTTATCAACATCTGCAATGATGCTTTTTTCAAACAACTTACCAAGAGCTTTTTCAACTTTGGTTGCAGTGCAAATGGTACTCTTTGTGGGATTTGAATCACACCTTTACTTCTTGACTTTAGCGTAATGATATATTCACGCTTATAGCACCCAGTACCGCCAAACACATCACTGTATTAACATTTCTATTTGTCTTTAGTAAGCGGAGACTTTGGGGCGCACTTGTCAATTCTTTTGACAAACTGTGATGTTCCACATGCCTGCTGACCTAAGATAGACACACCTTAATCAGTCACAAAAAATATCACTTGTACCACCTTGCCCTGTGTAGGATGGCAATACTTTAGTTCCACATGGTTTAATCTTACTGTCTCCAAATTCTGAGATTACGGTATCAGTCTCGTAAAGTGGAGGCTTTGAGTTCGTTTTTGCATATTCTGACAGAAGCAAGATATTTGCCTGAGCTCCAGTGTCTACTTTAGTCGACGCAGTATTAGCACATATATTCAGCTCTGTTTGCTAAATATCACACTTGTCCCTGAATTGGTCTCCAAACTTTAGACAAACAAATAATTGCCCTCTGGCAACTATTCAGAATCATCTTTTTCTGAGAAACCCTTTATTGTTATTGGCTAATGGCAGTCAAGCTGTGGACGATGATAGAACCAGTGTTCCTAATGGACGTAAAGTTATAAACTCTCTAAGTGCTGACCAGGATTCTGTTTTGCTTAGGAGTGCTGAAACAACCAGCGACAGAGTCAAGGGTACATCTCTGCCAGGACAACCTCCCCTCTCTTCCACACAGGGTGTGAAAGTGGGGGATCGGAAAAGAGCGGCAGTAATCAGATCAAGGGCTGGGTTTGTACTTATGTGTTTGAAACTTTTGAAGGGTTGGTCAAATACTGTTACACAGGACCAGATACAAGAATTGTTCAGTGTTTTATACACTCATGTGAGACAATTGCAAACTGATCTAGATGAATGTGTCTTAGAGGGATATGCCCCAAAGATCACGATGGATTATCTGAAGTACTTAAACTCTAATGACCAAGCACTTACCCCAAAAGACTGTCACAATTTTGAGTTAGCATGTAACAGGACAATCACAGCACAGAAAGCAGCTGAGGCAGATTCAAGGTGTGGAGACAGACCAGGCACAAGGGGGCGTGGCCGATTTACTACCTCAAGGGGCCCCTGTGGAGGGCATAATGATAAGTCTGATCGATATGAGGATATGGTCTCTGAGTTTGAGAGAAGTTTCCCACAAAAGAGGGAACAACCTTAATAGACTAACAAGCCTTTTATATATCACTTTTTTATGACTCACCTCTCAATATACATGGAGCAACATGGATGTCCGTCTACATGACAGATATCACAATGGGTAAATATTGACACCATTCAACAAGTATTACAATGGATGAAGAAAGGGAATCCCCTTCCATTCACAATTTGACCCTTTTCTCCAACAAAAACCAACAACTGAATGGAGATCAAAACAGTTTTATTTGCAAAGAGATAAAACGTTTGCTGAAAACTGGTGCTACTGAGGCTTGCATAACAAGGCCTTATTGTGTTAGCCCTTTGGGTTTTGTATCCAAGAAGTCTGGTGCTTGGCACCTAATCACAGACTTAAGGCGCTTGAAAACACATGTGAATGCTCCAAAGTTTCGAAACGAGGATATACCTACTACACTGGAGCTCACCCAACACAATGACAAGTGTATCTCTGTTGATCTTAAGGATTGTTTTTACAATATACCTCTCCAAGAAGGACATAGCAAATATTTAGGATTTACCTGGCAGAACGTTTATTACCAATGGTGCGCCCATCCATTCGAGCTAAACATCAGCCCGTTTTATTGTAACGAAATTTTACAGCCAGTGGTTAGCTATTTCAGATCTTCGGATACATGTTTTCAGGTATTTGTAAATGATTTTTACTGTGCAGTCGCAAAACATCCATAGTGGACCATACTGACCAAAAAGTTAAAGCATAGACTCAGATATACATTGAATAAACAAAGTGTTTTGGCCAGGCAATGGGCAAGAGTGACAGGACGATGCATAGCGATGTGCACAGCCATCTTACCTAGCAAAATGATGCTGAGGGGGATATACAACCTCCAAGCTACCAGACAATCTTTGGATGCCATGTTAGTAGTGGGCAAGGGTGTCATGGCAGATTTTCAGCCTTGGCTGAGCTGTGTGTCCGCATAGAACGACAAACCTATCAAGAGAAGGGAGATCGATGTACAAATTATGACAGATGCAAGCCAAATTGGCTGGGGCACATCTCTGAGGGACTTTGAGGACTCTGGAGTTGGGACACACAAACTAGCCTCCCAACCATCAAATGTGAGGGAACCGTTAGCTACACTGTTGGCTCTTTTGACTTTCAGGGACTCAATCCAGAACAAGGTGGTGCAAATCCTGTCCAACAATCTGCCCGCAGTGGCCAACATAAATCATTTTAGAGGGCCTTCCTTGGCTCTATCGAGCTTTACCAGGGTATTATGGAATATAGTACTACTTCTCCAAATAGATTTATCTGCTCGCCATCTCAGCGGCAGTTTAAACATACATCTGGACAGATTATTGAGGCTGTCAAACAGATACAATTGAATGTTAGATCTAGGAACATCCAAAATAATGGATTGCTGATACAGTCCACACACAGTCAACTGGTTTGCAATGCTCAACAACACCCAGTTACCAAGATACAACAGCTGCTATATGGATCTGTACTGCAAGGGCATGGATGCCCTGGCACAGAACAATTAGGATGTAGAAAAACAAATTCCTGCAACCCACCATGGCGACTGGTGTCACAAATGTTACAAAAGCTCAAGGCACAGGGGGCAGACGCTGCAATAATTGCCCCCCTTTGAAAAAGTCAGCCATGGTTTACGTCTCCGAAATCGCTAATGGTAGAACCAAAGATACTTCTGCCCGCTCACCAAAACTGTTTTGCTTCATGGGAGTTACTCCAAAACCAATGCCTCAAAGGCAATAGAAAACAACTGTTTTTTGACTATCTGGCAAAATAGAGTACTAAACCAAGGTTGGTCGATCAGAGCAGCTAAACAACTAACCTATGCTGGGGCAAATAACAACAAAAATTCATATAATGTCGAATTAGACAAACTGGCAATACTTTTGTTTCAAGCACAATATTACATATCCACCGGATTTTACTGCTGATCTTGCTCATTTCCTTTGTGATTTGTGTGATAGTTCTTAAACGAACCTAGGTCACATCTTCAAAATGCTGAGGCAGCAGTAGGGAACCTCTACAAAGGCTTAGGCCACAAGAACGTGTAAATGATGACATAAATTTTATGAACATTATGTCCTTTCCAAAACACCTGTCAGTCTGGTGTCTTGTGTGCTTTCCAGGGATGGTGCAGCGTACCCATATTGTTCATAGACATATTCATTATTTGTAGCCTGTTTATGGTTGCATATTTCCAAATTTCCTCAGTATTTTGATTGCATGTTTAGGTATTAGGAATCAATAAGAGGCATTTAATATATATATATATCATACTTCATCTGTCGTTCGACAGTTGATGTAAGTTAAAAAAAAAAATTTAATCCAGGGAGAATAACAAAACTGTAGTTCTCCCTTTGTGCATGTAAACATGCACAAATATACTTCAGTTTGGACTTAAGTTTCATTTAACTCACAAGGTGGTTTTCTGAGGATTTTTTTGGCCAAAGATTTATAGTATTGGTTGCAAGTGTGATCCAGATAAGGCATTTAATGAAAATATATTGTGTGCCTCATATGTTGCTCAACAGTTGATGTCTGCTTGCAAAAAACAATTTGATTTACTTGTTGTTTTTATTGATATGAATGCTTTCTTAAACAAATACCTTTGCATGCTGCACTGTAATGGTTACGACCCTAACACTTGCTGCAGGTCACTCCATATGCCCGGGATTTGTCGTGTTCATGTGTACCACCAAAACAATTATAATTCTGCACTAGGTTTGTGGACTTGTTACATTGCCATGATCTTCGCTGTTTATTCACTTTGTGCGGATCTTTGCCTTCTACCTGTTGTAGTTTCTTTGAGTCCTTTGTTGAAAACTGTAAACACATCTTTAATTGTTAGGGTCACGTGACTAGCACTAGCCATGGCTTTTATTTGGCGATTGCATAATTCAGCTGCTCTGCACATGTCGTGTTTTGTCTAATGTGAGGCCAAGTTCTCTAAAAGGACGCTCTTTTCCTCGACTGTCAGCTATATTAAAGACTATTTTGTCTCTAAATATTTTCTGTTATGTATGTATATACATATATATTCACAATTGCATGTCTCGCAATTGTACTCACAATTATCCCATAATACTCTTTAGCTCTGTTACCCATTGATCCACAGACTCTCTCTCCTTTTCATTCCTTTGCCAGAACTTGTGTCTCTCAAAACACTTGTTCTTTCTTGGCTCATAATGGTTTTTTAACTTTTTAAATTAAAGTTCCCAATTTTCTCCGCTGTCTTGGGTTGCGTCAGTAAGTTCAAAATATTATGAATGTCCTGTGCCTCCTGCTCAGCACAGTGAATCAAAATGGCGACCTGTGCTGTTGTGATTTTTTGCTCAGTTCAGCAGCCTCATGAAAAAATCGCAATTGTTGCTCCCGCATTTGCCACTCATCAGCTTTATTGCTTGTGGTAAAGCTTACTGCAGGCGGGGGCTTGACAATAGTCTCCATTCTGACATTGTGTAGTGGTTAGCTTACCAACTTAGCCTAGGGAGGGGACGAAAACATGCAAACAATTTGTCTCTAACAGCCCGACTGGCTTCAACCTCATTTTATTTGCTCACTTCGGATCTTGACATATTTGTCACTAGATGGCAGCATCAGACAACAACTTTCCCAATGCATGCAGTATTGCACTAATACACACTGTCATAAGAATAATGTAGGCAGAGACAGTTCGTCTTAGCAGGCAACATGCTTTCAGTCATGCGTACACACTGTAACATCATCCCCTTTGTCATGGTGTACTCCATTAGCCTGTGTAACCAATATTAGTGTCTAATCAAAGACTATTCTTTTGCATGATTGAGACTTCACCCATGAAAGTGAATAAGCTTTCACGAATCTACTGCTTCAACACATCTCGAAGGCTTGTTGTGCCGTGAAAGCTAGCTACCTTTCAACTCATCTCTCTAGTCATGATCCAGACATCACTCTTCTGTCTTGACTGTGAGATACATTTTTGAGGTATCAGAGCCATAGGCGAATGTGCTCTGAAAATCCAATCACATTAAAATTGACTTTTTGTCATTTTTGGCTCAAGACATTGGTGATCTTCTATCGTAACAAGTATCTGTGTCGTAACTTTTATATTTTTGTGATAAAATTAAGCTGAAAATTGTAAGCACTGGCAAAAGTGAAGTCAGGTGTCAGTGATTCTGGAAACACCAGTTTTTGTAAATAGCAAATATAATGTATCCAATATTATGCATGTCGGCACACTGGCTATATCATGGTGAAAGTAATAGAAAAATGCTGGTTTAAAATGTTCATAGATAGGCGCATTACATATCTCGGCATATTTCTTTCTTACTGGAACCAAGCTGTTGACGTAACAAAAGCCACTGATTACACTGCACTTTTCCTCCCTCAGCCCGTGCTCCTAACAGATGGAACATATCGTGCACCATATGTGCATATTATTTTAGTTAGTTATATTTTAGAGTAATCTTCAATTTATACAAATACAGTTGCATTCCCTTCCTCATTATCGACTCTTCTATTGAAAACGATGATGATGAAGACGACGACATCCTTAATGCCCCATACTGTCAGAAAATATAATACAGAAATATGTAGCATCACTGTAACATTGGAATGGAACATTAACCTTTGTGTCATTCGTGTAGTTATAATACAGGTATGATTCCCAGACGTGTGTTGGTTTGGTAGCACTTGGATCTTTTTGCTGCTTGGATTTTATGATATGGGTAAATTTTTATACTGAAATATTTGCTCAGTTGCACTTTTTTCTCCTTGCTTGGCCGGTTGCTCACCTAACCTATGCAAGTCTGCCAATCTACATTGTAAGTATCGGATTGTTTCATGCTTCAAATTTTGTCATACATGCCATGCTTTGCATGTTTAGGGTGGTATTCAGTCCGCAAAATATCAGGACATGTTTGAAACACCACATATTTCGCATATCCTACAATCTACTTTATATGACAATTTCCATATACATTAAAAATCATATCAAACCACCTGTTAACTGATATTGCTCAAGGAATTGCTGAATATTTTATTCGTGAATATAAGCAAAAATCAACCCAGCCCATTTGGTTGTTGTGTTCTGCAAAGAATGATAGATATACACGATGTAAACATCTCTGTTCTTTTAAAATGCTCAATGCAGAGGTGTCATTAAGTACTTCCCACATAGAGTGTAGGTCCTCTTAAGATTTTCTGCAACATGGGTAATAGGACTCTCCGGACAGTATCTCTCATACTGAGTGAATAAAAAAGTCATAAGGAACAGATAACGGATATATATATATTCTCTTATAAACAAACTACATTGATTCGTAAACAGATGGGAATTGAGAGGCTGAGAGAAACCTACTGCCAGGAAAATAAAACAAACAAACGGAAGCCTGCATTCGAGTATAGAAGACCTATAAAACTTTTATACATTACTGTATGCATGAATCTATTTGTGTGTATGTGTGTGCATTTAGGAACCGGTGTGGCCAAGTGGTTACGGTCCTCGCTTTATGTGCCAGAGGTATGGGGTTCAACTCCCAGCCGATCCAAACGGATCCATCCCTGAATTCCTGACATTGAAGTACTCAATGGTACACACGGCACTTTCATAGTGATAAATTGGAACACATAGTTTGATGATACCCAGCGGAAAAATAAAATTGATTCATTTTTGAATCTTATGCAAACAAATATTGCATGAACTGGAAAATTCAGACTGTAGAAAATTTAAAACGAAAAAGTGTTTTGGTTACCCAACCAACAATTTACTTTTACAAGCATATGCTGATAAGAATTCCGGACCAAATGTGATTTGTTAAATATGTGCCAATAAATGCGTCATTGGGCATTTCCTTCTGTGTATGTGTATTGCAATAAAGGGTTAGTTATCAGTACTTTGTTAAAGTGATCTGTTAGACAGTTAAACAGTTGCTAAGTCGCATGTGAAATGTTATCATGATTTTATTGTAAAACATGTATTATTGGCCCTTTGTTAAAGTGATTTGACAGTAATTTTGAAAAGTTAATTATAAGTGATGTGTTAAAGCACTTTGTTTCAAAGTGAATCATTCACTCATTTGAATGTGGAATTTTATCACTTTTGTATTTGTAAATTATTGCAGAGTTATTAAATATATGTGAAAGTATTTGTTAAAGCAAGGAGGCTACGGGAAAGGAGAGTCCATTCCCTTTTGAAACGTCAGGGAGGTGTCTGCCTTCAAAGAAAACCAATTGATTTCCTTTTGGTGGCCTCGTTAAAGTAAGCTAAGCACTGCGACCTGATAAGGAGCCCAGCTGACCATGCCTGCAATACGCATCTCGTAGGGCATGTGTGAAGACTAGGAAAATGGTGCACGAAGCATTTAGCTGTGTTGCAACATTCACCAGAAGAGAGTGGGAACCGTTCATACACATTGCTTTTAAACGACCAACATTGACTCAGTTTATTTGCCCGTCCATTACATCAAAGTTTGGGAGTCAATTAGCAACGAAAAGAGACTAAACTCGTCAAAATCAGACAGAATTTCAAGATTTTGTCGCAATTATACTTTGTCTTCGGGTACGTTTGTACATTGGATAGTATTCTCTGCCGATAAAATTTGCCTTTTTTCCGCTCAAAGTGCACGGGACTGGAATCTTCATGCAAGAATACGCATCAGTGAGAATTTGAACCACAAGCTTAAATGCTTGCACGTTGATCGAAAAGTTAAGAAAAATATTGATTTTTTGTGCTATATCTGGTAGGAACGAATGGTGTTTTACTTTGTATAAAATACCTAATTTTTACTCTGTAAAGTCATAATGGACATAGTTGCATCATATTTATCAGTAAATTGCCTACCAGATCAGATCCTGTCAGTGGTGGAATAACAAAAAAGCACAACAATAAATTTCAAGAAAAAATACCAAGTTCAAAGGAAAGCCAAATTTCTTTCTTCTCGTTCCTTCTTGAATTTATATTAAAGGCAACGAAGCCCAATATCTTTCTTCTTTCATAAAAAACTTACTGAGTACATTATAAAGGTAACAAGCCCAATTTTGCTACTGTATAAAATCGTCATGAGTGCCCAATAAGGACAACATGGCTCGATTTCTTTCTTCCATTTTATATTTCGTTGTAAGTATGAGTAAACCTTCAGTGCCGTTCCATTTTTTGAAAAAGTATGGCTGGCAGAACACAAGCATGAGCATGACCATGTGTATGATTTACCGTAATATCCAGTTTTGTCTGTTTGTTTGTTTGTTTGTTTGTTTGTTTGTTTGTTTTTTTTTGGTCATCCGTCATGAATTTTACTCCTATTCCTACCGATCTTGTTTTGTATTACAGATGTTGTTTCCCAGTTGAACATTTTAATGAAACTATAACTATGAAATTTAGGAGATGGGACATATCGACATGATCTCCCGGTACAATAACATCACACCATCATGTTCACACAGGCTTGTCTGTGACTGTGCGCCACGAATCTTCATATTTTCCTTGCGTTCTGTCACCGATTCTCACTCCTGTCTTACTCTGTATTCAAAATTTATTGAATTCAAGTCTTTTTGTGAAAGAACAACGTAAAAAAGGTCCTAGTTCAAATAATTTGTATGTGCACGCGTCATGTTTATCCTCTGAATTGGGTATATGCTGGGAACACATGTAATTAGTAGCACTTGGTTGGATGATGCGTGTATGCAATAAGATTAATAAAGACAGGTCTTGAAACTTGTGACAAAAATATGAAAATTGTGCTAAAAGTCCACGCTATATAGATGCAGACTGAAACTTGCACAGAAAAGTCCCTTCAACTGCGATAATGAACCCACTGTAGGCATGTGGTATGCGATGGAAAACAAATTGACAGGACATGAATATATAGTATGTGTCCAACCAACAATTCTGTTCCCCGTGTGTAGAACTGTGCCAGTGTACATGTATCACACTTCTGGGATGCCCTCGCTTTAGCGGGATTTACTGTAAACATGTACATATACTAAAAAGAACATGCTTTCCTTTATTCAGCGCATTTAACTATCATGTAAACAGTTTTAATATTGGAGTCCCTGTATTCAAATGTTGCCGCTTTGCCAACAGTATTAAAATGTATGCCTTTTCTGATGTTCTATCAGCTCAAACTTTGTGGGATACAAAACCGTGCCTTAAATTTGTCCTTGAAATAAACCTAGAACTGGAAACTCTATGATTGATAAGAGGGTAAAAATTTGTAATGACTCCATTTGTCTCTCATTTGGTATGGGATTATTTTCCATGCTCGATACTATATTTTGTAATAGTAAATGGTGTGATGAACTTGCACTTTAAAGAAAGTGTTTATGGGAGCTGGGATGTTTCTATTTCATGCAAGAAGTGTGGATAAAATACGAGGGCTGGCTGAAACGTTCTAAGCATACCATTTAAAGACGCATACAAAGTCGATGGTTTTCATTATTTTCTCTACGTAGTCCCCTTCCAGGTTTACACACCTTTGCCAGTGATGCTGTAAGGCCTGGATGCGAGTCAAGAAGTTTTCATCAGCTACCCTAAAGAGTCATTGACAACGGAAATGACGTCACCATTACTAGGTAAATGGAGACCGGCTGGTTCCTTTTTCATTTTGGGAAACAAGTGGACGTCTGGCAGGGCAAAATCGGGTGAATAAGGGGGATGGTCCATTAATTCGAAGCCACAATCATGGATTGTTGACATGCCAACCACCGATTTGTGAACAGGGACAATGTCTTGGTTTAACAGCAAACTTTAGTGAGCATTGCTCGTCGCTAAGCTATGATAGCTTCATGCAACAGTCTCAGAAGGTCAGCTTGTATCTTTCATTCATAGTTTGGTCTTTTTCAAGATAGTCAATAAGCAGAATACCCATGATATCCCAAAAGATTGAAGCCATCACCTTTCCAGCAGATGGAAACGACTTTTTTTTTGTTTGTTTGTGTTGTGTTTTGGTGGTGCTGGTGGTAGTGGTGTTGGTGGAGGGGGGGGGGGCGATCCCCGACGCTTCCATTCTCCAGACTGTATGTTGGTTTTTGGTTCCAAATGATAAATTGAGGGTTCATCCGTAGCCATAAAAATTGGGCCAAAGATCATTCACATATGCCTCGGCACAGCATAAATAGTCACAGGATTGACAGGTTTCTGATTCACTGTCAACAGCTTTGGCACCCATTTTGCAGATACTTTTGTGATTCCCAACTACTTGGTGATAATTTGTTCAACCCTCTCATGGGAGATGGCCACAGGACTGACCATATGTTGAGTGATCAATGGTCCATCAGCCATCACCATGTCATGCACCAAGGTAATGTTTTCGGAACTGATTGCTGTTGAGGGCTTTTCTGAACGCACCTTATCGTCAAGGTTTTTTCTGCCAAGCTTGAATTCCACATCCCACTTCTTTACCATGAAAAAGGAAGGGACATCATCCCCTAAACTGGAGACTATTCCAGCATGTATCTGTGTTGGTGTCACTCCCTAAAGTGGAGCCTATGCCAGCATGTATCTGTGTTGGAGGCAGCCCTTGCAGTTGCAGGTACTTGATGACTCCCCTATAGTCAGTTTTGTCAGTTTCTGGGGATTTGAATGGGTAGGTTCAAAGAAGGTCTGGTATAAAGACACTAACCACGCTGCAGTTGCATGTCTTAAATGTATGATTCATTAAATGATTTTACGTGTTGGTGGCAAAGTAAAATACAAAAATCCCCCCAAAAGTAGGGAATTTAAATATGGAATTAACACAATCATAGAAAATAGCCTGCTGATGGTAATACTAGTAGCGTGCATTAGTGTTATGCATGTATCAAAAAGTATAATTCTGAAAAAACATGTGTAAAATGAAATTCTCCTGAATGATATATAAATGAATTTGCGGTCAACATAAACGAAGAGCAGGGCCTATGTTCATATTTTTTTATTATGTTCTTGTAAATTTCCCATTTTACGTTATATAAAAAGCTATCTTACCATTTTACTGGGTAAGCAGATCTTCAAGCGCATTGATAAATTATTGCTGGCAACTTTTAAAATGAGGGCCCGGCCCTGTACTGGCACAAATAGCCATGAATATGTCATGAATGACCATGCAATGGGCATTATCGATAGCGCACAATTTAACCATTTAACCCGAAAATTACTTTCATTATATATATATATATATATATATATATATATATATATATATATATATATATATCCTCAACTGTGGGAGTCATTGATTCAAATGCCAGATATTTAATGTGTGCAGCTGCAGCTCAGACACAGATATCAGCTGTAACTTTTGCGTCTAATCTTACAACTACTCATTCGATATTTCTAATAACATACTTCCCACACGTTTTATGTTATGAACCAGTCTTTCTAGGAAAGAATGATTGAACATATTTATTATACTCACCTGTGATATACATAGTCACTATCAGTCTTTTAAAAATATCATACAGTACCCAATCCATTTAGGGCTATATATCAGTTTAAAATCAAAAATACACCACTTGATGATACCCAAGGAAGCAAAGCCATTTGATTTTTAAAACTTTACATTCAATAACCAATTCTCACACCATCTTTTTTCAAATTAAACACATTTCGTAATTTATCTTAAGTCTCAGTGAATGAAATTAGATCGTCTGCATATAGCGTAGAGCATTATATAGGTGTGCAACTTGAATTTCTAGCTGAAACTGATTCAGCTGTTTTAAAAGATCATTAATAAAAACGAGTAACTAAAAAAAGGTGATAGAATATCGCCCTCTCGCACTCCGAGCATTGTGTAACCAATGTGTTTTGTGAAGTGATAGTTGAATTGACGCTCAGGTATTGTAATAAAGAGACATGTTTCAAAATTTCATTTAGAAATCACCAGTAAATCTAACTAATACAAAATTATAGACTGATTTTACGATAGTTCATTAGTAAATATGGGTCTTTTGAGGCCCATTTGTCGATAGGAGTATAATACTTCTCCGCCATATTGATGGCGTGAGTACAACTATGCATTGTGCATGCACAGCTTCGAATAGGAGCGCCAATTCAAGGCTGGTGAGAACTACCTATTTCTACCCAGGTACTCAAGATATTTCTCAAATTGTTTCATACAGTCAAATATATAAACTTAAAGAGACTTCCTATCAGGTGATCAATTTGCGGATTATCGTTCCCAAATCATTTTCTGGAGGTTGCTGGGCCACCCAAACGGGTATGGTAGTTGGACCAATATATTTCTTTGTGGAGGCTATCATGTATAGTACTTTGTTTATGCACTCATTGACACTAGAGACAATTAGTGTGCCCATTGTCTGAGGCCTGGAAGTAAGAATAGCCGATATGCATCGGATTATTGGATGGTATCTGTCCTCATACCAAAAAGGATAGGTCCGTGGAATGCTTTGACGATGATATTCGGTTTGGTGTCATCACTATCATTGAAAACTGTTGTCCGCTTCTCTTTTCATGGAACCTTTATACATTTGGTAACAATTTGAACGTTCAAGCATTTTCTGCACATATTGCAGTGCAGTAAGTGTTCCAAGTGTAGTGAAACTGATGTTGTTTTTTTATAATTGTCTGATGAATATAGTTTGTTATTGTGAAAGTCATGTCAGGTTGGCTCAAAGTGTTTAATGTACTCTCTCTCTCTCTCTCTCTCTCTCTCTCTCTCTCTCTCTCTCTCTCTCTCTCTCTCTCTCTCTTGTATAAAAAATTAGGATCTAAATCAACTGACTGACAAGTTGAACTACGTCTGATTATAAATGAAAAAAATTAAAACTGTTACAGGAAAACAGTTATACTTACGGTTACCTTTAGGAATTTCAACATGATTCCCTCTCTCTCTCTCTCTCTCTCTCTCTCTCTCTCTCTCTCTCTCTCTCTCTCTCTCTCTCTCTCTTTCTCTCTCTCTCTCTCTCTCTCTCTCTCTCTCTCTCTCTTTCTTTTCATGAAACCGAATTTTTTTCTGATAAAGGTACTAGTAGTAGAATTTTACAATAATTAGGAGTGTTTTACAATTTGACCTTTTGAACTTTATAGAACCACGAGTTAGATGTACATTATGCTTTGCTAACTTACAGATGACTTACAATGGCATACTACATTTTTGGAATTCTAAATTATTACCCAAGTGATTGACTTATTAGATGACTTGTGGGATTCTATGCTTTCTTGAACATTTAAATGTCCTTTCAAAAATACCTCTGGAAAACAACTTGAAATGTGACTGCTATCCTTACAAATTTTGACCATTGTAATGCATTTTTTGACTACGTTTTAGTGATTTGAGGAATAATGTCACTTGCTTCTGGCTGATGTTTAACATTTGAACCAATGTACTTACTATATTTGCAAATTCAAACACTTTTCTTTTTGAAATATTCTTAGTTTATCTCCTTTGAAACAACATCATGTCTTTAACTACATGCCTAAAACACATCGAATTATATAATCATGTTGTTTGGATTCTTATTGATGGTCATTTTAGGCCTAAAGGACTTTGCTGATGGATTGATGTTGGTGTTGGTGTCGCTTTGTGGACTTAAATGGATGATGATCATTGTTGAGATGGTGGTTGCAAGTAGTACCTTTTTAAATACTGAATTTTATTGACATTATCAACAAGTTAAGAACCTCCGCTTACAAATTCTCTGATGTGCTGCAAATTTTGGTCCCTTTTCATCAATTGTATGGTCCTGTATGTGCATGAATGATGCACCTGTTCAAGCCAATTCACTGAAACAGGTCTATAATTTTAAACAAAACTTTTTGCATTCTGTCATGTTAAAACTAGATATGGCCTTTTCGACCCTATGGACCTTTACACTTACGTTTTGGTCTCTTTTGGGTAAATACGAACTATAAATTTATGTGTTTCAGCTGTACATACCAAGGAACTTTGCCTTTGGTCGGAATTGACTTGGATTTGTTTCGTTAGGACTACAGTTTGGACATGGTAATGACACTGTCTAATACATGCTTTTGCAAAAACTGCAAGGAAATTAGTGACCTTTCCTCGTCTGATGATGAAGTCACTCAGTTTGAAAAAAAACCTCATGACAACACCTGTAACATGAGCACTGTTGCTTCTCCCACAAAGACCTTTGGTGATAATTTAAACAGAAATAGGTCCGATGGCAATAGTCAAGTAAATGAACAATCCATTAACATTTTGAATGACATATTATTGCAGCCCCTACTGGCATTCATGCTGTACAGCTAACAGGGTGGAAAGGCGGAAAATATAAAAATGTTGTATTGGGACATTTTACCACTTAAGATATAGCTGACGCAAAGGACTATTAATTGAATCATTGTGACTTAAGCATAATAGGCAAGAATAAAGGGAGAAAAGGCTCTACTGCACTCCCAAATGGTAAAAGAGGCAGCGATGCCAATGTCCAGGACATTTCATCTGCGTCCGACAAGTTGGAAAAAGCTAATACATTGTCTATTTGACTAAATGACTATTGTCATTGACTCCTTCAATTTAAGTATCATACACAGGTCACATTTTGAGGAGTTGAATAATGTGTCGCTAATTGACAGGCTAAATTACATTGAGTTGCACTTGATGAGCATGCAAGAGTTAATACACCATGTAGTTGGTGAAAACATGGAGATCAAGGACATAATTGACAAAGTTCCCCCTAATAGCACTTACACATATGCTGATGCGGTGGCATGGATAAAAGATCTCCTCAACAAATTGCCTGCACAAGTTGACACCTCAGGATCAGCTCCAATACAAATGCCCGTGGGAAAGTACATGTTATGGCCAACAGAACAATGCTACCTACTGTACACCATCGAGAGACATAAGTACCTCTAGAACACATGTCGGACACAGCGGCAGATCTTATTGGCATGGTGCCAGACCAAACATGATACATGATCGTTCCCTTTCTATGATTGGCTCACTGCACAGGTCATACAGTCAATGTTTGGTGGGGAGAAGTATCGATAATGTTCATCATGTCTGGGGCTCACATACTTTCCCTTATGTGGAACGCGAAAGGCAAGTTGAAAGGGACAGTTTTGCCATACCTGGATATATGTCAAAGAAGCAGCATTGTCAAGCAGTGAAAAGACATAAAATCATACCGACAGAGCTAACACTGCCACTAGACATTTCAAAGGTGCTCCTGACCCAAGTTGAGACCTATTTATATATTGCGTAGATAGATCCACCTGTGTTAGCGATCTGTCTATGCACATACTGGATGCAAAACCTTGATGTCCGCTCATTAAAATGCGCATCAAACCCCAAAAGCAAAGTTTGTATCTTTTAAATTGTCTGTACCCGCACCTCCATTCAATGACCTATTTAATGAAACTCTATGACTGGCTTGTGCGAGAGTCAGAAAATATAACCCTCCAAGATAAGAGTCAGTGGAGGAAGACCCTTAACTACGTCACCAGGCTGATTCAACAAGACATGTTATTATTTTTGGTTCTACTTAAGGCAGGCACGAGCAATCTCTCGGTGGTTGCCATGGCTGTGGTTGTTTTGAGTATATAAGGAAGTTAACAAATGACAATGCCGTTGTACTGTTACAGGAACATTGGTTGTCTAGTAAAGATATAATAACTCCGTCGAGAGAATTTCCAAACTGTCAAATTTCACTTGTGACTGGGATGCAAGATCATGATCTTCTACTCAGCAGACCATATGAGGGTTGCGCCATCCTCTGGAAAAACTTTTAGGTTGCAAGTGTTTTCTGGCTCATTCTAAATCACAACGAGTTTATGCAATAACGCTTGAGTTAAGCAATATAAAGTTCCTTGTGGTAAATGTGCATGTTCCTTGTGATATATTTTCAGCAAATGAGTTGTCAAGAGAGTATGAGAGTGTATTAGATGAAATATCCACTAAGTGTCATGAGATAAACACTGACAATATATTATCTTTGGTGGGGATATTAACACAGACGTTTCACACATAAGATACCTAAACACTGCACTTTACACATCCTTCATACAACACGAGGAACTGAAATGTCTCTTAACACGAGCTCAAAACAAGATTAGATTTTACTCTTGAAAGTAAGATAAACGGTGAAAGATCCACAACTGATCATTCTTTTATATCTGATCATATGTACAATCTAATAAATGAATACTGTGTTTTACATGGTGGCATCAATATGTCCAATCATTCAGTCATTAGGCTTGTATTTGATATATCTGCCACTCACGTGTCTCCTGAATGAGATTGCGTTTTTTCTCGTTCCTTGCGCCAGTTGCCTACTAACATACTGGCTGACAAATTAATGTCTATGAATATTTAGACGCTATTGATGTTCCTTGGGAATCTGTACTCTGCCTTTTCCATTTTGTATTGAGAATAATGAAATCATTAAGAAGTAACATAATGATATTTTTGAAACCTGCTTCCAAGCAGGGGTAGAAAATGTAGTGCATTCATCTTCGTGCAAGCATAAAGTTGTTTCAGGATGGCAAAAAACATGTTGACCATTTTCTAAAAAAAGTCTTTATTTTTGCACTTTTGTGGGAACGAGATAATCTTCCCCACAAGGATATTGTTACTGAGATTAGACGCGGAACCCGTGCAAAATATCACCTTGCTATATGCTCTGTGAAAAGAGATAAGGACAGATTACATGCCCAAATTCACGCCGAGTCCATGTCAGGTAATTGCAAGAGGGATTTCAAGAAGGATATCAAGAAACTTAGCAGCCGTGAAAATAATTTACTCACTACTATGGATAATGAATCTGACACCATGAGCATTGTGAGCGTATTTGCCGATAGACATGAGCACTAGTGTCATCCAGATTCTTATCAGCAGTATGATAAATTTGAAGTCACAGATTAATTCATGAATTAAAAAAAAAGATTTAACACAGGTAATACCGTCTTCAAATTTCCATTAATTACTAACAAAAACTCTTGCAAATTTTGTTTTTTTCTGGGAATCGCCCTACAGTATGTAACTCATTGAATCATATCTTAAAATAGGGCACAATAAAAGCCATCCTTGCTTCACTTGGCCTAAATACTCTGTTATCAACAAAGGAGCTGGGTCTGCAGCCTGTGCCACCAGATGTTATATGTACAACAAATATTGTCCAGGAACTGTGTCTTCTGAGATATCTGAACTTAAGAGCTAACTTATTAGGAGCTGAATGTTCCGACATTATTATTTATTTATGTACAGAATGATTTTTTTGAGCTTTAATATTTGTTTCCTGACCCTATTGTACTTCTTTTCCTCATCAATGGACTAATATCTGAACATGAAATACAAGGTTCATTGCACTACATGCACATTATATTTCCCATACAAATTGTACTACGTTTCCCTGTGTACGGATAAAGATACACACACACACATACACACACACACACACACACACACGCACACACACACACACACACACACACATACACACACACACACACATATATAAATATATATATATATATATATATATATATATATATATATATATATATATATATATGTAACACTTTTGAAATCAATTAGTTGGTGCCCCTATCACAGAATTATCCTTAAGCATTTCATTTGGTACCTTGAACACACGTCACCTCTTTTGTTACTAACTATGTCAATGTCTGAAGTAGGCAACCCTGTGTCATTGTAAACTTGAAATATTTCAGCCTTTCTTTTACAAGGTTCCTGTAATGATAATGAGTCGGTTTACAGTCACTTGAGATTACCAGAAACAGATGATAACCATGAATAACACCATTTCTTTTTTTCCCCACAAAGTTAGAGTACTTCCATAATCACTCATGTTTTACTACCATATAGTCGACAACAGAACACCAACTGGTATAAATGTACGTACAGTCATCATCAGGCTCACCAAAATGATTATTTAACACTTATGGTGTGGTACCTTTCAAAATTCAAGAAATAACTCACCATTTTTTTTAAACAATGCAATGTCTTTGTCACTCTAGATCAATTTTGCAAATTTACATCTTGTTGATAACCTATCCGTGCATTGAAGCATCACACAACATAAGCAAAACAGCATAATCATATAAATAAATGGAACTCATAAAATGGCTTTAATATTCAGCACTGTTGGCATCTGGTGAGTCATTAGGAGGAATGTAGCATGCAAAAAAGGATAAAAATGAAATCTGTGTACTTATTGTGAAGTTCAATACCAATAGCGCCATCTACAGTCTGAATAATTACACTAATGACATAATGCAAAAACAGTGAAGTGAATTCTTTACCAGAAATCCAACCCCTCCTGGTGCCTTTATCGCTTTTGTGTCTCTATGAATTATCTTGTGACATTACCAAGTATAATCTTCTGCTAATGCTTTATTTCCTTCTTGTAAAAGAATTTCGTTTAAACAGATAATGTACGATACAATTTTGTCTAATATATTTTGCCTATAAATTATAATATATTCTGTATTTCTGTCCATCTATTTACATTCCAAGTCATAATTTGCAATGAAGAGCCACTATTTACAGATGGTTGGCAGTCCCCCAATGCATCACTGCATATCAGTGATATGATGGTCCCCACATGGAAATACATAATGTGTACCATGGAAAATACTATAGTTCTGACCCTAGATTTAAAAGGAAATAACCCGCATGACAAATTCAAGAGTCACATATTAGGCATTTTATGAGACTACAACCTTCATTAAATATGCTCCTCCTAGTTAGATGACAATGATATTGAGGAAGGTGAAACAAGGAGAAGCAGTGTGTACTGAAACCAACAATTATCCCGGTCCCTCTTCACAATGAATTGCATCCACCAAAACGTTTAGTTTAGTCTATCAAACTGGGGGCATTTGATGCATAAGGCAACCATTAATATAACCATATAAATGTTAAATAACTTTGAGTAGCCATAGCAATGCAAAATAAATTTTTGATATATGGAATGAATTAGGATAGGGATTGCATGAATGTAAAGGAAGCACTTTATCTCTTTTATACAACATCTCTGTTCGTATATACCATAGCAGATTAAAGTTTGATCCTGTCACGGAACCCATATAACAAACACACATAGAATACACATCACATTGCTTCAATGGACCGATGTCTTAACAGTCTGTCACAATGCTACAGGTAGCAACAGCCCATGGCAAAAGAAGAGTGGTATCACTGCTGCACCACGAAATCAGGCGACATGCCGAAAGTATGTTTGTGGACAGGGAAATGATACAAACATGCAAACATATCAGAACCTTTGTGGTTTAATAAATAGTTATCTTGCTTGTTTTGTGTTCAAATGAAGGAAGACTCGAAATGCTCACAAGCAGCGGAAATCGTCAGACGATGTCCCTTCAAAGGCCATGCCCAGTAGTCAGGCACTTCAAAGACAGGCGTAGAAAACTGGCACTTTAATGAACAATACCCATGCACATAATATTTTATCGAAACCCAAGGATGAGGAAATAAAAGTAGAAATAAACACATCGAAATAAGCTTAAACGTGAACACCAGAGAAAACACACAAAATAGAGATACAAAACTCAGGATGGGAAGAGAAATGAAACGCATTGTGAAAATAACAACACAATAATGACGAGCTAACTAGCTGAAGTGTACAGACAAGTCTAACAAGGCAATTCCATAGAGTATACAGATAGGAGCAAGTACAATGAAACACTGTCCCTAAAATCGGGACAAATAGGTTGGGGGTGGAAGACCATTCCTGCCTTCCATCCATAGACCACAAACGACCATAAAGCGGGCCCACAAAGGTGAGGGAACACAACCTTCGGTGCCAGGCTTGAGGTCATGGGGAATGAAGGGCCGCCTCCATGACGTAACGCTTTGAAACCAGATTGTCACTGTCACTGTTTGACAGATCACTGAAAAATATTTTCCGTACTTCAAATGCTCTTTTATCTATGTGATTGAATAATAATTGATTAACAACCTCAACAAATGTTAAGGGATGATGTTTACTATGTTTTGTACAAATATCAGAACAACTTGAGCAAATGGTATTGTTCCAGAAGCAAATGATCAACATCAAAAGCTTTTGAAGCTTGATTTGCTCAGAAATGATAATAGGACGAGAACCCCATATAGATATGGTTATTCCGAGAAAGTGGCTGGACGAAATTTAGTCCAGTTAACGGCTTTTGATTCTCTAATATCTGAACTACAAAAATGATAAAGTGGATTCCAAATTTGGCTTTGTTCTTTTTCTATGGAATGCAAAAAAATGAACATCAAAGGGATATTGAAATGTCAAAATCTGAGAATGGATAACAGAAAAACTAAACCAAACATAAAAAATTACAGGATCGTTTTTGGTTGGCATTATGTCGGGATAAAGACGCAAGTGTAATTATGATTTTATCACAAGTAACTAGTGACTTATACCGACATTTAAGGGGGTGGATGCTTTGCGGTCAACTTCTTTCAATCGTTCATTCAACAATTAGCATCAAAGAGACCCATATAATTGACATACAAATTTTTCAAATATAAATTCTTTGGAGCATGACGATTACACACATTAATGATTGTTTTCCTAAAGCAAAAACATTTTGAACTAGGATTGATTAAGGTGGAATTTATTTTTGGTGTCTTAGCTGTCCTTAAATGCAAAATTACATAAACGATGGCAATGTAGTAGTAATATAAGGCGTCATGTACTTAATAAAGGGCGATGCAAAGAGAACATAAATAAAAAAGTTACCCTTTGATTGAGAGCAAATTGAATGCGAAAGTGCATGAAATGATGACAATACAGTAACAATATAAAACGTCATGAACTTAATAAAGGGTAATGCATAAGAACCACAAATAAAAAAGCTACCCTTTGGCTGAAAGCAAATTAAATAAAATTTTTATGAATGGTTTACCCTAGATAAAAACACTCTCTGAGATCATAGTTGCCAATTGTATTTAA
>OZ026628.1:23649105-23729105 GCA_964020975.1 Hermodice carunculata | reverse complement strand
TGCAAGTGGTTATCTATTTTCATGTTGAGAGTTGTGCATTTATCCCCAGCGAAAATATCATATACGTGGTTCAGCTGATGCAGACGTGATTCAAAGAAGTAAAGCGACGCTTAAGAATGTTAATAATTATAGGATGGATCGTGCTGTATACTTCTTGAAGAAGTGAGGAAAGTTGTTTCCTATTTCTCTGCTTCTCGTTTGAAAGGCAGAAGAGAGGAAAGAATGCATAAAACTTCATGGGAAGAGAGATGTCCTTTTGCAAATGATGAAATTATCTTAAATGATAAAGTTATCTTGGAAGTTGACCACTCGAAATTCTTAGGAGAAATAATAGATGCTCATTTAGACTGGTCTTTTCATATTAATCTTATTCGTACTAAAGCAGCAAAAGGTATAGGTATTATCTATAAAGCACACAGGCTTCTGAAAGAAGACACACTTTTAACTTTTTATTTTTCTTTTATATATCCATATTTTCAATATTGTATTGAGGTCTAGGGTAACACTTTTAAATGTTACTTGGATACTTTATTCAAATTACAAAAGACAGTTGTAAGAAACATTACTTCCTCTTCCCGTTTGACATATACTGACCCATTATTTGCAAAACTGCATATATTAAAATTGTCTGAGATATTTGTCTATTGTTCATCAATATTTATATTTAAATTTTGTACAGGATTATTATCTTTGGTGTTTGATGACATGTTCATTTATGATACTGATATACATGGACAGACCACTAGGCAATCTTATAAATTACATGCCTCCTTCTGTAGGACATTGACCAAATCTAGAACAATTAGGCACAAAAGAATCTGTATTTGGAATAAAATCACACAAGGAATATGGTAGAGCAATAACTCTGGGTTCTCTCATTGACCGCCATGTGGCGGTACGGAAAGGTTTCATCCGGGTATTCAATAGCGGGTCAACCTGAGTAGCATCGCATACTATGATGTGTTAACGTATGGTGCAAACAGAGCGTTTTTCTTGGCGAATGAAATAACCAAGTGTAACTCATATTCATGATAATGTTATCACTAATAAATACTTTTTGTAGAAAGTAATGCAATCAAGGAATCAAGGCAATACACATTGTTGTGGAGTTAATCACGTTTGATTTTAATTTTAATTTAACTTTGAACGCTACCTGCCGACCGGCCCCCCCACACCCACCCACCCACATACAGTAACACTGTCAAACTTGGAGATTCATCTACAATAACATATTTTGATGAGGTTGTCTACTTGTCTTTATTTTTGACACAATGACAACACACCCGGCAAATAAAATACAATCGACTTCTTAATCTTAAAACGCGATGACCAATGGTGTTTTATCCTACTCGATCCTCCATTATCGCCCGCGATGAACCGGGTCACATTAAATCCTTGCAACAGGAGTCTTACGAAATCCTCATGCTGTTGAGTCCATATTATGTGCTATGTCGATAATTTGTTATATGTGATCATTGCATTATCTTAATAACTGTCGAAGAATATTCTTTATTATTGCGTTTCTTTCGACCATTCATATAGTCGAGTACGTGGCGCTAAGCAGGAATGTAACAAGCAGAATGCGGTTCCCGATCACCGCGGTTCAAATGGATTTTTCACTTTTTTAACAACATACGAACAAATGCATTCATACTCTGCAATAATACAATCTTATCTTTCGTTTTTGTAAAATTTATTAGCAGATATTACATGAAAAGGAGCATTTTTGGCACTTTGATTGCCGATACGTACAATGTTGTCATAGTGTTTGCAAATTCACGAATTCGCATAGTCTGTAGCGCCATCTGGGTGGCGAGTTGGTACTACCCGAGATCTCGCGAGAGTCAGAGGTCGGAGGTGTAAACAAGAATCATCTGTGCGTGTTTATATAGTGAGAGTAGCCTAAGTACGCAACAAGAAGCAAGGATTTATGATTTTTGAAAAACCAACTGATATCAAAAGCGTCAGTACACTTAAACTTGATCGTGTTGTCCCCGTGGATGTGATGGGCAACATGAAGTACTTATGTATGTTACTGCTTATATTAACATGCAGAAATTGTGTGAGAAATGTATCTTGTATGTGAAATCTTTCAAATCCGTTATTGGAACTCCAAGTCAATAAAGAAAATATCAAATACAGTTGAGTGTTTGGTTGAATGAAAAAGATCAAGGATGCCACTTTTGCACCCCCCCCCCCCACCCCACCAACCATAGACAACAATGTGTGCACATTAACCATCTATATTTGATACAGGCACTGGAAATCAACATTTTTGTTCTGTTGCACAGTGGACAATGGTTGGCATCTCTGTATGCATAAGAGGTATCCTGATCTCTCTCTCCTTATATGGTCATGTGTATATATATATATATATATATATACATATATATATATATATATATATATATATATATATATATATATATATATATATATATATATATATATATATATATATATATATATATATATATATATACTACACAATTAAGTGGGACGTCATTAATCCAAATGTTCATGTTCTGAACACACGTCCTTGGGAACAGATTTGGTCATTCCAAGCAATAATAATTCAGTTACCCAAATGCCTCACTTACTGGAGCAGTTCACTGGGGAACCAAATATATAAGTTTAAATTAATGAGGTTCCACTGTAGAACTTGATTGCATTCTCCAGGAAATGGATTTAACAAGTAATAATGAACTAAACAGGATATTCTACAAATATAAATTTATTAAATACAGTTGCATCACAGAAATAAATAAATTGTCATACCTTTCACAAATGACCACAAGAAATGCATGCAATTCTTTGGTTCTGGGAGCCTGAGTTTGACAAAGTCACCCTAAGAACATGTATACTGCATAAAAACTGTGAACTGCTTAGTAATAAACAAGATCGCATTTAAATATATATCAAATGTGGAAACTGTAAACATCACACCACAGTTTCATGGCCACCATTGTGCCCACTATCTATGTGATAGATAGTATTCTAAATAACTACATCTCAGACAAATCACTTTTCATAAATCTCAAGACCTGAAAAGTGAACCATTTACAATGCATGACTTATTACAAATTTGTATGAAGGAGTTTATGAAAGTTGTCAAGTGACAAAATATGCTGCCTAAGTTTGAATAAAACTAAGTAAATACCTACAAAATAAAATGTATTCCTCCCATTGGAAGAATCTACTATTTAAATACCTACAAAATTATATGTATGCTTCCCATTGAAAGAATCTAGTAATACTAAAAAGAATGTAAAAATTATATCTTGGTGTGTCACACCATTGCTTCATATTCATCAAACTGTAATAAAAATATGTGTTCTGAGGATGAATAGGACTTTATAAATGTTTTCCTATCATCATAAACACATACTAATATATCATACTACAAAATTTGTATTAAAAAGTGTAAAACATACATCTTTGTATACATTCAATGTACATGTAAAGTAGGTTTAAATATAGGGCAAAAAGCCCATGTTGACATACTTGCATAGTGTGCCACTTGTGTATCAATCATTATCTGAAATTTCACCACATATCTCTCTTCATATTGGATGAAAGTTGTGGGCCAATATCACAATTCAGCATATAAGCTATTGTAGAAAGAAAAAAATCTAATATGTGCAGTATTAATTACAAAATGGTGACACTGAAAACACGAGTTTGACTAGGAAATTGTCTTAAAAAATGTGTGTAAGTTATTCTAGAAATGGTGTAAACGCTTATGTTCTCCGCCATAGTGTTTACACCTCCGAGGTCCATCTCTCGCGAGATCTCGCTTAGTACCTCAACCTTGCCCAGACGGCGCTGCGGACTATGCGAACGAGTGAATCCGCCGACCAATGTTCACCCGCAGGCGAGTACCCGGATGAAAGCGATGACTAGCGCCGTGCAGTGGAGGTTTCTGGAAACTTAAGAAACTGCCCTTCCCTCCTTCCCTGTTGAGTTTGATTGTAACATTCCAGTATTCGAAAGGAGAGTGAAATATTTTTTAATGAATAAGGTTCTGTCTTTTAATTACTATGAAACAGGCTGATCCATTCACAGCTAGTTAGTATTCAGAAGCACTCGGGCATTTGGGTAATTTGCATATATATATATATGGTTGTGTTGGTCTCACTCTATGAACCAGCTTTATTTAACTCATAAGCAAGGAATCAGAAGTGATTTTTAAAAGCAATATGAAAGATGTCTTGCTGCAAAGAAAGTTTGTTTATGTGTGCCCTCAGAAAACACACACACACACACACACACACATTCATACATACATATGGGTGTGGAGGAATGTGTGTATGTCTGAATCATTTGATGCTTATAAAGAATGATGCTCTAAACTTTATGGACAGATACAGAATAGAAATAATGTATCCTTTGTCAGAGAGTGTGAATTTGCTTGCCCAAACAGTTTTATCCATAACGAATCTTGCCAAAAATCAGAGGAACGAGTAATAATTGGATTTTTTGGGCGCAGGATGATGTAACGAACCATAGGAGTGAGCAATGATAATCTTAACAAAACTCTGTGCAGGTTTCTAAACGGAACAAGAGGTACCTATGACCTCGTACAAATATTAAATGAGGACGATCTTAACCTTATGTGAGCAGTACTGGTAATAGGTTATAAATGTCCGACCAGTCATATTTGTAACTGTTACGGAATTTTTCTATTTATTTGTGTCATAAAGGGATTGATATTGCAGATGTCAAAGTACAACACAGAGAAGGTATCTGATGTATGTATCTGCAACTTGTGTAGCTGCTTGGGACCCTTGTTGGAATCTTGGGATGAAGAATAACTAGCATTATGACACCACAGCACTAGGTCTGTCGTTATGTTCACAAGGCACAGTTGCATGTGTGATTCATTTCCTTCAGTTTGTTTTTATACATACATCAGACACCGTCTGTGTGTTTCACTTTAACATGTGTTATATTAAACTCTATATCATGTACTTAGAAACATTCCATGAAAGTAACCAAACATGTATGTATGTACATCAGGGTGCACGTTCGAGTTGATAATACCTTAATCTGCTTCACCATAAAACTACTCAATGCAATATGTTATGGCCCCCACAGGTCATAATTTTGCACCCTGCCCCTGTTCGGACATTGATAACATAATGAAAGAGTTTTGCTCATTTAATGCTTAGGGCATCCTCATTTTATTCATTGTAGAGGTCATAGACACTTTTTGTCCCACTTAGTAAACTCTACTAAGTCTTAAGTTACGATTACCATCGCTAACTCCTCTGCTTCGTCACACCAGCCTGGACACCCCAAGGTTCAAATTATTACTCGTTCCTTCGATTTTTGGCAAGATTCATATACATGTTTTGCAAGCAAATTCATGCTCTGTCATTAAGGCTACATTGTTTCCATTCTATGTCTGAACTGTCCTAAATAGAACTGGACAGATCTGCACCAGGAAATCCTGAGCATCGTTCTATACAAGCATCAAATGGTCAAACATCAAAAGACAGACACAACACACACATATATATATATATATTTAGCCAAAAGTCTTAACGAAAAGTTATTTTTATATATCTGTACATGGACTTAATTTGGCGAAAAGGAGAGTTGGAAGGTCATGTTGCCTCGGGATGTTGTACCAGCACCAAACATTCCAAAGCATGCACCTGCTGAGCTCAATGGACTGAAGGCCGTCAAACTGGCCCCGTTATATGACGACAGCAGTGCTAGCATCGCCCGAAGGAACAGTGCTCTGGCTATCTGCTGGTGCTACACCACCTGGGATTAGCATGTAAACAAAGCGGGTGCTATAGCCTGTGGAATGGTTTGAACAGATGTTGAAGGTCTCTGAAAGGATGTATTTCATTGAGTATACTGCACGTGGTGTGGTCTGTTGATTTCTTCTTGCAGTTGCATAATTGTTGACACACTGCGTATTTTCGTTACTGTCATGGTGACGAAAATAGAGTGTATGAAACAGGTAGTCTCACCCGTGGGATACAGTGGACAATATCACATGCAATATGGTACAAAGCTGGGTATACATGTATATATATATATATATATATATATATATATATATATATATATATATATATATATATATATATATATATATATATATATGTATGTATGCAGGTATGGATAGACAGATAGATTGATAGATAGATAGATTGATGGATGGATGGATAGATAGATAGATAGATAGATAGATAGATAGATAGATAGATAGATAGATAGATAGATAGATAGATAGATAGATAGATAGATAGATAGATAGATAGATAGATTGATAGATAGATAGATAGATAGATAGATAGATAGATAGATAGATAGATAGAACGGACCACCATAGGCAACTACAACTAGTTCTACAATTCTTTCTTCCCTTCTACCTTTTAAAAGAATACCAGAGAAATAGATAATGACTTCATCAAGAAAGGTATACAGCGTGATCCATCCAAAGTGATTAACAGTTTTAACGACGGGTTTCTTCCTTTAACTACGTCTCCATCAGCTGAATCATGTAAATACTATGTTTTTAGGTGACGAATGCAAAGAAACATAGTTCGGTGCCACAGCATGCGTCTTTGTTCTCCTTTTGTTGTGTTTTTGTAACTTGTTTTGCGAATGTATATGGTAAAACTTATACACTCAAGGTGTTTTATTGCTCCTTTACTCACTACAAGGTACCTGTCAAAATATAAAAATGTGCTAGCAAACTTGAGAAAATATCAGCATAAAATACACAGCGAAAACATTTACAAGCATAACTTTTAACAGGAAAAGAGATAACTATTCTGGGATACGTTCAATGTTAAAATTTTCCATAAATGCTTTGTTCTGTATCATCAAAAGGGGAGGGGTACAGGGATATACCATCGCGTATGGAATGTCTATGCACGTCTTTCTTTAATACATTGTTGTGAATTTTTCCCTTTTATCATGTCCTGGTTGTGGGTACTAGTGTTACATATATTTTCTGGTGAATCTGTCCATGATTAGCTCTGGTCATTGTGTTCTGCTAATTTGAAGCATAGGGTGAATAGAGACTGAGAAGTGCTGGTAAATGTATGGTTAATTACAAAACGAAACTTCAAGGGGCAAATGCAAGTATGACTGCGCTACCAACTGAACAAAATAACAACGAAAATACCCGGAAGAGGTGTCATCCTCTACTTGAGTATATACATGACATACACTTTCATTTTGATACGGCTCTCTTACTATATGTGTTATATACACACATATCAATGACATTGCCAATGTGAAAAGAGCTGCTCTTTATTATCAACGGCAGTATTCTAGTCGACTATAATGTGCACAAATTATAAGCCAACCACTCTCTGTGGGGCAATTGCACTGCGTAGGATACTTATTTAACCATAGGATACTGATTTGCTTCGTTTTTACCAGAAAATCAAGCTATAAAAGAAACTGCACGTTTTAAAAAGAACAAAACTATTTTATTCCAGCGAAGCTTTGTTTATATGTTTATTCAAATTCAGATTTAAGTTTAATCCTGCTTTTAAATCCATCTATTAAACAACGGGTCCCAATAAATCGCTGTTCATACATACCATAACAGATTAAATTTTGATCCTGTCAGGAAACTCATTTAACAAACAAAATAAAATATACATTGCATTACTTTAATGGGACCAACACTGTTCGAAATATTCCATTTATTCAAATGAAGATGTTTCACCGTAACTCACGTCAATGGCATTCCGAAACACAATCCAGTGTCATTTACGTACTATCAAGCTTTGATTATTATTTTCTTATGTTTTGCATTCCATGGACATTGAGAATAAATCAAGACAAGACTTAAAAACTGCTGACATTGAGCACGAAATATCAACGTAATTGTCTGCATGGCTTGCAGAGTAAACCCCTGATATGTTGTGCTGGTGTTCCACACGTGTCATATATTTAGGAAAGCAAAACCAAATAAAATGTCCCATTATTCTAACCTGTTCTTTGGCTTTCAATAATTTCACATTGTGTCACAGTAATTCATTTCGTTAGGACTTTTCATTTCGCAAAATATGTTTAATATGTAAAATTCACTTCCAATAATCAATGAATTATGTACAGAAGATTAAATTTGCTATGAAACATGTCAAATATAGCTGTGTAAATGAGCCAAAGTGCTTCCTTTGCATTCATACAATCCCTATCCTAATTTATTCCATATGTCCAAAATTTACTTTCTATTGCTTTGGCTATTGAAAGTCATTCAACATCTATATGGTTATATTAATGGTTGCCTAATGCATCAGATGCCCCCAGTTTGACTGACATTTTTGTGGATGTAATTTATTGTAAAGAGGGGCCCATAGTATTGTAGGTTTTAGTAAACACTGCTTTTCCTTGTTTCACCTTTCACCATATGGTAGTCATCTAACTGGGATGCGCATATTTGTTGAAGACAATACGTGCCTCTCGAAAATGTCATGCTAGTGACTTTTGCTTAAATCTAGGGTCAAAAATATAGTATTTTTAAAAACATTGTTTATTTCCCCGTGGGTACCCTCATATGAACAACGTAAAGTCAAACAAACAACGTTTATAAGAGTTCAGTTTGTATGAACAGCGCATTTTTCTTGTGTTCCAGATGGGCAACAACCCAAACGATACCCCACCACCCAAAATGACTATGTTTAAGATTAATTAGCATAAGTAAACTTAAGGGATAGAGCAGTGGGGTTATACTCGTTCACTCCTGGTAAGACTGGGAGACAATATTAAACGTGTGGCCAGTATGTTGTTAGAGATATCTAATGAGTAGTTGTAAGATTAGATGCATATAATGCTGATATCTACGTCCAAGCTACAACTGCACACATTCAATATCTGGCATCTGTATGAATGACTCCAGTTCTATCTATCTATCTATCTATCTATCTATCCATCTATCTATCTATCTATCTATCTATCTATCTATCTATCTATCTATCTATCTATCTATCTATCTATCTATCTATCTATCTATCTGTCTATCTATCTATCTGTCTATCTATCTATCTGTCTATCTATCTATCTATCTATCTATCTATCTATCTATCTATCTATCTATCTATCTATCTATCTATCCATCTATCTATCGATCTATAATTTTTGGGTTAAATTATACGCTATCAATAGTGCCTATTCCATGATCATTCATGACATTATCATTGCTATTTGTGCCAGTTGGACAGGAAGCCTTGACATGTTGCACTCGAGTTTTGCAAATTTTGCAGATGATAGCTCTGTTATCATACAAGGTGAAAATCTACAAAGGGCTCGGACAGGAAGGCTCTTTATCTGCTGACTGGTTCGCTTTTAATCTTATGAAAGGAACCCTGGGAAGTCTCGAATAATGTCAGCTGCCAGAAAGGCAGATGCTGCATTTAATTCCATTGATACCAAGTCAAAAACAATACAAGCCAAAGACTTATTCAAAACATTAGCTGTTCTTATTGAGTGTCGTTGGAACTCTAATAAACAAATTACTAAGGTATGCAAAACAGCTGGTCGGCAAATCAATGCCCTAAAAAGACAAGCGTCGTATTTTAATTAGAATGCTAGGCTCATAGCTTTTCGATGTTCCATTCTTGTCCACCTGAACTACTGTCCACATGTTTGGATGAATGGCTCTAAGGTTCAGAACAAGATTGAAAAGGTGCAAGAGCAGGCCTTGAGTATCGTACTTATTGGAGCTGCAATGACCAAGTGTTTAGCCCTCCCTTTGTGTGCAAGGGGTATGGGGTTCAACTCCTGGCCAATCCAAAGGAATTCATCCCTGACTCTTCACGTGCAGTGGCCACTTAACTGTTCAAAGGTTAAGTGGGACATGTTTGGGTTACCTTTCTATCTGTCTTTGGGTTACTATCACTACTACTACTGTCATTATCACTACTACTTCTACGGGATTGCAAGTCAGCTTATGCCAAACTTTTGACTGTGGTTGGAGTCCCATCTGTGAGGGACCTATAACAATTCTGTTTTTTTTTAAAGAAGTTTATAATTCTGTTAATTACATAAACCTCAGTTATACCGATTAACCATTTGCAGCGCTCGAAACAAACTATAGTTTAAGAGGAGCCCACATGCTGAATCTGCCAAGAGTGAATATGGCTGAATACGACCTCATGTCATCCACTTATAGAGGAGCAAAAATTATGGAACTTACTCGACAACACCCAGTGGGCAGCTAAATCAATTCAGAAATTCATGCAACTGGTCTATTTTTTTTTTTTTTTTTGTTACTCATTGTCTTACTTAATTTTTAAAAACTCACATAACAAGATTTTGGGCTCCATTGTAACTTGCTTTCCTGTTTGGTGGCAAATTAAGCACCCACAACTGGACTACATTTCTATAGATAAATACGGTGCAAACTATAAAAATAGACATTCGGCTCAGCATGAAATAATGAGTGCCTTCAAATTAATAATAATTTGAAATGATTAGTTTTTGCTTGTATCAGTTTGAAAGTGCACTGCGGTTGTGACTGCCTCAACGGACTCGGGGGAATGAATAGGAAGCCCAAAGTACGGACCAAGTGTGTGTATGTGAAATGGATGAGAGTTGTGACGCATGTCTGTGATTCATTTTTTTTCTGGTCTGCCATTTTTAACTTGGGAACCGTCTTCGGAGTATGCATGAAACATTTGCCGAAAAACCGTCTTCAAACACAAACCTGGAAGTATATTTGTATGGAGCATATTCCATACTGGAGATGGTGTTGTCTGTGGCCTATATGTGGAAGGCTAATACACTTCAGATGTCCGGACTTGCCCACTTCTAACTGGGGTGTATCAAAGTACACTAAGCCAAAAATACCTGTTTTCAAAGTGTGTGTGTGTGGGGGGGGGGGGATTTGGAACTTTGACCATCAACAGGATATGAATATCACATACTGTTGTTTTTGTGAATGACTGGGAAGTGGTTCTGCTCATTGCTTATAAATTGGTCATATAAAATGTGTCTGTAAAGGATCTGCTGCGTTGCTCCCACATCCTGTCAATAGGTTTTGGTTTTGTATCACGATCAGTTTATAGCAGAACTTCATGTATCAACGAAAAAGGATAACACATCTCCACAGAATAAAATTATTTAGTAGGCCATATTTTGAGAACGGCAATACCGTAGAGAGGCATGTCAATGAGTATGAACCTCTTTACCAAGGGGAAGGCCCTCAATACTGAGGAGAAACCGGTGAAATAGGCTTTGCATATGATTGACACCTCTGGCAACCTTACAGCCCTGCACCTAAGCCGAGGACACTTTAGTTTTAAGGGAATTGGAAGGTCCTTGCCTCAAAATTAGACTCATTCTGTGTTAATATTAAAATGGCGATTGGAGTCAATGTCGCACTATCGGATTTATGTAGGCAAACACAGTTCGTTTTGGCATGCAACAAGCTTTCATCCATGTGTACAAGCTGTGAAATCATCGCCTTGTCTTCACTGCATTTAAAACGGAACTCCTTGGCAGTTGTTAGGATAGCTCTACTGCCTAAACCATGAAAAGTAGCTTGCTTCGTGGGCATGCACACTTCAGAGCTTAAATAGCCTGGTTCTCATCGACAGGCAGTCACCCAAAAAAGACAACTGGTGGTTTTAAACCGGTCCTCTCAACCTTTGAAATATTATTTATTAACTACAGACACTAGTGTTTCCAAAATATATAGGCCTAATCACCCAAAACTCAAATTTCATTACTTCGGCCAAAAAATGAAAAGAGACCTGGTAGGCCTATCACTTTTTAGTTCTCCCAATTTGTCAGTTAGTTTAGTTTCCAGCAAAAGAGTAAAGTAGACCTAAATTTTTTTGTGATATTTACGAATCTAGAACATTATAAACAAACTCTACCTTCACTTTAACTATGAGTCTGAGAACGAAGCCCACAGCACAGCATAGCCAATGAAGTAAAAGTTACAATGCAAATCCAAGGTTACAAAATTCATCAATAAACATTTACAAACATATTATAATAAGACACCTAATACAGTACTGGTTATTTTATACAGCACCAAAGGTATTTATAGCTTGCTTTATCAAATATGAAGATGTCCAAAATATTTTTTTTTGCGTGTTCCTAAAAACGTTATGTTAAGAGAAAACCAAATGGTGAAATTTTATATACACGAAATTTTTTATGAAATGTTTTTAATATTAAAAACATTAAACCTTTAACAAAATTGCTAATTTAGAATAATATTCCACAAGTAATTCCAAAAATCTCGGGGAATATTTACTACCTGTGCGTGTAGCAGGAGTAAACAATGCCTGGATTTTTTTTTCTTGTCATCAATTGTTTTAATGTTTTATAAAGGAACAGTTTTGTTCTAATTAATAACGCCCACAGAGTAACACCACACTTCTGGCACAACCCCGGGTTGTTCCCCCCGGCAAACCCCTGGAACAAGTACAGCATACAACTCCTTCGCCCTTACTCAAATGTTATATGATTATTATGAAGCTTAAATTTATTATGCTAATTAGTGCACACTTGAACAGCCCTGGGGAGCTCAGAACAATCACTTTGGTACACACAGACCGCGTATCTCTTTAGATTATATTTTTCGACTGTCCCCAAGATCATTTATCCTTGCTCCATAAGTGGGTACCTTAATTTATTTATCATATAGTCATTTCAGACGCCAAAATATTTCAGATAAGACCTTGGCTCAGAACCGTGACAAGGTTACCCAACCTTTACGCGCTAACGCTCATATTATCTACTAGAAGGTCGGACAACTTGGAAATAAGAAATCTGCCTTTGTAGCACCATGGACAAAGAAAACTAGTTTTTTTTTCCTCCATGCTGTTACTGTCTTTATTACCTTTGTGAGTCTAAGGTTGGGCATCAGGCGACATTTTGATAATTGGCACCTATTATCGTCAATTTTTCCTCAATAAATATCGGGATATGAAAAACCATGAGCCCACTGATTTCATTATTTTCATGGCTAGGTGGCCACCACAATAAACCAATAAAGCTGTGGTCCTGATCTTGTCAAGCAGTTTACACAAGAATTACTAGCAGCACACCTGAAAGGTCACAACTGGTGGCTTGTAGTTGCTACGCCACTGGGTTGTGGAAAGAAGCTAAATGCTGTCTAAATTTTAGCGGATTATTTTGCATATGTTTTAACAACAGACATGCTTGCGCTCGAGCCTCCTAAAATACAGTCACCCCCCCCCCCCCCCATCACATAAACTTTGCTTTGGCGGAATTCATGTTTCGGGACCATAAAGGTAAAGTACCAGACGTTATAAAAATGAAAAAAAAAGTCACTTTGTGTCTACTTGTGATTTTGTCATTATAGCTCAGCTCCCTCTGCTACCTTAAAGTATATAATTACTTTTTGAGACCTACACAATGATTTTTTGTATGGAAAAAAAAAGGTCTTTATGCACTTGGATGAGGTAATTGCAGCTTCACAGTACACATGATTATGAAGTGTTGCATCTGATTTTCAAAGGATGATACGATAAATCACTGTACGTGTTCCTATGTTAGCTTAAATTAGAACTTCCAATATCTTTAGGTATATTGTATTACACCTGCAGGAAAGTGCAGTCCAGGGATCCACATGTTTACTATTTGAATTGATAGGGCCTTTTCTCCTGCAATCGATACTTATTCTATTGTGAGGTCAAGGCAAGTTATCATTTGGAGAAATCATTTCCCTAAGAGCGGGACTTGTAATCGTCAATATGCCTGGCTTGGGCACAATGACGACTATTAATTAACCTAGCGCCTGGTTTAGTAAAGTGGAATCTCTTTGCCCATAAAGAAGACTATAACGCTTCTAACGACCCTACATTTTGGGAAAAACAGGAAAGAGATTTAGGGGAAGAACAGAGACACCATAGAATAGATGGGAGAGATATAAACATTGCGGCAGTGATGGAATCCAACGTGTATATGTGCCAGGAGCTGCAATATTTGGAATTCAAGCACTAGCCCAATGATTCTCATGACCAAGTTCCAGTTTGCAAGATGTGTGAGTGCATTGGGGACAGAAAAAAAATCTTCCTCCTTTTGCCGAGCTCTCACCAGCTTTGTTTACAAATTCACGCCCTTGTATTCGGGCATCTGTGTGGCTATTTACCTGCGAAATCCCAGCTTTCCTCAGCAAATAAAAAAAAAACATAAATAAAAAGGACAAAATTACAAAACACTGAACACTTTATATGCATATACTATTTGTTGACAGACTGTAAAAAACATGTGATCTCAGAGAATGAAATACATTGTGAAGGTCAACTGTACAAAATATATATGGTATTTTCCAGTGGGATTTTTGCAAGTAAAATGTATAGCAAACATTTTTTTTTTTTAGAAAGTTGCACTTCATTGAATTTTCATATACCTAGCCCTCACTCTTTTTTGTTTCATGAAAGGGGTCTTTTGTTCTGTTCTAAGATTGTGTTGGGGCATAGTAAGATAATCTTTTTCAAACCGAAGGCTACTTTTATATACAGATTCTGTATAGTCATGAAACAGGAAATGGGAATATTTCAGGATGCCTTCCAGGTGTTGAATAAAACAGGAGCTGATAGCGCAGACATGTCCTCTGTTCTCTGCAAATACAGTCTTACAGGAGCCTGAGGGAAAGGACACCATATTAGCAAATGAATATGGTATATTGTTTTAGTAAAACACACACGGACCTTGGTCGAAATTGACAACAGGCCAGTCAAGTAATATGATTCAGCAATAAATACCTTATTCTTTTTCAGTAAGTAAAATGTTGCCCGTCTTGCGTGATTTCCGTCACTGTCCCTGTGATATAAACTGGGAGATAGATTCATACAAGGACACATCGGACTCAGCCTTTTATCATGTACTTTTGACATTTTGTATTTATGCATATAAATATATGCTATTTAATGCATATTTATGTATACAGATCAACAGTATGAGAAACGACAGGCAGGTTACGTGTTATAACCTGGCATGCACCACTGCTGAAAGGGTTGAGCATTTCATTGGTAAATCAATCAGCGTCATTTGGTTGTATGTGCATTGCTTACTAATGTCGGTACCTTTCGGGGACCGCAATTTATCAATTTGCACTTGTTCATTGAATATAAAAGTATTTGACCGCCATGTTGTTTTTGGACGTACTGAGATAGCTTATAACTACAGGAAGAGGAAAAACCACCCCTTACAATAAAGATGGATTACTTGTAACGGACCAGCTTGGGGTGCCCAATAATAATAGATGAAGTTTATTATCAACAAACTGTCAAATACAATCAACTGTATCACGAATCCGCATTACCATATGTCACAAAAGATTTTTGGGAGACAGCATACAATATTTAGTGTTTAATATTAATTTTCAGGGTTGTGAGATCGTCATTAGTGCATGACAAGCACATACCTTTTAAAGGGTATATCGATTATGTTATTTGAAAATGCGCAAATCAGTGAAGTATGTCCACCGGCACTTTGTTATCTAAGAAATATATAATGATGTAGCTTGAAATTTTTTTGAACATTCTTTTCACAACAAACGATACAAATTTAGACTCTCCACAGCACAGTATTCAATGCTTTGGCAACACTTGTGGTTCCATCAAGGGGTAGAGGTTTGTCATTAACATTTCAGACTTTATATTCACGTTATTACTATTGCATTTGCCCAAGTCTGATGGTTTATGTACACTGAAATATTTCTAATCCAGAGATGCAGCTGTACCATTACAAAAAACAGTCACCTATGTGTAAACGATTATGTGTAAGTCATTACTTTCAGGCGTTTGGCCACTCACACCATGGTTCTAATGAAGGTATTCCTCGGAAAATCGCCAGCTTCCCTCAATAGCGATTTTGTACCCGTAGAAGTGTCCTATAGCATTACGAACGCGCTTTATTCTGCAAAACACAAGCATGTTTTATTAAATATATCTAGCCACATCAACATCAACTTTCAACTGCTTAGACATATGCATAGATACAAATGCTTATATTCAAAGCATATAAGATTACAGACAAAAATATTATGTTCTTAGAATGAAAGGCAGTATAGGAGTTAAACATACCACAATGCTATATTTATAAAATGACTGTGGTTTTGATATTTTAGACCATATTCAAAAATTATTGTTTTTTTTATTATTAGTAAGGGCAAACTATGCTTTTACACGAACACAACCTGTAAGGAAAATATGATATTAAACCATAAGGTATTGAAGCAGGATGCTGCAAGAAGTAGAAACAATGAGTCCATAATATTTAAATTTACACAGACTACGGAAGTTCAGAACACACTGGATCTTGTAACATATATTATTCTGCACCAATAAGCAATGTTCGTGGATATAGTGATTACGAAGTGTTATGGGATGTTCCAAATACCAATGCTTGCACCTTGGCAGGGTTTGTAGTTTAGCTTCTTTCAACACAGGTTTTTCAAACAAAACTCGGGCCATTCTGTAATTATTATGGTAATATGGCACATATGTGTCAACAGCGGATTTTTTGTCTTCAAGTAACTCAATGGTCTTGATAACATATTTATATCGTTCGTGAGAAATACAACAAAATTTACACTCTTAGCCTACTTTAGTTTTTCTGTCACAGAGTGCTATGGCATGGCCAAAATATTTGTTAGTTTTCCTCAAACGGAGAAGACAGATCATGTATGTAATACGAATTCTCATTTCAAACAAGCTCAAATCAGATAAGAGAAAAAACACATTGAAAATAGAAATTACACTCAGCCTCATAACAACTTCGGTAACAGAATATCCGATTTATACCAATCGCAAAAGTTAGCCATAGAACTTACCGGAAAAAAATATAATGTGTGATGTGTTGTCCCAGTATACTCTCGGCAATGCCCCTGAAAATCAAGAGCTGGTCGCTATCAACGTCTTCAATTTCAAAAAAAGGCCACAAAAGAAAACAAACCAATGTATTCGGGGCAAAGAAGTACCTTCTTCACTGGAGTGTGTTCTTCGGGCTTGGACCTCCACATATACTTGTTAATGTCACAGTGAATTACTCGTGCATAATGAATAACAAAAACAGGCTACGGACATACTAAATCTCTGTCCCTACAAATGACTCCTTGATCGCATTGTTTAAATTTAAACTGGACATTTCATTTATCCTCATCTCTTGCACAGGACGAAAAAAATTCTGTAATTTGTTAGTGCCAGGCACAATGGTTCATATACATTCAGCCTGTTGAACAAAACTCCATGCCTCATAGTCAAAGTACCTAAAAGTGTGACTTTTATGATACTGGACCTGAATGGAACAAACATTATTGTCCATGCATGTGCTTATTATTCCGTGTATACTTTTACATCATTGCCACTAGACTTTTTTTGAAGGTAAATGCCAATTTTACCCCTGGACTGGCCAAACTGTTCTTAATGTGTGACAAGCTAACAAGTCCAAATTGTATCTTGTAATTGTTGGGTTTTACCATTACAAGGTTCACAGTCCACAAATTAAAAAAAAAATCCCGGCTATTAAATGAATTTGGTAAAATATAAATTGTAATTTAAGTTGGAATAAATTGATATTTAAGTGACATATTGACTGTGACTTCAAGTTTTAAGTGCATTGTAAAGAAGTGGGCTCAGATCTACCGATGAAAATGAGAACAATCCTTAACAAAATATGCAACATTTACAGAGACATCCTTCATATCATCCAGTTAGCACGTGTACTACCACTGTCCCAAATTCACCCTGGTGTCATTTGAACACTGATCCTCTTTCTTTCTTATTAGCAAGTAAAGAAAGAATGACCTGAATACAAGCTGCAAAATCCTGTCAACAACGGAATAAACATTTGATGCTGTTCCTTGTCACATCCTTCTTTGCTTCTGGCTGTTCCACTCCGCAACTTCCGTACATGTCAAGCATTTTATATATAGGACTCAAGCTTGGGAAAAGGTTACACACACACAGATGCACACACACACACATACACACACACACACACACACACACACACACACACACGCACACACCCACCCCTTACACACTATCAATGATATACACTGTTAACATTGCACTGGTACTAATCACATCACTCTTCTGACAGATTTCCTGCAACTTTGCATAATGGTGCTTACTGTTTGCTGCAGCACAGGCTCAAAACGATGATTAAATAAGGAATTAATTGATTGGCTGATTTATAAATACGTTTAGTTATACCGTTGCTAAGGTCTCCTTGTTGGCCATAAATTTATAATATGTGTGTTTCTCAATACGTTTACGTGTTTCAAAGCATTAAAACTTTTGTGGCGTGTCTAAAGCACGTTATATCTGTGGGCATCTATAATGGTACAAATTATGGAAATTCCGTCTTATGATTGTTTAACTGTTTACTATTTTTCATACTCAAAATCTTCCAAGACTAGCATATCAATTTTGCTAAAATATGCCTTGGACACATTTGGTCTTGGGTGTGCACCTCTAGGTCACTGTCGTTCCCATTGTACATGTGCACATATATTTGTAACAAGGATTGTCTTATCAGTTATTAACCGACAATGTCATATGGCTGGTAGGAATAAGCCAATCATAAGGCTCAAAAAGTGTTGATCATATCCCATAACCATTGATTATGAAAAAGAATGTATTATGGAACTTGATAATGCATCTTTTCTGGGCTGACCTTCACCCTCGATAATCACAAAAAGGGCCCACAAAAAGGGCCCGCAAAAGGAGTGAATTAAGTAAAACCTATTACTCACCCTTTCCTAATTAACCCTTGCAATGTCTGAAAATAAAATTTGAAATGATTTTCCTGAATTTCCATGATGAAAACTTTCCATTCAAGCACCAGTATGCATTATACCATCAGCCACAAAACTTCTCTGGGTCAGTAGTCTTGATGCAGTAGCATATCATGAACGCAAAGCAAACTTTGATTGTGAAATTGTAACAACATTACAAATGAAAACCCACAATCCCCCCCCCCCCCCCCCCGTACTGCCGGTGCGTCATTTCTTTGGAAAAATAATTGCTAAGTTGCAATATTATCAAATTCAATTAGAGGCACGTTATCTTCCATTTTGTGGCAGCTAGCAGATTCACGAACTACCTGAACGCCTGAGCGAAATCACGAATAAATTGACTCAGAAGTGAAATGACACTGTCACACGTGTGTGTAAGACGATTATGGCTATTACAACTGTCTCGTGGCTTCGCCACTCGACAGTTATAAGCCATAATCGTCTCATTTCATGTTATAACTCTCACTCCCACAATACACAAGGACGGTGACATACATAGCCCTACCCAAAAGAACCAATAAAATACAAACAAAATTATGTATAACATAAATATTTAACTTTACAGGTGCATTCTCCATTAAGTATCTATAAGAAACAAAAGCATAAAATCGTGCGAAAGTACCTTGTTTGTGACCAGAATTGATAACAGAGCTAAATTTGTTTGCTCTTATTGTATTTTCTTGTTCCATCAAATTCTACATACCAAAATGACCGACCGGAACTTCTTTCATAGCTTGATATAACTTCTTTCATAGCTTGATGTTTCCTAGCAATAAAAGTAATATTGTACCATTGGTGTAAAAGCAACCTCATTGCATCAGATGGCGATAGTTATCACTTGCGCCCATAAATATTGTTGGAGAAAAAGACGCAAGTGTGACCGCAAGTTCACAGAAATAAAAAAAGCTAAAACATATAGTTTTCAGATGGATATCCTTGATTTGTAGATTGATATGAGCAATATTTTGTTTTAAATTGCACATGGGGGGGGGGGGGTCCATACTCCGCAAAGGCTTGGAGTGAAGTGTGTCAAACTTGCGCTCTCATTGTAGTCCTGTAAAACCCATCATCAGGGATTCCATTTTCCTACACTTGGGACCTAGTCAAAATTTGAATGCATTTTTAGATATACTCAAAATTAACTGCCAGCCTAACTTTCCGTGGATATACATATATATATATATATATATATATATATATATATATATATATATATATATATATATATATATATATACATCGGGCTACGAAATATGAAGTATTGTACTACTCAATCTCCAAAAGGCCTTTAATACAGTGGATCACAAAATCATCTGTGACAAACTTAGAGCCATTCAGGCCAAGTCAGTCGAATATGTTTAGATCAAATCTATCCAAGAGAAGGCAAGTTGTCAAGGTAAATGGAGTGGTGTCGGATCCACTGTACTCTACAAACGGCGTACCTCAAGGTAGGCTTTTGGGTCCATTCTTCTTCCTTTGCTTTGTGAATGATATGCCAATTAGTTTCAACTGCATGCTGACTTTTATGCTGAGGACAGTCCTCTTCTAGTTTCCCGTCATGACCATAACACTATCACAGCCACTCTCAGTTACGAGCTAAAATCATGTCAACAGTGGCTGGTCGATAACAGGCTCTCCTTACACCCTGGAGAGACTGAAAGTATCATCTTTAGCACCAAAAAAAAAAAAATAACTGATGAGAATAGTTAATTTTAATGTTACATGTAATGACCACAGAATCCAACTGGATGGATGCCTGCCAGGAGAACATATAGTTAATAGGATCATTCAACAAGCTAACTCCAGACTACCATTCCTTTACAGGTATACAACACTCTAGAATACAAAAAAAAAAAAAAGGATTCTGTGCTCAGCTCGGATCCAATGTCACTTTGATTATGCATGCATGTCTTGGTATTCTGTACTTGCCAAGAGTCTTAAAAAGAGATTACAGGATATGCAAAACAAAGTGGTAAGGTTTATATTAGTTAAAAATAACAGATCGCATACAAAGTAGGAAGGGCTCAGGAGAGTGTGTGTCACCAAGTTTGAATACCAACGCAACCAGAATACCAGAAACATATCTTCCAACTTTATTATGCCACAGGTAACAAGCCAAACAAGCCATGAAATCTACTACACGGCGATTGAAAAATGGAATCCCCTCCTGGAAAAATTAAAACAGTGCAATGGTCTGCCTCAGTTCAAATATGCCGTAAAGAAGTTTTTAGCTCAACAGGCAAAAGGAAAACAGGAGAGTCAATTTATTTAGGTTCCATTCAAAGCGCCAAACAAAAAAAAACAAAAAAAACAAAAAAACAAAAAAAAACAAAAACAAAAAAAGAAATTTCTATTATTCTTTCAGTGACTAGACTGTCACACAGAGTATCCCACTTTGTTATTTGCTATAGTTTTTAATTAATACGTAACCATGCATATGTCTATATATTCAATTCATCATCACATTCGTACATATTTTTTGGACACTGGACAACTTTTGGGGATATTATGCAAAATCAACCTCATAGGTTTCATGTGTCATCTTTCATATTTTTACATTATCTTTTAGTTCATATGATGCTTTATTATTGTACAATCATCTGTTATGTTTTCTGTATTATTATTTTATATATGTATTGTCTTATTTTGCTGTATGCTGAAAATTGGATCTTGCAATCTTGGCTTGATTAAAGTTAGTGCTTTGCTTTCAGGATATTTTCAGGATCAATAAAGACCCACTGAACTTCAAGTACTGGAAAACCTTCATTAAAAAAGTGCAAGCATATAGTTTGGTCAGACATTAACCCAACATGCCTGCACATGACAAAATATCCTTTTTGTCAGCAAAAGCAGAATCCGAAGAAACCAAGTAATGTGGAGGAAAAAATGTTATGTCTCAATTACAGTGATCAGTATATTTCATTTGTAAAATACAGACACATGGAGGAAATAAGTCTCGTTGCAAACATATCAATGACGTTGAAAATTAAAGTGCACAAAATGCTATTGTAATATGTAAATTGCTGTTTGAAGTCGTATGTAGTTGTAACTGGCCAAACACTATCCTATAAACAAGGGTTTATTAATATTGTCACAGCCAGATTGTTGCAAACTTCCACATTTTAATAATTTTTGTCTTTGTAATCCATGAATCATGCATGTGAATACCAATAAATAAAATAAGTATTGCTATGGTAAAACGTGCCTAAGAAAAACTCTTTTAAAACTCATTTGTAAAGCGTCCACTCAGCTATTTCAACGATATTTTGCTGCACACTCATAATGGTGTTAGATATTGTAAAGATAATTCTATTCAGTTATCCAGAACTGAAGTTTAAATAATGCTGAGTTTTTACATAAAATATCGGTTGATTTTGCGCCCTGTTGCCCATGTATGTTTTATCAGAAATGCCTGCAAGTGTGTCTGAACACTTTTGGACTTAACTGCATTCCACTTATTAGATTAAGGTGTAATATGTAAGAATCGCAAGGCATTAATGATAGGCGTTGAGTCCACTAAACTTGATCAGCAAATATGAAGATCCAAAAAGGATTATAAAAGATCCAGGTTTTCTTGGACAACTCGGGAGGGTTGAAGGTAGGCTGTATAGTAAAAGGAGATACAGAGGTTTTCTAGTTTTGGGGTTTCTGTTTTTGTCTGTTATCATCTTGGGTGTGATGGGTTGACCTATCAGTTCAATTCATAAAAAAAACATTCAGGCTGATTTTTGTGATATGACAAAAAAAAATCAATTTTTTCTAGAAAGATATTTAACCGCCTTTATCTGCGTCTTTTATCATTCTTCGAATCCTTTAAGTGCATACAAAATCATCATTCCATCTTGTCATTTATATCCTCGTTCCAGAAACTAGGTGTAAGTTATCATCGGGAATGATCACTCCGGATTTCTGCAGCTTAATCGTTCGACCATACTTGAAATGGCTACCTCAGATTCACATGACTGGACCCATTGCTTGTAACTCCTTTCTTACAGACACAATGAAGTAGGATATCAACAAGTGTGTGGGAAGCATGCTGCTTGTCAAAGGTGACAGTTGACACATACGCAATCACTGGTTTGCTCCAAGCTGCAATATTAGCGTACATACATTCATTTTGAAATAAAACTTTATTTCCTCAATCAATTCTAAGGACGATTTCATTTGTATAATTCGATAAAGTCTAATTGCATTTCTTTCCTTTGTTCTAGGAATGGCACATCATATTAGCAACCGTCCTGCACCTTAGTAAGATTAATGTCACGTGATTTTGCTTCTAGTTATTTTGAGCAATCTGCAACTAGCATTATCTCAGCAACAGGGTATATGAGGATTTATTTATCGGTCCATGTCGACTGTTTTGATTGATAATATGTGATAAGTTGAAATATAATGCATAACATGTACATTGCATGGTGGTGGATTTTGGAATATCTGGGAATGAAACAAGGCCTATAGTCAAGTGATATGGTTAATTTATAATTCGGCTGTTATGACCTATATTTTGCCAGCCTTCTTTACTTTTCAAGCAAACATCATAGGGTAAACACAGTTTGGAGGTTATGTACAAAGGAATCTGACCCCAGAAGAATTGACCATTGAGCAAAAAGCGGATTATGAGATCGCTTTCGAATTTTCTTTTTTTGAGAATAGTAGAAATGTGGAACAATCACAGGCACATGGGCAAAGGGAGGATACTACAGCTCCGGATTTGATTTAGACTGGCGGCACAAATCTGCAAAGTAGATAGTTACTGAGTCAGTTTACACTTTGCCCTGCCCACCTGAACTTGTACTTTTTCAGTAAGAAGGGTATATCGGACACCCATGGTAACGTGTGCCGTTACCATGGTGAAGAAAGAATAATGATATTTTTGACTGAAATTATGCAATTTTTGCCAAAGAGGCCATATGTGCTTTTACTATCTATCGTATCAACATATCCTTAGGATATGTTGATACTTTCTTTAAAAAGGAACTGAATATATTTTTAACATGTGAAAATTATAATCTTCTTATACGATTGGGAAATTTAATGATCATTGTCCTTTTGGCTGAAAAATAAGTGTAAATTTGCCTGAACAAAAGTGACCCAATTTGAGAACAAGCAAGGTAATCTAGGACTGAAGTTAATATTCTAAAAACATTCTCAACCATTTAAAACTATAAAACAACTGTATATATGAACTTTAGCCATTCTGATATAAAGAAAAAGACCATAAAAATACACCCCCTCCTGCGAACAAAGGGGTGTTTCTCTGTGAACATCAATGAAAAGCAGTCTTTTAATATACCATGAACAAAAACGACAGCATAATGCCTTTTATTTATTTCGTATGTGGGTATAATTATCGATATTTACTTGTAAGATATCTATTTTGACAGTTTGTGGAAAAGGTAGTGTATTTATTTCCCGAGTGTAAGTGAGGGAAATACACATGCATTGGTCAATATGATGCAATCCTTGTTGAAATTTACATTTATGTAGAAGGTATCTCTGATTCACGAACCTTTGTTAATATTGTGCACGCAAATCATGATATTGTTATTTATGAGTGGACTTACATATGAAGTGATGTACATTACAAAACAACAGTGGATCCCTTGACACACATTGTCACTGTCAGAACTTTTTTCTGACTAGTTTCCAAAGCACATGGCATCAAAAGGAGGTCACCTTAAAGTAACCTTTTCAGAGAGAATTAAGTTTCAGGCTTGTCAAAAGAAGGAAAGGTGTGTTATACTACATATAATTGTCTTCACGTTTTTATCCAAATCAATTAAAGCAGACACTAACCCAAGATAAATTTTCACGCAACCAAAAATACACAATTCCTTTTACTGTACTTGTAAATGCAATAATAATAATAATAATGATAATAATAGTAATAATAATAATAATAATAATAATAATAATAATGACAATGATAATGATAATGATAATGATAATGATGATGATAATAATAATAATAATAGTAATGATAATAGTAATAATAATAATAATAATAAAAATAATAATAATAATAATAATAATAATAATAATAATCCAAAATAAATTTTTCACCTGACCAAAAATACACAATTCCTTTGACTGTACTTGTAAATGCAATAATAATAATAATAATAATAATAATAATAATAATAATAATAATAATAATAATAATAATAATAATAATAATAATAATAATAATAATAATAATAATAATCCAAAATAAATTCACGTGACCAAAAATACACAATTCCTTTGACTGTACTTGTAAATGCAATAATAATAATAATAATAATAATAATAATAATAATAATAATAATAATAATAATAATAATAATAATAATCCAAAATAAATTTTCACGTGACCAAAAATACACAATTCCTTTGACTGTACTTGTAAATGCAATAATAATAATAATAATAATAATAATAATAATAATAATAATAATAATAATAATAATAATAATAATAATAATAATAATAATAATAATAATAATAATAATAATAATAATGATAATAATAATAATAATCCAATATAAATTTTCACGTGACCAAAATCAGGGAATACTTTTATCTGTGCTGGTAAATGCAAAGTTCCTTCCAAGAAGTCAATGACTTGTGCTTAGTTGGCTCATAATGGTTGGAAAAAAATACCCTTACTTTGCATCAAGGTGTTCAAATTTGGGTAAAAGTGGGTAAAAATGTATATGTACAGGAACATAGACATTATCAGAAAGTATTTTGACACATATATAATGTACATATAAATTAGTATATTAAACCGGAAGGAAGAGGTCTAAACAGTACCCATCAATAAAAAAAGGACCCAAGTGCTGTAGGACATGGATTTCCCATTTATCTTTATCAAATATCTTTCATATTTTTATTAATTACATGTATGTTTTAGATGGTGATGAGACCAGCCTTTCCAATGTTTCGTGCATATGTCTTTGCCCAAGAACTAGAGTGTTACAAAGTGTTGTGTTAACATTTTTTACCTTGAAACTAGAATTTTGCAGCATTACAAAACAACCAGAAAGAATTAAAACTTCAAGACGCCAGTTTCCTCCACAGTTGGTTCATGTTATACACTTTGCTACCTGTTTCAGTGCTATGGGATCATATAATAAATGCTTTCTCAAACCCTTCTGAGCCCTTAATCTTAAAATCGTCTTTTCCTATCAGTGTAGCCAGTCAAACGGTTGTTCCAAATTATGTAAACTCATATTCAGTTTTCTATCACTAAATAAAGAATGAGTATATTACTTAAAATGAGAAACCCACTCAATCTTTCATTTTTTGTAAAAGCTACATATTAACCCTGAAACTGAAATAGTCAAAATAAATGTATAATATTTGAGACGTTGCGTGTTTTATTATGTTTGTTTCTTCATTTAAATAGAACTACTTTTATTCGAATCCCACTTTACGTTTTTTCTTAATTATGTAGGTCGGCGTTTTTTGTAAACAGGGCAAAGTAGCGTCCATTGCGGCATGTGCATGGAAGCATCATTGTCAAAATTAATTTAATTATGAATGTATGCAGTGTGAGTAATACCCCAAAGCATATCCATAGAAAAAAGACATGATTGATTTGAACAATGAATCCATAATGATAGCAGCTTATTACGTTAGGTCTATGCCAGTTTGGGGGCCGACACATACGCTTGTCGTAAGCTACTAGGTCCAATGATAACTTTACCAGAAGGAAAATATTTAGAACTACACAACTATGAATCTAATTCCAACAGCCTTTGTATTCTCTTAAACTGAACTCCATAACTGTACATTAAAATTTTTTCATTTCCTATTTTGGCAAATTTGGATCAGATTTTTCATGTATTTCAGGTCGTACAAACTACTTCAGCGCTCATCATAAGAATGGAGTGATCCCAAGGCACCTAGTTCAAGTTGACAGAGTTGGTCAAATGAGGCCTGGGTCTGTGTGGCAACAACCCGCTAGGGCATTAGTAATCATGTTCTCGTAGATGCATATATATCAAAATTTGTATTTGATATATCTGAAAACTTATGTAAGTTAATCACATTTTTTGTCAGGCAGACGGCCACACAGGCCTATCTAGCATTGCAAGCAGGTTATCCCTGTTGACCTGAAAGATAGACATAGGAACCTGTAAGATATCCTTCACTTGTCTGACAGACTCAATACAGTAATGGTGGCGAAAGAGCTAGATTCAACTCGTATATTTTTATTGCAGGCCAGTAACCCACATATAAACATATTTTGTAAAGATGCAAAAAGTGGCAGTTCCCGAGTCTGTGTGACAAAACTACATGATTCCTAAATTTATCATAACCTTACCTACTATTATGTCCATTTATTAAGATCCAGTGCCAGTTACAGGGGCATACGCATAAAAACTTTTTTAGCCATAATCAATATAGGCCTGCTGAAACGATCGCAACATCAAAAAACTTTTGCCGCACATTGTAGATTCGTATAGTCTCTTACGATGAAGTGAAAAAAACGTGCACGAACACGAATCCGATGCCGAAGCCAAAAACGTTGGATTTATATGTTTAGACACCAAAGCAGGATTAAAGAAATTCTGAAAAAGGCGACTCTGCCTTGTAGCTAAAAGTTGCTCCCGTATCCCGGAAGGGGCAACTTGTTACCTTGCACTGTTGAACTTAAATATGTAAAGTTAAGGCTCATTTTGTGAAGGGGGGCGGGAACCACATTTTCATTGGTGTGAAAGACAACTTCATTTGAAAACAAAACAAAACAAAAAAACAAACAAACAAACAAACAAACAAAATTTACAAAAGTTAACAGGAAAGGCAGAGAATAGCTGAATGTAAGGTAGTACTGTAGTGCAATACGTTATTTTCTAATTCAAGGGGTTATAGCAAGAAAATATTAAGTGGCTTGATGCCCAACGCTAGAAGGTACCAACATGTTTAATGTAATTTCGAAAAGTACCAAGTGATTTTATGATTTTGGCACCTTAATGCTCTTACTTTAGTAACTTGGCACCTTCTTGCTCCAACTATCATACCTTGGTACCTTCTTGCTTTGACTATGGTAACTAAATCTTACAATTTTGCTCTGACCATAACTGCCATGGACTCATTGGGTAAATGGTGGGCCCATCTCCTGTACCACCTAAGTATATAAAGGAAGAGGATCAATAATGATAATCCTATGGGGGGGGGGGGACAATCAAAGCCTTTTTATTAGGCCTGACCACTTGATGAACAAACTAAAAGCAACTAAAAGGCAAAAGAGAAGTACTATGTGTTACAGCTAAGTGTGTCTGTTCATTGCTTACCTGAGCACTTTGAAACTGTGTTGTTTCTTCTTCTGATGTTGGCGAGAAAGTGATAGACTAATGGCTGGTGTGGGCTTATATACCACTGTGAGGAAGGGGCTTTTCTGTGATTCGTTTATTTGTGACAACTTCTTTTATCTGACAGAGCATCCAAGGTGTGATCAAGTTACAAGACTTCCCACTGCTGGGTTTGTCTCAATCCGTGAAAAGGTTTCATACTTGCTTCAAACATGCATGGTGTCGAAAGGACAGGGTTCACACTGGTCCTTGAAGGGCTCGATAGTACCGAACTTGAATTTGCTAAGTACATTCATTTTCAACACCTTAAAGCCTTGAAAATGCAGCATTGCTTTGACCGAGGGTCAGGATGTCCTTGCATTTTATTATCTAAGCTTCATTCAATAAATGACTGTGAGTGTCAAGATTAACATTTTTTCACAAACTTCTGCCATTCATGAAATTGGATCACATTGGGATGAATATATTTTGCTGTCTTTTTCTTTTAAGTGCAGCAAGTCCCAGTTTTAAAAGTGCATTATATTATGATGTAACACCCATAACTAAGGAATGACCGACATGAAACCAGAATGCCAGTGCATGGCAGGAGCACAATGCACTTCAAACCCTACAATGCGTGGCAAGAAGCCCCTTAGAAACACACACAAAAAAACCTCCTGAAGACAAAAACTGACATCAAACTGCTTTCACATACTGTGGAAGTTGGGTTTAAAATTATATGAGTATCAGTCTTACTTTGGCCCCCATATTACTATTCACGCTACTTTATATATGGCTATGTATGCAGAATCATGGGTCCTGTGAGACTGAAACAACTATGCATCAATGGAAAGCCCCAGCCAAAGATAGATATTATTATGCAACCCCTGTTGGCGAATGCATAAAGTGTTTAGTCCCATTGTCGTCATCGTCTGCCGCCATCCCTGCCGCCATTGTGTATATCATTTTTTTTATATCTATGTCCCCGCTTGACCTATTTTGATGTCTTGCAAACCATCAGCCCGATTCACTCGAAACTTTGGGTACAGATACTCCGTAGATTTGGATTTTTTTTTTTTTTGCATATGATTTTGAGGACCTTCAGGTCATACGTCAAGGTCACGATGTCTGCAAAATAAAGTGCTTTCCCCGCCACATCTTCCAATGTGCATGATTGAAGTCCATCAATATTTGTCATCTTTCACCCAGATGAGACTTCCCTTAATTTCATCAGGTGAACTTGAGGTCAAAAGGTGAAGGTCAAAATTTCTGCAGAGGAATAGTGGCCCTCTTACAAGGGAGGCTCATGCTCAGGAGATGCATAATGTTTTTTTGACAAAAATAAAAAATTGTTTCTAGTTTAGCTTGCTGCCAGTATGCACCTAAAAAGTGAGTGCAGCTATACATGTATATAACCCCATATGCGGTTTTGTGTATTCTTCATTAGCTAGATTTATTTACATCACATGGGTTACCCAGGAAATACACAGAAAAAGCAAAGTTTGAAGCCGTGTACAATCACGTTCAACAGTTTTGTTCATGCATGCACATCTGCTGATAGGGTAGCACGCTGATGACCAAGACAATTGATAAAGGTAGACTAAATGATATCATTGGCTATAGGGTTTTCCATTAATGCACATTTGTTTACAGTATCACAGGCAACCACATTCTGCATAGTCATAAGTAACGTAGCATAAATAGTAATATAGGAGCAAACGTGAGGCTGACACTAAAGTATGGTTCAAAAGCATAAAATGACGGTATTATGTCGAAAACATTCCTTGTCTTTCACAATAAAGGCCATGAAATACATTTTGGACGTACATTTAAGACTAACCTTGGCCTGTTTGATGACCTGTGATTCTTACATTACGATAGGGAATTAATAATTACTAAAGCAAATTCATTTAGGGCTACTTGGCTGATGTTTATTGCAGCAAGGGCCTCTACCCAGATTTTATTTTCCCCCTCTTTGAAGATTCGGCCAAAAATGTATCTTGAATTACCATGGAAAAAAAAACAAAAAAACAAAAAACAAAAAACAAACAAAAATGATGACCGTTTGTGCAAAATTGGTAGGGATCTACTAGGGGAGAGTTCCCACCACGTTTGAAGTAAATCTGACGAATAGGTTCACGAAGATGTGAATTATTGTTGACAACAACGGATGATGGACAGATGGCTGAAGGACCATATGATGAGCTCAGTTGACTTGTTAGTCAGCTGAGCTTAAACTCACTGGAGTGTGACCAATTAAACAAACTGGGTAGAGACGTACTAGGGGGATATTGCCACAAAGTTTTGAAGTAAATATGAAACTGGAGCATGACAAATTGAACAGACATTACAGAGGCACCTCTTAGGTAGGTCACTGGCCTCTTCGTACCTTTTTGCTCAGATTTGTATTAACATTACTCCTCTCATACATATTGTAATTTAAACCTGATAATGTAGGATTATCTAGTACTTCCTTTCATTTGTTTTAGCTCCACTGACTTATCAGTCAGCTGAACTTATGTGATGGCTAGGCATCCGTCATCCGTCGATGTCAACAATTAACATTTGACTTGTTCTCTGAAACCATCAGGCATTTTCACTACAATCTTGATGGCAATGTACTCTGAGTGAGTCTGCTAAGTTCCTGCAAATCGCCATGCTCCAGTGATTTTTTTATTTTAGTTATTCTTTTTTTAATATTCCCAAACCACTTGCCCAATAACTAGGGACTTATACTTTTAATTTGTTCATCAGGCGGCACTGTATTTTTTTTCTTTCCTTTTTTTAAATGATTTTTTGTGCCTTTTTTTGTTGTTTTCAACTTCTTCAAAACTGTCACTCACATTAAGCTGAAACTTGTTGGATATGTTCCTTGCAAAAGGGTCAAATAAAATTGTTCACCAGGTGGCATTGCTGTGGATTCCTAATTTTTAACGATATTTTTCCATTTTGGGTGTTTACAGAAAAATGCACCTTTCCAATATTGATTACTGTGCAAGTCAATGGACATTCTAATACTTATTCACATTTTTGATTTCATCTCCGAAACTGTTTGCCAGATTCACCTGGTGCCATTGACCTACCCTAGATGTGCCTCTAATATGTCTGTACAATTTGTCATGCTCCAGTTTCAGATTTACTTCAAATTTGGTTGTAATGTTCAACCTAGTACCTCTTTTCAAGTTTGTTCAATTGGTGACACTCTCGTGGGTTTAGGCTGAGCTTATCTTATGGTCTTCTGTCCGTCTGTTCATCAGCCGTCGTCATAAACGAAAATTCACATTTTACACTTCTCCAAACCTGCATATCATTTCCATCCAATTGAGACTTTCGACATTCAGATTTCTTCACAATAGCCTAGCTAATCACCATCATGTTGAGTAGTTTAAAACATATGTGTATGCTGTAAACTTGTCAATATTTCCTCAAAATGTATCTGCTATGAATGAGGCACACATTGACGCACACACGGATGAAAATGCACGGACTTGATCTGTCATGTTAGATTTTCGGATATCATTACTCTCAAAATACCGAAGTCTTGGACAAGGTATCAAAGACGGAAATCTATTTTCCACTTTACAGCTGCTATGTTAGGCCAGTGACTCTACTTCTACTACTTATACTAAATGTATTGTATTGTTTTTGAGGATGTTGAACAATTAAAAGCAAAGAAATTTGCGTTTTAACATTTAAGGGGTGGATGAGTGTAAAGTGTCCACTTTAAAGTGATTATAAATCTGGTGAAGATGTGTTAATGTTTCGTCTATTTTTAATCATGGTAGGGCTCAGCAGTGAACATTGAGAAATATTATTTGGAAATCTAGATATGGAAAAGTACAGTGGAAGTCTTCAGAAAGTTAAACGCAGTATTATTGCGAAATATCTTATTGTGAAATACTGTTTGACTTGGCAGAACTCTCAGAGTGTTAAATACAGTCACTGGCCTGCGAAGAACATAACCTAGATATCCGTCAGCAGATACTGAGTCAGTAAAATAATGAACTAATTAGTCCAGGATGTGTGAGGGACTTGCCGGATGTAGCAATTATACATAACATTGATCGATTAGAGGCTCTGCAGTACATGAGAATGTGCTTTGTAAAATTAAAATTAATTCTTTTCAGAATTAATTGTATGATAAACCAATTCGGGAATATAATTGTATTAATTATGAGAATTCTGTACACATAAAGATGTAAACTTTTCTGTTCTTTTTGTGAATGAACTTGTTTGACCTGATATGTCATATCTAGTATGAGAATAGTAGGATAGGGAAATTTGATATACACAGGAACTGATAGAGGGAGCCAGTATACAGTAAGATAGCAACATATTTTAAGGATTAAACATCAGTTAGTCATGTTGTGATTTGTGTGAGGCATAGTTCTAACCAGATCAAACGGAGTGTGACTAGATATAGGGAGACAAATCTGGTATTTGGGAACTTTCCATTGGAATTTCCACTGGACATGGGTCAGATGTGAGTATATAAGGAGGAGGATTTTCCATGCTCTGCAGAGTTTGATCTCTCAACTGAAAGAAAGAATATCTGAGTGACAGATGCTGTAATGTGGCAGAACGTGGATGAGCTGATTCTTTATGACAGTATCAACTTTATCTAGTGATCTATTTAAAAAGGAAGAAAATCAGTTTATAGCTCATGCACCTGGCGACAGGTTTCACAAACAAAACTGACAGAGAAAAATAGTCAACAGATGCAATTGCATAAAGAGATGACCGACTTGTTTCTGCCTAATTCAGTCAGTTTTGCCATCAACATAATACAACTATTCCCTGGAACCTAGGAATGTTTTGACTAACATAAAATAAAATAAAATATATAAAAAGCATTAGGCATTTTGAAAGATGCTATCACATATTTGTTGTCAGCGTTATCTTCCAGGTTTAATAAATGCAGAAAAATAAAAACAAACATTTAAAAAAAATATTTACGAGCAGATCCCTCCCCCTTCTTTTAATGAAAAGAATGTTATCTAATTTTACAGTTGGTTTTCTGATATAGGCTATTTTCAGAAGCTGCAAAAATCTCAAAAATATATACTAAAATCAACTTGGGGCACTTCGATGCAAATCATTGACTGATTGGTCCAACTTTTCATCTTCTTAGTCTTTTGGACCGAACAGATAACTGCAATTAATGAAAGAATGAAATAATGGTTGTCAATTATCAGGAAAATTGGGTTTTTCAATGGCCAGTATGTGTGCAGATATAATGTTCTCTAGCAAATGGTGGACAGACATAATCACGGACCAATGGACCAATAGGTGTATAGATAGAAGGACAGATGAACTGACAAGTCGAAAAACATAAAAGAACCCTCTTGAAGGAAACCGAAAAAGATAAAGGCAAAGGATTCCCAGATTAAAATAGTGCCTATTATTCGTTGAGTTAACCGTGTTCAAGACCAGGGTTTTATGTTGCCTCACGCAATAAATGTATCAATCTTGAAAATTGAAGTTCTGAGAGGATCATAATAAAATGGTAGAGTGACAATCTCAAGCTTAATTTCCTGTTATTTCACTCAATGAAACATTTATGGAATTTGTGTGATTTTTCTGACTTGAAATGCATGTTTTGAACGCGTAGCCATCAAATACAGACATGCTTCTGCTTCTTCTGTGTGGTCTCATCACATGAAGGCAAATAGGTAACAAAATATCGTTACCTTAAGGCGTCTGGTTAAATCCCTCAGCACATCATATAAACAGCTTTCCTTGGCTTGCTTTGAGCACATTGCGCCAAACACTTACCAAGGGCATCTTGGACGAGGATTGTTATATTCTGTATAAAATCAAGCATGCAAGTATTTGAATGAAAGGTCTTTCTATAGGAATCACGAATCAGGTACCCTTATTACAATTCAGAACAGTTCATTTTGTGGAGTTCCATTTTTGTGGCATTTATAGAGGATGTCGCCAAGACAGTGTCAAGAAAAAGTCCAAATTGGAAAAAACCGCCCCTTGTTTTTTATTGGATGACTAACTGGGTAATGATGTCTTTGCATGGGGTAAGTGAGTACTTCAATACCTAGGAACATGTAACCTGGGCCTAATATCTGGACAATTAGTATTGTATTCTATGTGTATAGATCATTACATATACATTTAAGACACCTAACGAGAAGAGAAAGGGGTAGCTGCTCTGTTTAAAAGGACACTGAGATTTATTATGTTCTACACGCTGTCCTTTCTTATGGATCAGGCATTTTCTTGATGCAATGCAATTGCTAGTTACCAATGCCAAAAAACAATGATTAACACTCAACAAACACATTCCTTGGTTCAATGCTGTATCCATTAAACATATGCCATAAACCATGGTGTTCCTGTATATGTAGCCTCGTGTACCGTAAATTCTCTATTACAGGCCACGGCTTCAATTAGAGTAAGGATTTTCAAGAACACAAATTCAGTATCATAAAGTCAGGGTGCGGCTTGTATTAGGGTTTTTCTGCCGAGAAACCTAGTATAATTGACAACATCATGGTTTAAACAAATAGGCTCATCATAGACAAAACACCAAGAACATGTGATACACACTTTATTGAAATGCGTCATATTTAAAACCGCATGTAAAGGCATCAGAATTATCACATTAAAAAGAGTCATAATGTCATAATGTCGATTTAAATCATTCTGAAGTTAGGGTGCGGCTTCTAATAGGGTTTTTCGTGAATTGGAAATGGCGAAAAATCTTCCCCAGGGAAGGACTCAAAGTCAGGGTGCGTCTTCAATTAGGGTGCGGCTTCTATCAGATAATTTACGGTAAGTTATTTCCTCAAATAAAAATGTAACCAAATTTTGCATGTTGCCAATATTTGAATCAAATCAACTAATTTCCTAGCCCTCTTGTTAATACAAGGCAAAAAAGACCATGATTTTTTGTTGGACTACTGCAGGATACTATGGTGTAGCCAATTATAAATCCCAACACTATTACCTCTGAACCATCTAGACAACCTTAAAAATATTGACTGAAGATGCAGGGTGAGGGTTCCGGCTGTATATTAATACAGGAAGGCCGACCGTACATAGGCTGATTTTATAGCATGTATGGCTGGTGCATTGACACAATCGGGCATTCAGAAACTGATAATTTGTACTATGTCTAAGTAAACAAACCTCTAAAAACCTCTGTTTACATTTTCACCGAGACACATGTTATACACGCCTTTTACTACAAGTAGCACTTCCTTTTTATCAATTTCATGGCTCACACATGTAGCCTTATTAAAGTGAAAACATTGAAGAGGAAATATTGAACACTCACAATAAATATACTTTTACTAAAAATGAGCCTATTGAATTTGCAATCATTGCAAGAAGTCTTTTTACTGTATGTAATAATTTTCGAAACAATTCTGCGCAACATATGAAATACACAGAAGAACAATAAAACAAAATTACACTGATAACCCTTGTAATTATTATAATTATAATTATACAATTATAATCATAAATATAACATATGAATAACCATGTTTCTCAACTTAATTGCAAATTCTCGTGATGCAATGGTGTGAAGAAACGGATTCGTCAAAGAATGTATTGGCAGGGTCACAGTAGCAAGCCAGACAGTTATATTTAACGGTGACGCAATGCCAGATTGCTGTAGAATTATAACTACTGCAATAGGGAGGAAACAGGCCGCATGACTTGAAAGCACTAGGAAAATCCATACTGGTAATCGCCTATGAGAAAACGCTTTTCCACTATTTTCACTGCTTTTCTTGGCAACGAGAAATATACTGAGATAGAAGAGTACCATTGCAACAAGACTACATGAGTTACAATATATATATATATTATCCAAATAGTCATCAAAGCTATAAAGTTGAATAAGTAGACATAACCCAGACTCTAGATATGTTTCTCGCTGTGTCAAAACCATGGAGGGTAGAGAAATAACACTTAGAGTAACGGACACAATAAAACCAAAGAGAAGACAAAACAACACATGTTTAGTACACATTGGCTGCACTTTGAATATTAGAGCGACCCTAATAAACCTATCTGCAGCCATGATAAGAAGCACATATGTTGCCGTGAAAGATGATGCGGTGGACATCAGAGCAAGACACTTACAAATGATACTTTTTCTCCATTTTTCATCAGAAAATATGTACATATTTCCAAATGTTGTATCTGCAATGGCCAAAGATAGCACATACCCTCCCATCACCATATCATTTCCAGCAAGGAAAACCTTGAACAGGGAGCTCACGGAAGTCCTCAATGCTGTTCTGTTTGTTGCAATTACCAGGACGTTTGCAACTAAACATACAAGAGAAATCATGTAGGCAGTTATCCGTAGAAAAGTAGATGCAAGTAAAGCACTACATGAGCTAAATTCTGTTTTGCAAGGTACGCACGTTTTGAGATGTAATGCCATGCAGCACAGATTAAAATAATCACTCAATAGTATTTTCAAACCTTCCAGATCATTAAGTGCATCAACGCTCATATCATGGAACGTATTTCCTCTCAAATCTAGTAATCGTAATCTGGTAAGTCCCGATAACATATTCTTCAATAAAACTCCTAGTTTGTTATATGATAAATTAAGAAGAAAAACATTAAGGTTAGTGAACGCATAGGAGTCAATCTTTTCTAGTTGCAACTTAGACAGATCCAAGACGGTAAGTGATACAAATACTGAAAAACCATGACTGTAAATTGCTTGTACAGGATTACCTTTAAAGTTGATGTATTGCAGGCCAGCCAAACCTATAAAACACCCTCTATCAACAAAATAGACAATATTTTGAGCAAGATTGAGATTGCGTAAATTTGGAAGGTAAAAAAAGCTAGTTGGTTGGAGCTTTGATATTTTATTGAATGATATGTCTAAATGTATCATTCGTGTATGCACAGATTTAAATCCATGCCATGTTGATAAATTGCAATGGTTTATAAGAACCTTTCCGGAAAATACTGACAAATGTGGTATGAAAGTGATGTTACGCCCTCTACATATTGCAACGTTTCCCCTACACAGGCAGTACCATGGACACTCAGCAGCACCACAGACCTGCTCGTCATCAGATGAAAACATGCAGTGAACATGTCCATCACAAACGTCATTTTGACTTATGCACGAAGACTGGTTTTTACAACGAAAATTGTTAGAACAGGTGAAGTTGTTGCACGATTTTATTTCATCACTGCCTTTTTGACAATTCCATGTACCATCACAAATATAAAGCAGCGGCAAACAAAAACTCTCTGGACATTTGAACATTCCCGAGCATTGAATATAATGGCATTCTTGTAAATGCTTACCATTCGGACAAGGCTTTAAATTTCCTTTCTTACTCATGGCATAAATGCAAGCATGTGTCCTGGAATAATACATAGAGCTTTCCTCACAGGGTAACCAGACACTGGTCCGATGATTTGTCATTTTCTCTTTACTTTCAGCATGGCCTGTGCTATTTCCATAATTTGACATGTCAAATTGATCCACCTGCTTATACGAACAATCTGTTTCATCCATATGAGAGTCCATGCAGTCCCATGTACCGTCGCATTTTCGTATAAATGGAATGCAGCCACCTTCTGGACACTGATAATAAAAAAAGTGACAGTGGCAAGTCGATGCTTTGCAGTGACTCAAATATATAGTGGATTTTGACATGCAATTCTTGTGATATGAATTTATTGAATATTTTATGCTTGCATTCTCCCTGTCAAAGGCAAACGTCGCATCACAACTTTGTTCATCAGTGCCATCCAGACAATCGCACTTTCCATCACACACATAGAAGTTTGGAACACATTCTTCATTTCGACATCTAAATTGGCCTACTGGACATCCTTTTTTCCCTTGTTCCGTAATTCTTTCACATATCACAGCCACCTTTCCATTCTCTGCACGGTTTTGTATCTGAATAAGGGGTGGAATATCACGAATTTTGTATGTGTACTGGTTACAATGCATGTCAGGAAGCCAAGACTTGTCAACCATAAAATCATGCCACATATTAATATCCCACTGTGTCAAAGTGTTAGTAAGTGTCGCCCAAATCGATGAATTTTTGCTCCCTTTTTGCAAAACAACTCTCAGGTTAACATTATTGTTAACCAGCTTCCATCTCCAAAGCAAGTCAAATATGTCACTCACACGACCATGTTTGTAAAACCTTAAAATTTGCCTGTAACAGGTTTCAATGAATGGTGGCTTGTTCACATAATATTCATAAAGGTTTTGCTTTTTTTCTGAATAAATGGATAACTGGTGCTTAATTATCTGCATTGCTGTCTTTGACAAGTACACATCATCTTCATTTAAACTGAGAATTGTCGCTTGCCGGGTTTTACATATATTTTCTAGATGATGGTTACTCATGATATTTGTTTGATATACATTGGCATATAGGCAATGGTAACCAGCTTGATGAAAGCCTACTGGACACTTAGGCAAATTAAGGAACCTTTGGAAATAATTGCTGTTTAAGTGAAATTCGAACTTGCATCTGTTTAGAGGAATGCCTTGTTCATCAAATGTTTTGTAAACGTCATGGACTGTGCGCCGTGACTTTTTGACACAAACTGTATTTACAGTTGCTTTGTTTTCAGAGGAACATTCGCAGATAAAAGATGCGTATTTAAAATACTGCACACAAGAGACCAACATAAGGTAAGGTTTCCTATGTGGAGACACAACATATAATCCTCCACACTTCTCTGTGTCTTCGGATTTTGCTACTGCAGATAAAAAGGACATTTTGTCATGTAAAGGCATGTTGGGTTTATGTCTTACGAACATATACGGTTGCAATCTTTTTGTAAAAGAACTTTTCCAATACTTGAAGTTGAGCGGGTCTTTATTGATCCAGAAAATATTCTGAAAGCAAAGCACTAACTTTATTTAAACCATGGGTTGCGGAAGCAAAAAGTTGTTGAAACTAAGTGATTCAAATTAGTAGAAACACAAGCGCAAAACATTTTAAAGTCCCATAAGATAATCGTCCTGCCCAAAACGCCTCCAGATCCACCCTCTTCTCTTGTATTTCAAAATCATTAGCTGGACGAAGTATCTTATCATAAACATCTAGGTATAACCCTAAAAATGATTTAACATGTCCCAGCATATTAGTGGGATTGGACTTAAAGTCAATAAACTAGCAAATATACTTAGATTCTTGCAAACGTGTTTGGACAGTAAGTCCCTTGAAACTTTCTATATATCCTTTATTCGCCTGTTAATCACGTATGGTAGTCCGATATGGGATGGGAGCACCGAAGAAAATGCGGACAAGCTGGAGGAATTTCAGACGGCTGCACCCTGCATGGTCAATAGTGCGATGAAAGGTACTTCTACTTCCAAACTTTATGAAGAAATTGGGTGCAAAACATTGTAAATCGTCAGATAAAAGGCTCAAGTAATCTTTTCCCTGAAACCCCACTGAGAACTGTAAATCACAACATCTGTCACAGACCGTTATGTATTCTTTTCAGGCAAAAACATCGTTATTTGGTTAATCCTTTTTCCTCCTACTGACCGTTTGTAGAGTCAGATGCTCTTTGAAATCGGTAGGGTTACTTCAGTCGCTCAATTTATGTTAAAACTAATATTTACTCCTATCCTGTCCAATATGTAGAACTGCTGTATTTTGGTAAGGGATACACTGGTCTTAAGCATGTGAGTCTGCACTTAGGCTGTACCTGTCTGAATTCACACTTGTTTACGATTGGTGGAGCTGATTCACCTTTGTGCGGTAGTGGTACAGGTATCAAAGGTACATTTCATTATATTTTCATATGTCCTTTGTACCAAAAACATGAGAGTTGATTTAAGCTTCAAAATGATTCCATAATCACAATTCACTACTGCAACAGTTCTTCACGATAATAAAGGCTGCTCTGTTACCAGTTGTTATATTATTTCTGCAGCTGTTTATGAATTTATTGAGAAAACAGATATTGTATTATATTTTGAGTTGTTTTGATGTATTTTTCATTTGTAATTATTGTTTACACTAGCCTCAATATCTGTCCTTATGCGGTTTAGTAGCTCCTTTGAATCTTTGGTATTGCCTGTTCTGTCTTGTCTATGGGCTGTCTTCTTCCGAGAGAGGGGTTAATGTAGGGTTTCAGTGTTCCTGGATCGCATTCTTTTGCATAAAATGTGTTTAAATCAATACATTTTAAGGCACACTGGCTACATTGCTGTTAACATATGAAGTATGAACGATCTTAGGATAAAGAGTAATAGAGTCAAACATTGATACCAAGCTATGCGAGCAGCTTCTTTAAACTAAATTCTAACTTCTGATTAGGCATTAGTTAACCATAGCTCCGTGTGGGTAATGTAATCCCAATATAGAGGTTGGTATATGGCTGACACATTTGTTAGGGATGAATTGTTTTTGGGATATATAAATAGTAAAAAAGATTACCATCATGGTTACCAATGGTCAATTATTATAATAAGAATTGGTGCTTCTGTGGGGACTTTACCTTTTCTGTTGAAGTAAATGATTGTTAGTCATATGGACGACTAACACAAAGATGGGGAAAGGGTATTCATTAAAGTTAGACATAAATTTGGTTCCATGTGAATAGTATTATGTGATTATATATTCAAAACCAATATGATCTTAAAAATGAAAATAAGGATTGAAAGTCAAATAATTGCATTAATTCTAAAATTGTGAGATTCTCTAGCATATATTCCTTTTTTACTTTGGTGCTGAAAATATGGATATGGAAGTGAGGAGAGTTTCTGTTCTTGTGAACACTCACTTTATTTTGTTACTGTTATAGTGATTATCAGTTTACATGAAATAAATAGCAAGGATAGATAATATTTTTGGAAGCGATTATAAACTAAGGTGATATATTTTCATACAATATGAGATAAATTATGAGGCGTTTTTTGAGGTCAGGGAATATAACAATATGTGCATATGTCATATTATATATGCAGCATAGTGGAGTATATTATCACCTTTGCGTACAGTTTTCATGCCAAACTATACTGCATATTAGTTAATTTAGTGGACATTTCTGTATATGGGAATGCATTTCTAAAATGTTTGTTTATAGAGATGTTCAATTTATAGCACTGATAAGTAAAAAAACATCACAATGTGCAGCGTCTGTGTCTATCATAAGTGAAGTTCCCTAATGCAGTAACTCAGCTGACATCGTCAGGAAATTATTTATTTTGGTGACCTAATGTGCAAGTAGTAGCTGGAGTAAAATGTATTGACTTTTGTCGATCACTATTGCGAAATTTGGAGTTTACACAAAACCCGGGAACACGTAGGTTGACCGCACAATATTTTATTCGTTACACGAACACATTGACTCAGATATGGACTCGTCACCGACGACCTCCAACACACTTAGCACTTTAGCCCACGTCCGTGAATTCCATTGAACTGAAAATGCATATAAACTTTTTACTACCATTTCAATATCTGAGAGCTCTTAAGCAATTACAATAATTCGCGTAACATTACTCATTACCTTTTCTCTGACTTTTAATGAGAAATATTTGATATGCGATAATTTACACTTAACATTTATGAAAAGCATTTTATCAACACGTAGATTCAGATAATTCTTATCTTTTCAACATACATTGATGCGTAATAATACATATACTCATTTACATTATTCTCGTTTGATTCACAAATTTATTACGGACGCATTATTCTAACCTGCCTAATTTTCATGCCATGACACTTACTGCAGATATGACAGTTTGTAAATAAATAAATTCTCATGATCATATTCAACATTTAAACTTTCATCAGCATTTTGTTCTATATTTGCCATTGCACCATACATATCAAATAGTATTCATCCGTTTTGCTGATACGATATTACTTTTTTCATACTTGAAATACGTACACCCGTATACAATATTACGTGCTATTTCACATATTTTTTACCATTGAATCAAGACTCATTTAATATGAATAATAAAGCTTTATTGCACGCATGAAACTATAAATGTGTGCAAGTTTATGCATATATATATATATATATATATGAGCGCGTTAATTGAACTTAGAGGCGCGGTGTCAGTAACTTTACAAGCGTGGCATAAAATATTGCACAAGACATCCTATTATATATAAAAAAATATCTTACATGGAAATTTGGCGGCCTATCCTACATATAGTGACTCGCAACAGCAAGTGGCAGAAGTGAAAACCGATGGAAACTCCATATCCCAGGCGTGTACGTCCACAATGAAAGGCTCGAAAGAACGTGACGAATATATGTTAATATTTCGTTCTGATAACAAAATATCAGCAAATTCAAAAATTGGCAAAACTGCAATGAACTTACACCATGCTCAATGCTATGATGCTTAGGCAATGATCGCTTATGTACGGTGCGGTGAAGGACTCCATGGAAGCTAGTGTAATGCACGTCTCCATTCTTCCAGCGATCCCACTTGTGCGGAAGGGCTCTTTTTATACACCTTTGGTCAAAGGGGTTTAAGCACCCATGAATGGGCAATGAATAAGACAAACCGGAAAGGCAACTACGTCACAGGAACAAAAAATATTCACCGGTGGTCGACGAAGTACAAGTACAGACTACAAGACGGTAGAATGATTTATGCAATGAACATGACAATATGTATACAAAACAATGACAAATTTTAATTTCATATTTGAGCGCATCAAAGATGACGCTCCCCCACCTTGGATCCTTAAAGTATGCAGGAAGACACAATCTCATTCTGATATCCACTGAAAGAAGAAGTGTATCCATTTTTTGAAGTAACCATACTGTAAATATCTTGGCATTCAAGACCCTCTTCAAATATACCCTATGATTAGAGATTTATACCATTCTTTAAGTCGTGTTGATGCTATGCTTATGAAAAGAACCTATTTTCGCTGTCTGTTGCAAGTCAAAATTGACTATAGGCAACTAAGACCCACTATTTACCCAGGTGACCAGGAGAAAAATCTTCCAGAGAAGAAATGTCCCTTACTTATCACCGCTACAAATATGACCATCCGAACGGCAAGAATAGCCAAAATATCGACCAGGCAAATACATAATACAAGCAATACATATCTCGTGGGACAATATACTATAAATTAATTTGTAATCCCCAATTTTAAGTAGCCGCTATCACTGCCACTCAAAAAGCTTTAATTACATATGTGATGCTTTATTTATATGACTACAGTATATTTTACAAAATGAACCAAGAATATGCATATACTGGGAACGTGTCTTCATCACAATCTGAATTGTGTTTATATTTCACTGTCAACTTCCAAGCTAATTAATCGCGTTATTGGCCTGTGCAATTCTGTAGTTCGTGTTTTTATTGCTGCAGGTCGCACATCACGTCCAGTGCAAAGCTTTTCTACAATGGCTAAAGGCCGCCTATTTCGTGGGAGATCAACTTCGTGTACTAGAACCAATTCTCCAATTTTCATGTTTGTATGTGGAACAGACCATTTTGATCTTGTGTTCAGTTTGGGAAGCTATTCTTTGACCCATCTACTCCAAAATAAATTGAACAAGTGCTGTACATATTTCCATCTGCTACGATAGGCATCAGATGCTGAGCCTACGTTATGTGGGATATTGGCAGGATGTTTGAGTGTAAGCAATGTACTTGGTGTGAGTGGAGTAAGGTCATTTGGATCATCCCTAAATTAAGTGAGTGGTCTGTTGTTCAAAATGGACTCTATTTCAAAAAAAAAAAAAAAAACAGTGCACAAGGCCTCATCAGGAAGATGTGATGCTTTCCCTAGGATTGCAAAAAAGATTCTTTTAATGACTCCTACAAGTCTTTCCCAGGCACAGCCATAATGTGGTGAATGCGGAGGTATAAAACTCCATTGTAAAAACTGTGAGGTTGCGTATGAATACAGTGTATGCTTTCAGTAATAATGATATGCTTGGAAAAGCTCCTGCTCTCCTTTTATGAAATTTCCAGCGTTATCTGAAAAAATCTTGACTGGTAAATTTCTACTTGCTACAAAACGCCGAAAGGCGCATATAAATGACTCTGCATCGAGTGAGTACAACATGTCGATGTGAATGGCTCTAGAAGTCATGCACGTAAATATACAACCATATCGTTTTTTATGGGATCGGTACAATTTTGTTTGATACGGTCCGAAGCAATCAAGACCCACATAAGTAAATGGGGGAAAAAATTGGGCTGCATACGCTCTGGGGCATATCGGCCATGATTTGAGTTGATGGTTCGGCAAACATTTTTAACATGTAACACACTGTCGCAAAATGCGTTGCACCAAGTGACGGGCTTTGGTTACCCAGTATTTTGTACGCAACAAGCTTAACGTCTATTCACACCCTGGATGGGCTGTAGCATGGTAATGCCTCATAATGGCAGCAGAGACAACATGTCATCATGTCCTCATCATCCAGGAAAGGATTCAAAGACAAAAGAGTGCTGGATTTCAGTAAATCTTTACCAAGGTGAAGATCGTGAACTTCACGGCTGTATGCTTGATGTTGAACATGTTTATTCAAGATCGTACATGAACAATTAAGTTCAGACGCTGATAAATGACCAAATCTACGTATCCATGCAATATTCTTGATCATCTTTGTCCTTAATGAGTGATATTCACAAATCCACTGAATCCAAGATTTATTGTGTGTTTCAACAGCACAAACGGAAACGTCTTTCACTTCAGGATCATTACCTGGAATAGTGAACACCTGATTGTCAGAAACGGGCCAAAAAAGTTAATGTTTACTCAGTCAAACGGGACCATTACACCATAAATCAACAATACTCTGACTGGAAGTTGTACTTGGTCGGGTTAACACATCGGCTACATTGTCACGTGACCTGACGTGTCTCCAAGACTTGGGATCAGTGAGGGCACTGATAACAGAGATTCTGTTTTCCACAAATCGGCGTTATTCATTTTTAATATAACCTAGGACTATGGTGGAGTAAGTCCGAAAGAAAGCTGGTACCATGTCAATACCAAACTCATTCCGTACAGCTTTATATAACATAGCACCACATTTTGCAGCTTGGAGTTCCAATATAGGAATAGTTGCTAGATGTCCATTAATTGGGACAATATGATTTTTGATCATTACAAGCCGCCATAACACTTTGCCTTTTGTGTCGACACATCAAAGATACACACATGCACCATAAGACACTTTGCTCGAATCACAGAAAACATGGTATTCATAGTACCCATTGTCAAATTGGACAGGTTTCACGCCACATGGGCAACTAAGTTGATAGAGCGCTTGTAGGGATTCAAACCACAAAGTCCACTTAATTTCTATGCCATGGGGAACGGGGTCACACCAGTCACATTTCAAACGTGTGACATTCTGAAGGATGAGTTTCCCTTGTAACACCCAGGGCGTAATGAAACCTAACGGATCAAAAATTGATGATGTATAGCTGAGCATTGAGCATCGAGTGATTGGACAGACCTGCATCAGTGAGTCTCTGAGGGAAAATGAAAATACATCTTCCATTATGTTCCAATTTTTCCAAAGTGCTCGACCTATTGACCGCGATGTGAATTCATGTACTTCTTTTGCACGGTGTTCTACGGGGATCTCTGACAGTAAGCCTTGGTCATTTATTGCGAATTTAGTTAGTTCAAACCCACCAGTTTGTAAAGTGGCTGGGACACCTATGACAATCATATCTACATCTCGTTTACAATTGAATGACTTGGCAAGATCGTCAACATACATGTTGTTTAGAATGGTCTCTTTTATTAAGGGGTCAACATTGGGATTGTCTAATACCATTTTCCTAAGTGCATACGAACTAGAGCTTGCACACCAAATCCCACCAAAAAGATGGGTTGCCATGCGTAAATGTACAAGTTCTCCATTTTTATACCACAAGAAGTGGAGGGCGTCACAATCATGGTCTGCAATTAAAATTAAGTTATACATAGCTCGTATATCACTTTGTATAGCAAAGCCATGGAGGCGGAAGTTCAACAGGACATTGTGCAATTTGTTAATCAGGTTTGGACCTTGTAAGCAACATTCATTAAGAGACCGACCACCATAACGGGCAGTGCAGTCGAACAGGATGCGCAATTTATCTGGTTTATTAATGTTATGGACACAATGAGATACCACACGCTTGGCATTATGCACGGATTCCATTGGCAGAGGCTCTGTGTAACTTGAGTCTAGTAATTTAGTTATTAACTAATTTTTCTAAACGCGTTTGAGCAAGAACAACATTATTCGGGATATCCTCATTTGGATCCTTCTACGGAATCGGAAGTTGATACCGGCCTTTGACCTTATGACAACCTTTGTCCCAAAGGTCAAGGACTTACTTGTCTTCAACTGACATGCCAGTTTTCTGGAGACTTATATTTTCATTATCCCAAAATCTGCCAATGTCAGATATCGGACTTGAATCGTGAACCTCGGATGTAAATACAGATGTCGTAATGTAATTACAAACAACTAAATTGCTGACACCAATATTGTCAATGCGTCCACTCAATCCCCATCCAAACTTGTAACGCACAGCATGCACCTGGCTAGATTTGCTTTTCCTAACATCAAGAGGAATTAACGCATCAGCAAAGTCTTGCCCGATTGAGATGTCAACTACTTGGCAGTTAATATTTGCTGACAAATTAAAACCATGCAAGTGTGGATATTCATCTTTGTTAATGGAAGCACAAGAGATAGGGATTTCGTCAACAACTTTAACTCCCGAAAGAACCATGGACTCCTTCCCTGATGACAATTTTATATTGACCTGCCTAGAGGTCGCTGAGCATGTCCCATTCATGGTCTTCAGCGTGTACTGACATACGGGACCTTTCAAACCAAGTCGATCAGCTAATCCTTTGCTGCAGAAAGTACTGGTTGAAAGTGTATCAAGCATGGCGTTAACACTTATACCGTCATTGACCTGTACTTTAAAAAAATGGCATAAAACAGTCACCTGATTTGACCGCACAATTTGTCAAGTTTTGATCAGAATGCAGAAATGCTGAATGTTTCATTTGGCATACAAAACAAAGATTTTTGCTGGTGCATGTTTCAACTGTGTGATTGTCACACAAGCAGTCTTTACACAGATTATGCAATTCAACAAATACAAGCTCTGGGACCTTCAATGCTCTGAATTCGGGACAACGCATAATTCAATACCTTTGATTGCACATTTTGCAAGGTGATTGAACACGTGGGGACTCTGCATGTCCACCGTTAGCGCTGTTGCTATTGGTGACATCCGCAGGTGAAAGGGGACCACGATTACCTGAGCCACGTGAATGGGGTGATTTATTACCAGGTAAACTTTGCAGAATGTTTGCTGCATGGGAAGTTACTTGTGTTTTGCGATGACACCTACGTTCAGCTCTCGCTGAATTTCCACACAATGGATCATTTAATTTGTCAGCTATTTGTTCAAAAAATTTGAACAAGTCCTGAGACTTCAGGTATGAACTAGTGTCTCGTTTTGATTTTAACTCTTTCTTGTTCCATCGATTATGGACAAAGTTGGGGAGACGTGAAACTATGTCAAATATTATGACCTGTGCATTGGCGTCAGCTAGACTATCAACACTCTGCAATATGTGAAATAAGTTTCGGAGTTCATGACTAAGAACTCGCATATCATGGTCAGAATTGACTGACTTCGACCTATGTAATGTTTTAATTACATCTTCAGCGACTACGTGCTTTGAACCATATAACTCTCTAAGTGTGTCAAGCGCATGTTTATAGCCTGATTCACCTCCTACAAACAAACGTGCGTGGATTGCATCATGAGCGTCGCCAGAAGTATATTGTAACAAGCGCGCTAATATAGCGTCAGGATCTTTACACCATTTCCAACATTAACTTCAAAAGATTTAATGAACATATAGTAACTAGACGGTTGTCATGAAAAAACCGGCAACTCAGCTTTTGGCAAACTCAAAAGGCCAAACATGTCGCCACTGTCGAGGCCAGAAGTCACATCTGGAGTCACGCTAATGACCTTAGGTTTTACAGAGTTGTCTTTACATAAAGCATCTACATAATTTGCCTGCACTTCGCCAAAATACTTGTCATGGTCTATGGTTTCATCACTTTCTTTAACAACAACCTGGTCATGTCATGCCAAGAATTCACTGAATAAACCTTTCAACTTTGGGACTATTTCTGGCACAGAACCCAGATCGTCTTCCTCAGCAATGACCTGACTTAACCGGTAACAAAGTTTCGTCACCTTACCCTTGGCTACTTTGCGGTTAGTTTTACAGACCTCGAGTCTCACATTGCCTGCATATAACACTGATGAAACAAAACTCAATACAAATACAAATCTCATGACATAGAACATTCAGTCAAGAAAAAATCACAGACCTTTTTGTTCCGGCTGCTGAAGTGGATAATTAATGTTGTATTGAAAATCCGATGTCTTGCAAATCCAAAATATGTCTGAGAGTCAAATCTATCCAAAAGCGTAGCTGTCCAAATCCTTGTGAAAAAATTCCATTTCAATCTTCTTCTGTCAATCATTATTGCAAAATTTGGAGTTTACACAAAACCCGGGAACACGTAGGTTGACCACCGATGATTTTATTGAATACACGAATACAGTGACATAGATATGGACTTGCAACCAACGAGCTCCAACACACTTAGCACTTTAGCCCACGTCCGTGAGCTCCATTGAACTGAAAATGCATATAAACTTTTTACTACTATTTCAATATCTGAGAGCTCTTAAGCAATTACAATAATTCGCGTAACATTACTCATTACCTTTTCTCTGACTTTTAACCAGAAACATTTAATACGCGAGAATTTACACTTAATACTTATGAAAAGCACTTTATCAACACGTAGATTCAGATAATTCTCATCTTTACATCGTACTTTGATGCGTAATAATACATATACTGATTTATGTTATTCTCGTTTGATTCACAAATTTATTATAGACGCATTATTCAAACCTGCATAATTTTCACGCCATGACACTTACCGCAGATATAACAGTTTGTGCTGCAATACATACACACATATATAATTATTTCATATCATAAATTCTCATGATCATATTCTATTCAACATTTAAACTTTCATAAGCATAATGTTATATATTTGCCATTGCACCATACATATCTAATAATTTTCATCTGTTTCGCTGATATGATATTACTTTTTTTAGACTTGAAATATATACACCCATATACAATATACCGTGCTTTTTCACATATTTTTTACTACTGAGTCAACACTCATTTTTTTTAATAATAAGCTTTATTGCACGCATGAAACTATAAATGTGTGCAAGTTTATATATATATATATATATATATATATATATATATATATATATATATATATATATATATATATATATATATATATATATATATATATATATATATATATATATATACTTATATATACATATCAGCGTGTTAATTGAACTTACAAGCGTGGCGCAAAATATTGCACAAGACATCATATTATATATAAAAATATCTTACATGGAAATTTTGCGGCATATCCTACATATGGTGAGTCGCAACAGCAAGTGGCAGAAGTGAAAACCGAGGGAAACTCCGTATCACAGGCGTGTACGTCCATAATGAAGGGCTAGAAAGAACGTGATGAATATATATTCATATTTCGTTCTGATAACAAAATATCAGCAAATTCAAAAATTGACAAAACTGCAATGAACTTACACCATGCTCAATGCTATGACACGTAGGCAATGATCGCTCATGTATGGTATGGGAAAGGACTCTGTGAAAGCTATGTGTAACGCCCGTCTCCATTCTTCCAGCGATCCCGCTTGTGGGGAAGGGCTCTCTTTATATACCTTCGGTCAATGGGGTTTAAGCACCCATGAATAGGTAATGAACAAGACAAACCAGACAGGCAACTACGTCACAGGAACAATGAAAATGCACCGGTGGTCGATGAAGTACAAGTACATACTACAAGACGGTAGAATGATTTACGCAATAAACACGACAATATGTTAACAAAACAATGACAATAAACTTGTCATAATAATGTCATATTCGAACTTTAAAGGTGTGTGTCTATATATACATGTATATATAATGGCAAATAAGATACAATCAAAGTACAAAAATAACCATTCGACTCAGTTTCAACAAAACCGCATGCATTTTTCGCAATATATGAAAATCAACTTTAAAAAAAAAAAGGAAAAAACCTCAGACGCATGACATGGAAGTCGTTAATCTTTAGCGCTTCAAAAACTCACAAAAGATAGAACATACAAGCCCTTCCATGAATTTCTCACCTGTCCTGCATGTGAAGGCATCGCTGGAGCACATGTGCGTTACCCTATTCTTGCCTACATGGGCAAATCGCTCATTTCGGGCTACACAGACTGCCTACCATCCTTTACAGGAAATCTATATCATAGCAGATAAGGGCACAAAAATTGCCACCATGTGAACTTCGGAATGTGAAGGCCAATTTGTTAACCATATTAATCAGTACAGTCAGATCCGAACAAGACCAACAGATTGAGCTCTGTTATCATTTTTGGGCGAAAAATAGGTCGCATCACACAACGTTACAATTTTGCTTTTCTCGAATACCTATTGGGGAATGTAATTGTGCAGTTAAAACGTTTCTGTTATACACAATTTTGTTTTTATTTCATTGGTTTTCACGGGCAGGGCTCTCTATGTCGCATTTGCATTTTGTAGAATGTCTGTTGGGAACTTTTAATACAATACTTGTTAAAAATACATGTACATGTATGGTCGGAACAACAGTGACTTAGAAGTGCGCACACGAGCCCAAATGCATCCCAGACATATTCTACCAAAATTTGTATGCTGGATTTGAAAGAGATACGAATATGAACACTATGATCCGCACAAAAGCAAGTATATAGCTAAACAATCATGTGACGGAATTTTCGTTTTATGTGTCGTTAAAGATGCATGTAGATTTAACGAGTGAAGACAAGCTATTTTACTATTAATCTTTGGAACATGTAAACGTATTGAGGAACACACAGATTAAAAAGTTGCAAATCAAACCAATGTGCTGTTTTTAAACTCAGGTGTAATACTTTGTGGGCAGACTATTTAATCATAAATTTATGGCACAAAAGGTGATCCTAGCACTGCTATAACAAAACGTATTTATTAATCAGCCAATCAATTGATTTCGTATTGAAATACCGTTGTTTTTTGTGAATCCCATGCTGCAGCGAACAATTTAATAATAAACATTTTTTTCCTTCTGAGGCCCTGCTAACTTCCAATATTTACGTTTTTGTGTGCTTGTTGACATATTAGATGCATCTGCACTGGGCAGTCTATCATTCCTTTTTTCTTCAGGATTGGGGACTATGTAGATAGGTGTGGTGCAGGTAGTTTTATTTTGCAACTAAAAACCCTGCTGTCCTGTACAAAATAACTATTGTGTGTGACAAAATTGTAAGCTTCGAGCGAATAATGCATGATTGAGGAAAGCGTGCTTTAGAATCACAAGGTAGTATCCAATGGTGACGACCACTAGTAGTTGTCATCAAAGATAATTATGCATAATGTACGAAACATCTGGCTGTTTCACTTTTGTAATCCTATGATAGATCAGGGTGTTTCATTATGAGACCAAGCTGTGTCTGTTATTGCTAATTCACACACATAAAAGCTCTGTATCGTCAGAAACTAGTTGCCCTTTGTCATTCTGATAGCACGGAAAACATGTATACATGTTCTTTTGGGAAGAATTTTATAAAAAAAACACAAATTTCAAGTATTAAATCTATCTATCTATCTATCTATCTATCTATCTATCTATCTATCTATCTATCTATCTATCTATCTATCTATCTATCTATCTATCTATCTATCTATCTATCTATCTATCTATCTATCTATCTATCTATCTATCTATCTATGTATCTATCTATCTATCTATCTATCTATCTATCTATCTATCTATCTATCTATCTATCTATCTATCTACCTACGTATGTATGTATTTATCTATCTATCTATATATCTATCTACCTATCTATCTATCTATCTATCTATCTATCTATCTATCTGTTTGTTTGTTATATGTCTCTCAGTTTATTTCCATTTTTCCCTTGTTTATTTCCATTTTCCCTTGTTCATTTTTTTTTGTTTTTTGTATGATTTTTTGATGACACAAATTTAATTGGTCATAATATCGGAATATATAGTGTGATCAATGGAGATAGATTCCCAAGGTTACAAGTAGTGATCAAATTGGATATGCCTAGACAACTAAAGAGGTAATATAACAAAACTCAGCCACATCAAACATCAGGATGCTAAGTTGTGGACAATCTACAAGAACATTGATCTATAGAGTAGTATGTATACAATCTTAGTGTATATCATTACCAGACGCGGTTTCTTGGGGGGGGGGGGGGAGAGAGATTATCCTTGGCAGAAAGAGGATGTCATTTAAAATTTAGTGGACCTCAAATGTGTCTGAATATGTCCCACTTTATATTTTTCAGTTTGTAATGATACCCCATTAAAATGCAGCCCCATTTATATATATATATATATATATATATATATATATATATATATATATATATATATATATATATATATATATATATATATATATATATATATATACATATAGCGTGTAACCTTTTTCCCAGCTTTGAGACCAATGTATATAATGCTTGACATGTACATAAGTTGCAGTGTGGAACAGTCAGGAGAAAAGAAGGATGTGACAAGGAATAGCATCTTATATTCCTCTTCTGTGTTGATCACAACCAAATGTTTATTCTGTTTTTGACAGGATTTTACAGCTTGCATCCAACTAATTCTCTCTTTACTTGAAAATGTGAAATAAAGAGGACGAGTGTTGAAATTGCACGAAGGTGTATTTGGAACGATATCAGTGCACGTGCTAACTGGATGGTATGAAGGAAATCGCTGTAAAGTATTACATCTTTTGTTAAGGGTTGTTCTCATTTTCAACAGAAGATTTGAACCCTCCTCTATACGATCAACTTTGAATTTAAAGTCGTAGTCAACATATCTCTGGAATATCAATTCATTTTTCCAACTTAAATTATAATTTACATTGCGCCAAATCCATTTGATTGCCGGGATTTTGAAAATTTTCCGATTGTAAACTTTGTAATAGTAATACCCAACAATTTCAAAAGAAAATTTTGACTTTTTAGGCTGTTGAACAGTGAGAACAGTTTGCCCAGCCCAGGGATTAAATTTACATATGCCTTCGAAAACATGTAGTGGTAATGATGTAAAAGTATACAGGAAATAATAAGCACGTGCATGGGCAGCAATGTGTGTTCCATTCAGGTCCAGTATAATAAATGTCACATTTTTAGGTACTTTGACGTCGAGGCAAAGAATCTTGTTTAAAAAGCTGAATATATATGAACCATTTTGCCTGGCATTAACTACACTACAGTTCATTTTTGCGTCATGTGCAAGAGATGAAGATAAACGAAAGGCCCAGTTAAAATTTAAACAATGCAATCCAAGTTTCATTTGTAGGGACAGAGATTTAGCATGTCCGTAACCATTTTTTTTTAAATCAGAAAACATTTTTTCATTATGCACGAGTATAGCACCGTGGTAGGAACAAGAATACTCCAATTTCCAAGCCTGATGAATGCACTCCAGGGAAGAACGTACTTCTCTGCTTGTAACACGTTTGTTTGTTTTCTCTTGTCCCTTTATTTTGAGACTGAAGAAGTTAGTAACGACCAGCTCTTGGTTGTCATGGGCATCGCCCAGAGGATACTGGGTCAAAACATAACACTTATCATTTTTCTCTGTAAGCTCTATGGCTAACTTATGTAATTGGTATATATATGATGTTTTTTTACCTAAGTTAATATGAGGCTGAGTGTAATTTCTATTTTTCATATATGCATTAACATGTGTTTTTTCATATTTCATTCGAGCTAGTTTGAAATGTGAATTTTTTGTAGATACATGATCTGTCTTCTCCGTTTTAGGAAAACTAAGAAATATTTGGGCCATGCCATAGCACTCTGTGACAGAAAAACTAAACTCGGTTAAGAAAATAAATTGTTTGTATTTCTCATACAAATATAAATATGTTATCAAGACAACTGTGCTACTTGAAGATGTAAAATCCGTTGTTGGCTTAAGCATTTGTGTCATATTGCCATAATAATTGCAGAATGGTCCAAGTTTTGTTTTAGAATCTTTTTCTGAAGGAAGCAAAACTACAAACCCAGCCAAGGCACAAGCATTGGTATTGGGACCATCCCATGAACACCTTGTGATCACTGTATCTACAAACATGTTTATTGGTGCTGTAATTATATATATTACGAGTTCCAGTGTCTTTTGGGCTTTTGTAGTGTGAGTAAATTTTAATATTATGAACTCATTACTTCTTGCAGCATTCCACTTCAACGTCTTTTTCTTTAGTATCATGACATTGTTATAGGCTGTGTGCATGTGAAAGCGTAGTTTGCCTGAGCCAATAATAGAACGTGGACACAAAACCACAGTAAGTTTGAATCCGTCAGTTACATACATATTATTTATGATGTGGTTACGTTTCCTTTGAAACAGTAATTTATAAGTATGGTCTAAAATACCAAAACCGTGGTCATTTTGTAAATAGAGCCTTGTGGTATGTTTAGCTCTAATATTGCCTTTTATTCGAAGAACATAACAATACATTTCGTCTATAATCCTAGATGCTTTGATCATAAGCATTTGTTCCTTATGCATATATCTAGGCAGTTGAAAGTTGATGGTGATGTGGCTAGATGTATTTGATAAAACAAGTTTGTGTTTTAAAAAAGGAAGAGGCTTCATAAAGCTATAGGATACTTCTACAGGTACAAAATCGCTATTGGCAGTATGTGGAGATTTTTCAATGAATATCCTCATTAGAACCATATGTGAGAGGGAGTGAAAGGCCTGAAAATAGTGACGTCCACATAATCGTTTATACATAGGTGACTGCTTCTGTAAGGGTAAAGCTGCATCTCTGAGTTCGAAATATTTCAATGCACATAAGCCATCAGACTCAGGTAAATGCAATTTAATTACTTGAATATAAAGTCTTAAATTAGATACTGCATATATAGTAAACGTTAATGACAAACCTCTACCTCTTGATGGAATAACAAGAGTTGCTGAAAGATTGAATAATGTGTAGGGTCTAAAGTTCACATTTGTATTCTTTGCTGCAAAACGAATGTTCAAGAAAATTTCCAGACATATCATTATATATTTCTTAGATAACAAAGTGCTGGTGGGAATACTTGACTGACTTGCACATTTTGAAATAACATAATGGATACACCTGTTAAAAGGTATATGCTTGACATGCGCTAATGAAGATCGTACAGCCTGAAAGGTTATATCAAAGACTAAATATTGTGTACTATCTCCCAAAAACTTTGTGTGATATGCAGTAATGCGGATTCGTGACACAGTTGATTGTATTTTGATGTTTGCCTGATAATCAACTTCATCTATTATTATTGGGCATCCCTCAGTTGGTCCATTAAAAATAATCCATCTAAAGTGTAAAGGGTGGTGTTTCCTTTTCCTGTAATTAAAAGCTCTCTCAGTACGTACAAAAACAACATGCTGGTCAAATACTTTTACATTCCAAGAACAAGTGCAAATTGGCAAATTGTTGTCCTGGAAAGGTAACGAAGATAGTGTGCAATGCACGTACAGCCAAATAACGCCTATTGGTTTATCAATGATATATTCAACACTTTTAACAGTGGTGCATGGTGGACTATCATGCACGTAATATGTAAGCTCACTGTGTTGTCTCACACAATGGATCTGTACACGTAGATAGGCATTAAATAGCATATATTTATATGTATAAAGACAAAATGTCAAGAGTACATGCGCATAGGCTCTGTCCGATGTGTCCTTGTATGAATCTATCTCACAGGTTAGATCACGTGGATAGTGATGTAAATCTCGCAAGACAGGCACCCTTTTATTCATCGAAAGAGAACAAGGTATTCTTTGCTGAATCATGTTACTTGACTGCTCTGTTGGCAGTTTCGGCCAAGGTAAAAGTGTGTTTAATTCCAAAACTATATGAGATTCATTGCTCATACAGCACCCTTACCCTCAGGCTCCAGTATTGCTGTATTTGAAGAGAACAGAGGAGTGGTCTGCGTCAACAGCTGTAATAGTTGCTGGTAAAATAAAAACGGTGCAGCTTGATGCCTTTCATAATGATAGGCACCCAAAATGCACCAGACACACCTATTTACTCGTTTGAAATTGGCACTGAGATAGGTATTGGATAAAATGGAATTTTGCAGTCTGTATTATTAATCTTGTACACTATGACCATCTAAACACCAACAAGACGTGTCACGATTGCTGACGGAGAAAAAAATGTTTCATCAACATTTGGAAAGCATCTTGAAATGTTCCCATGACCCTTTTTGATGAGCATACAGAATCTGCACATAACAGTGAATTTGGGGTTGTAAAATATTTTCTAACTATGCTCCCAATACAAGCTTACAGTAGAAAAAAGGGCCCAGTTGAGTAAACAAAAACAAGCAAGGGCTAGGTATATGGAAAGAAAACCGGATTATTAAAATCCCGGCTTTTTTGGGACAAAATTTCGCGGATGATGAAAGGAGAAAAGGCTCTCCCCAGTCATATGGTAGGGGCATGGATCCCTGGACTGCACTTTTCTTCAAGTGTAATGGATGATATCTAACGAAATGGAAAGTCCTAAATAAATCTTTACAAAAGAGTAACATATAAAGTGATCCATTTTATGATTCGCATCATTTGCAAATTACATACTGCACTTCAAAATCATTTGCATTCTGTAGCTGTTGCTACTTCTCCCAAGTAGCTTTATGGGGTTATTGTGATGACCAAACAGCCATGAAAATAATGAAATTGTAGGGCTCATAATTTTTCTTTTTCAAAAATTCCGACAGTGGTCGCGGGAAAAAGGATGATAATAGGTGGCAGTTGTCAAAAAACAAGTCAAACTTAAGAAGGCAGTTACATCATGGAGGAAGAAAACTAGTTGTCTTCGTCCATGGTTGAAACCGATGCATTCATTGTCACCCCATCTGGTATGATTTTAAAATTGTGGCCAATCAGGTGCAAGGTACGAAACTAAGTAGCTCCTGGCTGTATTGTGCTGACACCTTTGTGAACCATTTACCTAGCCCGTTGTTTCAGCTAGACTATTACATTGAGTAATCAACCTGCTTTTGTGATTTGGTTGGGCAGGCAATTTTTCCAGGATGCATTGTGTAAACACAGGGCGGTATGCACAGGTGTTTCCTGGCTATGACTAATAAACACCGGCATGACTTTTAATTCTATAAGTAGACACGCCTTTTTCATCTTGCATGTCTTCAATGAGAGGTGTCTGTACAACACCAGTGACAAACTTTATTTTAAAAATTTGCACATCAAGGATTTTAGAATATATGGTCACTATAATGTGATTCCATTGTAACTTGATCCTGTTTGGTGGCAAAATAAGCACACAAAGATCGAAGACCCCCCCCCCCACTGTGATTTATAAAAAAAGACATTCAGTTCAGCATGAATAAAAACGAATGCCAACAAATGTAGAAAAAAATTGAAATGATTATATTTTGCTTGTGGCAGTTTGAAAATTTGCTGTGGCTGTGACTCCCTTGACAGACTAGGCGGAATGGTAAGTAACCTAAAGCATGACCCAAGTATATGTATGTGAAAAGGATGGGAGTTGTGACTCGTGTCTTTGTTTTCTTTGTTTTTTGTCTTGTTTTTTGCTGGTCAGCCATTCAAAACGTGGGCACCATTTTCAGAGTATGCATGACAGATATGCTAAACACGAATACAAACCTCAAAGTAAATATCTATGGAGCATACACCCCACTGGACGTGGTATGGTCTGTGTGTGGAAGGCTGCCACATTTCAGATATATGGACTTGTCCGCTTCTAACGGGGGTCTATCAAAATACACTGCGGGGGGGGGGGGAGGATTTGGAACTTTGACCATCTACAGGATATGAAAATCACAGTACTGCTGTTGTATATTACTGGAAAGTGGCTATGCTCATTGCTTTTGAATTCGTCGATTGGTGATATGAGATTTATCTGTTGCGTTCCTGGCCAACCCCTGTCAAGAAGTTCAGGTTATGTATCACGATCAGTTTATGGCAGAGCTTTGTCTATCAACCGAAAGGGATAACATACTCCAGAGAATAAAATTATTTACTAGGTTATACTATAGGAATAGCAAAACCGGTGGGAGGCATGGCAATGTGTATCGACCCCTTTAGCACAAGGAAGGCCCAAATATGAAGAGAAACCGCTGAAAAGGCTTGGCATGTAATTAATAACAACCTTACATCCTCTCATCCAAGCCAAGGGCAAGAAGGATAAACTCCTTCATAGTGCTCCACCCTTTTTTAAGTTTTGAGGGCCTAGAAAGTTTCTTGCCTGCAAATCAGACTGACTTTGCGCTAATGTTAAATGGCGATTGAAATCAGTGTCACACGATCAAAATTGTAGTGGTTAGCTTACCAAATTAGTCCACAGATAGAAAAAAGGCACGCAAACAACTTGTCCATGACAACCCAACTGGCTCCAACCTTATTTAATCTGCTCACTTTAGATCTTGACATATTTCCCACCAGATGGCAGCATCAGATACCAGCAGTATCAATGCATGCAGTATAGCACTGGTACTAACTGTCACATCCACTGCTTTTTTAAAACAAAAATGTAAAATATGACAGCACTTATCTCAATAATAGTTATATTAATTAAATGTCATGAATGTTCTGCATATATGAATATGAAAGAATAAACATTCAATAAAAAGAGCAGAGCAGATAACACACTTTTTTCCTTTGGCATCATAAGTGCAGAGTTTGTGACAGTTTGACAGATCTCTCTCTCTCTCTCTCTCTCTCTCTCTCTCTCTCTCTCTCTCTCTCTCACTCTCGCTCTTTTGGATAACAACAAACGTCCAGGTCTATAAGGGATAAACAGTCCTTATTTTATCACTTTATATATATTTTTATTTGTGCAAACAATACAATAAGCACATCACACAGTATATACAAAAAGTATCAGCAAACCTGTGTCTACATTTAGAATTAAAAAAAGGCTGACCATTCAATATTTCACGGGAAAATTCAAATACCAGTGTCCGTGGTATTGCATATACGTATCACTTGCTACACAGAAAAGAGATGATTCTGTTAAATTCCTGCAGAGAGAGCACTGAGTAATCTCTCTGGGCACAGGTCTCCATCATCTCTGAGATAATACTGGCTGAAATAAGATCATTGTTGTCAACTTTCTTGTAAGCAGCGTCACAAATGAGAAGAGTAATATGATGCTTACTTAGTCAGTTCAAAGCAGCTTTTGGCATGTTGTACCTGTAACACAGAGAATTGAGACTATTGCAAGCCTTTCACCTACTACCATATAAGGTTACTTGGCCACACAGCTGTAAGCACTGATTATTTGACTTTTGATGCAAGAGATGACAAATTTTAGGGATCTTAAATGGAGCTGGTATTCAACAGGGATATCGTCACACAACAAACTGAGTAAGTTGCAGTGAGTGTTACCAGGAATATCAAATAATCGGCAGATACATTTACGCCACAGAGTGACAAATGTTTCAACATATGTGGTTGAAAAGTCCCAGAGAACACAACCATGCAAAGACATACAGAGTGATTTTAAAAAGCCGGTACTTAACATGAGGAAGTGCTTTGCCGAACTGAGCGATAAGCAAATTACACATGTTAAACATATCTCCAATTAAATAATCAATTTGTTCTTTACATATATTATTGCCAAATGTATTTCCCAAATGTTTGTTATTTTGGACACATTCCACCTCCTCATTATTAAATAAAACTCCTGCATTAGGATCACTGTCCCCGAAAATTATAAGCTTACTTTTGGAAGGATGGAATAATACTTTGCACTCATTGCCATACTCAGTTTATATTGGCATAAGCTTCTTCAATGATGATTTGGTGGGGGCTAAAGGCACTATATCATCGGCATAACTCAAGGCATGAAGAAATACATTTCCTATGTTACATCCAAATGCACTGTTTTAAAGTCTGATTAAAATGTCATCATGATACACTGTGAATAGAACAGGCAAGAGAACACCACCTTGTTTTACTCCATCCCCAAACACAAAAGATTCACTGTGGTAATCACTCCATCTTACTTTGATATACTGAAATGAATACAGTACATCAATAAAACGAGCAGTTAAAGGACATAATCCTGTCCAAATTAACAATCTGAACATTTAAACATATTCGATCCGATCAAAAGCTTTACTTGCATCTAACAGCAAGGCATATGCATTTCCACCTTTGCTACCGTAATATTGTATGACCTCAACAGCTGTGAAAGTACACTGGGTAGTAGAGTGCTGAAACTTGAAGGCAAATTGTAAGTCTGACGTATTCAAGGCCAGGTAATTGCTATGGAGTATGACCCTATCAATTACTTTCCCCATGACACTGCAATTCCCCTATAATTATTCGAGTCATTCAAGGATTTCACAATATTTTTGGGAATTGGTATAATGGTAGATAGGCACAGGTTATCAAGTGAGAAACCATGCCTTATGAGACTTGTACTGAGTAACCCTAAATACAAATATAGCCGTTTAGTTCAATGCTTGAGATGATCAGTGTAGTGACACCTATCGCCATCAGATTTACCATATTGCAGAGCCCCAACAGCTATTTCTATATCTTCTACTGAGACAAGATTTTTGTTATACCACTGATCACTATAAGAACATTTGGACGGTATTTCACCATCAAAGTCTGTTAACAAATCACACATTTCTTCTTTATTGTGAGAGAGACTATTGTAAAGCACTTTATACTTCTTGGCAAAAAGATCTTATCCTTACCGACTGTGCCATCAACACTGTTTGGTACCGGAGATATCATACGTCTAACTCGTTTCATTTTAGTCCAAAAACACAACTACTATCGTCATACAGGGTAGTGTTTGCCATTTTATTTGCCACACTCATTTTTCTGTTTTATTTAACAAAACGAATAGCATGGTGGTACTTTGCTCTTGTGGTCTGACGAATATATCCAACAGCACCATGTCTGGGGGAACTGTTCTCTCTCCAGATGTTCTGCCAAAATATCGCATGTCTGCAGTGCTCCTCAACATGCTCATTCCATCCAGGAATCACTTTATGTTTAGGAGCACCGGACTACGGGATATCTTCATCACTGGATGAGATGCATGCCTGAATTGTTACATCTAAAAATTCCTGAAGTTCAGAATAGTGGCTTTTGCACATAAAATTGGTTCCCAAGGAATATTAATTTTATATAATAATAAGTCGAGATCTAACTGATAATTGTTAATTTTTTCAGGTGAAGCTTGCGTCCACTTAGGTACACCATGCTTGGCTGATTGCTTACTCAAGTACCCCATGTTTACTGATAACTCTAGGAATATAGCATCATGATCGGACAAGTTATCCCCACCATGGAGTGAGATGCATTTACAGACATTACCATGTAGATTAGAAGTGAGAATAAAATGGTCGATTGAAGACCTAGTATTAGAAATCTTACTCTCATATGCGTAGTCAATCAAACTCAACTCATGACATGTAACACAAGACAATTGCTCTTTACGTATAAACGATGAAGGTATTTTGGTATAGGCAGAGCAACCACGACTCAGGTTGGTGCTAAAGTCACTGCTCAGAATGATAATGTCTACATTATGTTGGCATACAATGCAACTCATCTCTGCTAAAAACTCGTTGAAGATGTGAATGCTTTCATCATTATTACTATCACAGGGCATATATACTCAATACAGGAAAAAACTGATATCATAATTGTTTATACAAACAGCACATAACCATCGAGAGTCACACTCAAAAACATGCGCGACTGAACATGTGAGTGAATCTTTCCAGATAATACTACAACCCCCATGGGGGTCTACCTACATGTAACTTACCATCGGGCATACCAGACGCACCATGAACATGAATACCCTCATACTTGGAAACCATGCAAAGGAGTCACAAACAAACAAACAAACATACACAAAACAAAACAAACAAAAAAAAAAAAAAAACAAAAAACAAAAAAAAAAAACAAACAAACAAACAAACAAAAAAGTGCCAATCCTGCATATTGCTAAGGGCAGAGACATACTTTCTCACTTTAACACCACTCGACCATAAGTACTTTTCAAAGAGGTTTCGGAACTGAGATGTAGGCACTGAAAGTTTAAATGACTTGTATTTAGCTCTCAGATTGGACATACACTCCAGATCATGAACATCAAGTCCCTGATCCAGAGCATGTAATCTTGTTATTGGTCTTAGTATTGGGGTCTACTCTGAAAATAAACAGGCATCAGTTTGGTTCTGATGCCCCTTTGAATCTCCCTGACTGAGACATGGCATTCCCTTGTATGACCTTTCGTCTGAAGTGATCCTGCGTTGTGCATTCCTGACAGCTTGTCTGGGTATATGAAAGCCCTGAGAGTCCATTGAACTTCAAGGCAGAGACACTGGCTGAGTCTATTGAGGAGAAGCTCCCCCAATGCCTATTTGAGCAGAAACCTCTGTGGGCACGTCCACTGTGACCACGCCCAGCTGGAAAAACGTTATTGGTTTGGCTTCAGAGCCTGTTTCCGATACCAAAAAAGTGCTGCACATAGGCATTTATTGTCTCAGAATTTGTGAAAATATCCTGCTGATCTGTCCCTGACCTATAATTGTCATTGCGATTCTGTACTCTTACGTCGATAGAGTCATTATGTTCTAAGATAGTGTCAGACATTAGCGATGGACTTGGCATGTTTGCGAGGCTTGCAATGGTTTGTTTGTTCGTACAATATTAGCATGTGTGGGCTTGAATTTTATTTGTTAATGAATCTCTTTGTTTTCGCAAAACACCCAATCTACTAGTATTTGCAAGTTCTCCATTTGCTTTTCCAGTCGGTTAAGTCTATCAGCATAAGAAATGTTGTTTAGTTCCTGGGAACGGGCAATGACACCAAGGCTCAAAGCAGCTATAACTATGACGGGCAACTTTTCTGCCTTATCTGACTTGATTAGGCCATCAACAATATCATTTGTGTTGCCTCTGACTTAGACCTTGAGGTCTGTTCGTTTCTGTATGGCAATTAACCTAGAATAGTGGTATCACAGTTTTCTCGGAGAGCCTTCTTCACTTCAGAAATCTGGGCACATGCAAAGTGTCTCAATACAGCAGTCTTTTCATTACCAGGTGTGGCACTTTGTAAACTGAAAAATACGTAAGCAAGCAAAGGATTGTAATAGTGTGGTGCTTCTCTCAACTTCCCCAATTTCAGAACTGCTGTCATTAGATGCACTTTTATCCTTGGTAGAGGCGCTTTGCATGCAGTATATGTAAGATAACTTAAGTAAAGATTTGAAAATTTTAAATCACACATAATCCTCAAGCACTTTGGAGGCCTTCATCACTCTACCGCTCATTGTTTTGTACACTAAACTGTCATGTTCTACATTTTGTGGCACAGGCAGAGTTCCTTGTTGCTCAGGCAGTGACATTGGCTGAGACATTTGTGATTACATCGGAGGTGACAACTAATGTGTACTTCCAGGGCCTGGTAAGCTATCATCTTGCATGCTTGGTGGAAGAAACAATAACATCTGCTCATTTGTTTTAGTTATTTGGAGATGGTTTCTCCTTATATGACCATGTTTATTTTGCAAAATGTAGGAACGTGGTTGTGTATGAACATCTATCACATACGCTGGTTCTTAAATGTTTTCTCTTTGCATGCATACAACATTACCTGGTTTCAGCACTACATATGGCACATCGCTTGCTTTTGTGTTATAATATTTCTTTTGCTGAAATTTTCTAGCTTTTAACATTTTATGTGCATCAACTACTCTTGGTTAAAGAAAGGATGATAGAACAGGCTTTTTTTAACTTAACAGTCCACTGTAAAGTAGTTGTGATGGTGACTATGGCAGATGAAGTCAACTGATTAGTGTAGTTTGATACTTCAATAAAGCTATGCATGGATCATGACTACTATCATCTACTTTTTTAAAGGTTTTTTAGTGTTTGAACAGACTATTTTGCCTGTCCACTTGATTGCGCATAACCTGGGCTGGACGTGGTCAGTTTATACGCCACTGTTGTGCAAATTCACGAAGCTCGCAACTGTTAAATGGCATGTTATCACTCACAATTTCTTCAGGTATACCATGTGTAGCACAAATACTTTTTGTATGAGCTACAATTGTTTTGGGTGTTTTGTCACTCAGCAGTGACAACTTTGGAAACTTAGAATAATAATCTACTGCAACTAAATAGTTTTTCCTCTTTAGTGTCATAATGTCTAATCCAACTTTCAAATACCTGCCATCAGGAATATCATTGGAAATCATAGGCTCTTCTGGCTGACTTGGTTGGTATTTCAGACATATTTTGCACTTAGAGACCATTTTTTCAATGTAGTCATTCATACCAGGCCCACAAAATTTATGTATGTGCTCGGGTTTTGTATTTGTCTGCGTCTTTGTGATTTTCAGGTATCAATGACAACATTTGTTGCCTCAGCAAGCTAGAAATGACCATCGTGTAACCAAACAGAAAGATGCCTTGGATTATATGAAGTGTATCACTTATGTTCCAGAATGCATGAATGCTCTCTGGTGTGTTCCTGTGACGTTTTGGCCACCCCTTCATAATACACTGTAAAACTAACTGCAAGTCACCCTCTTGTTTTGTTGTTTTTCTACTTCTGAAAACTTGCACTCACAGGCATGACTGTTCATGCATGGCCATAATCATCTCATTCTCCACATTACTATGTCAGATCACTAGCAGGAGGTGTGCGACTAAGACAATCAACTATGTACATATATTGACCCTTGATATAGATCACATCCAGGTCATATGCTTGCAAACGTACCATTAGGCTTTCAAACCTGGGTGAAACTGCGTGTATTGGTTTTCTTCAGGATAATTTCGAACGGCTTATGGTCACTACAAATCTATTTACTGTGGATATTCTGGTGATACTTTTCACATCCCCAGCATATTGCCAGCATCTCTTTTTTGATTGGCTGTAATTGCACTCTGCTGATGTCATGGTGTGGGATGCATAAGCTACATGTAATTCATGTTGTAATAAACAGACTCCGAAAGCTGATTTACTGGCATATACCTGAATAGCTACTGGTTCATTCACATAATAAAACTGCAAAACAGGATTACCAGAGAGTACATGCTTGATTTTCTCCAATGCTTCATCATGTTAGGACTGCCACTGATATTCAACACCCTACTTCAAACGTTTATGCAAAAGTGCAGTTATTGTGACTCATTTGGTATATTCTGGGGATAATATTGGACCATACCCAGCAGCCTTTGCAAAGATGCAACACCATTTGGCTTAGGCATGTTGACAATTGCATCAACCTTTCAAGTATCAGGTTTCAGTCCATCTACTTTAACGTTACCCATGTAAGTTACCTATTATACTTTGAATTATAATTTGTCCAATGAAAACTGTGCACCTTTTTCACGGGCAGGATTCAGGGCCTTGATAAATGTGTCACCATGTGATGCTTCGTCAACACAAGCAATTATAATACAATCAGCTATCAAGTGCACGTCTGGTATATCTCCAAATATTTCCTCACTTCTCTTTTCCATGACCTCAATTTCACATCCCAGTATGCACCCTTTATTTATGCAGCACTAAATATCTGTTTTCCACCTAGTTTTGCCTGAACAACTGCAGGCGTAGGGATAGCATGAGTCTTTTTCATAATGGCATCACTCAGGGGCTTGGGATCCAATCAGAGCACAACAGAAACTTATTTTTTCTTTGCTATCAATAAACTGTTTACCCACTCGGTCAGTTTATCAACATCTGCAATGATGCTTTTTTCAGACAACTTACCAAGAGCTTTTTTCAACTTTGGTTGCAATGCAAATGGTACTCTTTGTGGGATTTGAATCACACCTTTACTTCTTGACTTTAGCTTAATGATATATTAACGCTTTTAGCACCTAGTACCACCAAACACATCACTTTATTAACATTTCTATTTGTCTTTAGTAAGCGGAGACTTTGGCGCGCACTTGTCAATTCTTTTGACAAACTGTGATGTTTCACATGCCTGCTGACCTAAGATAGACACACCTTAATCAGTCACAAATAAAAGATCACTTGTACCACCTTGCCCTGTGTAGGATGGCAGTACTGTAGTTCCACATGGTTGAATCTTACTGTCTCCAAATTCTGAGATTACCATATCAGTCTCGTAAAGTGGAGGCTTTGAGGTCATTTTTGCATATTCTGACCGAAGCAAGATATTTGCCTGAGCTCCAGTGTCTACTTTAGTCCACGCAGTATTAGCACATACATTCAGCTCTGTCTGCTAAATATCACACTTGTCCCTGAATGGGTCTCCAAACTTTAGACAAACAAATGATTGCCCTCTGGCAACTATTCAGAATCTTGTTTTTGTAATCAAGGGAGGATAACAAAACTGTAGTTCTCGCTTTGTGCATGTACTCATGTATAAATACACTCCAGTTTGGACTTCCACTTGCCACCAATGGCGAACAATGTGCAAAAGCAGCCGACCGATACAACAAATTTACAAAGTTTGATCACTCAAATATGTATGAATTTGAAAAATCTGATGTCTAAAGTGGATCAGGTTGTGGGTTTACAACAAAGAGACTCAGTGAGGGTGGATACCCTCTGCGCTTTCGTCGAGAGAATTTTATGGCCCTGTAGGCAAAATCATGCGAACCCCTGGGGTACTAATGGACGTGAATCTCAGGCCAAAGCTGTCGACACTAGTGTGGTGAGAAACCCTTTAATATTACTGGCTAATGGCAGTCAAACTGTGGAAGATGATAGAACCAGTGTTCCTAATAGACCTACTGTTATCAACTCCATAAGTGCTGACCAGGATTCTGTTTTGCTTAGGAGTGCTGAAACAACCAGCAACAGAGTCAAGTGTGCATCTCTGCCAGGACAACCTCCCTTCTCTTCCAGACAGGGTGTGAAAGTAGGCAATCGGAAAAGAGCGGCAGTAATCAGATTGAGGGCTGGGTTTGTAATTATGTGTTTGAAACTTTTGAAGGGTTGGTCAAATACTGTTACAGAGGACAAGATACAAGAATTGTCCAATGTTTTATATACTCATATGACACAATTGCAAACTGATCCAGATGAGTGTGTCTTAGAGGGATATGCCCCAAAGATCACGATGGATTATCTGAAGTTCTTAAACTCTAATAACCAAGCACTTACCCCAAAAGACTGTCACAATTTTGAGTTAGCATGTTACAGGACAATCACAGCACAGAAAGCAGCTGAGGCAGATTCCAGGCGTGGACACAGACCAGGCACAAGGGGGCGTGGTCGATTTACTACCTCGAGGGGCCACTGTGGAGGGCATTATGATAAGTCTGATTGATATGAGGATATGGTCTCTGAGTTTGAGAAAAGTTTCCCACAAAAGAGGGAACAACCTTAATAGACTAACAAGCCTTTTATATATCACTTTTTTTGTGACTCACCTCTCTATATACATGGAGCAAAATGGATGTCCGTCTACGTGACAGATATCACGAATGGGTAAAAATTGATACCATCCAACAGGTATTACAATGGATGAAGAAAGGGGTTCCCCTTCCATTCCGAGCACAATTGGATGCTCTTCTCCAACCAAACCAACAACTGAATGGAGATCAAAAGAGTTTTATTTGCAAAGCGATAAAACGTTTGCTGAAAACTGGTGCTATTGAGGCTTGCATAACAATGCCTTATTGTGTTAGGCCTTTGGGTTGTGTACCCAAGAAGTCTGGTGCTTATCACCGAATCACAGACTTAAGGCGCTTGAATACACATGTGAATGCTCCAAAGTTTCGAAACGAGGATTTACCTACTACACTGGAGCTCACCAAACACAATGACAAGTATATCTTGGCTGATCTTAAGGATTGTTTTTACAATATACCTCTACAAGAAGGACATAGCAAATATTTAGAATTTACCTGGCAGAACTTTAATTACCAATGGTGCGCCCATCCGTTCGAGCTAAACATCAGCCCGTTTTATTGTAACAAAATCTTGCGGTCAGTGGTTAGCTATTTCAGATCTTCGGATGCATGTGTTCAGGTATTTGTAAATGTTTTTTTACTGTGCAGTCGTGAAGCATCCATAGTGGACCATACCGACCAAAAAGATAAAGCATAGACTCAGATATACATTGAATAAACAAAGTGTTTTGGCCAGGCAACTGGCGAGATGACAGGACGATGCATAGCGATGTGCAAAGCCATCTTACCAAGCAAAATGATGCTGAGGGGGATACACAACCTCCTAGCTCCCAGACAATCTTGGGATGCCATATTAGTACTGGGCAACAGGGTCATGGCAGACTTACAGCCTTCACTGAGCGGTGTGTCCGCATAGAACGACAAACCTATCAAGAAAGGGAAAACGTTGTACAAATTATGACAATGCAAGCCAAATTGGTTGGGGCGCATCTCGGAGGGACTTCGAGGACTCCGGAGTTGGGACACACAAACTAGCCTCCCAACCATCAAATGTGAAGGAACTTTTAGCTATTCTGTTGGCTCTTTTGACTTTCAGGGACTCAATCCGGAACAAGGTGGTGCAAATCCTGTCCAACAATCTGCCAGCAGTGGCCAACATAAATAATTTTGGAGGGCCTTCCTTGGCTCTATCGAGCATAACCAAGGTATTATTGAATATAGTACTACTTCTCCAAATAGATTTATCTGCTCGCCATCTCAGCGGCAGTTCAAACATGCATCTGGACAGATTATTGAGGCTGTCAAACAGATACAATTGAATGCTAGATCTAGGAACATCCAAAATAATGGATTGCCGATACAGTCCGCACACAGTTGATTGGTTTGCAATGCTCAACAACACCCAGTTACCAAGATACAACAGCCGCTATATGGATCTGTACTGCGAGGGCGTGGATGCCCTGGCACAGACTAATTAGGATGTCGAAAAAAATTTCTGCAACCCACCATGGGGACTGGTGTCACAAATGTTACAAAAGATCAAGGCACAGGGGGCAGCCGCTGCAATAATTGCCCCCCTTTGGAAAAGTCCGCCATGGTTTACGTCTCCGAAATTGCTAATGGTAGAGCCAAAGATACTTCTGCCTCGCTCACCAAAACTGTTTCGCTTCATGGTAGTTACTCCAAAACCATTGCCTCAGAGGCATTAGAAAACAACTGTTTTTTTACTATCTAGCAAAATAGAGTACTAAACCAAGGTTGGTCGATCAGAGCAGCTAAACAACTAACCTATGCTTGGGCAAATAGCATAAAGAATTCATATAATATCGAATTAGACAAACTGGCAATAATTTTGTATCAAGCACAATATTACATATCCACCAGATTTTACAGCTGATCTTGCTCATTTCCTTTGTGATTTGTGTGATAGTTCTTAAACAAACCTAGGTCACATCTTCAAAATGCTGAGGCAGCAGCAGGGAACCTCTACACAGGCTTAGGCCACAAGAACGTGTAAATGATGGCATAAATTTTATGAACATTATGTCCTTTCCCAAACCCCTGTCAGTCTGGTGTCCTTTGTGCTTTCCAGGGATGGTGCAGCGTACCCTTATTGTTCATAGACATATTCATTATTTGTACCCTGTTTGTGGTTGCATACTTCCAAATTTCTTCAGTATTTTGATTCCATGTTTAGCTATTAGGAATCAATAAGAGGCATTATATATATATATATATATATATATATATATATATATATATATATATATATATATATATATATATATATATATATATATATATCATACTTCATATGTCGTTCGACAGTTGATGTAAGTTTCAAAAAAACTGTAATCAAGGGAGAATAACAAAACTGTAGTTCTCCCTTTGTGCATGTAAACATGCACAAATATAATTCAGTTTGGACTTACGTTTCATCTAACTTGCACGTTAGTTTGCTGAGGATTTTTTTGGCCTAAGATTTATAGTATTGGTTGCAAGTGTGATCCAGATAAGGCATTTAATGAAAATATATTGTGTGCTACATAGGTTGTTCAACATTTGATGACTGCTTGCAAAAAACACTTAGATATACTTGTTGCTTTTATTGATATGAATGCTTTCTTAAACAAATACATTTGCATGCTGCACTGTAATGGTTACGACCTTAACACTTGCTGCAGGTCACTCCATATGGCCGGCATTTGTGGTCTTCATGTGTACCACCACAACAATTACAGTTCTGCCCTAGGTTTGTGGACTTGTTACCTTGTCATGATCTTCGCTGTTTATTCACTTTGTGTGGATCTTTGCCTTTTACCTGTTGTAGTTTGTTTGAGTCCTTTGTTAAAAGCTGCATAGACATCTTTACTTGTTAGGGTTACGTGACTAACGCTAGACCATGGCTTGCATTTAGTGATTGCTTGACTCAGCTGCTCTGCACATGTCAAGTGTTTTGTCTAATGTGAAGCCAAGTTCTCTACAAGGACGCTCTTTTCCCCGACTGTCAGCTATATTAAAGACTGTTTTGTCTCTAAATATTTTCTGTTATGTATATATATATATATACATATGTATATTCACAATTGCATGTCTTGCAATTGTACTCACAATTATCCCATAATAGTCTTAAGCTCTGTTACCCATTGATTCACAGACTTTTTCTCTTTTTCATTCCTTTGCCGGAATTTGTGTCTCTCAAAACACTCCTTCTTTCTTGGCACGTAATGGTCTTTGAAATTTTTAAATTAAAGTTCCCAATTTTCCCCGCTGTCTTAGGCTGCATCAGCAAATTCAAAATATTATGAATGTCCTGTGCCTCCTTCTCAGCACAGTGAATCGAAATGGCGACCTTTGCTGTTGCTGATTTTTTGCTCAGTTCAGCAGCCTCATGAAAACATCGAAATTTTTGCTCCCGCATTTGCCACCCATCAGTTTTATTGCTTGTGGTAAAGCTTACTGCAGGCGGGGGCTTGACAATAGTCTCCACTCTGACACTGTGTAGTGGTTTACTTACCAACTTAGCCCAGGGAGGGGAGGAAGACATGCAGACAATTTGTCTCTAACAACCCGACAGGTTTCAACCTTATTTTATTTGCTCACTTCGGATCTTGACATATTTGCCACTAGATGGCAGCATCAGACAACAACTTTTCCAATGCATGCAGTATTGCACTAATACACACTGTCACAAGAATAATGTATTCAGAGACAGTTCGTCTTGGCAGGCAACATGCTTTCAGTCATGCGTACACCCTGTAACATCATCCCCTTTGTAATGGTGTACTCCATTAACCTCTGTAACAAATATTAGTGTCTAATCAAAGACTAATCTTTTGCATGATTGAGACTTCACCCATGAAAGTAAGTTAGCTTTCACGAATCTACTGCTTCAAATCATCTCGAAGGCTTGCTGTGCCGTGAAAGCTACCTACCTTTCAACTCATCTCTCTAGCCATGATCCAGACCTCGCTCTTCTGTCTTGACTGTTAGATACTTTTTTTGAGGTGTCAGAGCCATAGGCCAATGGCTCTGAAAATTCCATCACATTGAAATTGACTTTTTGTCATTTTTTGGTACAAGATATTGGTGAACTTCTATCTTAACAAATATCTTTGTCGTAGCTTTTATATTTTTGTGATAAAATTAAGCTGAAAATTGCAAGCACTGGCAAAAGTGAAGTCAGGTGTCAGTGATTCTGGAAACACCATGAAGTTTTTTGTAAATAGCAAATAAAACGTATCCAATATCATGGATGTCGGCACACTGGCTATATTATGGTGAAAGTAATAGAAAAATACTGGTCTAAAAGGTTCATAGATAGCTGCATTACATATCTCGGCATAATTCTTTCTTACTGGAACCAAGCTGTTGACGTAACAAAAGCCACTGATTACACTGCACTTTTCCTCCCCCTGCCCGTGCTCCCCACAGATGGAACATATCGTACACCATATGTGCATATTATTTTAGTTAGTTATATTTTAGATTAATCTTCAATTTATACAAATACAGTTGCATTCCCTTCCTCATTATCGACTCTTCCATTAAAAACGATGATGATGAAGACGACGACATTCTTAATGCCCCATACTGTCAGAAAATATAATACAGAAATATGTAGCATCACTGTAACATTGGAGTGGAACATCAATCTTTGTGTCATTCATGTAGTTATTATACAGGTATTATTCCCAGATGTGTGTTGGTTTGGTAACACTTGAATCTCTTTGCTGCCATTATCGGCTTGGGATTTATGAATATGGGTAAAGTTTTATTCTGAAATATTTGCTCAGTTGCACTTTTTCTCTCCTTGCTTGGCTGGCTGCTTACCTAACCTATGTAAGTCTGCCAATCTACATTGTAAGTTTAATATTGTTTCATGCTTCAAATATTGTCATACATGCCATGCTTTGCATGTTTAGGGTGGTATTCAGTCCGCAAAATATCAGGACATGTTTGAAACACCACATATTTCGCATATCCTACAATCTACTTTACATGAGAATTTCCATATGCTTTAAAAATCATGTCAAACCACCCTCTGTTAACTGATATTGATCAAGGAATTGCTGAATATTTTATTCGTCAATATGAGCAAATATCAACCCAGCCCATTTGGTTGTTGTGTTCTGCAAAGAATGATAAATATACACGAAGAAAACATCACTGCTCTTAAAAAATGCTAAATGCAGAGGTGTCATTAAGTACTTCGCACGTAATGTGTAGGTCCTCTTAGGATTTTTTGCAAGATGGGTAATAGGACTCTCCGGACGGTATCTCTCATAGTGGATGAATAAAATAATCATAAGGAACAGATAACGGATATATATATATATATATATATATATATATATATATATATATATATATATATATATATATATATATATATATATATATATATATATATATATTCTCTTATAAACAAACTACATTGATTCGTAAACAGATGGGAATTGAGAGGCTGAGAGAGACCTACTGCCAGGAAAATAATACAAACAAACGGAAGCCTGCATACAAGTATAAAAGACCTATAAAACTTTTATACACTACTGTATGCACGAATCCATTTGTGTGGATGTGTGTGCATTTAGGAACCGGTGTGGCCAAGTGGTTACGCTTCGTGTGCCAGGGGTACGGGGTTCAACTCCCGGCCGATCCAAACGGATTCATCACTGAATTCCTGACATTGAAGTACTCAGTGGTACACACGGTACATTCATAGTGATAAATTGGAGTGCATAGTTTGATGATACCCAGCGGAAAAATAAAATTGATTTTTTTTAATGTTATGCAAACAAATATTGCACGAGCTGGAAAATTCAGACTGTAGAAACTTTAAAACAAAAGAGTGTTTTGGTTACCAACCCAACAATTTACTTTTACAAGCATATGCTGATAATAATTCTGGACCAGATGTGATTTGTTAAATATGTACCAATAAATGCATCATTGGGCATTTCCTTCTGTGTATGTGTATCGCAATAAAGAGTTAATTATCAGTACTTTGTTAAAGTGATCTGTTACAAGGTGAAACAGTTGCTAAGTCGCATGTGAAATGTTATCATGATTTTATTGTAAAACATGTATTATTGGCCCTTTGTTAAAGTGAATTGACAGTAATCTTGAAAAGTTAATTATAAGTGATGTGTTAAAGCACTTTGTTTCAAAGTGAACATTCACTCATTTGAATGTGGAATTTTATCCCTTTCATATTTGTAAATTATTGCAGAGTTTTTAAATATATGTTAAAGTGATTAGTTAAAGCAAGGAGGCTACGGGAAAGGAGAGTCCATTCCCTTTTAAAACGTAAGGGAGGTGTCTGCCTTCAAAGAAAATCAATTGATTTCCTTTTGGTGGCCTCGTTAAAGTAAGCTAATCACTGCGACCTGATAAGGAGCCCAGCTGACCATGCCTGCAATACGCATCTCGTAGGGCATGTGTGAGGACTAGGAAAATGGTGCACGAAGCATTTAGCTGTGTTGCAACATTCACGAGAAGAGAGTGGGGACCGCACATACAAATTGCTTTTAAACGACCAACATTGACTCAGTTTATTTGCCCGTCCATTACATCAATGTTTGGGAGACAATTAGCAACGAAAAGAGACTAAACTCGTCAAAATCAGACAGAATTTCAAGATTTTGCCGCAATTATACTTTGTCTTCGGGTACGTTTGTACATTGGGTAGTATTGTCTGCCGATAAAAGTCGCCTTTTTTCCGCTAAAGTGCACGGGTCTGGAATCTTCATGCAAGAATACACATCAGTGAGAATTTGAACCACAAGCTTAAATGCATGCACGTTGATCGAAAAGTTAAATATTGATTTTTTGTGCTTTATCTGGTAGGAACGAATGGTGTTTTACTTTTTATACAACACCTAATTTTTACTCTTTAAAGTCATAATGGACAGTGGTGGAATAACAAAAAACCACAACAACCAATTTCAAGAGAAAATACCAAGTTCAAAGGAAAGCCAAATTTCTTTCTTCTCTTTCCTTCTTGAATTTAAATTAAAAACAACGAAAGCCCAATATCTTTCTTCTTTCAAAAGAACTTACTGAGTACATAATAAAGGTAACAAGCCCAATTTTGCTACTGTATAAAATCGTCATGGGTGCCCAATAAGGACAACATGGCCCGATTTCTTTCTTCCATTTTATATTTTGTTGTAAGTATGAGTAAACCTTCAGTGCCGTTCCAGTGTTTCGAAATAGCATGGGTGGCAGAACACAAGCATGAGCATGACCACGTGTATGATTTACCGTAATATCCAGTTTTGATTGTTTGTTTGTTTGTTTGTTTTATTTGGTCATCCGTCATGAATTTTACTCCTACTGATCTTGTTTAGTATTACAGATGTTGTTTCCAATTTGAACATTTGAATGAAACTATAACTATAAAATTCAGGAGATTGCTCCAATATTAATGATCACCCGGTGCAATAACATCACACCATCATGTTCACACAGGCTTCTCTGTGACTGTGCAGCACAAATCTTCGTATTTTGTTATATCCTGTCTTACTCTGTGTTCAACATTTATAAAATTCAAGTCTTTTTGTGAAACAACAACGTAAAAAAGGTCCTAGTTCAAATAATTTGTATGTGCTCGCGTCATGTTCATCCGCTGAATTGGGTATATGCTGGGAGCACTTGTAACTTGGAGCACATGGTTGGATGTTGCATGTCACGCAATAAAATTTAAAGAAGACAGGCCTTGAAACTGCCATTGACTTCAAAGGAGTGACATGGTTTATGCTATTTTTGGCTGGATATCTCAGGAATTTGTTATTTTTATTTCTATGATTATTAATGCTTTTTCTGTTTGACCTGATTTGACAAAAATATAAAAATTGTACTAAAAGTGTACCTTATGTAGATGCAGACTGAAACATGTATACAGAAATCCCCCGACTGCGATAATGAACCCACTATGGGCATGTGCTAAGTGATGAAAACCAACAAATCTGTTCCCAGTGTGTAGAACCGTGCCAGTGTGCATATATCACACTGCTGGGATGCCCTCGTTAGCGGTATTTACTGTAGACATGTACCTATACTAAAAAGAACATCCTTTACTTTAATCATTGCATTTCACTATTACGTAAACAGCATTAATATTAGAGTCCCTGTATTCAAACGTAACTGTTTAGGCAACGCTACTTAACTGCATGCTTTTGGCTGATGTTCCACCAGCTCAAACTTTGTGGGATGCAAAACCCTGCCTTATATTTTTCCTTGAAATAAACCTAGAAAGGGAAACTCTAGCATTGATAAGGTACAGAAAAGTTGTAATAATTTCATTTGTCTCTTACTTGGTATGAGATTATTTTCCATGCTCAATACTACATTTTGTAATAGTGAGCGGTGTGATGAACTTGCACTTTCAACACTTTAAAGAAAGTGTGTATGGGGGCTGGGATGTTTCTATTTGATGGAAGAAATATGGCTTAAATGCGAAGGGTGGCCAAAACTTTCTAAGCCTATCCATGAAGGACCTGTACAAAGTCAATGGTTTTCATTAGTCTCTCTACATAGTCCCCCCTTTTTTACACACCTTTGCCAGTGAAGCTGCAAAGCCTGGATACCATTCAAGAAGTTTTCAGCAGGCACCCTATTAAGTCAAATGACGTCACCATTCCCAGGTAAATGCAGGCAGGCTGGTTCCTTTTTCATTTTGGGATACAGGTAGATGTCTGGCAGTGCTATATCAGGTGAATAAGGAGGATGGTCCATGAATCCGAAGCCACAATCATGAATTGCTTTCATGCCAACCACCGATTTGTGAATAGGGACGTTGTCTTGGTTTTACAGGAATCATTTAATGAGCATTGCTCGTCACTAAGCTGTGATAGCTTCACCCAACTGTCTCAGAAGGTCAGCTTGTATCTTTACTGATAGCCTGGCCTTTTTCAAGGTAGCCAATATGCAGAATACCCATGAAATCCAAACAGACTGAAGCCATAAGCTTTCCAGCAGTTGAAAACGATTTGTTTTTTGTTTTTGTTTTGTTTTGGTACTGATAGTGGTATTGGTGAAGGGGGGGGGGGCGATCCCCAATGCTTCCATTCTCCAGACTGTATGTTGGTTTTTGGTTCCAAGAATTCAGGTTTCATCCGTAGCAATAAAAATTGGGCCAGGAATTATACACATCTGCTCCAAAACAGCATAAATAGTCACATGATTGACAGGTTTCTGATTCTCTGTCAACAGCTTTGGCACCCATCTTGCAGATACTTTTGTTATTCCCAACTATTTGGTGACAATGTGCTCAAACTCTCATGAGAGATTGCCACAACACTGACAATATGTCGAGTGATCAATGGTCGATCAGCCATCACCATGTCATGCTCCAGGGTAATGTTTTCCGGACTGATTGCTGTTGAGGGCCTTCCTGGATGCACCTCAGCATCAAGATTTTTTTTATGCCAAGCTTGAATGCCACAGCCAACTTCTTTAAAGTGAAAAAGGAAGGGGCGTCATCACTTAGCACATGCCCATAGTGGGTTCATTATGTAATCAAGATATTGGAGACTATGCCAGCATGTATCTGTGTTGGCATCATTCCCTAAAGATGAGACTATGCCAGCACGTATCTGTGTTGGAGTTAGCCCTTGCAGTTAGAGGTGCTTGATGACTGCACAATAGTCAGTTTTGTCCATTTTTGGTGATTTCGATGGGTAGGGTCACAAGATGGTCTGGTATAAAGGCACTAATCACGCTACAGTTCCAGATATTGAATGTGTGTAGTTGTAGCTTGGAGGTAGATATCAGCAGTCTAATTTGCATCTAATCTTACAGCTACTCATTCGGTATTTCTAATAAAATACTGGCCACACGTTTTATGTTATGTACCAGTCTTTCCAGGAGTGAATGAATGAATGAATATATTTATTATACCCACCTGTGATATACATAGTCACTATCGGTGTTTTAAAAACATATCATACAGTACCCAATCCATTTAGAATAGATCATTATGTAGGTTCCCACCGTGAATTCCAAGCTGAAACTGATTCAGCTGTTTTAAAAGGTCAATAGAAAAAAAAACAATTAACTAAACAAAGACTATATATTGTTCTTTGCGCACCCTGAGCTAGGGGTGTTCAACCAATGTGTTTGTAAAGTGAAGGTTGAATTGACGCTAAGCTATTCGAAAATTAAGATATGTTTTCAAAATGTCATTTAGAAACCCCCAGTAAATCTTACTAATACAAAATTTTAAACTAATTTCACGATCGTTCATTGCAATTATGGGTCTTTTGAGGCACATTTGTCTATATTAGTTAAAAGACTTTTTAGCCATAATGATGATGTGAGTACAAATATTAACTGTGCATGTGCAGCTCCGAATAGTAGTGGCAATTCAAGGCTGGTGAGAACTGTCAAACTCTACTCAGGTGCCCAAGATTATTCTCATATTGTTTCATAGAGTCAAGTATATAAACCTACTCAGACTTCATATCATTTGATCAATTTGGGGATTATCTTTCCCAAATCATTTTCTGGAGGGTGTTGGGCCATCTAAACGGGTATGGTAGTTGGACCAACATATATCTTTGCGGAGGCTATCATAGTACTTTATTTGTGCACTCATTAACACTAGATACAATTAGTGTGCCCATTGTCTGAGGTCTAGAAATAAGAATAGCCGAAATGCATGGCATTAGCTGTCTTCACACCAAAAAGGGTAAGTCTGTGGAATGCTTTGACGGTGATACATGTGTATGCAAAAACTGCATGGAAATTATGTACCTTTCCTCATCTAATGATCAAGTCATTCAGTTAAAAAAAAACCCTCATGACAACACCTGTAACGTCAGCACTATTGTTTCTGCCACAAAGACTATCGGTGATAAATTGAACAGAAATATGTCCCATGACAGTAGTCAAGCAAATAAACAATGCATCAATGTTCCGAATGACATATAACTGCAGCCCCTTATGGCATACATGCTGTACAGCTTACAGAGTGGTATGGCGGAAAATATAAAAAAATGTTGTATTGGGACATTTTACCACTAAAGATATAGCTGACGCGAAGGACTATTAATGGAATCATTGTGACTCAAGCATAATAAGCGATTACGAAGCACTTTGAGGAGTTATATAATGTGTCATTAATTGACATGCTAAATAACATTGAGTTGGACTTGATGAGCATGCAAGAGTAACTAGACCATGTAGCTGGTAAAAACATTGAGATTAGGGACAAAATTGACAAAGTTACCCCAATAGCACTCACACATATGCCAGCGCAGTGGTGCAGATATAAGAGCTCCTCAATAATTTCCCTGCACAAGTTGACACCTCAGGATCAGCTGCAATACAAATGCCCATGGGAAAGTACGTGTTATGGCCAACGGAACAATGCTACCTACCGCATACTCTCGAGAGACATAAGTACCCCTAGCACACATGTTGGATACAGCGACAGATCTCGTTGGTATGGTGCTAGATCGGCCATGATACATGATTGTTCCCTTTCTACCACTGACTCACTGCACAGGTCATATAGTCAATGTTTGGTAAGCAGGAGTATTGATAATGTTCATCACATCTGGGGCTCACAAACGTTCCCTAATGTGGAAGGTGAAAGGCAAGTTGAAAAGGACAGTTTTACCAGGATATGTGGCAAAGAAGTTGCATTGTCAAGAAGTGAAAAGACACAAAATCAATAACGACAGAGCTAGCACTGCCACTAGCCATTTCAGTGGGGGTGCTCCTGACCCAAGTAGAGACCTATTTATATATTGGGTAGATAAGCTTCTGAAGCTTGCTTTTCTCAGAAATGATAATAGGACGAGAACCCCCTATAAATATGGTTATGCCAAGAAAATGGCTTGACGAAATTTAGTCCGCTTAGCCGCTTTTGATTCTCTAAAATCTTAAATGCAAAAATGATTAAGTGGATTTCAAAATTTTGCTTTGTTCTTTTTCTATGGAATGCACAAAATTAACATCAAAGGGGAAATTGAAATGTCAAAATCTGAGAATGGATAACAGAAAAATTAAACCAAACATAAAAAAATGGCAGAATAGTATTTTGTTGGCTTTATGTCATGATTAAGATGCAAGTGTAATTATGATTTTATCACAAATAACTAGTGACTGCTACCGACATTTATGGGATAGATGCTTTGTGGTCAACTTCTTTCAATCGTTTATTTTACAATTAGCATCAAAGACACCCAACTAATTGATATACAAATTGTTGAAATATAAATTCTTTGGAGCATGACGATTACACACATTAATGATTTGTTATCCTAACGCAAATACATTTTGAGCTAGAATAGATTAAGGTGGAATTTAATTTTTGTGTCTTAGCTGTCCTTAAATGCAAAATTGCAT
>OZ026628.1:23642152-23644652 GCA_964020975.1 Hermodice carunculata | reverse complement strand
CGCGACGGGTAACCGAATCATAACAGCAAGCAAATCCAACCAACATACATGCACATAGATACGCGCAATCATTTGCCATTCAACTATCCACCAAACAAGATCGTGTCAAAGCATCAACTTTATTGGGACAGCGGGCAATTTGAGCTATTGTAATATAAACATTCTTATCTCAAATGTTATTGTCATCTGGTCAAGTATTATTAATTATTTAACATATATCTATCTAAAAAAGCACAAAAACACACCCTTTTTACGGGTACCCGACAATGCCCGAAGCATAACCCTTGAGTGTGTATATCTAGCACGAGTATTGGTCTATGATGATGAAAACGATTGTACAATTGGCATAATTGAACTTCATTTGAAAGAGAAATTTATTTATTCATTCATAAAATGATTTTTTTTATTATTTTATTTTTTAGTTTATTTATTTATTTATTTATTTATTTATTTATTTATTTATTTATTTATTTATTTATTTATTTAGTTATTCGTTATTTATTTATATATTATTTGTTTATTTATTTATTTATTTATGTTTATAGGAAAAATCATTTTTTTTCGTAATATATATACAAAAATCAGACCAAAGAGTATTGGCAAAGGACGCTATTAATCGGATCCTTATTTGGCATATTTAAGCTGATTTTACACTGCGACTAACATGTTTGTGCATAAACTTAAAATGTGCTGCCATAACCGCAGTGTCGATGTCACATCAATTGAACAAGTGTCTGGCACAGTTGTTAGGACGTGCTGAGGGTTCTGCCCGACAGTGAAAGCACCAGGCTTGCCAGGACCTATCTCTCCCGTCATATTAGGTGGTTAGTTCGTTTGTACTACATTTTATACGTATAACCTGTGTTTCCAAGGAGCCCTTAATCTCATCTACCTTTAAGTATTGTAAATATAGCTGAACAGAAATGCGTAAACAAGTGCATGCTTTTCAAATTGTATTTATTTCCAATAATAATTTTGGTTACATCCACCGGTCTTCGAATGGGTTATCTGATTAATAAAACTAGAAGAAACATATATTTGTTTTCCCATACAATGTATCTTCGTGAACTTTATATATATATATATATATATATATATATATATATATATATATATATGTGTGTGTGTGTGTGTGTGTGTATGTGTGTGTGTGTATGTGCGTGCGTGTGTGTGTGTGTGGTGTGTGTATTCAATTTATCGTATCTTAAAGGGACTGACAGGGCTATTAGGTAAAGACGTTGTATAGGACTATGTATTTTGAAAAGAAGCCGAGTGTCAGAATTTGTAACACAAACAACTAATACTGTGTTCACTTACTTTTTAAACTGGAATAGCCGGCAGTGGTGTTGTGGGCAAAATTCAAGATTTCGTTGGGTAAAGTGAATTAGTTAAATAATTGCGGGTTACCCAATGTGACACCAAAAGGCATTGATATCGTTTTTTTCATTTGAAAGGGACAGTGATGAGAGAGTGGATCAACTAAACATGATGGATGCTTTGGCCATAATCTATACCCCACTGGCACAAGAATTATTGGTGGAACTAGTGATACATAACCCAAAACCTGACCCCCGCATGGTCTCCAGGCTCCTCATACATTTTATTGGAAGAGAGAGACCTCCAGAAAAGGTACATTTGTTTGTAGGGACAGTCATTTGATCTGCCTCAAACTAGTATTCATTGTGACGGACATGTTCATTCAGACAGAACGAAGAAACTTTATGTGTGGAAACATGTATCCCCGAATCATGATTCATGTTTCGTTTTTCAAGTGACAGTATTGTTGCTCTTCGTGCAACGGATGATTTATTTGCAAATATGGATAAAAAGGTCCCAAACATATTAGAAGAAAAGGAGTAGACAGACTGATCTCTCTCTCTCTCTCTCTCTCTCTTCTCTCTCTCTCTCTCTCTCTCTCTCTCTCTCTCTCTCTCTCTCTCTCTCTCTCTCTCTCTCTCTCTCTCGCTCTCTCTCTCTCTCGCACATACACAAATATATATGTGTGTGTGTGTGGGGGTGGGGGGTGGGTGGGTGGGTGGGTGTGTGCGTATGGATGTGGGTGGGTGTGGGTGGATGTGTGAGAGAGAGAGACTTTGAGCGATGATTTGTAAAAAATGAGACACACGGTGTTTTATTTATATGGTAAATAACGCGCAAGCGAAGTGTAAGTATAAGTGGTTGGACTAATAGTGATGGCTCCTGCCCTTCTTCATGATCTAATCACGCTTGCATTGTTTGAATGCAGGAAATGTTTGCATTTATCTGTACTTTAACCTCTTTTTACAGTGCGTGGTCAACGCAGTAGAAGAGTTAGCCTTTCAACAATGGAAATACCCCGGTAAGAAAGCTTTAACCAATGGCAAATTTACTGTATAGGTTGTCCTTCTTAAAGATAAATCATGTGTGATCATGTGATAAATTAGGCATGAGTCAATAGAAAAAAAATAATGCATGGGTAAACATAAAAACAAATAGTGTTACGTTTATTGGTATAATTCAT
>OZ026628.1:23247152-23637152 GCA_964020975.1 Hermodice carunculata | reverse complement strand
GATAGAAGTCTTGAATTATACCTGGTATATTGCGTGCATGGCTGGCAGAATGCGTGAATGTTATGTAGCACATAATGATATGTAAGGGAATTTACGAAGATGAACAATGATATCAATTCATCTTTTGCTTCCTCGCTACCTCTCTATTCTATTTTGCACAGATACAGATTGTTGTCGTATACAAACAACAACAGACCATGACGCCATATGTTAAAATATTGAGGCATTGAAGAATAATGGTCACATCAGTTCTTTCTTTCTTTCTTTCTTTCTTTCTTTCTTTCTTTCTTTCTTTCTTTCTTTCTTTCTTTCTTTCTTTCTTTCTCACTCCCTCTTCCTTTCTTAGTAGAAATTAGAATTGGTATGGCAATTGCATATAACTCCCTCCATTGAGCCGTTCTTTTCTTAAGAATGGGGATTTGGTGGTGTGGACATATGCGTTTCCTATTTCAGCTAGTCGACTGGTCCTATATATAATTATATGATCTATTGAGTGAAAGCTTTCCCTTTACAGCGGGGTCACACGTGGGCAGGGTACGACCAACAGGGCGTCAAAAAAACATCATTTATATACAGTATAAAAACACTGCTTCATTTAAATTAAAACGTTAAAAGTTCGAGTCTCGGTAGTTCCGCACAAAACATTTACCTGTGGGAAACGGCGCTGGAAGATTACACTTTCACTTGTACTTGTCTTTTCCATATGCCAGCACCATTGGAAGGTTCCGTAGAGGTGAATAATCTCGACGAAGCGTTTGTGAGGTTCCATTTAGGAATCGTGAATTTTGAAGTAGACGTCATGAAAGCAAGGATATGCTTCAAGCCATATTTCAAATATCAAATTAACTTGCTGAAGGTTTGTATTCGAACTTGGGTACGTCAACATAAAATTGAATTCAAGTGCTAGCATTTCAAGCTGTAAATTTATTTTAACAAAGTTGGGCACTTTGTAATTATTTAGCTTAAAGTGCACCTGATTTCCCTGATTGGCGCCCCCCCCCCCTCACAAAACCCAAGGATTTCTGTTATTTACCGATTTTCACTTGAGTCGTATCCTCTAGAACGACTTCCTGCTCATTATTAGCCTACTCCGTAGTTCAGGCTGTTTACTTTCCAAACGCTAAACCTTCCAAGGCTCAACCTACATAAACGTACTGTTTCATATCTTGTACATGTTCCGCTGTAGAGTTTTGACATAGACTGCATTAGTCCAACGATAGCCAAAGGCTCTTCAGCGTGATTTGATACAAACACACATATACTCGAGTTTTTTTTTTTAATCTAAAATCATCCTGCAATTTACTGTAATCTACTACCATCCTGCCCTTGAGAGCCAGACAATGAGGCAAAAAAGATGAAATAAATCTACCGTACCAGCTTTATATGTGGAGTGAACTGAATCAAGTGCAGTAGCTTTACATGTGGGTCATAGTTTGAGTGTAATATTCCCGACTGATCAGGATTTTCCTCAAGGCCCAACCTGATTATATAGCTCTGCCTGCCATTTTGTAAATCTGATCTTAAATGTAAATACTGATTTAACGGACAAATTTATTGCATTGTTTTTGTTCCATTGCAATATATTGTAAATGACAATCGGATGACATGAAAGTTTGGTCGTCTTGCAGGAACACGAAGTAGGCAAGCTTCTCAGAATGGCTGCACTCTGGGACGAAATTATGAGGAAAGTGGTAGTGAGTCTTAAGGAGGCTGTAGAACTTAACAGGGCTTTTGTTGGTGATGGGCAGCTGAATCTGATAAAAATGTTCCAGAAGCTCGCCAAAACATTGGAGGAGTTACAACGTACGGTACGTTAATGCATTATTGATCTCTTCCTGATGGGCATAAGACTGAGCTGTCACCTTACCTTTCTGCAATGCGGTGGGCTCGTGCCAAAGGAAAGATGTTGACTATAGAAAAAAAGTATAGGCCCATATCTTTTATATGGATTGCGGAACGGGCCACGCCTATATTAATACTCTCCGTGGTACATATGGTGGCATATACTTTTCCTACCTACATGATAGATGTTGACTATAGTATGCTATATTGATGCATTTTGTCCACATCTTTAATGCAAGATTTTTGTTGTTAACAAGAAAGTTGAAATACCGACGATAATCTATATTCGGGTGCTTTTCAGTGATTTTCAGTAGGAAATGATTATAGATTTGTGTCGAAAAAAATAAGAATCTTCGCTGGTATTTTCCAAAAGCTTCGACCACTTATGAGTACACCGATGGCGTTTTGGTGTGGTTTGGTTGTGGCTCATTGACTAATTTTATAGTAGTGGCAGTGAACATAAACATTGCGGCTAGTGCGAGAAGACACCACGGAAGAATTGTTTTTGGAACAGTGTATGAATCCTAAAAACGTACAATTTATCTACAGCGACTTATTTGTGTGCCAACCATAAAGAAAGACAGGTAGATCCTTTCAAATCGCAAATACCCCAACTAAATTTTTGATCAATATTCGTTAGATACGCAGCAACTCTCAACATATAGGAAGAGGCTTGCATTTCGTCACTTTTATCGGTTTGAATATGCTCAAGGTTTGAAATGCATCAACTTGATATCATTTAAGGTACTGTGACTTTTCAATATAAGGCAATATATTTGGCAACACATGGGTGGAAATTAAAATTTGATGTATTATAATTGTGAAGGTAACCAATTATCACAATAAGAAATGCGCCAAGCAGATGCTTTCTTGACTTATCAGTCAGTAGAGCTTGTAAAGTTCATTTGCGTCCATCGTCAGTCCAGTTGTCTGTCTTTCCATTATACATTTTACATTTTGGACTTGTTGTCACAAACCGTTACACGGATATTGATTTTGCACATGCATGTTTCCCAGTGGGTCGTCTCCCAGGTTTTGAAATGAGAAAATAATGAAATATTTTTCTCGTTTTTTCTCTTAATTTTGTAAGCTAAGTTTTTGAGAGAAAATAAAAAAAATAACCTTTTCTTGTCAAGAACTACGTGGCCAGTTGTGTTAATTTTATCGACAAGACAACTAAGGTTATCTTTTGATTTTGGCCGCAGTGCACAAGGTGGCGTTGCCATTTTTTGTTACGATTTTTTTGTATGTTAACGCTTTTTGCGACTTCTTCTCCAGACTAGCTGAACAGAATTTTTAGAAATATATCACGAAATATTCTCCTTAAGGATAGTTCAAATTTGCAAAAAATATGGGATTGTGTAAATTTTTAACGCTGTTATGGGATATCTACCTTTGGGACCTTGTGATAGTAAGTACAACAAATGTATAACTATACAGCAGCATTACAGTGCATGAGTTTTGTAAAACGGTGGTATGAAATGTAAGACTCCAATACATAGTACTTTGACAGGTGAACCATCATTTAAGTTTTGAAGGAGATAGTTGGTGGTGCAACAATAATATAAACTCTGACGTGCAGGGAATGCATATTTAATGCAAGAGAATTTCAGGGGGCGGTTTTTTTGGGGGGGGGTAGTTTCTGGGGATTTTTTTTTTTTTGGGGGGGCTTGCTTTTTGTCGAGGGCTTTTTTCGTCTTTGTTGATGTTATATTTTGAGGGTTTTGTATGGGGGTGGGTGGTTGGATGGGGGTGATTTGTTTTGCTTCCTTTTTATTTAAATTTTTGTTGGCTCAGGAAATTTGGCATATTGGCTTATATCTCAGTAATGGAGAATCAATTCCCATGTTACTATTGAATATCAAAGGTAAGGACTTATGGCGTTTCTTTTCGTGTTGTCAAAGTTGATCCTGAATGACCTTGAAATGACATATTGACATGTTGGCTAATTTCTTTGTTATTGATGGATGCTAGGATAATAATTGCAATCAAGCATAACTAGCAAAGGCATGGATTTCATTAATGTTTCGTTAATTTGGACTTTTTTTAATGATTTTGAAACGTCAAATTAATATTTAGGAATTTCAACGTATTATTGAAAATACTTTAGTATCCGTTGAATGGGAATTGGCACTAAAGCGGTGATCTCTATTGTGGCGTAGGTTCTCAATTTGGGGGGAATTGTGGACGAGGCTATCTGGAAACTAGGAGAACTGGATGGACAAGACCTGCCACAATGTTTCGAACCCAGCGAGGCTCAGGTGTTCATAGTGTCCAAGCTTTACAGTGACATCAAGAATGATGTGCTGGACTTCTATAACGTAAGCAATTTTATACTGCATTGTTCTCGCCCCTTTTTCTACTGTCATTGCAAGAGTCTATCATATATTCACAGTCCCCAATCATGGACACCTCTGAATATAGTAATTGTGTACCGACCCATTTTGGAATCTGCCCAAGTTGGAAACTTCCAATACTGGCCAGATCCATAGTGGAATTCCTCCATAATGCGGGCATATTGGTATGATGCTTGATTTCTGTTAGTTTTTTTATTTATTTATAACTGTATAGTCTGTTGCTCAGTTTTCCAAAAACTTTTATGTTAAAATTTGAAAAGAAAGTCATGTTTTACACATGAAAAGTTGTGTTTTACACATGTAAAATCACAAAAAAATATTCATTTGAATCAATCTTGTTTTAACAAAAATAGGCCTCGAGCAATGGCTATATACTAATCCATGGACAGCCTGAGGTTAAGCTGGCAATGTGGTCCTCTGGATGATCATTGACCTGTTTGGTAACGATGTACTGGTATGCGATCAAAAATTTATGGCCAGTTCCTGTAAGGAAAAGATGCAGCTGTCCAGTTGGTTGCTATTATTTGGCTCCTGCCAAGCAGGGACCAGTGACAGTAAATACTGTTCACGTGCATAGATCCAATTGGTGTTTGAGCTCAGTTCTAATACTTTTTCCGTACAGAGCAACCAACTCTCGAATGGTCAAAACATGAAGCACATCATGATTTCCACATGACCGCACCAGGTTAGAATTCCGATATAGGTCTTGCCCATGTTGGGATATTCCAACCTGCGTGCTGGGGAATGTTCGAACCTGCACCAGATTCCAACATGTGTCGGAATAATTGTACCAGATGGAATATAATAAACAGGACCGCTCCGACTGTAGCATTCACGAACACCAACCTCCACTGAATGATTGTTTTAAAGAATTGGGTTTGGTGGGTTTGGTGTAGAGAACATGTACGTTTCTAATTTTTGGCTAAGCGGTTTTTGCCGAAGGTTGCAGGTTTTACACTCGGCCGTTCGGTGCTTATATAAATGAATGCCTCTAATCAACTGGTTTAATGAGGGTTTATAGGGCCAATAGTTCTTATTTGAGTTTCGTCTGTTTACTTTTACGTATACAGTGGATCTTTGGATCTTTGACTCAGTTGAATTTTGTGGCTATCGTAGTTAGATCTGTTGAAAGTGTGCTGGGTACATATGAAATGATGCTAACCCTACGGCATGGCATTGCCTGTTTTGAAATACTACATTGAATTAAATACAGCAAAACAACATACCAAAGCTCGCGACAGACATATACATGCGGATAAATGTGCGCATGTATAAATGTACATATTTATGAGAAAATACACATTATAAACATACATGCGCACACCCACAAATCCATGCATATACATGCAAGCATACATACATACATACACACATACATACATACATACATACATGCATACATACATACATACATACATACATACATACATACATACATACATTAAATCCGGGCCCTTTAAGGTCATATGCCCCACGAAGACTGTCACTGACCTTTGTTACATTTGTTTAGAAATTAGATAAAGTGGTAAGAGTAGACCTTCCGGTGGCCGCAGTGCAGTTCCGAGATGGGATCGTACAGGTTGGGAAATCTATGTCAAAATTCTTCAAGAACCCCAGGGCTACAATGAGTGGTGTCTTAAAAGGTATCATAAAGATAACCCATGCCGTCGAAGTCATCGTGATGGCAAAGAACACCATTCAGGAAGCCTGCTTTTTCACAAAAGGTAAGGCCTGCTTTGTTGGCGTATCTGAAAATTACATATAAGTAGTGCAAGGGTTGCCTTTGCGTTAGTCTGAAATGAACACTTACAATTGCGAACACATCCCCAAACTGTCGATACTTTTGGTTACTTTACGATTCTAGTGTTACTAAATGCACCTGTCAGGGAAATAATCACACGTTGGAAATTGTCTTCTGATAAAGTGAACACACGATCAAGCATGAGAGACACACCCTTGGTTAACTTTAATTGTTATTCCGAGCTAATCGACATTTACTGTACCTGGATTTGTTTACCTTCATGCCCAAATCCCAGTAAGTGGTTGCAGGAATAAGGAAATTTAAACATGGAGAAGGGGTTACCAAAGTGTATCTAGCCATCGTGTAAAGGACTGTCATTCTGATGGTGTTAATTATTTTACCGGTTTTCGCGAAAAATTACGAAAAAGGGCATGTGAAATTTTTGTGCCCTTAACAAATCAATAGGCCGTGAAGAATGTGTCATCATTTTAGAAATTCCTATAAATGCCACTATTCACTTAGAGCCATGCTTCCCGACAAGCGTTTGCAAGGTGGTCGTTGGACACAAATTGACTTCAGCAGAGGAAGCATCTAACAGTTAAATGCTCTTGCTAATGAAAAGAGAACGCTCCCTTCGGTTTAACTCGACATATGATAGGTAGGAGGTTTTATGTGGAATTGGATGCAGTGCTCGGCCCGAATGAAACTCTGAGGTCAGCTCCCAGTGATCCACACTTCGGAGCATGTTGGCTTGGCAGTGCACCGCCGCCATGCTGCCAGTAAGCTCTATGCAATTTGCAGGACAATCTTTTGTATTGCGCTTAATCGAGCAGCAGCTAGTGCTCCTCGAACACATTGTACAAAAATACAGTGGTGCATCCAATTCCATTGAAAACACCGTATCTGCCGCTGTCCATGTTCAACCAATGGAAATGTTTTATCTTTCTCTTACCCGGTGTCTCTGAACAGACCTCAAGAATATGAACGTGTAGGTTTTACAGTATATGAAGTGGTGTTACTAGTGTAAACGTGGTACCGTGGCACGAACACGTTCCGGCAATGTCAAAATAAAATAACGAAGCCTCAATATAACACAACAGTTTTTCCTCTCCTAAATATACCATGTATCTGAACATGTCAGGTAATTGTGTGAAATAGGAAGGAAATTTGACTTAGTCCCTCACAGCTTGTGTCGTTCAGTAAATATGCCAGACATCCGTGAGTCGTTATACTTGGGTTTTCCTGCACTTAAGCTCTTTCAGCATATTGATTTGTTATATTCAAAAGCACTGGTTACAGCAGTATGGGCATGTGAATTTTACTTGGAGTGGCTCCAAAACATTTCATCGATATGAAGACGTCATTGTTTAGTTTAAACATATTTATTTTCACTGCATTACCCAATAGTACATATAATATATAACTAGTATAGGGGTTCTCCACAATTGTTGACAATACAACAAGATTTAATGGGTAATATCATGGAAAAACGTACTGATATATTTCTTTTCATCTTACTATCATTGACACACACACACACACACACACACACACACACACACACACACACACACACACACACACACACACACACATATATATATATACTTCTTTTTCAAACTACAGACAAAACACCATACTGGTTTAGCCTGACAGGCATACTAGATGAGTTGGCAGATGATGTTAAGCATGCAAAACAACACCTGGCCAATTGCACAGAGCAATGGATCAAGGACGGCAGGTGGCTTTCTGATGATCCAATAAGGGACTTCACAGATGGATTAATCCTTCAAGTATGATTTCCACATTTGCCTTATAAATTATATAGCATAAGAGATTAAAAACGAAATTTTGATGAGGTACCCTTCACTGATAACTTGTGTAGGTGTTTAACTCGTAAAGTAACCCCCCCCCCCTCCTCCAATATTCAGCCATGCTATGCACTTCAAACACAAAACACTGCTAATAGTTCCTTGGAGGCCTACATCCTTTTTTGGGTCATGTTTACCTGTTGGCACATGGTATAAGACTTGCCAGTATTTTCCGGGTTCCGAACTGTTTGAACAGTACGTTCGTAAAATATAGCTTTTGAATAGCAGATTGCATTTTAAACTTTATGTGAACGTCAGGAAATGTAGACATTATTTGAAGAACCCAAAATATGTTAAACAAAAACTCACACCTCCATGGAAGAAATTATAAGGACAAATGGGATATAAGAATTGTGCAGATGAAACAAGCAGAACATTGCTTTGTTAACTCAATGTGTCCCGGATATAAGAGATTTGTGCCACGAATGTTGTCAGCTTGTTCCAAATTTATAACATGATGCTGCAACAACGACGCTCCGCCTGTGTGAAATGCGCGGATACTACAGTCAGTATATGTGGTCTTAAGCGTTGTTCCAATACCTTCATATGTATTACGTTTACATTATAAACTATCTCTGTTATGGTCTTCATATGAAATTAATTTTTTTTCGTTTAGGAGCAAATGCGAGAATGAATCTTTAGAATTGATGTATATAATATGATCGTGTAGGTGACCTAGACATGTTTATTTACCCTTCATCATAACAAGTACATGTGTGTTCTACCTTTAGGAAAAGCTGAAAACAGAAGTGTATGGGCAGATTCAAAACATCACTGATCAACTGATTCTACCATTTCGTAAATTAAAATCACTCGCTGAACCATTTTTGGCTATATTTGAGCTATACAAGGACACAGTGGCGAAGGTCAAAGAGGCATTAGTGCGCTTAAAGAATGCGTGAGTATAAAATCAGATATGGTATCCCTGTGTACAAAATTTAGAAAAAAGTGTCTCTTTTTTTCTTTGCTCTAAGCCTAAATATAATCAAGTAAACAATTATCAGATGTCTCTATAGTTTTACGCATATATTGAGGCTTCCCGGATAGAAAAACGCAATGATTGGAACCTCAACTTACACTCCATATTTCTAATTGTCTGCAACATAAGGTTCTTGACCAATTTTCAATCACCTGAAAATGTATTAGCTGGTGTCTGCTCTGCATGCAATTACATTGTGTGCGTAAAAGTTACTTCAAACAATCTCCACACATGGGCGCCATCTGTTCCTGGCTTCTCTAATCGCATGTAACTGGCAACTACAGGATCTAAAATTTTGATTCCTTTCACAGTGACTTCAGATCAGTTTCAGACATATCTGCTGTCTTGAGGCATGTCTTCCCAGGTCATGATAGCAAGCAGCATTGCCAGAATGTACCTTGGACCTGGGATGACTGCAGAGTTTCAGGTCCGTACCAAAAAAGTACTTCAACCACTGGTCTGGCACAAGGGACAGCTCCTCAGCATGATTGAACAGCTATGCCACGATGTACAGCAAGGGGGCCCTGAATCACCAAGTCTCCAATTGATTTTATTTAATACTAGAGGAACGGGCACTTCTAAAGAGAGTAATTTCTCGTGCGTTTTGACTGATTTATCCTGAGGCAACTCTGAACACACAGTCATGCTCGCACTGTTTCCTATTGTGCCTTAGGCCAAGTATACCACCACACCTATATTCCAATTAGTCATTTCCGATGTTTTGCAGTCAGGTTAATCCAGAATTGATTTCTTTCCTGACTTTCCTTCATGGTATGTATGGAAAGATGCTCAAGAAGAACTCTTCACTACTGGATAGGAAACTAGCCAGGATCTGAAAAATGCATGCATTTCACCTGATGCACGGCAAGTAAAAGCCAACGCCTGCTGCCATTTTTCTGTGGCTCTGAAGCAAAAAAAAAATAAAAAAATAAAAAAACGGGAAAAAAAACTTTAAAAGTTTTACATATGCGTTCAAGTTCTTGAATAAGATTTCCTTCTTCCATAAGAATTATTGTACCAATACCACTACTTTTATCCTTGAAGAACAGTCGTATTGCATCCCAAAAAGAACTTTGTATGCTTAAAGGACCACATAGTTCTTTAAAGTAGTGCGTACTTGTTTGTTTACGAAGTGAAGTCACCTTGTTTTCTGAACGCGGCATGCTTCTCGTTGTCCTTTGTGATTTTTATATTGTATATGTAGGTCATGCTGGTGCAGCACACAGGATCTTTGCTTCCTTCTTCCAGATCTTGACAGTACCAACTGATATTGTTCAGAACATGTGCGTATGAAGTTGGGTGTTTATTCTTTTTAAAGCCTTCTATGTAGGCTCATTTTTTATGTGAGGATGGTCAAGAAGCAGTCCCAACACCAAAGGATAATCTGACAGGGTTGAGTGGACCGTCATCTATTTGGACTTCACTGAATCTTTCAGGAAGACTTAGGGGCATCAATGCCGGAGAAGTGGCTGTGTAACCCAGAAAGCCTGAACTCCAATAGGAGCAGCGTGTATTGGACAAGGCACCTCGACTGGGAAAGAAGGAGGAGCAGACATCTGAAAGGAAAAGTCATAATTTTATATGGAAATAAAGATACCCTTCAGTTGTCCCCTTAAACGCCTCCTTGAAAGCATGATGTGGAATGTCAGTGTTAAGGCATTTTTTCCTGACTGATTTTGCTTATTACAGAGTTTCATTTATGAAACATATCTTTTAATACTCTGTGACCCGTAAAAAGGTTTTATACCAGTGCCAATAGCTGAGGAATGTAGGGACATTGTATGGTTTTCAAATACTGGGGCAATTCTTCAGTCCATCCGCTTTTTAATGTGCACAAGTGTGCTCTTTGGACTGTTAAAGAGGAAAAATTGTTTCACTGTACTAATACGATTTTCAGTATATTTCTTTATCCTGTCTCTTAACTTGCAATGTCCTTCCATTCAGCAATATGTGAAAATGAAGAAAAAGTTGCATGGTATATTGAAGTCATTTTTATCTGCCAAACTGATGCAGAGGACAAGGTCTGAGTTATTTGTGGCCTTTGCCCGTATGACTTTCTTTCTTGCAGGAAATACAGTTGACAATAGTGCTGCCCCAAGACCAAAGGTTGCAGGGACCTGGTTGGCTGACCAGCTACATACTTCCTTTCCAGCTCCTTGAAAAAAGTTTTGATTGGAGGCACAGGAAGCAATTAGATCACTCTGATTGTACACATATTTTCTCTGAGCCCTTTAGCTCGCAGGAGCTAACAATTAGTTGGGAAAGTATAAGCCCACATCTGTGTCACAGAGAGTGATAAAAATATCCTTGGTCTGGTTTGTAATCTATGTAAAACAAATGGATCCAAACCTGAACTACAGTCTATCTCAAACGGTGTGGTGTGGTTCTTAATTCATATCAATTCTCCAGTCTCAGGTTATAAATATCTTGCTTGAGCACTGCATTGATCATTTATCTAAAGCCAATGGAATGTGTGTCAAAATGGCTCGGATGAAATCTGAAAAGGCCACATTTTCAGAGTCTGAACTTGGTGCACGAGCCATTGCCTTGACTAATGCTGGGAAATCATGTTACAATGTAGCAAGACTCCTAAGCAGAAGTGTAAGAGGGGTTAAGACGTGCTGACAGCGACACAACTGGGGAAATTCTCTCCATGATAAGCCTAGATCTGGATGTCCATCCCGCTTGACTGTCAGGGCCAAGGTGGTGATCCTCAAAGCCAAGTGTAAAAGACACCAGTCTTGCTGTGAACTAAGCCAAAGGCTGTTTGCAAGGACACAGTGCATCAATGTTTAACAGAGAAACTGGTATTCCAAGCTTACAAAAGACAAAAACGTCCACGACTTACAAAATTACAGAAACACAAGAGATTTGCAAAAAAGTATGTCAAACTATTGCGTAAAGACTGGCAGAGCGGGATTTTCTCTGAAGAGTGCCCTCTTTACTTGTTTCCTACACCCGATAGTCAAAATGACCCAATCCACACTGATACATGTAAAAAAGGTTGATCCAGCTGAACAAGTAAAGTTCAGTGCCCACATCATGGTCGGGGGGGGGGGGGCTATCTCAGCATCAGGCCTTTCAGTTTCATCTGATACCTCAAGACACCACAATTAAGGCTCAATACATGTATTACATCAATAATTTTCTCTGGCGGACTCTACTCCCAGTTCTGGCAGCAAAAAAAATATCAGGGCCCGTAACCACGAGGAAAATGGTCCGTCCCCAGGTGCTCGGAATTGGTCTTTGTGCACGATGGCGCCCCTGTTCACACCAGTCAGGTGCCTCAGCAGTGTGTGATGAGCGCATCCCTGGGTATCTACATAAGGAGGGATGGCGACCCAACTCACCTGATCTCAATGTGATTGAGACCTGTTGGGGGATTCTGCACAGCCAGGTGTTCAACAGTCTACCTCCCATCACGATGAAGCAGCTCAAATTGAAAGCCAAAAAGGAGTGGGGCAAGATCAAGCCCTCCGTTCTCAAGAAATTGTTACATTCCATGCCTGAATGTTTGAAGGCTGTAATTAGGTGGAAGGATGACACACTAGACATTGAATGGGATGAATTGGTTGAATACTCTTAATTTCACATGACATTTTACAAGATGCACGAACTTTTGCGACACCCTGTAAGCTAGCTGACATAAGCACCAATTTATGCGTCAGTCTCCTTAATGGTAAGTGGGGGTAACTTTCTTTTGAGCAGCATTGGTGAACAAAATGTGCCCATACTAGAGGCATGCCAGTGAGCGTGTATTTCAGTTTGTGCACCCTGGATGATAAACTTAAGAGGGTGGGCTGTACACTAAATGCAATGCAGAGACAGGTACAAAGTCTGTTTCATAAATGTGGGTCTTGTCCTCCATATAACTTTCTGTTGACTGAGTCCTGACACGCGTGCCAATGCCAGGTAGATAGCAGTAAGTCACTCTGCTCTTCTCTTATTTTTTCTCTCTAATTCGAAAAACAGAAACTGTGAGAAGGCCAGCTATTAATATTTTTAGGCGCCATTATCCCAAAGATGTCATATTCGCAAAACCTGCTACCCCGGTTTGCTAGTGTGCACACAGCTGGTCAATGATTGAAACACAATGAGAGTAATGACAATGACAACTTATTTTATCAGATACGAGAGAGGGGCTGCTCTTGTGGACCAGATATTCTCGGCCTCCATGCACAAAAAGTTTCCTAGAAAATTCCGTGTCGGCGACTTCGAATGTTCATCCGATGGCTTCTATCCCACTACCACAAATGAACTCTATGAGGAGCAAGGAGTCGATCTTGAAACAAAAATTGGAGATGAGGTATTCAAGTACCTCTCTTTATCACACACACACACACACACACACACACACACACACACACACACACACACACACACACACACACACACACACACACACACACACACACACACACACGCACGCACGCACGCACGCACGCACGCATGCACACACACACACACACACACACACACCAGAACCTTTACCTATTGTTGTCTCCCCTTTTTACATCATCTAAAAACGGAATATTTTCTAATGGAAATAAATGTTGGAAACATCCCTTTGTGCATAAAAATGCTATTATATGGACACAAATGACTAGAACCAACATGGCTTTTATCATGAAGCTTGCTACACTTTCAGTTCCCAGATTGCAAAGCGGCTTGACCTAGATAAACCGAGGACATATAAAAAGCAAAGCTTACATATATATATATATATATATATATATATATATATATATATATATATATATATATATATATATATATATATATATATATATATATACATACACAAATAACATCAAGCTCGTAATTATGTAAGATACACGTCACCTATTGACAACCATATAGTTATTATCATTTTTACATTGTATAAGTCTTTTCATTGATGGGTCAATGACCGAAGCATACGAGGTACATGTGGGTCCGAATAGAATCGAACGAGCCTTTTTAAACCAAAAATACAAAATGTAATGAATATCACAGCTACACTGTTATCCATGTCATATCTTTGTATGCTTACAGCAGATTGCATTACACATAAACTCAATTACCGCACCTCTACATATCCCGAACAGGTATACCCATACAACACTTTCATATTGGCCAGAATAGGATACAATACCCCTTGTAGTACCAGTGGAACTGTACGAGTGTTTAATTTGTTACAGTTCATATGTTTTGCCAGGATACGCATATGTCCGGCGCGATTTTATCCTGGGTACATAAACTGTAATGCAGATCTAACCCGAGGTTCACACATTGTCATAATTATTTAATCTGTGATTCACCATTGTTTTATGCTTATTGAAGCTAAGGTACGCACATTGCTATAGGCTCGTCAAGTTGAATCTAAGTTACACAAATTGCCATACGATTATCGAATCCAACATAAACACATTGCAATTGCCGCATGCTTACTGGGCCCAAGGTGCATATATTGACATGGTTATAGAATCCAGTCAACGGGCATTACTCGGTTCTCAGAGCTTTTTGCAAGTATATGCATATATGGTGTGGCGGGGTAGGGGGGCGGCACAGCTACAGACATGGGAGGGCATACATCATATGGATCGTACTTTCAGAAAAGTAAAAATTCTGGTTCCATTGCGATTATTTTGGTCGCTGTGTAGCTACACTACAGCTATATTCGTATTATCAATATTGCTGACTGGGAAATGAAACTCAGTATGAAAAGCACAGTGTGCATTACTGATTATGGCGTATCTAGATGGACAAAAACGCCCTTTAGGTCAATCATGGCTGCCGACGAAAGCTCACGGAGACAAAGAAGCATTCTTATGCACTTCAAACGCTCTACTAAAATGGTTAATTATAACCATTGAATATGGTTGAAAAGTGATTCAGCACAAATCCTATAGGACAACGTAGATTGCCCTGGTTTTAAATGAGCCTCAGGTGAACAGGCACATTATGCAAATGCGAGAAACCACAACTAGCTACCTTACAACTTTTGCTTAGGGCGTAAATGCTGGGGCCATGATATCTTACCCAGGTGGTGCCGCCTGCCCACAGGCTCATATAGCTCTACATGTAGTTGCATGGCCCCTTGGCCACCCAGGTCCGCCTTGTCTAGACACCATGTCGTCAGAAACATGTGTATAATTAACATGTTTGTCTTTTACTTTAGTATTACTGAATTTATGTGTCTGTTAAGTTATAATGTCCTGTTGGGATGCCTTGCTAAATTTGTGGTCCCATTTTTACCTGACGATCTCGATGTATTTGCTTGTGATATTTCTCATACTTCGGTGTTCAATTACATTATTATTATTATTATTATTATTATTATTATTATTATTATTATTATTATTATTATTATTATTATTATTATTATTATTATTATTATTATTGTTGTTGTTGTTGTTGTTGTTGTTGTTGTTATTATTATTGTTGTTGTTATTGTTGTTGTTATTATTATTATTATTATTATTATTATTATTATTATTATTATTATTATCATTATTATTATTACTATTATTATTATCGTATCGACATTATGGTGTACCCCATATTACATTGCTCCTTTACCAGGCCGCGAATAACGGAAGCCAGTAAGATTATTGTATGAGCTTGGTGGAGAGACCCCAAGCTCATAAAAATGCAAGGCAGACGTCTTTCATTGATTCACACAGACGCCACAAAGTTTTGACCAATAGATATTGGGCGTCAGTTGCGAACAAAGCGTCACAAGAGTACCGTTGAAAGGTCCTTAGTTGGTCAAAACTTGGCAATGGGAAAGTGGAGGGAAATGTTAGCCTGTCGTGACAGTGAACATGTCATGGTCCTTCTTTATGTTTGCAGATTGTGGCGCCATTCGCCGGCAAAGCTTATACAACTGACGAAGATAACCAGATACTCATACAGATATTAGAGCCCTCACTAAAAGGCGTAGAGATTCTAATAGACAATATAGAGATTGATGAAGATCTGGGGCTGCCGGTTGTGAACGATGATAGAACAGTTACTGTAAGTTTCATATTTCAGTTCAGGTCAGTCAAGCTTTACTGATTATAAAAGCAGATACAACAACCGTACAACGACTTTATGATTGGTATTTAACTTGTGATTAATGTGCGCGTACAGATACTGAACTAGGAAAGATGATTTGCTGCATAGCAAATCAGTGTGTGTGTCTTCAAAGCATATTGGTATGGCAATGTACAACTATTTCATAACACAGGAGTAGAAGTAGGAATGGCGTCTCTATCTTTTATTGTTTTGAAGTTAATTAAGATTTAAAATTTCTAATGGTGCTATTTAGCATAATTTGAATTGCTACAACTTTTATTTGTAATTCATTAGGTGCGCAATGGTCAACAACTCCCTACAAGAAGTTGGAATGACATCTCTATCTATTATAGTGTTAAAGATATTCAAGATTGAAAATTTCGAATACTGCTAATTAGCACAATTTAAATTGCTACAACTTTTGTTTTAGATTCATTACATGCACAATGATCAACAACCCCCTTGTAAAAGTTGAAATGACATCTCTATCTATAATAATTTTGAAGATGTTCAAGTTTTAAAATTTCAAATGCTGCTAATAAGCATAATTTAAATTGCTACACCTTTTGTTTTAGATTCACAATATGCGCAATGGTCAACAACCCCTAGTAAAACTGAAATGACACCTCTATCTATAATAGTTTTAAAGATATTCAAGATTTAAAATTTCAAATGCTGCTAATTAGCATAATTTAAATTGCTACAACTTTTGTTTTAAATTCACTGGATGCGTACTGTTCATTAACCCCTTAAAAGAAATGTAAAAATAACATCTCTATCTATTATACTTTTGAATATATTCAAGATTTAAAATTTCAAATGCCCCTAATTTGCATAATTTTAAACATCTTCATTCCTCTGTATAAAACGATCAAACTCCTTGTATGGAGGTACAATCATGCCAAGCTTGGAGTTTCTATGTATAGTAGTGTCCGAGAAAAGTGTCGGACAAATTTGCTGGTAAAGAAGAAAGAAAGAAAGAAAGACACTGGAAAAGAAGATTTGTCTAAATCTGTCTGTGTGCCTTCAAAGGTTGTAAATATTAACTGCTACAACTTTTGTCCTCTGGTACTTCACATTCCATTAAGCTTATGGCTGCATGCAAATTTCAAAGTCCAAATGACCTTGACCTTTGAAGGTCATATGTAAATTGCACAGTGTTACAATACCCACAATTTGAGCCAGACATGAACCAAATCAGAGTAAAATTGACCAAGTTATGGCAAGATGAAACTTTCAAAGGGCCAAGTGACCTTGACCTTTGCCTTTTTGAGGTTACATGTTCTTATAAAAATGTCCATGGTAGCAATACCTACAATTTGAGTCCAACATGATGAAAACTGGATGGAGATTGGCCACGTTATGATTGGATGAAACTTTCAAAGGTCGAAATGACCTTGACCTTTAAACTTTAGAGGTCACATGTACATTTAGAAAATGTGCACGGTTACAATAGCTACAATTTGAGCCAAACATAATGAAAATTGGATAAAAATTGACCAAGTTATGGCCAGAAGAAAGCCAGCACCGAATGTGGCCTTTGACCTTGAAATGACCTTTGACCTTCAGATGACCTCTACCTGAAGTGAACCTTGACCTCAAAAATGACATTTTGGCTTAAAATTGACCTTTGACCTTGACATGACCTTTGATCTTGACATGACTTTGACATTTGAGATGACCTTTACCTTACTATGATCGAACTCCTATACACTCGGAACCACATCTACTATAGTATATAAGATGTTGAAGATTTAAAACTTTAATTAGCCCTCATTTGCATAATTTTGAAAAGCTTGACCTCTCATTATAAAAAGGCCAGACTTTATCCATAGAAGTATAATTGTGCCAAGTTTGGAGTTTCTACATATAATACTTTTCAAATGAAATGTCGGACAAATTTGCCGGTAAAGAAAGAAAGAAAGAAAGAAAGAAAGAAAGAAGAAAGAAAGAAATAAAGAAAAGATGATTTGCTGCATAGCAAATCAGTGTGTGTGTCTTCAAAGCATATTGGTATGGCAATGTACAACAATTCCATAACACAGGAGTAGAAGTTCGAATGGCATCTCTATCTATTACAGCTTTGAAGTTATTTAAGATTTAAAATTTCTAATGGTGCTATTTAGCATAAATCGAATTGCTACAACTTTTGTTTTAGATTCATTACATGCGCAATGGTCAGGAACCCCCTATTAGAAGTTAAACTGACATGAACATGAACCAAATCGGATGAAAATTTACCAAGTTATGGCAAGATGAAACTTTCAAAGCGCCAAATGACCTTGACTTTTGCCCTTTCGAGGTCACGTGTTCTTATAAAAATGTGCAGTGTTGCAATACCTACAATATGAGTCTCACATGATTAGAATTGGATGTAAAATAGCCAAGTTGTGATTGGATGAAACTTTCAAAGGTCCGAGTGAACTTGACCTATGACCACTCGAGGTCACACATAAATTTTAAAATATGCAGGGTTACAATAGCTACAATATGAGCCCAACATGATCAAAATTAGATAAAAATTGACCAAGTTATGGCTAGAAGAAGGCCACCAAGGAAAGTGGCCTTTGACCTTAAAATGACCTGAAGTGAACCTTGACCTCAAAAATGACATTTTGGCTTAAAATTGACCTTTGACCTTGACATGACCTTTGATCTTGACATGACCTTGACATTTGAGATGACCTTTACCTTGCTATGATTGAACTCCTATACACTTGGGACCACATCTACTATAGTATACAAGATATTGAAGATTTAAAACTTTAATTAGCCCTCATTTGCATAATTTTCAAAAGCATGACCTCTCATTATGAAAAGGCCAGACTTTATCCATAGAAGTATAATTGTGCAGAGTTTGGAGTTTCTACATGTAATACTTTTCAAATGAAATGTCGGACAAATTTGCCGGTAAAGAAAGAAAGAAAGAAAGAAAGAAAGAAAGAAAGAAAGAAAGAAAGAAAGAAAGAAAGAAAGAAGAAAGAAAGAAATAAAGAATTCCTAGAAAAACAGAAAAGTGTGCGTTGACACACACACTTTAATTAACATATAATAAATAAATATTGTACGTATGACTCAAGCAACATCAGATTATACCTGATGAACTGTGGCATTAGTAGCAATCTTACTGCATTATTTCTTCGTTCATGTTTGCTGTGTCTGCACTAGCGCTGAATGCGTGCCTGAAAATAGACCTGTACTGTTTACCAGTCATAATTGTCGTTCATTTACGTGCATAACATTCACATGTAAAAGTGTTTCACATCATTCTCTTTATCATAATTTTTTTTCCAGGTTACAAGTGGGCAAGTGATAGGAGAAGCTACTAGCTCCAAAAGATGTAGCAACCACATCCACGTGGTTATGCGCAGGGCGGTTGGGGATTACGTTGACCCAACCAATTATATCAGACGTCGTGAACTGAAGGGGACAAAAATCTTCCAATGCGGTTTTAAGTGTAATGATTATGGACTCGTCATCAAGGTATTAGTGGTTTCAAGTATACTGCCAATGGCCCAACGTTTCTCTAGCCATGTTACAATTCATGATCATATTATCATTATGAATTAGTGTTTCACAGTTGTTATTTAGGTGTACAATATGCTTATTAAGGACACCCTATTGTGGCTTGGAGGTGGTCATCTTTACAGTAATATTTTACCCCAGAATAAAGAATTGATCACACAGGTGCAGCGTCGCAAGTTTGATTTTAAACTTCTGTTGAAGTACATCTCTGTAAAGTGCACTGGAAGTGAAATTATGGCACCATTGTAACCTTAAATGACCAGGAATGAACAGATCAATGTGACACACCGCCATTTCAGTTGTCAACAGAAATATTTTGCCTTTGCAGACTCTATGCCATCACTGTTGCATTACGCGGGTGATATTTGGCAAAGATAAGGTTACTTTCAATTTTAGATTTATGGTTAAATGAGCTTCTTGGATGTAATGGTTGTTGCCATTTTATCATTGTACTCTGTCACCGCCAACTGCGACCAGACTAGAAGCACTTAAGTTGAACTTTTCTTAATCAAATGGATACTATATTGTTAGTCTCTATTAAAAAGCCTTTCGTTCAAGCAACATGCCTATAGCCCCACAGAATCAAATGTTCCAGGTCAACAGCTTTCCACGGCGTAAAATGTAGGCAATGCGGCCGAAGCGTGCCAAGGAAGGCTGTTGACTCAGTCCAAAACTTGGCACTGAAAGAGTTAAGATAACTAGTTTGTTATGAAGATAAGGCTGACCACCTTTAGATAACGGCTCTTCTATCTCCATTCATAACATGTCGAAGTATCCTTCTTTGTGCAGATGCATTTTAGTAGCAGTGAAAATTCTTATCAATAAGAGTGGTTTGACGATAACTTAACATTAATTGTGGGGCATACATGTAAATAGGACACAAAAAGGTTACGTATCTCTTCTAATACTTTTTTGAACAATAAACCTACCATTATTAGATTTGTTTGATATATGCACAGCCCAAAATGTATATTTTCATACGTTACTTTTACATCGAGATTCATAATGGTACATATATTACTGTCAGTCAATTTGCACTTGCGTTGGCTTAGGGTTGATGGGAATCATTCTGACGTATTTTCTACCAAAGTTATTTGAAAAGTATTACAGTTTAATATTTTTTAAAGTTTCCTGTGCATTGTTGATTTGAATCATCGAAACCGGACAGGTTCCATGGTGAGAGGCTTTGCTGATGGTCTGGCTATTTTAAATTTACAGGGATTTGATTATGAGTCAGATAACATAGGTGGAGGAAAACCAGATGAAATTGACGACAGTCCTCAACGCTCCGACACACCGATTGACGACGTAGACTTTGGAAATATCCCCAAGGAACATAAAAATCTGGCTGGATTTTTTGAAAAAAGTGAGAATATCAATCTGTTTTGTCATATCAAAAACAAATGAACATCTTTTGATTTTGCTGTTTATTTATATTTGGTAAACGGAAAGGGTATCAACAAAACTTGTGTAAAAACGACAAAACAACCGTAAGAATAAACACCTTCATGATGATGTTTTGTATTTTTCCTAAGAAGAAATATGACTTTCGTGGTAATATATGTATGACAGGTTTTATGGGCATGCTTTCTTTTGCGCGTGTAAAAGCTATTGAATGGAGAACTAAAAAACTTTCCTTTTTCAACCAATCTGTCCATCACCATTCTATGTGAATCATATTTCAGTCCCTGATGCCCTGAAAAGAAGTCTTGGAATCGGCGGCAAGGGAAAAAACAGCACCTTCACCAACGTCTTGAGTTCATTCTTCAGGGCGTTTAATTTCCGTAGGTACAAGCTGGGTACCATACATAACCTGCTTCACGTTCTAAAAATGGAAGAACGCAAAAAGAGAATGATGGTGCTGATGAATCGCATCAAGGTAATGCCAACAGTCATCGAAGTGTGTGCACATTTTACTGCTCAATACCATGATATGTTTCACTAAATATTGCTTTTCAAGACGCTGCAGTTATAGTAATAATGGTCGAAAAATTACCTGCCAATTTTTAACCAGACATTTAACATTCTGTCTATTAATATCATTGTAAAGATCCTGAACGCATCACAGAATAACCCACTCCAACAATATCCCGTTGCTAAGCAGGTAGCATCATCATCATTATTATTATTATTATTATTATTATTATTATTATTATTATTATTATTATTATTACTACTACTACTACTACTACTACTACTACTACTACTACTTCTACTATGTCAATCCATCAATGAAACTGTCATGCTACCCCATCAGTTATATAGTAATCTAAAATATTGTGCCTGATTATATAATTAAAATGGAGTCAACTTTGGTATTTTCTACTGTATTCTTTGTAAACTGCTATTTTATTCAAGTGCCAGCATGCCTATAGTCACAGAGACAACAGTTTTTATCGGTGTGCTTTGAGGTAATGCCCCTGGCAAAGTTGCTGACTCAATCGAAACGTGGTGCTGAAGTAGTTACGCAAAACGCAAGCTGATAACAAAGACAGGGGTCAGTTTTTTTGTTATAAGTTACATTTACTGAAGTCGGAATATTCGTCAAAAAGGGCAGTTTCAAAATATGATTTTATCTTCAGGCTCTGGCCAATAACCGTCCCTGCAAGCGTCCTGAGCAGATGAGTGATGACGCCCTGAGGGCAGCCCTTGTGGAGAGAGGGCTCCCGGCCCAAGGGTCCAGGAAGATTATGATGAACACATATAAACAGTCAGATAACAGTAAGTGTATCAATTGGCTTTTACGGACAGTGCTGCGGCGCACTTTGCCCATAATGGTGTCTTGCAACTATTGCCGCGCGAGAAACCAGGAACAGTATAATCAAGGCAGTACAGGAGGGAAGAAAAATATAGTAAGTTTATGGACGAAGGAACTGTCTCCGGTATTTATAGAAGCAATCGACGAGCCAGCACAACAGCCGAGAAAAATCTGAGACTTTTCTTCTATCTATTGCTAAAATTCCATTTAGATATAGCAGTGTTGCTCATTATATATGCAGCGCAAGTAAAAGTTTATGAATGGATGCTATTCATGTGATAAAATATCATCGTATGTGGAATCCAACCTTAAATTGATAAAGCTTTGCCAATATTTTGCCTCAGCTTTGGTCGATGGCGATTTCTTCTGATGTTGAAGCTTTAGTCACATGCTATACATTACATGTTATTTCTTCTAACATAAAGCGAAACGCATGGGAAAAATTGAGAAATACGATTACAATCTATGTTCATCAACGTACATAAACGATGATAATTCATCTACGACTGCATGGGTAATTTACATTATATCTTGCAAGTACAAGAGTGAAGCAAACTTTATTGGCCTGAATATATTATTGATAAAGATACATGTATGTATTTTGAAATAGATTGGTCCAATATGTTCGTTTTGATTTTGTGAACGCGTCTCCAAATATAATGTACAACTAGAATATTCACGGTGAAAATCTGCAAAATAACTTCTAATTTCAGAGTGTCCACTGGTCAAGTTCGCCTTCCCCAAAAATATGTACTGCACCTTTGATGAATTCTGTCTCGGCGCAGAATGCTGCGCAGATTTAAAAGCATTTACGTATCGCAAGGTAGTAAAAGCTTACGCAAGACTTGATCCATGTAACTTGACTGTCAGTGTTGGGGTAGACAAGTGGCATAAAAGGATCCAACTGCGGCATATTGACTTGGGTGAATAACACTTTCAAAAATCAAACTAATTCACTTAAGTTACCAATACAATAATTTGTACGGATGTTTCACTAAGTCGTCTCTGTTGAAAAACGTTGTGAAGATATTCCCAAGTTTGATAAAATGGTTTAGGAAGTTCGGATAAGAAGTCGCAGACTGTGTTATACGTAAATTTCCGACACTGGAATTGCGTGCTGCCAAACTGTTTTTTATTATTATCTTCCACATATAAATGAGTATTTTTCTCTTCTTTTGGATATAATTACACTGAGACGTTTGTCGTATAAGTATAAAACGAGTGCGAGTGTAGGGGTCAAACTATAGTCACCTTTGAGCGATATATCATAGTCCTGCACATAAAATCATTCAGTGGTTTGGACTCTCGGATCAATTTGCTATGCAGGTACAAAAATAGAGCACACGGTTTCTAACATGAGCGGGGTTCTGGGAGCCGTCAATCTCAGAGTCAGGTACGTGGATCATCTAAACTATCATGAATGTTTTCTAATTACAGTATAACTGAATAGTACTTTCCTTAGTCTTGCCAAAAAAGGAACAGTTTCTCTTGTCGCAGGACGTGACATGTTGGATATTTTTCATTGTCAGAACATATGTTGGATGTTGGGAATAGGCTTATAAATATCTATCTATCTATCTATCTATCTATCTATCTATCTATCTATCTATCTATCTATCTATCTATCTATCTATCTATCTATCTATCTATCTATCTATCTATCTATCTATCTATCTATCTATCTATCTATCTATCTATCTATCTATCTATCTATCTATCTATCTATCTATCTATCTATCTATCTATCTATCTATCTATCTATCTATCTATCTATCTATCTATCTATCTATCTATCTAGCTAGCTAGCTAGCTAGCTAGCTAGCTAGCTAGCTAGCCAGCCAGCCAGCCATCCATCCATCCATCCATCCATCCATTCATCCATCCATCCATCTATCTATCTATCTATCTATCTATATGTGTGTGTGTGCATGCGTATTTGTGTTCATGCATAAGAGAAGTTTTTTCCAGGTATCATTAAACATCTCGAGTGGTGTGTACAGGGGGTCTTTGTGCCTCTTTGCACTCGAGGACCCAAAATTCCTGGAATCCGATTGTTAAAGAAACGTCATACGAGCATTTTCTGCATGTCAATGAGTACATGCAGTAAGATAAAAAGCTACATTGTACCAATTCCATCTAGATAGTTGTAGGATGTTCATAGTTCAGTTATTTTATCTGGTATAGAGTGTCGTAGTTCTGAATGATTGCTTTACAAAATATTTAAATATCAAGACATATTTAAATGTTAGACTTCTAGGTTACAGTTTTAACTATTAACCGACAATGTACATTGCTTCACTTAATTGTGGGCTTTTTTTAGTCTGTTGTTTTGTTTTGTTTTGTTTTTTTGTTTTTGTTTTTTTGTGGGTTTTTTTTGTTTTTTGTTTTTGTTTGTTTGTTTTGTTTTTGTTTGTTTTTGTTTTTAGTTTTTCCTTTTTGTTAACTGTGTGTTATAGATTTTCCCTACTGTTTTGGGTACGTGATATTTCTCACGAACCACATTTCCATTACTTGTTTTTTTTTTTCATGTACCGAGGGCTCTAATAATGCTGTTCATTGCACACGATTCCTCCTTCCTCAGGTGGTCTTTTGCTTTAGACACATAGGACTGCTAACATACTGTGTCTTCTGTTGGCATTCACAACTGGCTTTCCAGCATCCTGTTATTTTTTTTTCATACAATGTTTTTAAAAATTTCACTGTCAGCAGTATCAACAGACTGCACCCTGATCTGCCGTTGACTGTATAGGCATTACCCTCATAGCGGAGTGAACTATCCAGATATGCTTGGTAGACATAGCCTGGGAACTGTCTGGCTGCACTCACATTATTCCACTTTGCTTTTATACTCTGGAATAACCTGTGCATCCAAGTGTTGACTGGTCCAACATGGGTATGATCATCAAGGTCTGTGCCATCCTTTTTTTCACTTGCAGCAGCAAACTGATATTGTTTCAGGCTATATGTTTGTATTGAGATCAATTGATTTCACACTGTCTGGCAGCAGCATCGTCCAACGAGATGACAGGATGATGGGGATTCCATGACCCGCCATCTACTCCATTCTGGGTATGTGGTAATGTGAAGGGATCTAGCTCAGACTGAGTGAATTATTTTCATGTAGTAGTGAGGTCGTCTTGACAGGCCTTTATTGGAATATGTCCCCTTGCCTTCTCCTTTTACTTGACTGCTGCTGTTGCCTTTTTGTGCCTGCTTTCCTCTGGTTGTTTGATCGTCTCTGAGAGGGAAAAGCTGTATTCTGAAGATTGGTGCCATGTTGCCTATCTCTCTTTTCTGCTAAATTGTTGACACCATTAGCATCGTTGGCCAATCCCACTGTAAGATTGAAACCCTCACGCCCTATGTCTTGGGCTGCAGATTTCAAAAGTGGGACTGCAGATCCGAAGAGGCCACCAAAAAAGGTACCAATACTATGCCCTTGACTTGTAGACCAAAACCTTTGCAAACTGGAATTCCATGACCAGCCTGATTAGCGTAGCCATTTTTATAGACCTTGTTTTCATGCGAACGTTTTCATGTTTGAACGACAGGAAGAAAGTGCAACATCCTTGATATACAACTGATTTGGTCATTGGTACACTTCAGTCATTTCATCTTCATACAAGGTCCAGTGAATGTCTTCACCCGTTAGATCTTTCCCAAAGTAGACACCTGGTGTAGGTATATACTTCTCGTTGGCAGAACACCTTCTGTCCATTGAAGCTGATAGTCTGTAAATTGGTCCCTTGGTATTATCAGTTACCACGTGTTTGCTGAACGTAGTACGGATTTTTACCTAGCCTTGGTCAGCCATACCACATGAGGGCGAAGCCCGAATGTGGTATGGCTGACCAAGGCTAGGTAAAAATCCGTACTACGTGAAGCAAACACGTGGCAACGATTTTATTATATTTTTGGAAATAATAGTCTGTAAAGTTGCCTTCGGTGTGGTTTTAGTTCGCTTTGAAGCAATTTCATCCTCCGTAAATGTAGCGAAACGCTTTTCCGTAGGCCTACCCTCCATGATCATTCGTAAAGCATTGATCGAATTTGCCGCCGCTTGAACTTTTCAAGCATCCAAAACGAGGCTCGACCATCAAAACTATAGTACGGATCCGTACTACCAGTTTGATGAAATACTACTTGTTTGGAACTAGGAACACACCCGGGTATGGTTTCATATTTGGAAAAAATGAACCAATCAGCTTTGGCTATTATTACTAAAAATATAATAAACTCTGTTCACACAAAATCACCCATTTTCAGGTTTGGTTTACCTTTCTCCTTTTCTCCATACTGCATATCTGTATTACCGTCACTGACAAGTTCCCATGCATAATGCAGTGTCAAACCGTTTAGTGACTAGTGTGGAAAACTATTGTAGGCAGGCAGCAAATCAGCAAAACACATTGATGAAGCTACATGTATGAGTACCCCGATGGGAAAAGTATTCCCACATCCTCTCTTTGAGGGTAGGGGTAAGCCTCTCAACCATTGCTGATCTGATATGTTCATTTTGAGTAGAAAAGTGTTTTTGTGTATGCTGCTTTATGAGTTTTTGGCAAGGATGAATAAGTAAACCCAGGGCCAGGTCAGATAGGGTTCCCAGTAGTTCCAGCCATTCAAATACTTTTTGTATTGCTTTGTTATCTGCATGTGCATTTTAATTCGTCACTGGAACTGCCAGAGCAACACGGGGCAAGATATCCATCACTGCCATGATATATTGATTACCATTGCTGTATCTTGCAATGGAAGGAAGGTCACACAGATCTACTTGACACTGTTCAGCCGTTTCTTGCACAACAATGTGTCTTTGAGGGAATTTCTTGTTTGCTTCTTTGTGTAAAATGAACCCTCTCTGTTTGCTTAACCATTTTTTTTATTTGATTTCAATGACACAAACAGCTTTGGCAAGTCTCTTAATGCCTCGATAGCTTCCAGGATTGGCAAAGCTTTAGTAAATAGCTGCAAAGATATTATTGATTCTTCTGAGAATTTTTCCCACTGATTTCCCAGATTGTTTTGTCCCCTTTTCGCTCTCACAGCTGTATATTTGTCAGTAAGTGGTTATGGTTGCCTCTTGGCTTTCTTTGGTGCATCAAAACAACAGGTTGAGATGTTATGGTCTTGGGTATGTTGGATCTCAAGAGAATGTCAGGAAATTCACTCAGACAAGGAAAATCCTCCATATTGAAACCCTTACTTGTGGAGTTTATAAATACTGTTTACTTTTGGTTCCGTGCTACTATGGTTGGAGAGATCAGCATACTCAATGAGCAATTCTGGCTTCTGGTTCTAAGTCTTTGGAACAGTGGCAATGACATTTTTTGCCTCTCATCTGCTGCAAAGACAGATGTTGCCACTTTTGATTTTGAAGATGTTGTCTGGGGTGACTGATGTGGAAGTTGAGTATTTTGCTGCCCCTGCAGTCTTTTATATGTTTTAATGCATTCCTTAATAATAGCTGCCTCGAATGCTCTTGTATTATTATCGTGTACTGTGGTTGTCATCCGACCATAGACCTTCATCAGTTGTGACATGAAGCAATTTGGCAGTGTACTGATGGGTCTTACATTCACTGGTTGAGTTTTGATCCCTGGCGCAGCACTGATATCCACTAACTTCATCCTTTTGAAGCTGCTTTTCTGCAGGTTTGAAGAGACTGCTTGCAAGTGATGCAACCAATGGCAGAATACAGACAATAATTCTCTCTTCTCCTTTTTTCTGCTCGGTTCTTGATACACCTTTTTGCAGCACATTTATTTTAATCCACTTCCTGTTGCTTGGAGCACTTTCTCCACACAAATATGCATGCTTGATCATGAACACAGTATGTTCTGAAGACAAAATGTTGTTTATATATCTTATAATTCTCAGTGTTCTAACAGCACAGTTAATAAAGAGGTAGCTGTGCTGGTCCACAGTTGCTTCTCCACATGCTTCCATAACATCCTGACTTTTCTTCAGTTCCAGCTGCCTGGCTAATAGTGCAGTTATTTTGTTGCCTGTTCATTGCATTTTCAAAACGTACAAGTTGATGAGCACTGAGAGTAATAAGAAAAAAAAGTATATTCTTTCAAATATAGGCATATAGGTTCTTTACAAAAAATGCAATACTTGAATTCAGATAGTGGCATTTTCTTCATGGACATACCAAGCACACACATGTCCATGATACATGTACCAGTTTTCACCTTTAATCAGAAGCCCACCTTCTCACGACTGCTTTGCACACATCTTGGCCCACTTTCTATTCTTTCTGTTAGCCATTTTAATGCTGCACATTTTTGCATGTAACCCAGAATGCAGCCTTTTTCTGTCCAGCATACTAATCCTTCAGTTTTTTTCAACTTTTGTGATCTTGTTGCTGCAAACGGAGTAATCTGTTGGATAGTTTGAGGTGTACAAATCGTTAGCAGTTTTGCTCAGTTTTACATTCAAAATCAGCTGTTATTACATGATACAGCAATGTGTTGGTGTCTTTGAACATGAACCTTAGAGATTGTACAGCAAACAGTGGTAACATCTTTTGATAATGGAACTGATTCATGAGCACCTTTATCAATATTGGCCATGTTGTTCTGTATTATTTAAAAGGTCCAGTCCAAGACTGCTTGTCGTATGTGTATGGGCTTTTTCAAGATGACCTGTGTTGTAATTCTGGTTATTTTTGCCAAATTATTTTCACGGAAAATGTGATGAGTCTTAAAGTTTGGTGCAGCTAAATGTCCCTTTAGTTTTTTAATATCTGTGATGAGGTGGTTATTGATGCGGTTGCAAAGATACTCCATTGTTTCTCCAAAAACTGCATTAAAATTCAGTTTGAAGACAAGATCTGAAGTAGCATCTCTCTGCGAGGCAGTGTACTTTTGATTGTATGGCCCAAGCCAAGACTCTGCATTGGAAGCAATTACTAGTACAACTTTTTCAGCACCATGCCTGGTCTATGTTCTGGTTGTAAAGCAAATCCTTGAAAGACATATGATTTCTTCGGGCCAAGATGTGGAATCAGTTTCTGTCCCAAGGATCCTTTTAATGTTTTCCACAGGTCAGCAGAATGTGGAGAAATCATATTAAATGTAACCAGAATATTTTCTGCTGCCAAATGAAAACCATTGTGTAGTTCTTGGAGTTCTGATAGGTAGTCAAGGTCGACTGGTTGTTTTAAACTGGTCGACTTCAGCAACACTTCTGGTACCTTCTGTTGGGAGCTTATCGACCCACTGAAATCAACCAATTGAAGTGATTGCATAAGGAAGTGGCCATACAGATTATTTGCATCTGTATACAACATTTCATTCCCTCCCTTTTCTTTGACCATAACAATGCGTTATCATTGATACGCCCACCTCTATTTTTTTCTGTATCATCTGATGAATGTCTAAATGAAAGAGTAAATAGAGTGACAGACATTTTCAGAGTCTCATCCCAAGCCAGCCCTGGAGCTATGTAATAGTGGACTTGATTTAAATCATATTCCGTCAAAGAAAAGTTGAAGAAATGTTCCAAAACGCCTGCCAAAAGAAGGACATCTGTAAGTAAGCACAGATCATAATAGAACCCTAAAGTTTGAAATTCAAACAATGTTCATACTATCCGTGCATAGATTCTTTGATTGATTCCCTGTTCAGCAAGAGTGTACCACTAAAGGCATCAATGAATGGAAGACAGTTCTGATCAAAACTTGCAACCAAGTTTATGAATTCATAGGGGTAAACCCCTTTATTTGTCAACAGTTCTCTCTGCATTCCTTCAAAATATCTAATCACGTGTTTGGAGCCATTGAAATACTTCATCAAGTGCAGTGAATGTATAAAACCAGCATTTCCCAATGAAAAGGAAATGAACTGTTCACAGGTTTATGGGATACACTTCACCCCACCTATGTCAACTTCCTCAACAGCCTCGGTCACTGGATGAGCATTGTATCCCTTTAAGTTGCAAATTACCTATGAAATGATGTGTTTGGTTTGGGCCATTCTTCTGTCCCAACTTTCTATATCTTCATCTGATTTATGACTACTTGAGCCCTTGAACAGATTCTCCAATATGTCTTTTTTCTTACCTTTGAAGTAAGTCTGGATATTACAGTGTTGGTGTGCTGGACCCTGATATTGCCCATTCAAGTTGTGATCTGTCAACTTGTTGGATTGACTGACGATGAAAAGTAGCAAATGCTTTCTTTTGGAAAATTCTGTTCTTCTTACTCTGTCATCATGATACGTATAGGATGGTCTAATATTGATAACGCTACAGATTTCTACTTTCAAATGCTCTAGAAAGGTCATGGCAATATCCCGACTGCTGTATAATGTCAGTCTGTTTGAGGAAAATCGAGGTTCCTCCATGCACACTCTGTTTACACCAAATCCTGAGAGCGTGAAGACTTTCACATTGTAAGCCTTAGTGCGTATTGAGTGGGTCCTGTAACTTGCCAAACAACAATTATTTTCCCATGATCTGGTGACATTGAAGTTACTTCTTCACCCTTGCCCCAAAATAGTGAAATGTATTTTAACGGACGTGCTGCCTGGACGTATTGACAATCATGTGTCAAAATTACAAGTGGAATAATTTGTTTGACCCTTCACTTGCAGTATCTTTTACCTCAAGGTAGTTTCAATGTTCCCTTGATTGACCATGTTTAAATTTGATACATCGGTGACTCTGTAGGTTGTTCCCAGCATTTGGTACGCTTATAAGCTGGATAAAAAATAATACTTTTATTTACATTTTATTTTAAAAACTCACTGCGCCAACAGTTGTCGCTTTCCATTCATTTCCGACACCCCAAAAGGCACGAACGGCTTGTGACGTCACAAACGCAACCCCACTGGCTGACGGGGAAGACTCCGACCATGCTAGCGACTCTTGGTTGTGAAGTGTCACTTGGTTTAACCATATTTTATCGACTTTATCAACAGGATTACAAATGCGTTTAGAAATATTTATTTTCGTTCCTGTTCTCACCCAGGATGTGTCAGTGTCTTGCTCTGATTTGTAGCAATACAAGTTCTGCAGCTTGTTTACATTCCCCCGAAGACTTGCAATTGCGGAGAGGGTGGAATCGTGCAGTCAAGGTTCACAGGGACAAGTGGCAAGTCCCTGGGAACCAATCTAGCCTATGCAGCAAACACTTGGTGAAAAGTAACTTTGATTTGTGAGATATCACGATGTTTAGGGTAGGTTTGGCAAGAAAAAGCTACTGTTGTTGCCAAATGCGGTCCCATTGCTGGAAAATGGAAGGATTCATGGAACTGGCCAAATTAGACATTACTCATGAAACCAAGAACAATGATTCATTATTTTTTTACAGTATTTATAAATTAATTTTCAGTATGATTCTAATTTCAAAGCTTGCATAATAGCAAAGTATAGGTCAGGTAATTCTAGGACTGTTGCAATGTATCACACAATTATCAATCGAATGTCACAGTGACAATGCTGGTCCGGGATGTTAAGTGTAACAAAGTAACATTCTAATAAAACTTTAGTGTGCTTAACCATTTTGATTCATTTCATGGAAAAAAAATGGGTAAAAAACATGGACAAAGAAAGATCGATGTTGCTCCAAACCCAGGTCTAGAGTTGAACAGTCTATAACTGGTTGAGTTAGCTGCCTGCTGTAATGTTTATGTCCAATTACTACTGTGTATTGCGAGGTGTTTAATCCCATAGCCACATAACACTTGTTTGGATAGCTACCGCATTTACGTATCGTCTACGCAGCTGCCAAAACCAGTGAGCGGCTGGTCTGACACATTTTTCAGTCATGTGCCACTGTTTGTGACAACCCACAGCCAGCTCCAAATTATCGGGTGTACAAAATTCCATCTCATTGTACCTTTGTCATTAATTTGGAAACACAAGATAAGTCAGTCACATGAAAATATTCAACATTGTGACAAAATGAGTACAATCAGAAATAAAGGATACCATAAACACGTGTACTGATGACAAAGTATACGGAAACATAAATTACTACCCTTCAAGGGTCGTGAGGTTACTGCCGGGTAGGATTTCGGATATTGAAAGTTGCATACAAACTTATTTTTAATCATCCATAGACCACACATATGGGCAGGGAAAATTGACTGTTTGTTATGACTTTTGTATACCGTAGGCGTCAGTCGTAGCTGTGTCAGTGAATGCTACAATTTGAAACACTACAGGACCTGCCAATCCTCACGCAACTTCCAATTTATTGCATTCATGCTTGTTCTTGTTAAATGAATTTAGTAAATTTTTATAAGAAATATATCTTTTGGAACGAATTATCATTGCCCACACAGCAAGTTGGGATCGTCTGATTGTATCACGGCTGCACTCCCTGCAGTACTGGTAACGGTTGGGTTCTGGGTGCCCGCCCCCTCATGTATGTAAAGCTGAATGATCATTTCCTCTGGTGTTTCATCCTTTTTTTTATGAATTATTCTTCATGGTCATCAGACCACGTACAGTTACAACTTAATTCATACTCCCCAGAATCACTCTGCTCTGTTTTATTTGCCATAACTCTCGGCAATCTGAAGGCACTCTGGCTTATGACACATTCAGCCTGGCTAGCGGGTTGCATTTGTGACATCACTAACTCTATGCCACATCGGGCCATGATCGAAGAAAATTCGCGCGCTTTTCTGTCGCAAATGTGGAGCACTTTTACAGCTGAAAAAGGACTATTCGAAAATGAAATTTAACATTTTGATTTTCAGACATCATTTCTAACCACCCTGAACATCAACTTTCTAATTTGTGGTACCCAATCAATCAGTATTACCTTTTAGGTGCCTGAGAAAAAACTTAAGTGTGAACCTTCCTTTAAATCTGGTAAATTCTGAAGACAAATTTGCAAAATTTTAAAACATAAATTCTGTCTAAATTCCTTCCGGACCATTCTACATTTTTGCACCTCTTCCAGAAGAAAGTCGAGGTCAATGTTCTGAATCTTCAATGTTGTGCAATATGACTGTATCAAGAGGTAAAAATTCAGAATGGTTTCAGACCAGGTAGAAGGGTGGGTGACCACATCTTCACATTGACCCAGGTTTTAGAACTGGCAAGACAAAAGCGGAAGAAAGTCTTCATGGGATTCTTAGATGTGAGGAAAGCGTATGTGATTTCAGTGAGTGAGGGAGATATCCAGGGAATGGAGAAAGCACAGAATGAGATGGGGAAATGGAAACTAGGAGCACCACCATGTACAGCAACTGAAGCAGTCCTAGGAGAGTTAGGATGGAATAAAATCACAGATAGAATTGTGAAAGCTAAGTTAAAGTACTGGGGTTATTTACAAGGAATAAGTGAAGACAGGTGGTGCAGGAAAGTTTACAATCAGGTAGCCAAGGCAAAAACAAGATGGGTCAAAGACATAGACGGGTTAGCAGAGAAATATGAACTAAAAGGATATGATGAGGTGGATAATTGGAAAGTATATATAGGTAAGACTGTTACAGAGGGTTGGAAACAAGACTGGAAAAGAGGAGTCAGGGAAAAAAGTATATTGAAGGCATACAAGGTATTAAAAAAGCCACAAAAAAGTGTGTGTTGGGATGGAGGGAAGGGATCCAAACTTCTGTTTCAAAGTAGGGCAGGAGTAATCAATCTCGAAAAGAGAAAGCAAAAGTGGACAACAGGGAGTAATGGAAAGTGTAAGTCGTGTAGACAAGAGGCAGATGAGACAGTGGACCATTGGCTGTAGTGGTGTGATGCATATAGAGAGATAAGGGAAGATTTTTTCAGAAAGTTGCACAGAGAAGATTACAATTACAAGGGTTTAGAAGAGGTTCAGGGTTTAGAGGAAGAGGAACGTATTGCATGGATTTTAGGTATGAAGGGTGGCTTTCTGGAAGGCAGGAAAGGTAATAAAAATGTACAAGACTACCTGGTAGGATGCTGGGAGAAAAGGAATGAAATAATGGAGTTGGAAGGCAACAGGTTAAATTAGAATCTCAGAGTACAGGGAGGGGAAGGAATGGGAATGGTGGTAGCCCTTATAAGGGCTCCCATGGGGGCTCCCATGGGAAAAGCCTGAGCCTTAGAAGCGGGGATAGGGTGTGAGAGGGACGGAATTTTTTTTTCTAGGCCACCTGTGTCACAGAGGGACACAGGACCGCGGCAGACAAGCGGAGAGCCACCGTATTATTATTATTATTATTATTATTATTATTATTATTATTATTATTATTATTATTATTATTATTATTATTATTATTATTATTATTATTATTATTATTACTATTATTATTAATATTGTTATTATTAGACAAGGAATCACGTGAGCTGCAGTATTCGTTTGAGGAGCAAATTCCTAATCTCACCTTACTATAAATATATTTTGTACATGAACTATTGCACACACACACACACACACACAAACACACACACACATATATATATATATATATATATATATATATATTTATATATATGTATATATATATATATATATATATATATATATATATATATATATATATATATATATATATATATATATATATATATATATACATATACATATAATCATACGAAAGGGAAAATTGTAGGGAAAATCTATTCACGGGCGACGGCAAGAGTCTCAATTTTTTTTTTCTAATTGTTTCCTTTTCCTGCTTTCTGGTCACGTGACCGCTCTCGATCAATGAAATGCCTGGAACATTAAGGCACCGAGACTGGTCATATGACCTTTGGTGACCAATCGGAATCCAAGATTTCAGGATCAGCGAGTGCTAAATGGTACAAAGTTGCCATATACACACTACTGGGATTATATGCATTTAGTTCATAAAATCAGGTAATAAACCATTCCTATATTTTTGCCTTCGATCAACGCCATGACGAAAAAGAAAAAACATGTTAGCTTAGGAGATGGTTTACCGTAAGCTTTCTATTAAAATTATTTTAGGCATCTGCAAGGAAAAGTTGTTGCCTGTGGTAACCAGAATATAAATATCACAGAATCACAAGAATATATGCTTAGCCAATTCATACCAGTGCTAACTTTCCTCCCAAGCACATGTGAGAGTCAATTTTATATATTATATAAGTCGACGAAAGAAAATACCATGAACTCATTTCAGTTTGTTGTATTTTTTATTTTCTTTGATGGGATTGATGGTACAAAAATGGGAAAAGAAACATTACCGGGCATGGCGTTCCAGAGTAAGTGAAAGGGAAACTATGGCTAAAATAGTGAAATACAAGCTTCAGTTGAGTGATCGAAATGCCAAAACCGTGAATATTTATACATGTAAAAGTACGAATACTTCAAGTATAAAATGTTTTTCTAACATTGCAGGTACAAAGTGGAGTGGAAGTCCAAGAATGTACTGTTCAGCATGTCACTGAGATTCTGTTCGCAGACGGGACGAAGAAAGTGCCTGCGCTTCGTTAAGATAATGGACAACTTCCTGATGCCGGTACCTGTGTGCTACTCAAATGGTATCATCAAACACTGGCAGAAAGGTATACCTACGTACTAGGTTGTTTCATGCAGCAGTCGCAGCTAACGGTGGCGACATGTAGGAGGGCATGCCCCGTAAGGACGTGTTCTTCTGCATGACGTCACTGTACATAAGTATCTCGGTTACTGATACTTGTAAGTGGAGACACCTAGGGGATAGGGAAACTGTACTCTCCTTTTTAAATTTTTATATACACGAAATAAAATTTTGTAGAAATCAACTGAAGTTTCATATTAGCCCCCACACCTATATTATAAATATACCTTATCGCACTGTCAAAAAGCTCAGTTGACGAAAATATCAAATTAAACACGAAAAAGATCTTTGTCTGTAGGCTCACCGAACTGACATCAAAGAACAATGTTTGGTAAAGATATACGGAAGCGCAATTCAGTAACAAGCCAATACGACATTTGTCTTGCAAATCCTGACTTACTAATTTTTTAAGAAAAATAAAGCCTGGGCAGTATCGCCACCCTTTTTGCAGATTTTTTTGTGTATTTTAATAACGGAAGAGTTCAGGGTTTATCACTTTAGCCTGCCGGTTGTTTGCAGCAAAAATGACTGTAGAGAAGAAGCCAATTTATTGTATCCTTTTGCTATTGTAGTAAATGTCAAAGACTACCTTAAACGCATGAAAAAGAAAATGAGAGATAGTTTTGCACAGGGGACAGAAGAGGCAAAAGGAACTGCTGTTGAAGCTCTGGAACTCTTTCAAATACCCGAGGTGGGAAAAATTTTAGTAGAGACTTTCTTGACGTGCCCTGCATGGACAGGAGAATTGGCCAACTCATATCATGTTAAATTGTTTTCACGTGTATTTAATTCAAAACCTTTTGATACATGCGGCTTTTATGGCTGCGTTGTGCTTCTATAGATACAGTAAATATTAATTAAAGAGTCTCAATTTTCAGCGTTGCAGATTTATAGAAATACTCAGGAGTAAAAAATTAGGTCAAAGTCAAAATACAATTTTCAGCAACCGAGGGGAATTAATTTTTATGAGGACGTTTTAAAGATTTGAAATCAAATGTAGATTCTTCTTATATTGTGAAACGCCCATAAGAATGTTTATACACACCGGAACACTGTTTTGCACACAAAAAAAATGCATACTTACATTACACTCCAACCCAGCGTACACCTGATGTAGACTGAAATAAACGGACCAAATAATATTCTCCTTCTTTTCTGTTGTGCTTCGGTAATATTTGTGTGTCAAATGTCACGTTTACCAGGATGTACTGAAGAGTGAGATGCCTTGTCCTTTGCCCCACAAATTAAGTATGGGACAGCTGAAAAAAGAACTCATAAGACGTGGATTATCACCGCAGGGGAGCAAGACAGATTTACAAAATAGATATTCGACAGCAGAGAGAAGTACGTCCATGATGCTACGTATTGACAGAGATATACCTTACACGAGGAAGGCATTTAGGTTGAGCAAAGCCATACGACTATTGACTGTTTCTTTGTCAATTTGAGTTGATCGATGTGCACCAAATTAAAATACCAACACGAGATTCACTCTGTTTATAAAATGACGTTTCGCTTGATGACCAGTATGCCCATATTTGGGCAGACCATGAGAAGGATGAGTCAGAAGAATGATATAGGTTCCTCGGGATCAGGCAAAAGATAGTGGCAATTAGTGTTAAAGGTATTATTTCCTTATAGCATTAATTATTCTTAAGAGCACATATTATCCTTGCAGTTATTAGGACAGGTATCTATTCGTGTAGAAGCAGGCCAAATAGATAGCATTTACTGGGGTTAAAACTCTATTCCCGGATAGCTTGCAGCTTTAAATCGTTTGGGTATATATTTTCCAAGTAGTTAGAAGAAGAGCATGTATTTATACCCTCAAAAGGTAAAATTTTCTGAAGAGCATATGCGATCTCTCGGTAAGATAGCATTCACTCTTGCTTACAGCTTGTAAGTGGTTCGTACTGCGGCCGCTGTCACCGGTAATGGCGGGGCACACGCATTGTTCCGTTGACCAAGAATGTATGCAATACGAATGCTGCATCACCATACCCATCAACAAAGTTAATACGGAATATTCATTCCGAGTGTGGATGAATTTGGACCAATGTGGGCATTCCTTTAAATTTGGCCTCAACAGATACGAGAAGGAAATCGTGACATTTAATTTCCCCTGGGGACAGGAGCAAGAAGAGATGATTGGCAAGCTCAAGCTAAAGTATGTTTTCTTTTTTGTGTTTTTCTACTGTCAAATAAGGAGCTTTACATTTGATACAAATAGTGAAACCATTGTAGTAAATGTGTAGCCTGATACCCTAATATTGTAAAGATTCAAAGTTTTCTCACCCAAAATTTGCACTTGCACGATATCAATGCAAGGCCACTTTTTTCTATGTATTTATGTATTTATTTGTTTGTATGATTTTTTAAAACAATATTTATTTGATTGCTTGCTTATTTGTTTGTCTGTTTGTCTGTTTATTTGTTTATTCATTTATTATCATCATCATCTTCATCATCATCATCTTTATCACTTTCATTATTTTTTTTTTTTTGCAGGATCTGATCCTTGCAATGTCCATTTCGTTTCATATTACATAACTTGTGTAATTATCTTTGTATTGCAACCGATAACCGAAGTCTCTTAAGCGTAAGCCGATAACAATGGTCTTATTTGTACCATTAGGAAACCCTTTCATGATACATATTTTCCTCCTATCGTTCATTTTTTTTTCAAATATTTATGTATCTAGGTTCATCCTTTCTTACACTAAAGCGATTATCGGAACAGTGACACTCTTTTATTTTCTTTTGTCATCGTCTTTATTGGCCTTTGATTGCTCTGATTTCAATATTGGTAATTAACGGAGCCAAGTACAAGACCGTTTTACACCTTTCAACAATGCGGATTATTGCACAAACAGCTCATATTTTGTTTTTCCCGTTTTATATTTAACTTTTAAGCTGAAAAAAATCAAATCAACCTCTTGTAATTGTATAGATTTACACGCAAAATTCGCTATTACATTTGAGCGAGACATTACCAAGCTTTCTTTGTCGCCATATATAGTTGATGTACAACTTACACGTCATCTCCGAAATTGTATATAGTAACAGGACGGAAATCCTTATTATATTTTCTGAGGCGGCATGTTAATACGTTTTTTTTTCTTTTACACATTAAGTATTAAACTAATGCAAAATTTAGCTACATACCTTGGTTAGACTTGAAATTGTTTTGCACTAGTAACTGTAACAACTTTGTGTCATTTGATCGCAACCTACGGTGGTGAATACACGAGTGAAAGAGAGTAGCCATTTTGAACTCACAGGTATTGGCTGTTGGTGAGGAAAATCACGACTAGTGACCGTAGGTGAAAGTAATTTGCAATGAGACATGCATTTAAGCTTACTGAATTCTGTTCGTCTTGGTTTGATTTTATGCTAGATACAACATCGCAAAACTGGATAAAGATAGGAAATACCTCCTCAAATATTTCATAGTTCAGGTATGTCACATAGCAGGCTATAAAGGCTGCCTTGCGAACGTTACGTTGCTGGAAGATATAAAGATACCTGTTCCAGTGTGCAACGAAAACTTCACTCTTACGTTACCAGGTAGGGAATGTCATTTCTTTACATTATGTATGGCAAACTGCATCTGCGTTGTATAGATCTTACGCTATATGCCGAAACCAGACAACTGTCAGATGATATCGTTTAATGGAAATATAGTTTTAGCAGTTCGTCCTGAAAGTAGAGTACCATACTACTAAATTTTTCTAAATACTTTTACTATCTTCTTAAAAATACCCATGCAAAAACCAACAGTTTCATTTAAAGTAATAATAAACCTGCATAAGTTAAAATCAATGGTATCAATAAACAGATAGAATGCTGCCTCTGCCTCTCGAAGAGGTAAATATGGGTCGCAATTCCACGATGATGGACATTATTATGTTTAATTTGGCCTGCTCCTTTTCTTTTTATACGAATGGTCTTCTCTCCGTCAATCAAAGTCTACATCATTGCTGTCTACCATCAGTTGACCGGTAAAAAGGAACAAGCTTAATTTATTAAACACGATAAAGGAAGCCATTTGTAAGTGGTATAAATTAAAAACTTAAGTTAACTTGTTTCCACTTGAATTAAATCCGATATCTGTACCGTTATTTGCACGCTAAATAGCTAACCCACACCTTGGGGTGTTGATCTGGGGTGTTATCTTGATATGTCTCATCTGTTGTTGAAAAAATTGTCTTCTCATTTCTGATCATACAAAACACAATCATTGAAGCAAATCGCATTTCAAAACCAGCCAGTGTAAAGGGTAAAGGATTAGGAGACAAGTTATTTCATGATTTCCCCCTTCAATTTGCTTTACGTGACTTTCTTCAATATGCCTTGTAGAGCAAAGCCATCCACGGACACGGAGGGAAATCAGAAGGTACAAAATTTTGCTACAATTCTGCGAAATGCGATTTTTATAGGGTCTGCTAGTTTTGCTTGCCAAATTATCAACGACATACGTTTATGAACACTCCATGGGCTATCTGAACCCCAAGAAAACTATTAGCAAAGCTTTATACCTATGTCCACTCTATCAATGCAAACGAACTGGAGATGTGGTGTAGTTTTGATCGGTATTTAGCGTCAAAAATGCTCTCCTTGCCTAAAAAAGATATCAGAAAAATTAGGGAAAACGCAAGGTTGAGGTGCTTTAGGTTTTGTGATACAGGGAATATCAGGAGGCATAGAAGGTTTCATGTCTTAGTATTCGGGATTAGGTATGAAAGCGGTGTAGTTTTAGTCCGTTTCTGGACAGCCTTTGTTACGCGAAAAGCCACTGTATTATCAGTGATACTATTCTGTCAAAGGGTAGGGGTATCATATGGAACTTTGTGCTGTATTATAAATTTGAAGAGTCGCCCACGGAGTATGCCCAACAGAGGAGCCCCCTGCCGGAACCGCCTCTTACCCGAAATTAAGAATTTACCTACTCAGCGGCCTTTTAACTTATGCCTTTTTATCGAGATAAACTTAGGCTTTTCTTTGACTTTATTCGATGTTGCCCGTCAAATGCTTCCTGAACATGACACTTAGACTATCAGTATCATCCCAAGAGTTCTTTGAGTTGTTCAACTATTATTTTATCGGTATGTTTCTATTTTATTGTAATTGTTCAGTTATGGAATCACTCTTATATTCTAGTTATGTTTGACATTTTCGTTGTAAGATCTTAATTCATCTTCATAACATCATATAGTCGCCATCATAGTGCCATGTGGGGCATGAGGTGAAATCAACGTGCACGTAATATCCCGCAGCACCCATAGAAAAGGATAAATAAACAAATGAATTAATTAACTAATAAATTTTCATAAAATCGTATAGTCAGCATCATTGTGCCGTGTGGGGCCTGGGGTGAGATCAAAGCGCAGGTATTATTCAGCAGCACTGATATCAATGAATGAATCAATCAATATAGTCAAGAGTGAGCTGCTATCCATTTTCTGAGCATGTGTCCCACTGGTAAATTTGGCCCGCGACAAGGGGTAAATCTGAAATCCACGATACAGCTTCGACAAGCTGCTATATGTTAGCGTTCAGTCATTTTCCCATAACCAAGACCTACGATCCTGTCCAAATTGGTACGACCATGTACGACATGGGTGTGAATATATACGATATAACTTAGACTAAAATTTTGTCGTAGGCAAATTTTAAACATTTCGAATTCTTTTCTGCGAGGCAGCGAAAAAATGCGAGCATAGACGAAAGTCTAAAACTGTTACGAGGTCCTACGGCTGTCTACAATATTTTCATTCTCCCCATGTCGCAGACCAAAATTCGCCAGTGGGACAATGGTATTAGGGTTTCAATCTGTGTAAGAATATTGAAGTACTTTTGGGAATTAAACAAGCTTTTGGTCTGTTGATAGAGCTTTCTTTCCGGTTTGTCTTTTTATATAGTGTCGCATGCTTGTAAATGAGCAATCAGACAATTGATCAATTATTTCGTTAAAATACCAACCTTAGCGAGGTTTGTCATAAGTCTCAGAAAAGAAGAGCAAGCACAGAAAAAGATAAAAATAGAAAGGCAGAAGAAAAAGAAAAAAGAAGCATAATCTCAGCTTTTATCCATACTTGGTTTCTGATGCCCATTTTAAAAGTCAAAGTTTAATAAAATATTCAAACATGTTCGTGTTGGCATAGGAAAATACTTCCCTACAAAGACCATTAATTTTTAGCGATAGCATACGTGAAATATATATGTGTCGTCATTTTCACGTCTACGACTGAATATGGAGCTGAAAAAAAAAGGGATGCATGTAAAGGTTAATAGTAAACAAACGTTTATATATATATATATATATATATATATATATATATATATATATATATATATATATATATATATATATATATATATATATAGTTCCATCTCTATTGTGGTTCCAGGGATTATACATCAATGAAGAAACCACTGCCTGGGTTACCTACTGCTAAATCATATGGCGAGCCTGATGTCATGCAAACTCTGCCTTTGAAATCTGATAAATGGATACGTAAACTTTTGGACAAAGTCAAGTTCGATAATCTGCCATTTGACCAACTGCAGAAGAAACTTTTCAATGTAAGTAGGTTCACTAATAAGGATTCAAAAATGCCCATGATTCTTTTGGAATAGATTCTGCTCTATCTAATTTGTGACAATGTCCAACCTGCAGAAGTGACTTCACTTTTAGGCCAAATATAACAAAAACATGTGTCCAAGACATGATAAACATATTTACTCAATTGCCACCATTTCAAATGGAACTAATATTTGAAAAAAGATCCTTGATACATTTTTGCTCTAGGGAGAGTTTGGAGTTTTTTTTCCATGTCAGATTATTGCTGTTAGTGATATATTTATGGGACTATTGGACTTTTTTTTCAAGTCAGATTATTGCTGTTAGTGATATATTTATGTGACATTGTCATATTAGAGCAGATACGTATCGCCGGTAATAAACAGCTAAATGATAGCAATGTCCATTCACTACCAACTTAACGTTGAAAATATTTTGTTTCTGTTCTTAAGACTAAATTGGACATACAATGCCAAATTTGGGCCAATGATACAGAATGTATATGTTTAGCAAACTGCGCCCAAATATAAAAAATCAAACAAAATTTTTCAAAATTGGTTTTGAATTTCTTAAATACAATGAATGAATAATGGATATAGAAAATGCGCACATGGCCTTTTTGTGAGACAACACAGTACTCAATATTAGAGTGAATGTTTTCCCCTATCTGCCATCGAGAAAAAAAAGAAAAAAAAAGAAAGAAAAAAAACGTTATCTAATTTGCAAACTATGTTTGTGCAGGAAATGGACAGGTTAATTGCCAAGGGTCCAGCATTGGTGGCCCACGCTGCCATCTGGGGAGCTGATATGAAGGAAAACATCATTGATGAAAAACATTTGAAATTTGAAGCCGTCGACCCAAATATTCGACGTGATGGGGTGGCCAGCTTCAGTCAGCGTGAGAGAGCTTGGGCCAATGCCAAAGTGAAACTTGGTAACCATGTGTTCCTTTACACGAATAAATAAACAACTTTGAGAATAAGAAAGCGAGTTGCCAGTTTCTCAATACCTTTAATGAAATGGCCATGCTTTCCTTACACTGTTGTAAATAAATTGAATAATACACAGTGACCGGCATTTCTGACTGTTCAGTGACAACTATGTATGTATGTATGTATGTATGTATGTATGTATGTATGTATGAATGTATGTATGTGTGTATGTATGTATGTATGTAAATATGTATGTTTGAATTCATGTATACATATGTATATATATGAATATATATATATATATATATATATATATATATATATATATATATATATATATATGTATTATAAATACATACAATCTTTTATATTTGTTATGATACAGGAGGGAAAAGAAATTAAATGACTACGGTTCATGCGATAGGAACTAGATTCAACAAACAAATGAATGAATAGTTATGTAATATCCAAATAAACGATGCATGGCTGAGGTTTTTTCAACTGTATTAATAACCACACGTACAATAAGGTAAAGTCAATTGAATACTAGCAAGACAAAGAAATCATGTTTAAATCAAACACACAACAGATCATCTTGATAACTGGAATAGCAACGACCTATGTAATACGATACAAACTACCTAATAAAACAAGAATGATAAGGAATTGATGTCTAAAGAAAAAACAAAACAGTTGAAAGATGTATCAGTGTTCAACTGGAGACTAAATCTAACAACTCTCTCGAGATAGTCCATTGTACAGAATATCTCATCCTACATTTATCAAATATGTGTGGTGTATGTTTGTTTCAGAATTTGGAAATGATATCCTGAAGTTTAATTCTACATGGAATGGTTTGGCATCAGCACCTCAAAAGCATGTGCAACAATATATCGTTGGTATTGGCATGAGCAGAGCTGGCGCAGGCGCCATGGGAAAAGCTCTGGCAAACATGCGCATAGGGGACATTCATTCTTTCCTCGACATGAGGAATTTGGAACCTGCCGCCACTGTCAAGCTGATTGGGGAAATTGCCGACCTCATGCGCGATATAGTAAGACCACTTTCTGTCATCCAAAATATACCTATACATGTAAGAGTACTTATTTTCGTGCGTTTATACTTGTTTTTGTTTTATGTGTTTATCATATATATATATATATATAATATATGTCAACATTTTTTATGTTTGTTTTGTTTTTTTTGTGTTTTTTCTTTGTATCTTACACAACAGATTCCGATTTAACTGTTTGCAACAAGGTCATTGCTGCACTTGTGTTGACAACTTATCAGGGCGTTTTTATTTTCACGGTTTTATGTTTTTACGGACTATAATCTTAGAGCGAAATAAATGGCATTTACGTCACTGCTCATAGAATTATGATGCATTGGTCTCCTATATCTCTTTTTTTTTTTAGTATTCGTTCATTTTGGTAGGAAGCGGAACCCATTTTAAATGTAGGTGTATAATTTTCGGACATCTCTCGTGGCCTGTTTTCGTAATCAGAATCAACACTTGGCACATTTAAAAAAAGAAACTGATTTGTTTTGGACAATATTTGCCAGCAGAAGTCCGTTGCTGCTTCATAATATTGGGCTGCATTAGTTTCAAGGAAATGATGAAATGACTCACATCCAATTAATTGTACAACTGGTCATCAAGTAAATTATGTTATTTTTTTTTCGAAACAATAAATGCATTCGAACACAAAATATTAACTTTTGTTTCAGATTACAGAGCTGGTGGACACAATGATAGATTACATAGCTGATGATGCATTCAAGTCTGCAGATTTCGTAATTTCTCATGAAATACCTTTTGCCGACCAGGCGATTGAATTCTTCAGTGTTTGGTGGACGTTTCCCCTGGGTGGCTTCATACGCGTGCACATAGGGTTTGGTGCCAACGGCTACTGGGGCATGAATTTTGCTGTGGGGGCCAAAATATTCACCCTTAAAGTATTCGGTTCCGTCATTCCGTACGTGGGAACGAGGGTGTGGGGAGCGGGGCAGCTGTGCATCACCGTGGTTTGCGGGGAGTTAAAGTATTCCGGTGACATCCTAACCGTAAAATTCCCAGTCACCGTGGAAGTTTCCTTCCATAAATTCCCGTTGGACATTGGTTTGAGGATGGACATGGAGCTTGTCCCCGTAATCTTACGACTTGGCGGTTCGGTGGTCATAGACTTTCTTATTGATTCAGTGACCGTATGGAAAAAGAACATTTGGGAGTATAGAGCTGTGGCAATAAAGAAGAACATATTTAATACACACAGCAAGGACCCGGACCCGACGCCACCAGAGATAACAGAGTTTGGTACAGCAGATGTACGTCTGTGCACGAATCATGCTCACAGTTCTTCTTAAACAATATCATCTCTCTCTTTCCTGTTTGAATAGCGCACAAGCACCACACTGTATATTGTGTCCGCTTTGATGTTTCACGTTAATTTTATTGAAATCGAAAGCATTTTTACAGATAATTAGATCTAAAACCTCCCTTGATGACAAGCCTCATGTCAGAATGACTCGGTGTATTGACTTGGCCAAAGAAGGGTTCAATGTTCATGACTCGAGTTGAGCAGTCGAAAGTGCTTTCATTTCCTGCCGATTTTCATTCTTTGATTTCCTTGTTTCATTGGCTAAATTAGACTGAGTTTCATTCTTTGATTTCTTTGTTTCATTGGCTAAATTAGACTGAGTTTCATTCTTTGATTTCTTTGTTTCATTGGCTAAATTAGACTGAGTTTCATTCTTTGATTTCTTTGTTTCATTGGCTAAATTAGACTGAGTTTCATTCTTTGATTTCTTTGTTTCATTGGCTAAATTAGACTGAGTTTCATTCTTTGATTTCCTTGTTTCATTGGCTAAATTAGACTGAGTTTCATTCTTTGATTTCTTTGTTTCATTGGCTAAATTAGACTGAGTTTCATTCTTTGATTTCTTTGTTTCATTGGCTAAATTAGACTGAGTTTCATTCTTTGATTTCCTTGTTTCATTGGCTAAATTAGACTGAGTTTCATTCTTTGATTTCTTTGTTTCATTGGCTAAATAAGACTGAGTTTCATTCTTTGATTTCTTTGTTTCATTGGCTAAATTAGACTGAGTTTCATTCTTTGATTTCCTTGTTTCATTGGCTAAATTAGACTGAGTTTCATTCTTTGATTTCCTTGTTTCATTGGCTAAATTAGACTGAGTTTCATTCTTTGATTTCTTTGTTTCATTGGCTAAATTAGACTGAGTTTCATTCTTTGATTTCCTTGTTTCATTGGCTAAATTAGACTGAGTTTCATTCTTTGATTTCTTTGTTTCATTGGCTAAATTAGACTGAGTTTCATTCTTTGATTTCTTTGTTTCATTGGCTAAATTAGACTGAGTTTCATTCTTTGATTTCCTTGTTTCATTGGCTAAATTAGACTGAGTTTCATTCTTTGATTTCTTTGTTTCATTGGCTAAATTAGACTGAGTGAACAGCTTTCCTCTGTGCACTTTGGGCTCTGAGAAAAAGCTGTTGACCCAGACTATTATTTTGTTTTTTGCTCTCCTATGATAACTGTATGCATCTTGGTAATTGGACGAAAGATCGGTTTACAAAGACTATGCGCCCAGTATCACAGGGAGCACATCAATCTTTGACGAAATTTTCATGTTCATGTAATTGTAAAGTTCGATCTTCCCAAGCTCATTTTGGGGTGTGGAGCCCAAATTTGGTGTTCGGGGTTCGCGCATGACAGGTGTTCAAAGTTTGTAGGGTCCGACACATTGTTTTCCATTAAAATAAATGGAAAATTTTGGGGACAAAAAAACAAAAAACAAAAAAAAACAAAAAAAAGATAAACTTATCGGGAATTGCAGATTTTCAACCTTTAGAGATGGTCGGCGGGAAATGCTTTCTTGTACATGGTATAGTACTGTTTCATTGAAGAATTGGATTCTCCGTCATGTGTGGAGTATATGCTTTAGAATGATGCTACAGAATTAAATCACAAATTTCATGAAGATGATTATGATGATGACAATGATGATGACGGTCATCATCACTACCAACAGATGTATTTATATCATTATCATCATTGTCGGTAGGTGGAGGAATTGAAATTTGTAGATAATCATACAGCGAAGTGCGATTTGTCTCCCACGGATTGACACATTCTGCCACGGATATAACTTGAAGTGAATGTTTGAGCGTTAAAATGAAGATTCGTTTAATCTTAATACGGTATGTCTGGAATTCTATGCAAAGCTGTTAGATATGTGGCTTTATTTAGAATACCATTTGATTTGCGCATGTTAATGTCCTAGACCTCATGCCAATGTGATAGTGTCCCTCAATTGACTGACCTTTGTGTTTTTCTTAATTGCATTATAGCACAGGAGATTGTTATTTTTGCCCAGACGAGTCAAACCTCCCCGAAAAACACGGAGCTGCACCGTATACCAGCTGTCAAACCGAGACTACACAGAGCCGGCCTTTTTCCTGGCTGTTGCGGCTAATGACGGAGAGAGTCCCGTACGGATGTATTACAGTGTAGGTGTGGCCCCCGGAGGCAAGGATCAAGCGAACATGAAGGAGTGGAAAGGGCCATCTGCCGTTATTCAGGAGGTACTGATAAAATATTTGGGATAGTGTCTTTAAGTCTGAATAACTCGAAAGGACAATAGGTCAAAAATGACCAAGTAAAAATGGTCTAACCAAATAGATACAGTGAAAGGACCTTGGCAATTGATGTGGCTGGGAAATCAGTACCGTCTGGTGATTAAAGCTTTTCACGGTTACCTATTTAGTGTCAGTACGTTGATACAATAACAGTTTCAGATTATATTGTTACTTGTTTGAAGCTAAATTACCTGTTGTTCTGGAATTGGGGAAACTTTAAGGACAGGTAAGACACCAAAAATAAATCCCACTTTAGTCAATGCTAGCTCAAAATGTATTTGCGTTAGGATAACATATCATATATGTGTGTACTCGTCATACTCCAAAGAATTTATATGTTCCGCATTTGGGTGTCTGATGTTAATTGTTGAATAAACAATTGAAAGTTGACCGCAAAGCATCCACCCCATAAATGTCGATATAAGTCACTAATTATTTGCGATAAAATCATAATTACACTTGGATCTTAATCCTGACATATTGGCAACAAAAAAAAAATCCTGCGATTTTTTATGTTTGGTTTCGTTTTTCTGTTATCTATCCTCAAAGTTTGACGTTTCCATTTTCCCTTTGATGTTCAGGATGTTCATTTTCTTCATTTCATAGAAAAAGAACGAAGCAAAATTTAGAAAATCGCTGAATCGTTTTTGCAGTTCAGACATTAAAGAATTAAAACCCGTTAGCCGGATTAAATTTCGCCCTGCCGTTTTCTTGGAATAACCATTCTTAGGTGGGGCTCTCGTCCTATTATCCTTTCTGAGAAAACAAGCTTCAAAGGCCTTTGATGTTGATCATTTGCCTCTGAAACAATACCATTTGCTCATGTTGAGTTGATGTTTGTACAAAACGTAGCAAACATCGTCCATGAACATTTGGGGAGGTTGTCAATCAATTCTTGGCCAATCACATGAATAAAAGAGCCTTTGAAGTACGGAAAGCATTATTCAGCGATCTGTCAAACGGCGATAGCGACAGTCTGGTTTCAAAGTGTGACGTCATGGAGGCGGCCCTTCCGGCCCCGTGACCTCAAGCCTGGCAACGAAAGTTGTGTTGCCTTGCTTCGGTGGGGCGGCCTGCGGCCGCTCGTGGTCAGTGTATGGATGGCGGGTTTGGTCTTCCGCCCCCTACCTCTTCACCCCGTTTTTAGAGTTTGTGTTTTATTGTATTTACTCGTCTCCTATATGTACACTTTATGTAGTTAGCTTGTTAGACTTGTCTTTACACTTTACTTAGTTAGCTTATCATTATTTTGTAGTTGTTTGCTCAATGAGTGTCATTTCTCTTTCCAACCTGAGCTTTGTACCGCTAGTTTGTGTGTTTTCTCTTGTGTTCACGTTTATGCTTATTTCAATGTGTTTATTTGTACTTTTATTTCCTCATCCCTGGGTTCCGATAAAGTATTATTATGTACGTGGGTATCGTTGATTAGGATGTCAGTTTTTTTCCCCGCCTGTCTTTGGTGTGAAGGACCACTGGGGTAATCCATCGCGGCACGGCCTTTGAAGTTTGAAGGGGCATCGTCTGACGATTCCCGCTCCTCTTGAACAATTAAAGTCTCCCTTCATTAGAACGCAAAACAAGCAAGATAACTACATGTATAAAGTGAACCACTAAGGCTATGATATGTTACCATGTTTGTGTCTTTTCCCTGCTGACAAGCATACTTTCGGCATGCTGCCTTATTTCGCATTGCCGCCCTGATACCACTCTCTTTTTGCCATGGGCCATTGCTACCTGCTGCCACGTGACAGGCTGTTAAGTATGATTGACGGGTGGCATTGTTCCGTTTGGCGGCTGAAAACCAAAAGAATGACACATGGACGTTCCGATGTCCACATGCCTGTGTGGTTTTAGGCGTTTTTCTCATATTTCTACTTTAGTTAAAAGGTCGAAATTTTGACAACTAATAGAAAGGACATTCATCTTGTAAAAACCGTTAAAATTTCAAAATCGGCCATGCAAAGGTTTTTGGTGTCTTAAGTGTCCTTGAGCAAATATTCCATTGATCTTAATATGATCTTAATAACTTATTAAGTGTTTGTTCCACGTTTTCCAGGATTTCATCAACGGAATGCCGCTATATGTGACGGTAACAGCCAAGAACAATCAGGGCAGTGCGGCCACAGCCACGTGCGAGATGCCCACATATGATGTCACACTTCCTTCCGGTCGTGTCACCCCGGAGTTCACCAGCACCAGCAATCCGTCCATTGTCAGAGGTTCGGGTGTTGCCTATGATGATTCCCAGCTTTTGGCTCAGTTTGAAGGGGTAGGATTCGCAAAAGGCATCCATGGAGACCAACTGGTACACTGGCACGAAGTCGAGGCAGAAAAAAGATCGCCACTCCTGTCAGGTTGGTCCGTTACTTTAGATTGTGAACTACAGGGATGTGTTCACAGCCTTTGCTCAGCCGACCTAACTTAGGCACAACAAAGTTGAGCCGCGCATAGCTGACATGTGGGCTGATAGCAAAGGCATATCACTATTCTAGATATTTGACTTAGTTATATTCAGACATGTATTCCAGATGTGAGAAGGTACCTTAATCAAACTCCAACAGCAAAACTGGGACAGGACAAGCATATTTATCTACAAAAATTAAATATCCTGTAATACTTGTACAGTTGTACACTTGAAGTAATGACTACGTTTTACTTAATGATATGTATTTTAAGCATGGGCCACATATATGCAACAGAAACAAAAACAAAACAAATTTAAAAAAAAAAACCCGACAAATACAAGACCAAAAGAAATCAAAAAAAAGAAAGAAAAAAAACAGCACCAAAAGGCGAAAGGTTGTGTATTCTAGGTCTGACATATGTCTATGGGATATTTAATGACGTATTGCCTAGCGATAAATACCGCATGGGTACGACACTGTGAACACAGATACTTGGCATAAGGACCTGCTATAGATCATTGGCAGGTAGTTCACGAATGATATGTTCTTGGCTTCATAGCATAAACGACACAGAATCAAAAATACCCCTATGAATGAACTGTAAATGGATTTATAATTCTGACAAACATCCTGTTTGTTATATGAAACATTCATGGGCTCTAATACAGGCGTATGTATGTGAGTGTTGTATCATAAAAGTGAGACGAAATTTGTAGAAATTGTAGCCTGCGCATGTGTATTGGATTCTTCTTACTGGTGTTTCATTATGTCTTAATAAGTTATATTTAGATCGGTATGGAACAGTAAGATTGTACTCAACTACAGTAAGAGTGGTATAGCACAATGCATTTATACTACATGTACAGCACAATGTATTTATACTACATGTACAGCACAATGTATTTATACTACATGTACAGCACAATGTATTTATACTACATGTACAGCACAATGTATTTATACAATTAATTTATATTAGTACAGCAAAATAGGTTTGCAATTCACATTTACATAGATCAGTACAGCACAGTGCGTTTGCTCTATTTATGTACATACACGCAACATAATGCGTGTATGCAGTGTATTAAGATCGGTAGAGGACGCTACGACTATATTTTGCATTTGGATTGGTACAGCACAGTTCGTTTATTTTGCATGGTCTTATCAAGACAACAAAATGTGTGTATGCTATCTACACCTGTAGTCCGAGCAGTGCTGCAGATCATCGATATACAATTTGTCTGGATAGATGTGGTATAGTGCTTTGCGTATTTAGATTAATATTTCACACTGCTCGGATGTAAACCTTATTTAGTCGGGTGTTGCACAAGGATTGGACGTATGACGTATTCAGAATGACTCAGCGAAGATCTTTTGGTTTATTGCATAATGGGACCCTTGGGTGGGTAGTAAAGGTATCCGTTATGGCTATGGCGTCTGCTGTTCTGTATCGTATACAGCCTATTAAAAAGCTCCTGACATTATTTGAGTACTGCTGACCTCTGGTGACAGACACCAAAAGAAAGCTGTGGTACACACCAATTCAAGTCCCCATTCACCAACATGTTAAATTTGCTTGCTCTGCCAGCTCATGTGTATTTTAAGAACAATTTTGTTCAATGTCCCGGTAGTACAGATTACAGACCCAAATGAACAACTGGTTCTAAAATATAAACTCAACAGATTATGTTTCGTAATGAGATGATGTAAAACAGGTTGCCATGAAAACTTATTTCATACTAACAGACTACATCACAACAACATTTGGAACAATGGATCAAGCACTGAAGGCCTGTTTTTTACCTCACTGTTGTAGTCCTAGAGTTGTCCTAACAATACAACACAATGGGTGCATTTACAATTGTTTTAAATATTAGCAATGAACTGGGCAAGTAAGCGAATTTAACATGTAAGTGAACAGGGACCTGATTTGGTTTCCACCCTAGCCTCATTCTGGTTTATGCCACCAGAGATAGTAGTTTTCCAAACATGACAGGGACTTTTGCATAGGGTGTATAGTACAGTACCTTATTTTTGTGGGGATCGCCTTTACTGCCTTTGCTACCACCTTGTTTTTGGACTCGCCGATGCGATCTGTTGCTGTTTTATGTTCTCTGAAGTGAATTGGCACTTCTTTCAGGCCGCTGCTTGGTTTGTAAAAGTCCTCGTTCTATGTATTCTTAATTGACACTGTTTCTCAGTCCGTGCCATGGACTGTCATGCCTGTTTGGTCAGTTGTCAGCTTGTTGAGCCATTCGAAATTGGACCGAATTACATTTCATGAAAAATAAGCCGATTCATCTGCGCATGGCAATGATGGGTGGTTTTGCTATTTTTTGTATCTTCTCCCTTTTTTGCTTAAAAACTAGTTTATCTACTTAAAAAGACTATTCCAAAGAAATATTATGTGAAAAATACAAACCATCAGTCGCGTATGTTTATTATTGGGACTCAATGATTCTGCCGAAAGAAATCACTACCCGCTCCGCGGCTCGCACTTTCCTGCCCAGCATCATTTAGTCGCAACAAAAAACACCGCTCATAACAATTTGTATAAGACTTAACGTCTATTTTTTCAAAACAAGTAGACATTAAGGATTTGACATGCAACTTGTCTTGTAGGTTGCTATGACATACAGTGTGTTCCAAGGTTTAGGCAGCCATAGACAGTTCTTTGACGCACAATTTGCCTCCACTATAACAGCACGATATTTTCGTTGCAGAACTGGATCCTCTCGACCCAACAATCTTGGAGAAGTTTACAGCTGCAAGGGTTGGAAAATTGGCTGTGGAGGCCTTTAAAACAACTCATCACGAGTTCCCCACCTTGTGCGCTTATGACTGTTTGGTGCTTCCGACAAGCAAGTGTGTGGCGTTCAACTATGAGTACAAGAAGGGTGTCTGCGAGCTGCTGGAACACATAGAGGGGCCCGGAAGAGAAGTCCATCACGAAGGCTCTTTTAACTACTTTGAACGGTTGGGTGTTGGGCACAGTGTCGAGTTCAATCATAAGGACTTATCACTCACTCATAATGAGCTTTACTATATAAACTTCAAAGTGGACAACGTGCTCAACTATACAGATATCATTTCATCAGTGTAAGTACACTAGTTTTTTTGTCTGTTATCTGCCGTTTCTTAAACAATGCTCATATGTGTTAAAAGTCTTCATTTATTACCACGAGGAAAAAATACCCTCCATGCGATATTTGCTATTTAGAGCGGAATGGCCAAGTAAGACACGTTTTGCGTCCATGAATGACTTTAGAATTGCCATGCCGCTGGGTCTGATGCTCAGTGTCCAGTACAATGAATAGTTTTTAGCAGTTAATAACAAACGTTAGATTTATGTACGATTTCTTTATTATATTAAAACCGCTTGGGGTGTTAATCTGATGCAATACGGAGAGACACTCTTGCTTAGCCTAAAATGAAAGAGCAAGTGTAAGGAAAAAGTTTTCAGCAGTCGAGTGGGGTTTAAAGTGCAAAAACTTGTTCGTAATAATATATAAACATTCAGATGATGATCTCAATCTAAAAAAAAATACGTGGAGTTAGTCCTGAGCAATTCAAATAAATTAGAATGACTGTTGTCTTCAGGGCTATCATCGCAGATTTCACGCCCCCTGCGCCAGGCTATGTGAATGCCACGAGTGACAATACAACATGGAGCAAATGTCAAGAAATCACTCCATCCAAGTGGCAAAGGCGATGCAGAGATGTGACTTCATTGCCCAATCACCGCACCATCATCGATGGCATGAACTCAAAGACAGTGTTTAACGGACATGAGCCCATGAAAGACCTCAGGTGGACCAGGTCCAACAACTATGTGTCAGGTATACTTCTCCTGCTGAATCGTACAAAATAGTGAACACCCGATGACACATCTTATTGCTTTATGATCTTATTAAAATCAGCCTTTATCATCAGGGCGTACCCTCATTTAACGTAATAATGAGAAGGTCCTGCTGCCCAGTTTAATTTGCTGCACTTTCACCCAAATTCGGCTCCGTTAAAATCTAGGCCTGCATCATTATATCTGTGTGCCAACACAGACATACTGTTTTTCTAGGTATTCTTTCTTTCGTTCTTTCTTTCTTTCTTACTTTCTTTCTTTCTTTCTTTCTTTCTTTCTTTCTTTCTTTCTCTTTCTTTCTTTCTTTCTTTCTTTGTCCGACATTTTATTGAAAAAGTTTTACACGTAGAAACTCCAAACTTGGCAAAATTATACTTCTATGAATGAAGTCTGGCCTTTTTGTATTGGCAGGTCATGCTTTTTAAAATTATGCAAATGAGGGCTAATTAAAATTTTAAATCTTCAATATCTTATATACTATAGTAGATGTGCTTCCGAGTGTATAGGAGTTTGATCATAGCAAGGTAAAGGCCATCTCAAAGGTCAAGGTCATGTCAAATGTCAAAGGTCAGTTTTAGGCCAAGATGTCATTCTTGAGGTGAACGTTCACTTCAAGTAGAGGTCATCTAAAGGTCAAAGGTCATTTCAAGGTCAAAGGCCACTTTCGATAGTGGCTTTCTTCTAGGCATAACTTTGTCAATTTTTATCCAATTTTGATCATGTTTGGCTCAAATTGAAAATTACACGTGACCCCTAAAGGTCAAAGGTCAAAGGCCAATGTCATCTGGACCTTTGAAAGTTTCACCCAGCCATAACTCGGCCAATTTCCATCCAATTCTAATGATGTTGGACTTAAATTGTGGGTATTGTATTACTGTACATTTTTGCAATTTACATGTGACCTGTAAAGGTTAAAAATCAAAGGTCAAGGTTATTTGGACTTGGAAATATCATCAAGCCATAAGCTTAATGAAATGTGAAGTACCTAAGCACAAAAGTTGTACCATTTAATATTTACAGCTTTTGTAGGCACACAGACAGATTTGCTTTAAAGGAAATCTTCCTTTCTAGTTTTCTTTTAATTTTGGCGTGCTGTGAGCTACTTATGCTCTTCCGTATGTGTCTACAGACATTTCTTTAACGGCGGTATTTTGATCAGCTATTAGCAATTAGCATCTACAGCATGCGGTCTAGATTCCTTTATTGCACGTTAAGGTTTCCAGAGGAGCAGGGCCGAACATAATATCAAGGGACAGCTATGCCATATTTTAAACATTAAATGTGTGATCTGCAAAGTAAGTGAGAATATGTTTAAAATTACTTTCTATGAACCACACATAAAAATGAAACGACAATGAATGAACAATACGAATGGACAAGGCTATATTATATGAAATAAATCATAGATGATTTATGGCTGTCAAATACTAGTATAATGTTGATAAAAAAGCCATATTTTGCAATATAATTCCAGCAAATTGGGATGGTTTCCATGATAACGAAACTGGTATATATGGGTACACATGGAGTATTGGCCATTACCCCTGTGACGACATGATCCATGAACATCACGACCCTCACGCGCATCTATTTGATGAATCTGAGTGGACCCACCAAGGAACTGTGCATCCTCTTCCGCCGCCTTACACCACACTACCAGGCATGTATCCCTACACTGCACTATCAATTAGCAACGCTATATGTAACTACAATGCCGTTTACAGCGAAGCCTCGTTATGATGACACCATTTGGTCCCCGTAAAATATGTCAGATATTTGAAAATGGCAGGGAAATGAACAAAGAATGCATTTGACGCCAAATTTGTGTTACTAACGGTGAAATTGCCAGACTCTATGAGTCTCTATTTTGAACTTTCTCTGCAAATAGTTATCGCCTTCTATACAGATTCAAGAACACTTTCAGCAGTTGGATTGTGTATGAAATTTTTCAATGAAATTTACTTTATTTAATTGCTATCAAGTGGTGATTTGCTGTATATCTTCACTGAAGTGGATATATCCAGTTTAATTGTAAACTCAGGAATCATCACTGCAAATGTTCTAATTTGAGTTCAAAAACTGCTTGCATGGCTGACGGCAGGCAGTAAGCAGTTGGCGTTTTAGATGACTGCATTTGCATTCATATGCTCCACCTGCCATATATTTAGATCCACTCCTTTGCCATGCGCTACATGTAATGCAATATACAAGGATATCTTTCCACGTGAAAATAAAACACTTGCTCAAATATCTTTTGAATCACAATAGTGTATACCATGCAACCAGTTTAAGCCTTACCATGAAAACGGTATAAACGTGCGCTGTCTGCTTACTATTACAATGTGGCATGTGTGGCAAATTCAGAACTAGCTGAATTATTTTGCTCTTATGTCTGCTTGGCCTACCAGTCTTATCTATATTGTAATACGAATTCAGCTCTTAAAATAAAACCAAAGTAGCGTTTTTAGAATAAGTACTTAACCTCAGTCGGAGTGGAGTCTGTGGGTTTGTTATTCACCCTTGATGGGTACGCTATTTTAACGCAGTAAAGTCCGCATTTTAGTATGCACCTGTTTTGTGCAAGTAACGCGTTAGAATTTTGGTGCTGTAGAAAGTGCATTGACTATTCACCACAATAGTGAAATGTGTGAAAAATGTGGCACTTCCGGTGGAGACCCAGTGGTTACCTGAAAGGGCGTCAAACCATACCATTTGAACATAAACTTGCTTTGGCAAGGATTGAAAATTGACACCGCAACAGACCCAGATACTTATGTCTTTTTGTTGCAAGGTCAGTCATTTGCATACTTTTCATTGTTTTGTTCTGTCTTTGCATGCAGATGGACGTTACTATGTAACAGTCCGCGCATTGAACAAAGTAGAGGCTGGGGGCCCCATGGTGTTGACAGTGTGCCATACCACTCCCTACATCATTGATACCAGTAAGCCCTTAATACACGAGGTCACAGAGGTCAACTATGACAACGAAAACACTCTCATCAGCACTAAATACAATGCAACGTACGTATAGGCCGTTCTCCCTTACTTTCACAAATGTATGGTTTACTTGTGGATCATGCACTTTTTCACATGTTACCGTATTTAACAAATCCTTAAAACCAAAATCAGTTGTGGATTTATTGCTTCATGAGGGTCACTATTTGAAACTGTGAGTAGGCAACCTGGAGTCATGAAAGGGGATACTGGGCATTCATAGTATATGCATGGCTGGTATGACCCAAGTCATTCATGAGGTACCCATGTGGAAGGACAGATCTCTGTATCGTGCATGCTGAAATATGTTCCTCTTCATACACTCGCAACTTTGATAAAAATTGCTGTTTGAAAGGCCCAAGTCATGTTTCCTAAACAGACACAGAGTTTGATATAAGTGGTAGCCTAATGTTTGGAATAAACTTGTATTCTTCATTTTCACAAACATGTGCGCAATAGCCATTGTTTATTACCAGTGCGTCAATATCATGGCGGATGATTATCAATTTGACTCTGCTACAGGGTCGAGTATTTTTAGTGAGACATTATCATGCATATCCGGTATTATTGCTACAGTACGTTTCGACATTATCATGAATTACACACTTTCAGACTGTGTAAGTATGGTATATTCTTTAGTCAGATCTATCGTGCACTATTGAGCTTGCTTTCTAAGGAAGAATTTCGTTCAATGCCAATCAGCTAACCTTGCCCGCTCTCTTTTTACCCGCGGAGAATGTGGCGCGTTGGTAATCAAACGAAGGGTCTCTTTTATGACAATGTTAAATCTGCCTATATCAAGTTGGATGAGTGCAAAGTTTGTTTTGATATGCACTTAAAAAGTAGAGTGGTTGCATCTTGCTGGCTTATGGCGATTGTGTTACAGATCTCCTGTTCAAATTCCCGTGGGTATATACACAAACGTATTTCTGTCTTTCATGGTTACTGATAGTTTTTATTGGTTCAATTTAATTTAAACATATTTATTGAAAGTGGAACGCCCTGTAGTACAATGAGACGGATACACACTTTACACGTAACTTTTATTCTGGCCACTTTAATACAGAATATTCAGATTCTATTCTGAAGTCAAAGATTATACATTTCCCTGCCACATAAAGTGTTGACTACTTTGTCCGACTTCAGGGATCCTGAATCAGACATCCGCTCAATTGCCGTCGGGCTGGGCAAAACTCGCAGAGATGTTAGTATTCTTGGCTGGAGCAAGCCAGATTCGGATGTGGATTCCCATATTCAATTAGATTTTAAGGTAGGGGATATCAGAAATCGATGTTTGTGACTACAGGAATTCACTTTGCAACACATCCACAATACTACTATTGAAACATTCTTATGCTTTCAACGTAAGTTACTGGCCGAAGACATCCATATTAGGGTCACGAACCTTTTTTTGCATTCGTGTTAGTTTCGGTTGATTAAAGAATGTGGTGTAAAGCTCTGAAAATCAAACAATGACCAACACAATCAAATTGTGTCATTCATTACATATAGTGAACGACCTTGCAATGTAACGAATAATGACTCAGGTATAGTGTGTTGAAGATAGCATCGCTCGTATGAAAGCTTCATCAAATAAATAAGCAACAACATACGCAAATAAACTGGTTTCGCCAATATTGACGGTATTACCCATGTAATATGGAACCACGAACTTATTTTGAAATGTGTAATATCGAAACACAGATAATCATTGATGGATCAGACAGTTATAAGTAGAACAATTACAAAATGACATGATGTTACAGCGATAAAAAATATTTTGGAAGGCGAATAGTCTTATCATTATACGATACGTGATGAGGAACGTATTTTGAGATACATAGTGTCGAAACGCCAGACAATTAAAAGTGGAGCTATTAACACGTTTGCGTTCATTTAGGTGATGGGACCTTTTCAGCCAGCGACAAAAGCATTTATTCCTTTGTTATTTCGTCTGCTTTCCTCGTCCCCTGTTTGTGTTGATGTTCCCATTATGCGCACATTGATATGTTTGACCATATTTTACTGGGGTATCCACTACTGTACTTCAGATGTCTTCTCTGTGTCCACTTTTGAATTATGCTCCACCGTGTTATTATTTTGCACTTTGTTAAATCTGTTCAATGGAATTAGTAGTGGATTGTTATCAATCTTCATAAAGCATTTATATTTGCATATATATAGCTTCCTGACGGAGTGCCAACATGGGTCAAGATCAGAGCTACTAATAACGTAGACTTGAGAGAAGTAAAAACGGCAGACAAGCCCATTCTTGTGGACACAACGCCACCTATCGCAGGAGAGGTGTATGACGGTTGGATCCACGGCCAAGACATGCAGTTCTCGGGACTGCCAGACAAGGTACCTTGGTATAAAATTGTCAGATAAAATGAATGAATGTATGTATTTATGTATGTATGTATGTATGTATGTATGTATGTATGTATGTATGTATGTATGTATGTGTATATGTATGTATGTACGTAGGTATGTATGTTCATATTTGTATGTGTGTGTGTGTGTGTGTGTGTATGTGTGTGTGTGTGTGTGTGTGTGTGTGTGTGTGTGTGTGTGTGTGAACGTACGTACATATCGTACCAAATAAAATCTCTTCAGAAATGCTGTTTGTGGAGATGGTTGAGACCTTATTGTCTGGAAACTTCGATAATGGTTATGTGTTCAATTAAACCACTCTTCGGTAATACCATTGTTTGCAACAAAGTACAAACATGTATGTGACAAGCATGGGTTTGACTACCCCTCCCCCACCCATGATATATAATTTATGATGGTCAAGTTCAGACGCATCCATGACAGTTCAATATTCAAATTTAACTTTCCATTTTATAATACTGATAGAGAACTTTAATTGGATGGGCGAAAAAAGAAAAACCAGCACACACTCATATGCACATACTGATTAAAACATGAAGCAAATTTTATAAGTTTCATTTCGCGTTTAGCTGTGGTAGCACCTGCTGACAGAAATGGCCAATGCACAATTGCATACTTAAACATGCTGTTGTATGCAGAAAAATACCTTGGTCAAGTCTAACATCATTTTGGAGACCCACGATCCACGTGTCTATATAAAAGACAAACATATATGTGCCTGGCATTTCTGATTGAGATTTTGATAAATCTACATCAAAATGCTTGCTGTGGGTACCTCGTTGTCACCACTAAGGATGCATACTTCATGCAAAAGTACCCGTTTTTTCTCATTTTCTAATTTGTTTCCTTGTTCCTTTGTTGCTTTCCTTACTTTTTAGCATATGATTCCTGTGGTCTTATTTCCTCTGATTTATACAGTAAAATGCGACATTTGTATTAAATAGTATATAATATATTTTCGTACTAGTGTGGTTTCGCATGCTGTATGGCAGCGAACTGAAACACTCTTTTTCCAAACAGTGACCACAACAAGCACTTAGAAAAAATCGAAAAAGAGCATAATAGATGGTTTTAAGCATGCTGTCTTAGGAACTTTTGCCATGCAAGCGTTTATGCAACCCTCAATAGAATATACATGAACTTGTCATACATAATGTTCCCATTCACATAAAACTTGTGTGCTGTTCGTTTTTTTCAGCTCTGCTTAAATTGGGAGAACTTCTTTGATGCAGAATCTGGAATATCTGCCTATCACATAGGATTTGGAACTTGCTATAAATGCCTGGATGTTCGTCCATTAGAGAAAAAACCTGGCACCATTCACACCCACTGTGCAGAGAACGCAAAGCTGGTGCACAAGACACGGTACTACGGCACGCTGGTTGCCGTTAATGGTGGACATGCAGAGCTCAATGTGACGGCTTACTCAGCTGGATGTAAGTGTATGACTAAATGAAGCACACAGTCAGTGTTATACGTAATTATATAAGCACTTTGGCAGGGATATTCTCTGTGTATACAGTTGAATCTCTAATTTACTGTCGTCTTTTTGTTTTATCCTCTATTAGATTATATTCTTTGTAATGTTAGGTGCCGACCAAATGACCCCCTGCTTTCAAAACAAGTCATTTTCAAACACTGCCAGGGCCAATCAATCATACACCCGGATCCGCCTCTTTTATTTTAAAGAAGTCATCTCCTGAAGATGTCACTATTTTATGGTGCTGCCCATAGTATAAAAACATGAAGAGGGTAGGCCCCGCTTTGCACTTTGACAGTCAACTTTCATTTGGGGGGGGGGGGGGGGGGGGGGTGTTTGGCTAGTGTTACTGTCTGGCTGTTCGTTCATAGCATAATCCCTGTGAGCGAATTATCTGATGATTTACAGGGCACATCAAGTTCAAATTTACATACCTTAGTTTTTTCCGTGACACTGTTTCGTGACCAGATTACACCTTTGCTGAACTTGACCTCTTTTCAAGGTCGCAGGTGCCATGTGTGAACGCAAAACTGGGATATCCAGACTGTCGGCAACGGCTGTCCTATTTTTTTTATTCATTCAGACCTAGCTAGCGCAGTATATAATTTCGTGGGTTCCGTCTATCAACTCTGTTATCTGAAGAGTTTCAACCCCCCAAACCCCACAAACCCCCTCAAGCCCTCCACCCCCTGTCAGTTTAATTCCTTGGCTATTTCAAAGCTATCTTGACAAATTTCAGCAATGATATTTTCTAGTGACGAGAAATGCAGGTAAATCATTAAGGTATACGACAATATACACCCAGGCGCTTTAGGCTATTTGAGTGGGAAATTATCAATTATGATAAAACCATGGTTTCTGAAAATATTCAATGTCCCGAGCATAATAAGCAAGAATCTTTTTCGCAGTACTGGTGGATCTGACACACCCCGTGAAAGGAGTGATTGTTGATGGGGTCAGGCAAGGATTCAAGGATCTCAAGTATAGCGCCAAAAAAGCATCTGTGGCTGCGCAGTGGAGAAATTTCCACGATCCTGAATCCGGTATTCAGGATTACCAGATCACCGTCATGAGGAAGAAGGCGAAGAAGTAAGTAAATTATTTCTATACCAGAAATGTTTTTGATGAATGTGGGTAACGGTAAGACTAGAAACGATGTGGCCAGGGCCATAAGTCACAAAACAATCTGGTTTTCATTTCACCATCCCGCGCAGTTGCCCTTTTTATAGGTTAAGGATATAAATCATGAACATTTAAACATATCTTAGTTAATCTTACATAACTTTGCTGCATTTCAAGAGACAACTTTTGGATTAAAGTCACTGGACTCTTCACTCTGGGGCCTCATGGCCAAAATTGGGTCCTCCAGACCTTTCGAAAATCTCTTGGAGATAGCATTTTGGCCAGATAAAATATCTGCATGATAATAGTAATGTGGGTAGGATATGCTATTGAAATTAAAATTTGACCTTTATTTGACCTTGGAATCATTTTGAAGCATAAAACGTATCTATAATCTTATATATGGGCAAACTTCCGCCCATGTGTGTATATCTTCTATCAAAATGATAACAACAATCGATAAGCTCGGAATCTCAGGATATTTCTGAAGCAAACTGTAGCTCTGTAACTCAAAATTAATATAACAGCATATCACATGCAATTTTTTTCCCATTTTTGGTCCAAATTCGATATGCTCCAAAGTATTATACAGAAAATTTCATACAACTTGATCTTTTTCCGATTTTCTGATTTACTTTCACCAACATGGTTGTCAAAAAGGTGAAAAATAGCTCAAAGGTGGCTTTAAGTACTTACATTTTGTCAGTCAAGGTCATATGAAGGTCATGACTGAAGCAATAAATATGTGCCATTTGTATCCCAACATATCAACATGCAAAGTATCATTTTACGAATCTACGTGGCACCAGTTAAATATACACGACGTCCTACCTGTAGCCATTTGGCTCCAGTGTGAATGGAGATAAAAAAATTTTCTTACAGATAATGCTTCCTTTGGAAATCACCAAACTGACTGATATATACGGGTCTGTAATAGGGCAATGGTCTTGAAATTATGTTAAATTTAATGAAAAATGACAATGTGCAAAAAAGTCTGGTCCTGGGAGATTTGCCACTGTATGCAGAGATCATTGTGGTCAGATTTTAGTTTATCTAATTCCTGAGTAAGTGTTGAGTAACTGACAGCGTAGTGTTGGTAGCCAGTTAGGAATATTCTAGTTGATCTGAATCCATGAGAAACTCTTACGTAACACAGTGCTAATCTTGGCATTAAGATTCTATTTGATTTGAGTTCATGAGCAATTGTTGCATGACTGACAGTGGCATTCTTGGTGGAGAGATTGTTCTTGATTTAAATCCTTGGGTACCTCTTGCCTGACCGACAGTGGTAGCAGCGACAGCTTTGAAGTGATCCATCTGGCAGAGAGCGTGGGTAACACCAGTGACCAGATAGTGTGGCATCACTTCCACCTGCATCATGGAGACAGGGTGAAGACGCTCCTTAACACAACCAACCGCGCCTTGCTGTCTGACACTTCAGTAACGGACGGGTACCTGGTGGATCTGACACCGCCTCACCTTGGACACCTGTATGACGGGCTGAACGACAAATATGACTATGACTATCAAGTATGTGACCAGTTGTCTGCTTATCTATCTTTGATTGTTAAGCTATTATACTTCACTTCGTTTCACCCCCCCCCCCCCCACACACACACACTCTGTTTAGTGATTTAATGACTTATCATAACAAAAGATACTTTTCCAAAAAATAATATATTTCATATTGGCTCACTAAAGGCAGGCAGTTTTATCGAAACTTTGATGCACATCCGACGTGCCCAGAGTGCTGTTGTGACAGATACCAACTGACATCAGAGACCTGGTGGGTACTGGGTTGATACCAGGCTAATGAATGAAAAGACCAGTGCCCAACTGGCAGCAGGCTTTGTTTAATTAGCAGGCATGTGAATCAAATAATTAGCAGCTCTAGACTGGAGGTACATATCGAAAGTGTACTGCTCTTAAATGCTAATTGTTACAACATAGTCATGCACATTTATGTACAGTTATGAATGTTCTTAGATATAGATTTCCCGAAGTATTCGATTTGAAATGTCATGGTCTTGAAAAATGCGTGGTGACCAGGCTTTCATTTATATGATATATGTATTTATGTATGCATGTATATGTATAAGTATGAATGTCGATTTATACAATTTAGGAATATTGTCTGTGGATAGCCGCTTAGTTGCAAATAATCGAATATTGGATACCCAGGTCGGAGGAATCCTGTTACGGCAGTGGCTGTAAGCTATGGGTGACATGTGTTTATTTAAAGTTGTAATTGAAATGTAGGCCTATACTTGCTGATAACACAGTAGTGCGGCCGAAATCTTATTACACGTGATGATTAAGAGAGGGTCTTGCTAAAGAATACCTTTCAAGAGTGAAGTATATGCATGTTCATTGCAACGTTATTTATCTTGATATGACTTACAATTGCTCTTGATCGTCTTTTGTTTTGGTGTGATTTAAGTGTGGTTATGTGAGTGTACATGTGCTTTTGTGGATTACTTGTTCATTGACGATATCTTGGTTGTAGGCAAGTACTACACAGCTGTCTTGCAATTGGGACTTCAAGGACCCGGAATCCGCCATAGACCACTACAAAATGATCATTTATGAAACGAGCGAGGGAACCAGAACACAAATAAGACCAGGTAACGAGTAATATATATTTTGATGTTTTACAAGCATCTTTACATGCACACACTAGTACACACCAGACACACACATACACACATACATACATACATGTATATATATATATGTGTGTGTGTGTGTGTGTGTGTGTGTGTGTGTGTGTGTGTGTGTGTGTGTGTGTGTGTGAAAATTGTAAGATGACTTGTTGTCGATACGAAGAATATCAACCACCACTGGGTGCCATTTTTTCCAGACCGAGTGAGCACAGCAAACAAGTGCTGCAATATCGTACCGGGTGAGAGTTCATATCCTCGTATCGACAAGAAACCAAGCTATGATCAGTTTCTCTCATAATTGTTCATGCCTACTTCAATAAGTTGTGTCGCACCAGACGCCAAATGTTTCAGTAGACATTCAGCAGTCTGGCTGACAGCAGACAACGCCATCGTTAGCGGGAAGTGACATAGTCCATAATAGTCTATCGTACATCGGCACTTTTCCGGTTATAGGCACTCATCTGATTATAGGCAGTCTTCCAATTATAGGTAATCTGCCGAACAAAAAGCATATAATAGCACTTTCTTATGATTCTATTATACGACCCATAGTGCTTTGGCCTATATGATATATATATATATATATATATATATATATATATATATATATATATATATATATATATATATATATATATATATATATATATATATATATATATATATATGTATATATATATATATATATATATATATATATATATATATATATATATATATATATATGTATATATATATATATATATATTGAGAGTAAAGAGTTCGGACTGCAGAGTAGGGTAATGACTACTATATATACTGAACCCCAATGAAAAGTATCCACATAAAAAAATTAACACATTAATTTTGTAAGTTACTAAGTACTGTGTGTGCATATATGCATGGTTTGGAGCCTACATCAGGGTCATTCAGGACAACTTTTTAACTTTTGCTGGGTTGTTACATAATGCATGTGACTTTTGTGCACCGAATATGGCTTCTGACCACCACTCCTATTGGATGGCTAAAATGACCTGATGTTTTCAGTGGCTTTAAAAGGGGATGTTCAGCCAAGAAAAAAGCCAGTGGTCTCAGGTGTGTTGAGGCGATCATGCCGCGTCTGAGCCAAGGTCAAAGACACCATGCTTTGGGGCTTGCAGAGGGTGGAGTCCCAATCACTCAAATCGCACAAAGAATGGGGTGTACTCGGCGCACCATCCAACGACTAATTGAACGGCAACAAGAAACTGGATCCGTAGATGATCGGCCTAGGCCTGGCCGAGAAAGAGTGACAACACCTGGCCAAGACCGTCACATCCGGCTGATGCACCTGCGAGACCGTTTCCGTACAGCAGCCCAAACAGCCCGTGAGACTCAAGGGGTGAATCACCGTCCTGTCAGTACTTCTACTGTGAAGAGGCGACTGAGGAGCAGTGGCCTAACAGCCAGAAGACCTTACAGGGGTAACCTGCTGACCCAACCCAGAAGAGAAAGACGACTGCAGTGGTGTAGAGCACACTCCAGGTGGACTCGCCAGCAGTGGAATACCGTCCTTTTTACTGACGAGTCCCGTTTTTGTGTCAGCAGAGCAGATGGCAGAGAACGTGTGTGGCGCTGGACTGGGGAGAGATATGCAGATGCCTGTGTCCGTCAGGCAGATCGATGGGGTGGACCCTCTGTCATGGTGTGGGCAGGCATCAGCAACCGCTACCGGACACCCCTAGTGGTCATTCAAGGGATCCTCAATGCTAGGCGGTACATTGATGAGGTGCTGGAGCCGCACATGGTCCCATTTATGGAGCAGCATCAAGATCTGGCGATCTTTCAGCAGGACAATGCACGTGCACACTCTGCAAGATTAACAATGAACTTTCTCAATGAGAACAACATCAATGTCATGGAATGGCCAGCGTTCTCACCCGATCTGAGCCCTATTGAACATTTGTGGGATCAGTTAGGCCAAGGTATTCAACGGAGGACACCTAGGCCTACTACCCGAAACCAGCTGATCCAAGATCTGCAGGAAGAATGGAATAATGTTCCCCAACACAGAATTCAAACCCTGGTCAGCAGTATGCGCCGCAGATGTATAGCATGTGTTGATGCTCGAGGTGGCCACATCCCATATTGAACAGAAAAATTTGTGTGACTTTCAATTAGGGCAGTTAATGACATTTTTTGCCTGTAAGTGACGTTAATGTCGGTAGAGCGTGACATTATTTTTACGCCAGAAAAGTGAATGCTTTGTTAAGTTCTAAGCACGTCTAGGTATGAAATGTTTCAAGTATAAACAATAAAATACTTCAAAATTGGCATGTGGATACTTTTCATTGGGGTTCAGTATATATCTATATATAGTAGTCATTACCCTACTCTGCAGTCTTATATATATATATATATATATATATATATATATATATATATATATATATATATATATATATATATATATATATATATATATATATATATATATATATATGTATATATATATAGCATTGTAAAATACATTATCATCGTAATTTGAAATGTGAATAAATATTCTTGGTACAATGTTGTAGAATATACACTAATGCACCAAATCATTCAATTATATGTAATTGGGAAATTAGGCAATCATAAACAAATGTTTTTCGAACTCTGAACTGAGATCAGGTTTCTATATGACCAATGAAAGCTTTCGTTAATGTTGTGAAAAAGCATCAGTACAACATAATCGTGACAATTTAGATACTCGATTTGTTTTCAGAGAGACGCGGTGAATGGAAAATGATACCTGACCCAACACAGAAGCGCCATGAAGAGAAGGAAGTGAAACTGAAAGCTGGGGCCCATTACTCAACTCGCGTGTCTGCAGTCAACGGTGCAAAACTGTCTGCACCTTTTGACACCTCGGGCATTCTGGTAGACCCGACCCCACCAAAGGTAGGTACTTAGCGATATGTTCCATACAATAGTACATAAGTACTCGCGATTATGGCAGAGTATTATATAAACTCTTTCACCGAAGTAATGCCCCACTGTCTGTGTGTCAAAGTGTTGTCTTCTTTTTTTTTCTGTTTCCTCTGTGCCTAGATCTGAACCAGCCGTGTGCTTGTTTGTACCTATCTGTTTTTCGCGAAAGGAGCTGATATAGGGTTTCCCTGTTCCCCATTTGTTTTTCATATTACATGGAAAATATGTTTAAACCAACTCTTTCACTGCAGGAGGCGACTCTTGTCGAATTTCAGTGCAAATTTAAATAAATTCAGATATTTTATCACATTTTCAAGAATACGCGTCAGTTTACCTAAGTTTATGATTGTGATTATGATAATTGTAAAACGATGTTTATGTGGCATATTGTTGCTTGCACCATTTGCTTTACTTCATACTTTATTGTCATTTTTACGTTGGGGCATAGAGTATTTAAATGGTGTTGTGCATTGTTAAAATTCACAGAATCTTAACAGTCAATTGGGTTTGCCATGGGATAAATATGCGGTGAAAGAGATAATCAATGATTTTTTTACAACATTATAGGGTCGTTGATGCTTTATGACGTCATTTCAGATGATGTGGCTAATGGCAGGAACCGTAGCTGGAGAAATAGAAGAGGTGCATGATGGGTACGTGTGGCAGTCAGACCTGACGGCTATCCAGGCCACGTGGAGGGCCGTTGACGGCGAATCTGGCATCAAGGCATATTTCGTAGCAATAGGCACAAAGCCACGTGAGTAAAAAAAAATAATGGTTGTAATTGACCAGTACAAGCATACAACTTTTCAAACTTAACTCTTCTGATGCTAAACTTGATATCTGGGACTCCAGTTTTGAATCTGTTCCTGTCTCGGTCATCAATGCGTACATTTAAAATGGTTTGTTTTATTGGAATAGAAAAAATTTAAGAAAACAATAATTTTGTTAATTACATTGTACATTGCACAAGTAATCATCCATAAATAATGTGCTCACATTTTATGAAATGAAATTTAAGTCAGAGTGAGCATCATGTCATGGCCTCAACTGAACTGTTTTTGACCCAGTAAATACAGTGAAACGTCCTGGTAACCCCTGGTCATTTCACAATTATTTGCACACATTTTGAGATTGCATATAGAACTCAGCTACATAGGCCCGCTTCTAGGTTATGTGGTGATCTTAACTCAAATGTTTCAAAACTAGTGGCTGATAATACCCTAGAGCTAGGCAAACATCAACCCAGGTGTAATTTTATATTTGTGTTGGAATAAGACGGTCTTACCATACGTTACCACATCATATGGTGTTGAAAGTTAGTAGTGGCCTATACACCCAAATGGTCAAAGTATAGTATACGTGGAGAAGACACGCTCATCTACATGGCACCGACCAAGAGAAACAGCCAGTGGAGATGTGAGTGATTGGGACATTTTATAGTGAAAGACGTTTACTTGACAACATGTGTAGCAATCCGTGTTATATATCCTACCCAGTGGCAAAAGGAAAAGGATTTTTCTGGAATATGTTGTGTACTAATGTATATGTATATGTAACAGTGGGATCCTTCATTTGCTCACTGAAGACTAAACTCATATTTAAACTTTTAAAGGATTTGATTAACTTCTTATGTCAAAGAAGTGGTTTACTGCACTATCTGCTCAGGGAGATAAATGACAGACCATCAGTTAAATATTTTCTTTTTATTAAAGCATACTTTTTTTTCAAATGACAGAAAAGTGCCAAATGATGTACTTTATTGTGGAATAATTACTTTTTAACGCTTGCTGTTCTAGTTCTGAATTTGATTGAAATATAGAAATACGGGTTGAAATTCAGTTGTCAAGATGGTGCTCTTGGTCGCATAATGAGTGTTTCATAGTAAAAAGACTGCTCAGGCCTGCTTGTATTAGAGCAACTGATACGTACTGCTCACCCTTTCAGCTGATCCATTATATCAGCACAATTGTCCTTCAGGGATATTGAATATTAAGTTGACAAATACACGTAAGGTGTACCCAAGACGTCTAGGGTTAACGTTTCGAATCAGTTTATTAATTTATTCGACAGAAATTTTTTTACCTTCGTAGTCGCATATATGTAAGCACTAGTGTTACAAGCATAAGACTGTTAATATAAGTATAATAAAAGAGAAATACAATGATTTGCCTGGAGACCCAGGTAAGGGTTTTTGATAACCTGCTGTCATTGAGGCAACTTTAGCAGAAGGTTATCAGACGACGAACCGCATCTCTATTAGATACGGTTTCAATAGGTAAACATACATACAAACTATAGATTGAAATTGGCGTTTGATCATCAATCATAATTGGCCTTTAGGTACATACATAACAATAATGAAAGGTACATAGTTGTGAGTATTGTCAGAAAAACGATTTTATATATTTGGGGAAACCATCGTATGAGTAGGTAAGAATTTGTCCTTCGTACAAGCTGGCATTCTATTTAACAAGCTTGGCACATTAAAACAAATGGAGCGTTTTGTAATAGTTTTCGGTGGCGCTATCTGGTGAGGAATAGCACGGAGTCTGGTGGTATAAGCGTGAGTGATAGGTTCCGCGGCAGAAACATCCATGACATATTGCGATGAACCGTCATGGATATACTTAAATAAAATTTTAAAGCTGTAACTTCCATATTATTAATATCATTCACGTTCAATGTATTTGGTTGTTGAAATAAAGGCTCGGTGTGCGAGATTTAGTTTGCTAATAGATTCAAGAAACAGCTTGTTATCGAAACAAAAACTAAACAAAACAAAACAAAAAACAAGACAAAAAAAAAACAACAAAAAGCAAAAAACAAAAAAGCAATAAAAAAAGAAAACGAATCAATGCACAGAAAAGCCTCAAGCAAGTATATATTTATTAACATGAGGCAAAAAAAAGCAAATTGCAAATAAGCACAGGTGGTAGAACAGGAAGGAAATCATATTACCTGTTAAATTTTTGCGGATGATTTCGACAACTTCATTGAGATTTTTACATATATGACTCTTCTTGTACTCAAAATCCGAAAAAGTCAAACATTGCTGTTCTTTTGATAAGTGAACTAGCAATTTGAATGAGCAACTCAAAATGAATTTTAAGTGGAGGCAACTGAAAAGGATAGATGTAGTCTTTTGGATATTTCAGGATAATTTTTTGGCAGAAGCCAAATCGTACATTATTTAAATTCTTGTTCATTAGATAAATTAATATAGATACCAGAGTCTCCAGTATTAAAACACATCAAGAATTGATTGAAATAATCTTGTCTGCATATAGGAAAGACTTAATTTAAAGGGAAGCTCCCATTGAAACATTTGTATATAAAATGAATAAAAGTGGTCCAGGAAATGAACCTTGCTGTACACCAGTTTGCTTGAGTAACTTTATAGATCAAATATCACCAAAGTGATTACATCAAAGTCTAAATCTTAAATAACCTTTTAATCAAGCTATTGCAATACCACTGACACCGTAGGAATATAATTTCTGAGGAAAGATAGCATGGTCAAAAGTGTCAGAAGTCTTTAAAAAATACAAATAAATAGTAATAGGTAAATCGTATGGGTGAAGTATTGTAAAAATTCTCTTTATTAGTTCCAAAGTAGCTGTCTCGATGGAATGTAATTTCCTTAAACCACGCTGACAGCCAGATAATAACCGATGTGGGGAAATAAATGAATAATTTTCCCGATAAACAACCCTTCTTAAAATTGTAGAGAAAACAGGAAGGTGGTAAATTGTCCTTAATGCAAACAATGAGAACTTTAGTTATCCCGAATGTGTCTGGGAATATTCCTGTGTGCAAAGACAGATTGATTGTCATAGCAAAGGAATGGGATGTAATTGCATTGGTACTTATGAGTAAATTCAAGGAAGTACCCATCGTGCCCTACACTGCATTTAGGTTAAAAATTGTTGATGATAGATTTTATATCGTTGGCAGATACTGGAGAAAAGGAGAAACAATACTTCAGCTGGCTGGTAAGGGCAAGCAAAAAATATAAAGATTATATAATAGTTGATGTTTGCAGCTAGAGAGGGCCACAATTTGTGGAAAGGGTGTTGAAATGGTAATTAATTACTGCATTTTCGATATTGATAAAGTAAGGAAATTCGTTTTGGTTTTTCACTTAGTTACAGATTGAACATCCAGTATAGTTTTCCTGGTATCGATATTCAATTGAAAAAAACAACAACAACAAAACGGACAGTAATTATACTTTGCTTGTCCAAAAGTCCTACCAAGCATTTTATTGTCGTTTGTGAGTTTTGACTTTCAGATGTGTATTCTGCGGCGTCTTGGTTCAAACATTTATATTGTTTACAAAGAGTATCTTGGAATTTGTTGATCATAATAAAACAGTTGTTATCCAAGGCAAACGTTTGTGTGTATATTACTGAATTTGAGAATTTTAGGTGTGTTTCACCTTGGCCATACATTTGATATTAATCAATTCATTGGAAATAGGAGTTGGGTCGTAATAATTTAAGGTTAAAGCCACAACTGCCAGTGGTATTTAAATCACGAATGAGCTTATTTATTCATAACTTATCTGAAGTTTGAAGTCAATGAAGAATAATTCCAAGATGAGAGAACCCGTTTAAAACCACTTGTCGCCTATTTTGGGTGACTACCTGCCTCAAGGAGTGAAATTTGCTTCGTCATATTGGTATTGAAATCTAAATGTTGATGGTTTGGTAATCCTGGAATCTCCGCATTTTTCTATACGATTTTCTTTTTGATTCGGACGGCCCGTGTAAATACAATTTATGGTTTACACAAATAAAGCAGGGGAGATGATCAGACGAATCTGTAAATATATAAAACAAGGTTAATTTGTCTTTTTAAACGGAATAACTTACACAAATATTATGTATCAAAGCTACTGTCCTCTAGGAGAACTGTGTTGGTAAAGTTACTTTTGATACATGTCCATTATTTATGATCCAGTCGAAGAATTCCTAATATTTATCCCTAATGTGAATTATAAGTATCTATACAATAAAATCACCCAAAACTTTTTCATCAGAATGCTGGCGAGAAAGAGTCTCAAGAGTAGGAGTTCGGTCATTGATAAAGGCGGGAATATCGTCTGTTGTTGTGGTAGCTAAATATTAGGCAAAGTCGTTTTGTTTCAATTCGTTACCAGAAAAATAAATAAACTGACCTTCCAAATCAGTAGCTTGAGAATACAAATCTGTAAGATGACATTGAAGTTGCTCATATAAGTACATAACAGTCTGCCATGTGAAGTACAGGTACCGCTCAGCGGAACAGATACACAATTTTCATGTTTCAGACACACGTACATCAGGGTTATCGCTTGCTATCCAAGTTTCCTGAAGAAATTTTGCACGAAACACTTAACTGAATGCCAACTGATGAAATTGCCCTGGTAACCATATGTACATGTGAACCAATAATTTACATATATCTATATGTGCATGTCAACTGATATTACTGTCATATGTACATGTATATTTATGTTGTAGTCGTACATTTATGTAAACCAATGCTGCAGTTATGTGTAAATGTAACCCAATACTGTAGATATTTGCACATGTACCTCGATATTCGTACAGACGGCACAGATATACTGGACTTCGCTGACAAGGGCAGAGCGACTGGCGGGCGTATCACAGGACTTGACCTGAATCTGACTGACCGAAAGACAAAAGCTCCTGTATATTATGTCACTGTGAAGGCGCAAAACGGCGCTGGGACCTTCAGCACCGATACCTTAACATCAACGCCCATATGGATTGAAGACGCGGATGAGATAGGTACATTAACTCACGTACAGGCATTTACCTTATACACAATGCAAGTCGCTCTCTCCATTTGTTCCTCAAGTAAAATTAAAGGCATGGTTTGTAGTTGGTTTCCGGGTGAAAATTAAAAACATTTGTGAATGAAGATTTCCAAACAAAACACAATTATACCTCTGTACACTTGATTTGTGGATGCCGGGTGACATGTTCAACACTTTTATACTGCATATGGCTCACACTTTGCCCGTGTCAAAGGTCACAGCCCCAGCGTTCAACCTCACAAATGATATGTACAGATTCTACAGAGGATGGCACACTTGGACGTGTATTCCTTGACTTTTGAGTAATACAACGTTATAGACATTGCACATGAAAACAGCCTTGACTAAAATTATGTAAGTAATGTTTCATCTATGTAAATATGATATACCATGTTGCAATACAAAACATTGCGTCAGTGTCCTTTTAGTTTTTTCAAGTGTTCTTGATTACAGTTATTCGAAATGCTAAATGTGATTACCAAGTTCATCAATGACGTCAGGTCGGGGCATTGAACATGCAATATCTGATTGCCTTGGAAGCGATATTCCTTTTTCAAGCCTCACGAGAAATAGCTTAAATTGCTCCTAAAGTCGGATATCTTGAAACGTAGCAACATATACTGTCAGAAAATGCCCACAAAAATGAAATGTAACATTTGCTTTTGGCTATTTCCACAGGATACATCGAGGATGGTCCAGATAAAGACGCATATGGCAAGTCCCTCACAATTGGCATAGACGTAGATTTCCAAAAGGATACCACGGCAGTCACAGTGAAGTTTGCTGGCTTTGAAAGCAAACTTTATGGGTTGCTTTCTCACGAGTGGGCGGTAGGTACCGCGCCCAGGGCGGAAGATGTACAACCATATACGTCAGCTGGCATTGTGCTGAATGACATCGAGACATCCGATGGCGGAGGTATGAAAATACTTTGAACAATTTCTTGGCCTTACCTTAATTTCTTTTTAAATTTGACGTAAAACGAATATCTACCTTATTTATCGTTCGAAGAAGATGCAACAATTGGGTATTCATGCAACAAGCGTTGACCTCGAAATGGTTTATTCAACAACATGTGGAGCATATGTAAGCAAACGATATATTAATGTGGGAAGCATTATTGAAAATTGCATCCAAATTCACATGTCAATAAACTGTTATGCAAGAATAACCTCAGCTAAAGATGTAGGCCTTTTATCCCCTATGACTGGTGCCACAGTAGTTTGTCTATATCTGCATCACCGTGTGAGCTTTATTGTGTGAGTCTAGCTCAAAATGTAAGCATAAGTTCCCACAAAATCAGATAGTGATAGCCAATAAGATTAGCTTTCGCTTCCAACTTGAGCCATAATTATGAATGTCAAAAAAAAAAAAAAAGATTTCGCAGAAGTCAAATGTCTACCTATCATTGTTTTGCGGCTTTGTCATAATGCATATCAAGTATTTCTCCACCCTGCGGATAGCCAGGTTTTAACCCACAATGATTCCAAAACAAGCACTCACAATGACAAATTCTGACTTTTGTTTACCGGGATATGTCCAATTCATAATTAGAAAGTTTGCGAATTTGGCGGAAAATGAGTTACTTCGACACATATAAAAACAGGTTTTTATTACAGATCTGCATGTTTGTGTGATACATGTTCTGCAAAAGGCGGACTTCATAGAGATTTCGAATCATTAGATCGCGGCCATATATATTTATTCCTTCTGTACGAAAGAGTCCATTGATACCTTGAGATTGACGAACTTTTGTCTCCCCGCCGCTACTATTTCGTAAATTTAAATCTGCTTTGACAGCATAAGCCATTTCCTATGGGAGTCTGCAGGTTCAGGTTCAACAGAATGTATTTCTTGTATTCTATTGGTTAATATGCTTTAATAGGGAGAGCAGGGTCGGGCAGAGCGCAGAGTCTGCTGCCACTGACACCCGGACATACGTATTATGCAACCGTCAGAGCTATCACAGGCGCTGGGGCGGTACTGGAGTCTGTCAGCGATGGGTTCACAGTGGACAATACACCACCACGGGTTAAAGTCAACAGGTGTGGCAAACATTGATGCTGTAGATAAAGGAAAAGTGCTTTTGGCTATTGGTCAACCACATTTTATACACCTCTACATAATACAAAAGGGAATGAAATATGAAATGACAAACAATACACTAAACATGTTCTACATCAGACATCAAATGAAATATAATATATCTTTTGGGATTGACACATGTTCAATTTGTCGGCTATTAATTAGTTAGGTCCATTAACATATATAAATCTGTCTGTGTTCTATGTCTATATTTTTACCAAAACTGTAAGGCTAGATTTTTCTAGATTTTGATATCACATAACCTAAAATCTACCTTAGAAAACTTTTTCGGTTTCCTTTGGGGTGGAAAGAATGTAGTGTATATCAAAATTTTAGTTCTTTGCCGAGTTGCACTCAGGTTTCAATCGTAATTAGAGTGAAATGCTTATCCTGTCTTGTGACATTTTCGAAGTACTTATGAAACACAAACTACAACGTAATTAACGTCAGAAGTCTGTTTATCAATTGTTTGTTCCATTTCGCAGCCTTGGTGTAACTTCACAAAACGACACCGAACATGAATTCGCAGAGGGTGCTCAGCTCTACCAAAAGTCCATTGACTCTCTGACGGCCTCGTGGATGACCTTTGATCCAGAATCACCTCTGCATCACGTGCAGTTTGCTGCAGGAAGCTTTCCTGAAAGTGATGATATATTTGCTTGGACAACGATGGAAAGGATCATAAAAAACAGCTCAGTAATTCCTAATGGACTTCTCAAACCTAAGGCTGACGGTATGTGTAGGCCTATGCATGGGTTTGTTTTACATATGCTGTGTGTAAGTTTGTTTTTAAATGACATTTCAGTGTTACCGATATATATTTCTGGAGGCTGTAATTTATATGGAATTATTTGGATGAAAATATTCTGTTTTTCAGGTGGAGTAAATTATTTGACCATACAGGCCAGAAACCTGTTGGGTCTATCACGAGACTACCGTGGTGGATCCATGACAGTCGACTCTACATCACCGTCAGATGGCGTAGTAACATGCCCACCTGATAATCAGGTTAGTCAAAGCTGTACATATGTGACAATCAAGGTTAATACCGCTCTCTGTATTTGCGGAGTCGAGTTGCAAGGTAAACATTGGACAGTCAGGTTAATAACGGATCGCTATTTGTAAACAAGGCCCCAGGGTAGATGTTCAGCAGTCAAAGTTAATTGTATAATAGAATAATTGGTAAGTGTTTTGCAGGGTTTCAGGGCAAATATGAAGGGTAGTCAATTTTAATACTGGCATCCATACATTTGTTTGTCTAGGAGGCGATTGGATTTCAAGGTAAACGTGTGATAGCCCAGCCTAATAATGATAATCAGGTATTGATATGTGTGGTTCAGAGCTTCAGTGCCGTTCTTTTGTATTCAGCACTTGTTTGAATACAAATTACTGTCTTCTTCGGATCTTATTGATGGTCACTTGGATGATGGTTTAACTTGCAGAATTGGATGTTCTATTGTGCTTCCCTCCTATTGCCTACCACAAATTTCACCAAAGACCAAGGATGGCATCTAAGCAAAAAGAATTACAAAGGGCACGTAGTATGTCTGCATGCCATTCAGTGTCAGTATACCCCATGCATACAGGTGAAGCATTGCCACATCTTCCGTGTAGGTCTAAGGCCCGAATAATAATACTTTTGCAATGAATAAGTAGCAATAAAACAATCATAACTTTCTACGCTCCAGATTTCAGTCAATCACTGTCTTTGTATAAACCTATACATATATCAATAGCTTTTGTCTCGTTCGATTTGCAAATTCAGAAAAGTTGGCAAGTCAATTGAATTTACAAAAGATGTCATCAGAGGAAAGCATCCAAAATTTTTCACAGCCTGAAATTCCCGGACACGCCTCTTTGTAGAGGCATGAGGGTGTGAATGGCGGCTCCTATCTGCATGGAACGTTCGCTGGACACATGCAAACTTAGGACGAAAAACAAAAGGGCAGATACACTGCTAGCCGGCCCTTTGTGTCAAGTTACCTCTTATATTCATATGATTAAAATGCTGGTCTGTTTATGTATATATATATATATATATATATATATATATATATATATATATATATATATATATATATATATATATATATATATATATATATATATATATATGTGTGTGTGTGTGTGTGTGTGTGTGTATTTATCAATATATGTACATACATGTATATAATTATGTGTATATATATATATATATATATATATATATATATATATATATATATATATATATATATTTTTTTTTTTTTTTTTTTTTTTTAAGGGTACAAATCAGGTGGAGTGTAGCTGGGAAGGTTTCCTGGATGCTGAGAGTGGGATCAAGCACTTCATGTTTGGAGTCGGCACCGAAGAGGGTGCGTCTGATATCCACCCCATGGTGCAGTTGCCAGCAGATGTAAGACATTTCAGAGCGATTGGTGAGTAAACACGTGAACAAATTAACCAAAAATCTACAAGTATATAATTATCATATACGCCAAAGTTGACAGCAGATGTAACAATGCTTTTCGATAAACAAGTATAACAAATTACAAAACTATGGGTAAACGACTACACGTAACAAATTCCACAGTTATCCGTAGGTGTGTGTATATATATATATGTATATGTATATGTGCATATATATATATATATATATATATATATATATATATATATATATATATATATATATATATATATATATATATATCATGTGCACCAGAGTTCCCACCTGATGTGACAGCTTATCGAACTGTCACTCAATGATAATTCAGACATCAAATTTGTGAGTGACATTTTGTAAGGCGCATTTGACAATTGCATTTGATGGGTACGTAAGGTTTCAGCAGATCTACTGAGCTATCATTTAGTTATTACGCAAAAATGTGTATGAAGATTATTGGTTGAAAAATGTGTATCAAGACGTCAAATTTTCTGGCTACTCAAAACGAAAGTTGGCTAATATATTCATATCCTGGACATCAACATATGTGATCTCTCTGTTGGTCACTAAATAATTAAGTAATCTGTGCATCATATAGTACATGTGCATGTATATCAACTAGCGAAATATGTTCAAATCGTTCAAAATGATATATGTTTATATGTATGTATATGCTTTGCAACCATGGAACAGGCGGGTTTGGAACCTGCAACCTCCCGCACCAATCACCTGTGTGTGTATTCGTGAGTGCGCCTACAGTACACTGTTTGAGATTCTTAGTCCTGGAGCACAACATATAGTACACAGTATGTGGTATTGAACCTGCTCAAAGAAATACATTGATGATTATGCTGCCTCCCAGGTGACCTCACCAAACTTTATAAAATGTTTAAATTAACCCCAGTAATCTCAGCCTTCTCATCACTTCAGGTCTCTCAGGTGGAGGCTTCAAACACCAGAAGAAGTATTACGCAATGGTTACCGCCGTCAACAAGGTGGACCTGTCGACTACGGCATATTCCAACCCTATAGTCATAGACGCCACAGCCCCTATACATGGCATGATTGTTGAGCTGTCAGGAATTGAATATGTTGACCTCAATAAATCACCACCTCATCGTCCCACCAAGACAAGCTGTACCACACAACAGGGTAATACAACAAGGATAGAGTTTATTAATCTTGGCCAGTATATACTTTCCACTGTCAAAACATTAATAACTTCAGATTTATGTGCGTTTGTGTATGTGTGTGTGTGTGAGGGAGAGAGAGAGAGAGAGAGAGAGAGAGAGAGAGAGAGAGAGAGAGAGAGAGAGAGAGAGAGAGAGAGAGAGAGAGAGAGAGAGAGAGAGAGAGAGAGAGATCTGGTTGATAAAATGTCTTCTGCTAATAGCAATTATTTTCTGAATACGTTTCGGCTTTGACAGCATCACTCTTCTTTTTACCATGAAAACCACAGAATTCCATTTGAACTCTGTCGTGAGACTTGCACAACGTTATCATGTGAGACACAAATGCTCTTTTTAAAGTTTAATATGCCAAACCAGTTCGTAAGAGAAACAGTTGAACCTCGGAATTAAGACAACCCATGTTTGCAGCTTAAAATGGTCTGTATCTAAGTGACCTTAATTCTCTAACTGTTTATACGTACATTTATACGGAAAATGACGGTTTTAAAATAGAATGATCTAATTTCTAAGGTAGTTCCAATACCGAGGTGGTTTAAATGTGGTGTTTTACTCTACATTTCTTAAGAAAACTTAACAGTAAAACTCAACTGTGTCATTTCATCTTTAAAACTTCAGGAAACCTCTTGCCAAGATGATGTCATGCACAAGCCAAAAAGAATTGTCAATTTGAATATATCCTTTAAAGTATCCAGCTGGAAAAGAACAGTATCTACAATATTTTAATATTCGGAAATTCAAATTTGAATGTAATTTAAAGAAAAACAACCAAATCTTTTGAGTAACAAGGCAGTTAATGGAAAGCCAACAATAAATGCTCAGAAGTTATTTTAAAGAAAGGAACTAAACACTTACAAACATTCCTTTTACAGAGTGTGAAGATCTTGATGCCACATGCCAGAATTCCCAGACCCAAGTTCAGGTGGTTTGGCAGCCATTCAGAGACCCGGAAAGCGGCATTAAAAGGCAAGCAGCCACGTTAAATAATGAAAAGAAACAACATAAGATTGTCAGCCTCCTATGGGATTTGAACCCTCGACCTGTGGAAACTTCAGCATCACCTAGCCCAATCTAAATTCCTACATTTTGAACTTTGAGCCTTCGGGACAATGCCCGAAAAGCGTAATGTTATACCTGGTGTGGCTTGGCCAGAGACACTGTCGGTTATTTCCATAGACTCAATCTTAAGCGTGTATAGAAACGGACACCTCCAACGCACACTCTAACCATAGAATTACTGTTAAATCTTTGTTACAGAAGTACTGATGAGATTATATCGTGTACTCACCAATGGTAGTACGTCATTGACGTACAACTACACTACCAATATTAACCGATGCAAGTGTTCATGATAAAATTGTTATATGGTAAAGGAAAGTAATACCCACCCCTACATTGATTATTTTGGTTTTGTTATCGTGCGGTAGATTCATTCAAATCTCTTATGCCTGCCGCAGAATATTTTGCTATTCGTCATGCCTGGCTTTTTTTCAAAATTATATTTTGTTGTCATACAGGTACGCGATAGCTGTAGGAACTACTCCAGGAGGTGCTCAGATTAAAAACTTCTTCGAAATTTCCACCGATCTGACGTTTTATGTGATTAAAGACCTGGATCTAAGCAATGTGAGACGGGTGAGTGAGCAACTTATGTCAGCCTGCCATACCAAAAACAAACAAGTGGTTTTTATAATTTAACAATCAAATAAACAAACAAATGAGCCAGCCTACTAGTCAGGTACTCATTCACTCAGCCAGCATGCACGTGTCTTTTTGTCAGTCTGTGTACCTATATGTCTGTAATTCTGTCTATCCATCTGTCTACTTTGCATACTCATAGATACATTAAGATACTTTTCACTATAACGTACATGAAATAAAAATACATCCATATTTCCCCGAACATGTGGACATTTAAAGTCGTGAGCTCGTTTTTGCTGGCCTTATAGTTTGAGCAGGCTGCCATCACAGTGGGTGTTTTGATTTGTGTATTGAGCTAATGATCCAATGCTATCTGCCCGTATACTGTCCTGCTGCCAAAAGTACAGTTTAGTTAACATAATGCAATGTCTATTTGTTTCATTGCTTGGAAATGTTGTGCATAATGGGCCTTTTACTCATACAGACTTGTTAGTTTTAAGACCTCAGACCTAAGTGAAGAAAAAGGAATAGCTTCGCAACGTACATTGTAATATTTTTCAACACTGTAGTTTGGAAAATGATCTTTTTCAGTGAGCAAATCTATGCAACTAAATAACCCTATTTCTGTCGTAGGTCTTTGTCACCTTGAAAGGTTTCAATGGCGTAGGCATGTCCTCCGTTGCTATATCCAATGGCATCTACATCAGTCGTGTTGCTGCGGGCCTGCCACCGCTGGGCCGCTTGATGGTGTATGATGGTACCAACAGAGAGGAGGGTGACCAGTTAGTCTTCTTCGTTTCATTTTCACACCCGATTAAATGTTTGCAACAAATCATTAGTTTTAAATGTCATGCTTTGCCAAATCGACCAAATTTTAGGTGACAAAAGGTAGAAAATATTCTTTTTAATAGTATTAATTTTAATTGTCATGCTTTGTCTAATTGAAAAAAAATGTAGGTGAAGAATTGAGAAAAAATAAATTCATGTCAATATCTTCAAAATTTGAAATCTTCAGTAATTGCACTCTTGTAAGGTATTTGGATAAACAAATTGTAGTGGGTTGGATTATGAACTGAATTTTTGGATTTTATGTGTTTCATCAAATAATAAGAGTTTAACTTGCGGTCATCAAAGATTGTTCAGCGCATTGGACATACACTTTGTCACAATCTGTGACGTTAATGAGGCAGTATTTAGATACTAGCGCGTTAATGGTGCATCTGTCCGATGCATTATGTTGATTTGAGTTCTAGAAAGAAACGATATTTTTCCCAGGGATTTCCAAACAAGCACAATAGACATCAGTGCCTGGTGGGATTTGAGTGGTGAGCCCTGTCCTGTACGAAAACAATCCTGGCAAATAGAGAGGGTGGATGGTTCTGTATACCAGCAACTGGAGGAAGTAGAAAGTGTGTATTTGTCAAGTTTATCTGTCATTGCGTGAATTCATACAGGATCTCATCTGGGCGGAGTGAGTTATGGTGTATTTATGTCACGAGAGAGCACAATATTTCGGCAACATTTACCCTTGACCGCATAGCAGAGGTAAATGCTACTAACAAAATATGCTCTCAAGTGACAGAAAACACGGTGTTTCACTCCTGCGCATGTAGAATCATATATATTCTATGTTTAGCAGGGTATTTACCACAAAAATTGTGAACTATAGGCCTACTTAAAACGTTGATCTGTTGTGCTGTCTTTGTTTACGCTGGCTGTTGTCTTACCACATCACACTTGACTTACAATCGAACACCGCAGTGCACAATTGATTTCCTGTTCGTGTTAATACAGTACATCATCGTTGCTGATGCGTCATAGTTATGCTGCAACAATGCTCAGGTCATATGACAAGGATTGAACATGGCTTTTGGTTTCAATATACCCCAAAACCATATTTAGCTCAGCAAGATAGAAAAATGTTTATATGTATGTGCAGAACTAAACACGCGACTTCATCAACTTTGTTTCACGAGGGCTTTAGGCCTGAAGCGAAAAATACGTATATTTAAGCATAACTACGATGAGAAAGTGTTCATATGTATTAACATTTCTGAATAGAAGCAAATGATGTTCAGTCACTCTGGTTCATTTAGGTGTTCTTTTTTGGATCAAGTATGTAAACGCTATTCTTTAAGGTTTGGCTCTAATATCAGTATCACAATACTTTTAAGTACAGAGTCACGTATAATAATACGTATCACGATGTATCGTGACAGTTTATGTGATGATACTCTTTAAATTTACATGCAAAGGAAAGCATAAGAAACTCTTGATTTTGGTTTACCATCCTCTACACCATGTGTATGCACACCAGTCATAAGATGTACAATGTGAGCTGAGGAAATTGTGTTGTTGTCTTTTTGTTTCTGGGCGGGGTGTGTGTGTCTGAAATTTGTTCAGATAGATTTTAAAATTATTGTACAATTGAAGATTTTGACCGTTTTGCGAAAAATTCTAGACACATGAATTGCATCGTGATATGGTGTGGTGCTAGGTCAGGGTGGTGATACTTCGGTATTTTGATATGTTACCCCAACCCTATGATTCTTGGTGGAATCATCGTTCTTTGCTTATACTACCATTTATATACGCATGCGTAGAGGACAAATCTGAAGCTACAAATGACGTACTGGAGCTGAAGAATGCAGAAACCTACTTTGTGATGCTACAAGTGACCAACGAGCTTGGTTTCACTTTCACTCTGCGTTCGGACGGCGTCACGATATCACAGGAACCAATAATTCCTGGTCGGGTCAACGACGGCGACATTATTGGTTATGACATCAACTACCAGGCAGCAATAGACAGGCTATCAGGCAATTGGGACCACTTTGGAGTAGAAAGACCGCCAGAGATGGCAAAAGTATCAGGTAATGATAAATGTTTGCACAACTGGTGACAATTTACTCCAGAAAGTAACACTCAAAGCCATGTACAGTTTTGCTGCGGCGTCGCATAGGTTAATGTTGGAAAAACAGTGTGCATGCACCCCTGACAATGGGCCGTATATAAACCTAGAAAAAAATTGAATTTAGAAATTTTTATTTCCTTACCATAGATTCAATATGATCATGTATTGTGTTGACAATGGACCGCCATGAGAACATAGCTGCAGGCGTCAGGCTGCAGGCCTGATAAAAAGATACCCGGGCTCTGGGACTACTTTTTACTGTATAAACTCCGGACACTAGCTCTCACTCAACATGATGGACTCCAACAGTACTTTTCTCAGATTTGATTCTGCCATTTTGATGCTTTCGCTGACATTTTGTATGATTCGAGGTACATGTTTTCAGTGGGTAGTTTTGCTTTTAGTTAAACCAATTTCATGATTCTAGTTAGCAAGGAATGTGAAGTACAAACTGTATTTGTTGGTCATTGTCCCGTTTTTTCATAAATAACGCGCATTTGATATTGGTGTGACGGTATTATTGCTACTTATTACATAATAACCGTACACACTTAGATATAGTATGTTTTCCACTTTTTCTGTTTCATTTTACACTGCAGAATGTACAAATGTGCAAATGGCATATGGACACATAGAATTTGGAATTTCATGCTAAAGACAGGAATTGTCTGTTGGTCATTCATATTTTGGTGCTATAAACAGTGGTGTATATTTTGTTCATAAACATTCATCTTAAATCTTTAATATATTCGATTTATTCAACAGGAAATGCTGGCATCAATACCGATGACAAAGTTAAACAGCAAATGGTAGATTACTATGAAGTTGCAATTGGAAATGATCGACGTTTTCCTAAGACTCGGAACAACATCATGCCATTCACAAATGTTGGTTTGAACAAAACTGCTACATTCTTTAACTTGCAACTCAAGCCACGTGCAGGTCACTACTACATCACGGTGCGTGCACACAGCAAATCCCAAGCTATGACGGAGGTGACGTCAAATGGCATTCGAGTCGGCTATGCTGGGGGTATTTCCGGTACGTGCCAATTATTTTACATTGCATGCTTACAAGCCCATACTTCAGCACTCTGATGTACATGTTGATCAGAATTATAACCACTATATATATGCAAGGACTGTTTGGTGTCTTTTATCAATATCTATATCACGCAATGTTTGATACCTCTGTGTGCCACCGGGATAACTTGTGGTGAATTCGCAGTACCTTGGAAATGGTAGAATACATTCAGGACATTTCTTTATTACAGTCTGTGAAGTGAAAGCAAAAATTTCCAGTAGGAGCGTTTGATTTGAATATTAGTAGTTTCAGGCAGTTCCATGTTTTCAAAATGTCTGTGACCAACTGCCACATATTGGTCTGCTCTGCTGTGGAAACTGGACAAACTAACGCAATGCCCATGAATGCAAAGGGGTTGCTTTTTACAGTTGCCCTAAAAGAAGCGATAAGCGTGACCTACCAAACAAGAGATGCTAATGTGTATTTAGGTGCTCGTTCATAAGAGCAAGCATTACACCATACCGCAGGAGGCCTTGAAAATAAAATTTCGCTAGCTTGCTATTTGATTTTCCATTGGTCACCCTGCTTTGCTACTTTGTGCCAGAGGCCCCCATGCACGCTGGTAGTACAGTCTCTACCACCAGGTGGCAACACATGCGTGAACCAGTACAAGTAGAACACGGTGGGACAGAGGCCGCGCTTATGTTTACTGGGTGTACTACAAAAACCATTTCATTCCATCCGTGGGTAATTCTACATAGCCCCTATATCATGTCGGAAATACATCCTAGTATTTTATCAGCACAAACAAATGCTTCCAATCTATAAGCCTCATTCGGATGTGTTAAACCGGCAATGATGTAAAAGGAACAGAGTGATGCCATTCAATCACAACGGCAAAACAGAAGACGGATTCTAAATAAACTACATCACACCTCACTACACTCAATTCACTTGCACTAAAGTCCATACATTTAAATGAATGTTGAAGGATTTGAAGATTGTGAGTGTACAAAAACTTGTTTACCATTTTCTTTTCATTTTTGAGATTGGAAAACGAATGCAAACAAATCTTTGCGTATATAATATTACATCAATTTGGCTCGAAATTTGAAGAAAAAGTGGCATCGTGGTTCATATGGGGGATTAATGTGTTGTGGTTTGCAGTTCTGTGGCTGATTTTTGTGTGGGAAGGTTTGAACAGGTCTGTTTTTCATACAACAAATGGGCTGAACGCACGTCAGTTTATCAGTCTTCACTACTCTCTGAACGAAAGGGTTATCTGTCTTTGGACAGTATGCTGAGTAGCCACTTGGCAATGTATGTTGCAAAACGAATGCAAATGAATCGAGTAATAATACGTGAACCAAACCTCCAAACATCATGCATTGCGCTGCAGTTGTGCAATGTGGATTTACCTGAACCTACTCACTACTAAATCAGGTTGATCTGTGCCGAATTGTCACATCTGCCGCAATCAGTATGAGAAATCACATTTTTAATGTAATTAAGTTCTTATGTAGTTTTCATGACTTGCCAACTTCGAACAAGTAAACGATAATCAGCATGTTGGCTATTCTACTACACTAGGCAAGGCTTTGTCATCACACATTTAAAGGTATGGTCTTGTGGTCTTCAAAGGAATGTTATTTTGGACCAGAAAGGCAACAAAATCAAAATTATCGATCGTCGTGGTCTTGCTAGTGTTGCAACTTTTTCCTTTCATAGAACCTTGTGTACAATAATCACTTTTACTTTCCAACTGGTTTGACATTCTGAATTTATACTGCTCGCGCAGTTTTATATAATACCCTACTTTATTTCAAGATAAGCTCAAGGTATTTTTGGAAAAAAAATCACATTTGGACGTATTCACATTACAGCTGCCGCTTGTAACAATGCTTCGCTTAAGCCAACCATAGCTCATCAGTCGTAATCCAAAAAGGTTGCTTTTGCACTTTTCCCAACCATGTCTTTGTGTTATGGTTTGGCTTTGCACATTGACGCATCATCCCCCAAGTGGGCATTTCCAATGATTTACATACTGCGACCTACATATGTGCACGATGAAAGCCATGACCTTACACTGACTCGGTTATCAGAACACTCGCCGTGCACAAAACAACAAAAATCATCATTTGATCGTCAAAACTTCACCTTACCAAACTCTTTCGCCCTCATGTTACTTGGCTTTCGGTCCGCTCTACTGCTCGAATTATTTCCTCATGAATGGTAAAAAAATGTGCTATAAACACACCAAAACAGTCATTGTCTGTTCCCGCATTGTAGGAAGAGGTGTCCTCACGTGCGGTTAACATGACCATGGAGGAATAAACTAGATTAGTCTAGTTTATTCCTCCATGACATAACTGATTCCTCGTGGTAGTTTTCGGTAGTGACATTTCATTCTAACCAGTGTCAGTAATTGAAGTATGAACCTCGATCGGATTCGTTAGGTTGGTGAATGACTGCCTTGGCATTGATCTACATCTCTTTTTGTGTGGTTGGTCTTGGGACATTGCATCCTTAGGTGCCTGCCATATAAGGCATAGCCAATTAGCGGGCCGGTTATGAAACCACGCTTGCGACAGCACATGCTCACTCTGACACAAAAGTCGGCATTTTCTTTGAAAAAACTTCATAAATTGCGTTCATTCCAAGTATGAATAATCGACAATCTCATAGTCGCCAATAAAGAAACAATGCTTACGGATTATGGAGTTGTCCAATTGGAAATAAACCGCTGGTGAATGCCTGTAATCCTTTCAAAGAAGGCTTGACCTCTGAACTCTCTTTTTACATAATCATGTTCACAACAACATCCCAAACTGTTTCGTTTTCAACTTCCAAAGTTTTGATTGAAAAAAAAAAAAAACATCTGGGTGACACTAATGTCATCCTAAAGAGTTAAACTAGAAAGGCGGATCTCAGAATTTTTGCATGGGGCCTGGCTCTTTCACAGTACTGGATGAAAGTTGAAACCCTTTGATGTGTAAATGGAGTGTTGCAGCATTATAGCAACCTCACTTTCAAGACCTCGCAAGCGGTTTTAAAGCTTCCTTGTCGGGGAGGTCTACTTCACGCGTAAAACTTGCCTCGCGCTCAAGCACTTAGTTCCCTTCGAGACATACCTCGCCGTAAAACTTACCTCGCGGAACCAGAGCCGCAAGATAGTATTTAATACCGGTACCCCAACAAAAAAAAAATGTAAATGTACGCCAGAAGGCAGGACGATAACTAGACCCATGGGAGAGTTCAAAAATGATAAAATTCATCAAAAATATAATGATAATTATTAACGACAAGCAAGTGTTATGCTTACAAAAAATAGGCTAAATATATATATAATGTTGCGCTAACACTAAAAACAACAGCGTTTAAGTAGGGCAAAAAAGGCATCGAGAACCAGCTAATATAAGCTCTCAACTGCGCATGCTCAAGACAGAAGAGCGAGCTCTGGATCATGGCTTGGGAGATGACGTGAAAGCTAGCTAGCTTTCACGGCGGATCAAGCCTTCGAGGTGTCTTGAAGCTGTAGATTCGTGAAGGCTAGCTCTCTCTCACGGGCGAGGTCTCGATCACGCAGGAGTGTCATCACTTCAACTTCAGACCGATACAGCTCATAAACGGCACAAACATGGGGGGGGGGGGGGCACACTTTTGAGGACAGATGTTAAAAGATTATTTTCTGAAAAAAAAAGAAAAATTATATAGTACCATAACTGAAAAAGTTGAATCAGCATTATCGAAACAAATGAATGCTATTTTTGCATAATTACTGTATAAACGTATAACAAATAGGTTATTGACAGTAGTGTCATTTGATTCGGCGACAAGTTTACTTTTCAGAAGCAAATACTTTATTCGGGTAAATATGAGCTATAATTTGTTTATTCGAGATTTTGTGGCTATCCCCGAGATCTGCCTATCCCCGAGCTTAGCCTTGACATATAAGGACTGCACACCAAAAGATCAGTTTTGGCAGAGACTGTTAGGGTAATCTTCACTGACACTAACTAGATGGCTTGGATACGTGGATGAATAAATTAATTACTACCATTAGAATGAAATAAGCGAGACATGATTATATGCAGCAACATAAAATTTTGATCTCAAGAGGTTGTTTTAGTGCTGAAAGATATGACTATGCTATATTTCTCTTGTTGTTCAGGCGGCACAGTCAGCGTGGATACCTTCATCCAATATAAGGATAGTGTGGTAGTCCGGTGGTCTGGCTTCAAATCAGATGTGGGAATTCTGTTCTACTTCGTGGCAATTGGGAATGCAACGGCCAACGCGACAGGTTCATTGGATTGTATGCGAATGGTAAGAACATGAATTACTTCTTATCGTTCATCAAAAAGCGTCAGAAATTATCACATGTGGGCTGTTTGCCCACTTCATATTACACACATCCCTCAGCCCTGATAGGCTTCGAGATACAGCATGGTCTGCGTCTGATGGACCCTTATTCGTTAAGTCGTCTTCACGTGCAGTATTAATCCTTTCTATCGTAATAAGTGTCGTCAACACACAACAAATCCGATAAGAACTTAGATCTTTTCAGAACAAGTAAAACCCCAATCTGTGTTTATGTACTAATCAGATCAATTTCTAGGTGTACTTCATCACATTAAATTGCGGAAGAGAGTGACTCCATGCACAAGTACAGGGCACCCTCAACATTGTGACTTTGAGGGGTTGCTTGATTTCACTACACAACTGACCTGAATATGATTTTCCAAAGCGTGATGTCCGTTGTTCGTGAAATCATAATATACCCTTTACTATTTCTGCAATTTCCCTTCAGTCCAAATTGGGATATTTACCAGCGGACGTACAAAATGAATACTTCGGTGTCTTGCCGCCAGTCAATGTTGGAAAAGACACGCTGTATGAAGGCAGAGGTCTGATATTCCAACACCGGGAAGAATACGTCGTGTATGTCATCGGTAAGTAACTGTATTCAAAACTGTCAGGAGGAGGAAACCAAATTATGTGGGCGCATTTTCCCGAAGGACCGTGAGCAACAGAACAAAACAATATTAGCTTCCACATGTTGCCGTCATACGCGATGAGATCCGCAGAGCTCCTGTGTATGTATAAGTGGGTTATCCGCTTAGAGCTTGGAGACGAGGCAAGGTAGGAAGTATACGCCAACATCTGTGCCATGGAGAGTGACTCGATAAGTCAATGCTTGACTTCTTTCATAATCCATGTAAAACAAATGTTTCTATACTATACAAAAGGCAAAAAAAAATTGTTCTATAGGTTACTTCACTTGTAGCATATTTAAGATATTCTCTAAAACATTCAGAGACGTATATACCTTGCTGTATTTGATCGGTATGAGATGCAATGATAATGCACAGTTTAATCCAGCTAATCCTTCTGTATTGCAAGAGTATACACTTTAATTGCCAGCTGTTGATGAAGCTGGGGAATGTGGAGTCAAGGACAGCAAGTTCTACGTTGATTTGACACCTCCAGTGGAGGGCCAACTGAAAGCGGGTCCCTTCTATGAACAGGTAAATATCTCTGACTCTGTCTGTCTGTCTGTCTGTCTGTCTCTCTCTCTCTCTCTCTCTCTCTCTCTCTCTCTCTCTCTCTCTCTCTCTCATTCTCTCGTTTGTTTTTGTTTTTGTTTATTTTGCCGGCGGGTGGGGGTGGGGGGGAGGAATATAATCCGTGACTCCAATAGCCGGTTCATAGTTACGTGCATGCGTAGAATACCTAACTTGTTTTCGTTAAAGTACTTCTATATAAATAGTACCTTTGTTGATTATCCTTACTTTATTGATGGGCATTATCACTCTTTCTTGTGCACACTGAAGGCACAAGTGTAGTCATTTTTACCTGCCATTGTTGGAGCTTTAAACACATTTTTCTCAATTTTTTTGCACGGAAACTGTATTTTTATAAGGCTTAGGTTTTAGGAATAACCTTAATTTGGTGTGATGTTTACCACCGGCAGCCCTGTATGTCATTTCATATACAAGTCTACTGGCCAAGTATAAACTGTACTACAACAGTAAATGATATTACTCTATGATTGTCAGGCCACACAAAGATGCAGAGCCCCAAGCCTGAGTTTCTTGGGTTGGCTGAATGGTTAAAACTAGACCGGAGCTGAATGGTTAAAACTAGACCGGAAAGAGCGATTTTACAGTTCTTGAAATAAAAGAAAAGTGATGAATATTTTGGGAGCTCTGAGATGGGACTACATCAGACAAATATACACAAGTTTGCGTTGTCACATTGTTTCCAAGTAAAATATTTGGTGTAGGACATTGGACGCCATGCATCATGGTCTATCTATGTGTACTACATACCGGGGAGCAGAGAATATATATATATATATATATATATATATATATATTATGTGGAGTTCATGTTTGTCAAATCAATAGATACATTACATGAGAGATCGGAAAAAAAACGGGGAACACTTAAAGGATATCATATGTGAGAAACATAAATTTTATTTCGGTATTCTTTGTATATAGGCTGCCTGCAAGTGTTATTTACTACATGCATTGTGTTGCAGCCTGCCTTTTTTGCCTCCGCTGACAAGTACCTAGAGGTCTGGTGGCGAGGTTACGCTGACCCTGACTCTGGCCTTGACTCCTGTGAGCTGCAGCTGCTGATGGCGCCCTGCTGCAGTGAAAATGACCAGCACAACCTGACCGTCGTCCAGCCCTGGATAACTCTTAACGCATCAGATACTTACTACAAGTATATGGACCTTCAGCTGATGGTACGTGAAACAAAAATGTTAACCTTGAGATCTGCCAGTAAATTGGAGTACGTTGGCCGCAAGCCGGCGTAAGTACTTACCACTTAGTAAATCACTTACAGCCACCTGCCTATGAACCAATGTTTTGCTTTATTTATCTTTGCTCTCATTTTGGGGTTTAAATTCATGGATATAGTTATTGTTTCTCTGTACTATTTAACTTGATAAGGATAATGTATATATGTGTATATATGTATATATATATATATATATATATATATATATATATATATATATATATATATATATATATATATATATATATATATATATTTCGTTATGAGAATCATTTGTCACAGCAGAATTTAAATTTTTGTATGTAGTTAATTACCGCTTACAGAAGTTGAATATGTGTCATTCAAGTGTAATGTGTACCATCTAGTGCAACATGCTCCTTCCTCCTTGAGGTAACATGTATTGGCATGTCATAACCAGCCATGACGTCTTTAAAGCAAAGAACTTATATGTGTTGCTACCGCCACGTTTTTGTGCAGGCTATATACGGCCATAATGTGTCTACACCATGGAGCAAAGCAATCCCTTGCTGATCGAGAGAGAGAGAGAGAGAGAGAGAGAGAGAGAGAGAGAGAGAGAGAGAGAGAGATTGAGAGAGAGAGAGAGAGAGAGAGAGAGAGAGAGAGAGCATCAACTGTTCAAGTTTACATGCACCTGTTACATACATGTATATGACAGACTATGTGACTGAAAAAATGCCAAAGATCACTAGATAATGGACATCATCCTAATAACGTATCAAGAAATTTTAACATGAGCTCCATGTATTTTGGGGTTTATTAGTAAACATTCTTGTTACCCGGACAGATAGAATAGTGGGCCGCTCTATGGACCAGATCTGATTGTACAGCTTACAATTTTGCAGGAGGATATACCTTACTTTGTTCATCTACGTGTCACCAATCGTGCAAAAGCCACGGTTCTCACGGAATCGGCTCCAGTTTTTCTGGACATATCTGAACCTATCGTAGGAGATGTCAAAGATGGGCCCACTTTCTCAGATGACCTTGCACTCAGCGGACTTCATGACAGATTATCAGGTGAGGTTCTTTCGGCTCGCGGTATCGTACTAGTTTGTGAAGGCCACGCTTAACATTAGTCATAAAACCATATGGTTTTACATTGAAACATTTCGGCTCTGCTTTAGTACCTTTACATTTCAGAAAAGTACAGTAATTACGGAAACAGAATGTGGAAATATATCCCAGAAGAGGGAAGGGAGAGGGAGAGAGGCTGAGAGAGGGAGAGGGAGAGAGGGAGAGAGAGAGAGGGAGAAGAGAGATAGAGCGAGTGAGAGAGAGAAGAGAGAGAGAGAGAGAGAAGAGAGAGAGAGAGAGAGAGAGAGAATCTGTTTGTACACGTTATCTCATCCATAATAAAAAAAAATTAAGTGTCACCAAGCGATCAATATTAATGGGATCTAGTGTGTCCAAATGACAGGAGCATATGAGGCTGTAACAAGGACCTAAAACCATTTTAAAATATTCCATTATGTTAAGCTTAGAATTGTCCAATTACAACCAAGAATAATTTTTGTGCAAATTTATTTGTAATTTGATATACTTGACATCATTTTTCAAGGCACATTCCTGCACTATGCTGACCCCGATGGCCCTGCATGCCCTTACCGGTCGTCTCCATTTAAAGATAGCAAGGACTGGTCCAGGATCAGAACGAAACATTTGTGGAACATGAAGAAACAGTGGAGTCTTATCTATCGGCCAGAACAGGTAGATTCCAGTTCCATACATTGTAACCAGCGACGCTTCCTCGAACTATGTAACATGTATTTTGGTACTTAATTAAGTTTTGTGTAAAACTAAATTTCAAGTAAAACGCAAAAGCAATATAAACTGGAAACAGAGGCCCCCCCCCTCTCTCTCTCTCTCTTCTCTCTCTCTCTCTCTCTCTCTCTCCTCTCTCTCTCTTCTCTCTCTCTCTCTCTCTCTCTCTCTCTCTCTCTCTCTCTCTCTCTCTCTCTCTCTCTCTCTCTCTCTCTCTCTCCTCTCTCTCTCTCTCTCTCTCTCTCTCTCTCCTCTCTCTCTCTCTCTGTACCAATATTACGCAGTTCTGAATTAATCCGATTACTGTTTGGTAGAAAATAATGTCAGGAGTAATGAAGATTCTATTTCAGAGGTGATATGGTTGATCCAAACAACTGCATTGTTGATCCTTATAGGTTAACCCCCATGTATGAAAGTAGGGTTGTCATGTATTTTAGTCCTTTATATTATTGTCATTAACGGTAGTAGTAGTAGTAGTAGTTGTAGTAGTAGTAATGGTGGTAGTAGTAGTAGTAGTAGTGTGCACTAAGCAGTCGAGTTTGGCACCTTGTATCATAACGAAGTTTTGATGGCTTTAGAATAATTGCAGTTGTTTTCTGAAGCAAAACTTGTCATTGTGCAATGTTTTCTGGCCAATCTGTTTTAAATTAGTTGCACTCTTTGAACATTGGTGCTCGAACCTAACTGATGAAATATATTATATGAAATGTGTTATTTTAGCATAAGATAGGTGAAGATGGCCATTTGGAGATCACAATGGAAAGAGACATCCAGAAACCACGGATGGCCTCTGGCGCCTTGTATCAGAAAGCTGACATCCTCAGGGGAGGCACTTACACGACCCGCATCAAAGCGGCAGCTGGTCAATATGCTGTCACCAGCGTGGTCTTCTGGGATGGTCCTGATGGAACTGTTGGGGACTATAACGCACCACCACCTCCAGATGACGAGCTTCTGTCACAAGTCCGGCAATGTCCATGCTGCCGTGATGGCAGCCCCAGACCGGTAAGTGAACAGTGTTGGAGAGGTAGATCAAAGAGTGACATTGCAGATTAAGTTTGTCTAGTTATAGCACACAAGAAAACTAAACTGAAATGAGAAAGTTTTGAAACAGGCATATCGCTTAATTAAATACGTGTACACATATGATCTTCGCAAAACAATGTTCACAACTAAACTATCTCAGAAGCAACTAAACGTTTCGAGAAAACAAATTCTATAACATTCATGAATATTTCTGTAGAAATTTGTATGGTTTTAAATTATTGTTTTGAACTGAGCTCTGTCAGAGCCACGGTCGTGGCTGAGTCAACAGCTTTCACCTGAGCACTTTCGATGCATTCTTCACAAATTACAACCGAAGAAAGCTGTTGACCTGGACTGATAGATTCCATGTAATCACGGGCATGCTGGTACCACAAATGAAAGGTCTTTTAACAGGAATATGAATGTTGCACCATGCAAAACATTTTGTTCAAATTAGCTCGACTTAAGTCACAGTTGGCACAAAAGAGTTGAATGGCTTTGATTATCTGATACCATCTGACATGATAAATTTGTCTTTCTAACCTGTTTTATCATACATTGTGTTTATGTTGCTGTGGTTTATGTCATACTCCATTTGTTCAGTCATGATGCTGTCATTGCTATGTTCAATATTTAAAGAGTTCTGTGTCTATGAAGAAAATAATAGTTTGACCAGCTGTTGGTGACCACTACCTTTTAAATAATTAAATCTTATCCATAGTTGGAAAATAAAATAAGTACAATGTATGGCAAGTGTTTATAACATACAGCATTCTGGTTACGCGGGAACTGAGTGCAATAGTAAGTGTACATGTTTGGTATGAGTGATCATGAGGCAAATTTTTTTCTTGTGGCAGAACTGTAACTGTAACTGTAGAGACCAGATCCACAGACTACAACAAAAGCAGGGCCAAGCAGAAATAATCGATGACGCCGTCGAGGGAGGAGATACCTATACGGGTGACAAGGCGGAGCAGAAAGTAGTACGAGATCATGTGGAATGCAGCTCCACCCAGGTAAACCATGCACTGGGTGCCAAATCCATCCCTTTGGTTTAAACACCTTTTCAGCAAAGTAATTGGCCAAGACTGTTACACGCAGCCTGTTTTAAGGTCTTTTGTGTACCGTAATATATCAGATTAGAATGTGCGCAACAAATCATATATATATATATATATATATATATATATATGGTGTGTGTGTGAGAGTCTGTGTGTATGTATGTGTGTACTCTTTGGGATCAATTTTCAGTGCAGACAGCACTTCTTAAACGTTTTCTTTTATCATAGCCAAGTGAGGTGGTCTTTTGGAGTTTTCTACAGGGGAATTTGACTCCTTTTAAATCGGCAAGTAAAAGTATGAAGTGCCATTAGGTGCACATTTATGGTTCACATTCTCCAATGCCAGTATGTCATGATGGACGATCAGCTTGAGCAGGCCAGCTTGCAGCACGAAATAATTGTACAACAGCGAAATCGAACCACAGAAAGGTCATCATTATGCAAATTTTGCTGTCTGCTTGAGAAATGAGTGAAGTGTTCCTTTTGTTAAGTCAGTGTTGTGTGAACGGTTGGATAGTTGTACATTTTGTTCAGATTGTTTGGTTTGCCATTTTGAAAAATACAATTTTGCTGCAATGTGTCATATACAATTCTATTTTGTACCTCCAACTACAGAGATATTCAACTCATCCTTCATGCTGCTATGGTGTCGTAGATATAATGACACCTGGCGGCCTAAATATGACTGGATTCCGCTGGAGTTCAATCCGGCAGATGCGTGGCACAAGTATGACGTCACTTTTTCTGTGTCCATCATGGATGGGGCCGTTGAAGACTGGGCACTGAAAGTCTACATCGATGGCAAATATGTTGCACTCTTGACAGGTATAGCAACAGTTAAGATAACCAAATCTGAAGTATGATGGCGACCCTGGCCATTGGTTGGAAGTGTTATGTATTCTGTATAGTGAAAAAGTAGTCACATGTTACATTTATGAAGAACAGCGGTAATTATGTTCATTGGCCGTAAGTGTGGTGATTCTGAATAAGGTCCATATCAGTTGTTAGGATCAGTTATTCTGATGAATGGCATGGCCAATTTATGACTTTGAAAAACAGTGGTTACCAAGGTCATTGTTCGTTACCGTAAACGATTCTGAAGAGTGGCGGTTATCACGGTTCTTGACCATTAACATAAATGATTCAGAATGATGACAGTTATTGCGGTTATTGGCCAATAAGATGAATTATTCCCACGAATGGTGGCTGCGATGAGAACTGACAATAAAGATTCCTGTCACGTGTTATAGTTCCACTTCTATGCTGTAAAACACAATAAAATAGCTGATGATGCGAAGTTCATAATTTTTCCTAAATAAACACAGGAAACGTCTCAAAATTCCAGACGGACGGTGTATAGCTAGCAAGCAAAATGATCTGTAAAAGCAGGTTTACTATGTTTTCAAGCCTGAGTCATTCCTTCCGGCGAGACAAAAGAAAAAGGAAACTGATATTCTCACTTTGGTAATAAATTTTGGCCAGCGGCTCCCAGCTTGCTTAGTTTTCTCTTAACTCGACAGTTCTAATCAGATAGCAAGGTCTTACATTTCGCAGAGGTCAAATTGTGTACAAAGAAAGAACTATTCCAGACCTCCTGGAATATCTTTATCTGCAATGAACAGTAGCATTAGAACAGGAAATGTCTGGCACTGATGCTGCTCACGCGGTGGTAATGATTTTGAAAAGGTACAACGCATAGTGCATGTACTACAGCCAAAGCGTTCAAATATACTGTAAAACCTGTTTTGAGAGACCATCTTTAGGGCAGGCCAAAAAGCGGTTACATAAGGCAGGTGGTCTCTCAATAGAGGTGTAAAACACGGGGAAAATGGCAAAAGGCACCTGGAAAACATGGTCTGAAAATGCAGGTAGTTTTTCTCACAGTGGTCTCTCAAAACAGGCTTCACTGTATACAATTAGAGATGAACTATAAATTTTGAAATCATTACCTTAAATATAAAAAAGCGAAAGAATGCAGGTAGCAGTTTTCCGATCTTTATCATTGTCGTCATGATTCTCATTTTCATCATTTTTAGCGCATTCATTCTTTTCTTTGTGTTGAAGGCTTTGAGACATTGTCTGCTGATACCAAGCTTATGTACCATGTTTGGAACCGAGACAATTATCTTCCACCAGTTTCTGATCCATTCAATAGACCCAAAACGAAAGCACTGTTTGCAGATGCCAGGTAAGATAACATCAAATCTCTTTCTCCACTAGGATTGAATATCAAACTGGATAGAGCGCTACAAATTTCAAATTGCCGAAATTGTCCGCTGCGGCAAAGTAACATGATGAGCTTTATTTTTATGCAAAAAAAAATCACACAAATCCTCTCTATCTGTCTGGCGGTCTGTCAGTCTGTATGTATGTATGTCGATCTGCCACAGACAATCTAGACTTAAAGCAGAGATGTTGTCCATGAACATATAAAAATATACATACGGATCAATCTATTCTTCCAAGCACAAAACACCATTATCAGTTTTGAAGTGCATTATAAGTGCTAGTTAAACACACAATGAGATTGCATTTATTATACCATTGCTTGCAACATGGAGAGGACATTTTGTGTAGGGCAATTTAATCATTTTATTTTGTGTTATCAACTTATCTCTGAAGCCTTTCAATATATTTCTTAGCTGAATGCAGCAGTAAGCTTGGACCACACACACACACACACACACACACACACACACAAACACACACACACTCACACTCACACACACACATATGGACCAACTCCAACTTAATGGCCTTTCATATGCAATGCTCGATATATTTGCATCCGCATAATTCTAGTTTCGATTCCCAAAAGCTCTATGTTGTCTGCAATCCAGACGTTGAATTATATGGCATTACTTTGTGTTTATCAATATTGCTGGAAAGCAAGTGACTTCCTACAGTATCTAAGGTTTATCTCATTGTGGAAGTTGCGGTAAGAATACTGGGGCAGCTGTCAAACTGTCAGTGGGTTTTTGCTATTAACAAAGACTGGGATTCAAATCTCATTGATTTGATAATCGAACATCAATCGCACATGTTACTATAGGCTGATTGGTGAAACAGAAGAAATGGATCATTTCATATACATATTTTCACATGAGCAGTGATGCAGTCTATAACTGCTTACACACAGACGATTACATTCAAATTTGTATTAGCTTCTTGATCGTCATTTCGTTGCTAACAGCCGTGTTAACAAAATGACCTGTACATGCGCGGAGCTGATCTGCAGAAGTCCGGATCCTGTCATCCAAGCAGTAACGAGTCTTTGAACTGAAAAATGGTGGCCCAATGGCGCCACAAAAACAGACCACATATGTGCGGGCATAGGTTAATACCTTGCAGCAACACCTGGTGTATGAGGTTAAAGCTTCTTTAACAATAAAATGGGTCGAATTCTAAAGATCAGTAAGTTCATTTGCTGTTTGCAAGGGTACCACCTGAGAGACATATGCTGTGCCGCTTCGGAAAGCCATTCCGTGGCGCAAACAACGCCATAATTGCTTACGAGGCAGGCGTGGGTACGACGCCAGGGGACACCGACGTTGCACCATTCAGAAAAGTAAGATTTTTAGTTCAGGTCCTATAATTTACCCGTAAACGGACATATTACTGATATCAGTCAACAGGTTTCTTGGTAGCCCACATAAGCACTAATCATCCATAGCATGCCAGTAAAGCTGTTGACTGGTGGCACAGATTTTTTTGGGGTCTTTTCGGTGAGTAAATTTCAGTTGTGTTTTTTTTCGCTAAATGTGCAATGTTAAGAGAGGAATATCAAGGATATGATATTTGAAATTAGCAATCATTAAATACTTATTAGAAGGGGTGGGTGTTAAGTACAAAATGATGTTGGCGTGTTCATCATCATCATCATCATCATCATCATCATCATCATCATCATCATCATCATCATCATCATCATCATCATCATCACCACTACCAGGCATTCTTTATGCCAAATGCAAACGCTTATGTATCAGAAAGAGTGCTGTTTGGCTTTCATATTATTTTAGGCAATCTCCTGTGAAACCAAATCAACGATTTTCTTTATTTGAAGTTGAAATATGCACGCAATGAAAATGTTAAAACGTGCTTAAACTATACGAATGGGCCTACTGGTTATTATGTTTACACTAAACAACGTAACATATATGACGCACATTTGCTGCTTCTGAAAAGACCCACTTGAAGCTAGAAACTCTTATGGCAAAGGACCAGAATACATAATTGTTGCAAATGACAAAATGTCACATCACACAGATGACTGCCGACAGCACTGGAGGTAAGCCGCCTCCCCCCCCCTTCCCCCCCCCCCCCCCAGCTTGCTCCTGACAGTTGGAGACGCCTGGGGGATAAGCACAACTAACTTCATCATCGGTCTTGAATACATGACATGAGACGCAGGTATTGCCACAATGCAGAATGGTGTATATGACATGTCCTACTGTTGTAGGTTGCAACTCCATGCATCCCATGCCAGCGGCCCTGTGACCGCTACTACTGTTCCAAAACATGCGACAAATCGGAGTATAAGGAGTACAACTTTACCTTGGAGAAGCTCAATATGGCGGTAAAGAGACCGTCCATGGATGTAAACGGCACCATTATTGTCATAAATGGGTCAACAGTCATGGAACCTGTTAACTACTATGTAACCGGTAAGTCATAGCTTCTGTCATCGCCATTATGGCCATTGATGTGTTTGTTAATTCATAGCTAAGCTGACGTCAGGATGGCCAATCTGAAGCCATGAAATGTTAGGCTAAGTGACAGTTGATGTGAAATTTGGTAACTTCGCCTTGGGTTGCATAGCATTTAGCCTAGTGGAGGATACATAGCCTGATAGCTCATCCAGATTCTCTCATTTTATACTCGGTAGCAAAACATTTTTGGAAGGTGTGTGTGCAATCTGGCGCACTAACAATCCGTTCTCAATCAAAATCAGAAATCTGTCGCCAATGACCCCCCCACCCCCTACCCCCACAGCCGAGATATGTTGGCCTTCGCTGGTGTCTCGTGTGCTTCAGCAGGCCATCTACGCCGAAAGTGCAGCTCAGTACGTAGGGCCATGTACTTTTTGCTTTAAAAGCTTGAATATTATGCTTTCGTTTGTAATTAATTTTAACTTTTATCCTATTTTCTGCATAATAACATGCGTGTAATAAAAAAGATTAGATTTCAGTAATTCTGCTTTATTCTTAAATATGCATGGGGATTTTGTCCAAGCGTGGACTTTTCCTGCAGTAAAAATAGACACATTCTGCTCAAAATTTGATTAAAGCAGAAATTGCATGGCCCTAAATAGTGGATGCGTTTTGTGGTTGTTTCTTCTTTCTAACCCGGCCTTTTCACAATTCCAGACCATCTTTTTCTTACTCTGCAGTGGATCCTAAACGTGGCTTTGATGCAAACATTATGCAATTACACATATTACTTGCTACATAAGTTCATTTTCTCACCACACATGTAAAACCAAAAGGACCACTCATTTTTTTTTGTCCAGAGTATATGTCAATGCCCCAATAGTACGTTATATTGGCCTGGTAACAAATATGACCTTTGCGGTAGTGGGGATATACATATACAAAGTAATTCGAACGAAAACAAACAACAGCTGAAAGTTACTTAGTGAAAGGAATCGATAATGTAAATACAAAACCTTAAGACCTATGCCAGAGAAATGTTACTGTGTTACATATACAATACGTATGACCAAAACTGTGAAACAGTTCCAGGGTACTTATGTTATTCTGCTATACGCTGATCGAATGCATGAAAATGCTAAATAGCTTAACACCTTCAAAGTATTGTACAAAACCAGTTCTTCTTTAAACAACAAAAATTAAAAGAGTGAATACACCTGCTTCAGAAACCACCCTTCTGTATTTTTTTCATGTTACATTGGACACGCAACTTTGTTTTTTTGTTTTTTGTTTGTTTGTTTGTTTGTGTGTTTTTTTTTTTTTTTTGAGCAGCTTGTACATATTGCTTGGATGCTGCATTTCTATAAAATTGATTGAGCCATGGATGCTTAAAGTTCGTTACTAATCGCAGTGAAAGCCGTATTGGCTTCAGGGAGGCTGGCAGTGGCCAGCAGTAACGGCTTCCAGCTGGACATTACGCCGCCTGTGTTCAACCTGTCGTATTACATTGACGTGGCTAGCAAGAGGAACAATACTCCCGTACAATACCAGGCTTCCAACGACACCATCAAGGCCTTCTGGAGATTCGAAGACGAAGAGTCCCAAGTGAAGGTAGCTACATAGAGTTTAGTTTACCTTGCTTGTTAAGGCTATGAACATCTGCGGCTGATCTACAGACGTTTGCAATCATTTATGACGCGTCACTTGTCATATGATTTATCTTGTCACCGTGATGTGGTAGCATTGCTGTCCGCACGTTGTTGCAGGTGGTAGTACAGGCAGAGAGACATGCTCATACGGTCTACGTTCAATGTGAGAGTATGTGTACGCCACGCGTTAAGAATCTTCATGCATTTATTTTTAAAACCGCTATTATCGTTTAGTCGGCTAGAAATTTGTTGATATAGTCATAGCAAAAATCTCTCTCTCTCTCTCTCTCTCTCTCTCTCTCTCTCTCTCTCTCTCTCTCTCTCTCTCTCTCTCTCTCTCTCTCTCTCTCTCTCTCTCTCTCTCTCTCTCTCTCTCTCTCTCTCTCTCTCTCTCTCTCTCTCTCTCTCTCTCTCTCTCTCTCTCTCTCTCTCTCTCTCTCTCTCTCTGAGAGAAAAAATGGACTTTTTGTAAGCACGTGATTCATATATTTGACTTTTCAGTAATTTGGAGCCAAATTACAGTTGTCATTCTGTGCAACATTCAATATCTCACTTACTGGAATTTATTCTTGGTTTGTTGTATTGTAAAATGCGTTATAGTTTGTAAAAATGAAATTGAATCAAAATGTTTAAATTGAATGCTTACTGACAGACATATTGGTGGGCTATTGGTACATACCCAGGCGGCACGGATCTACAAGACTTTGTATATGTGGGTACCAACCAGACAGGCTCTAACACCAATCTAGCTGGGAAACTGTTCAACAACCATACATACTACCTGTCCGTCAAAGCCAGAAACTCAGCAGGCTTGGATGCTGTCTTCCACGATAACATGGGTAAGGGTATGGCGGAAGGTTATCATGTAATAGAAGCATGAACTACCTCGCACTTGCAAATGTACGCTACATATCGTAAATATAAATGATACCAGAGACCGGTAACAAGTTGTGGCCACAGAAAGGATCAAATAAAAAATAATCAATTCTAAAATAATTTGAGTTAAAAAATTGCATGTAAACGTGGATACAGACCTTCAGATTTGAGAAATATACCACACAGCAGTAATACGATTTTGACAAGATTTGTTCTCACTAATTCATGTAAACTAGCATAAATGTATATTTTTTGACAAAAAAAGCAATGCACAGACTTTTGCTTTCATGTTGCATGGATGTGAGATCACAATTTAAAAGTAAAAAAAAAAAAAAACAAAAAAAAAAAAAAAAAAAACCACGGTATGTACCGATTAAAATCATGACCCAACATAGGCGTTCAGCCTTTAAGGCGAATGGTATTATGTCCATACGTCTAAAAAACTCTTACGTTTATTACTATCAATATGCATTCTTATGTTTATCACTGTGCTATATTTAGTCAGTAGATCGTGCACATAACATAAATAGACATTTCCAATGTGTGACTCAAACTGTGTGAGAATTGCATGCAGCGTTGATCGTCATTTCCAGGCATTAGAACCATTGCCTCCCTCCCCCCTCCGATGGACTGTCTTGCTCCGATGAACTGCCTTGTGACAAAGTTAATTAAACCCCCTTTATTTGGCAGGAGTGACAGTGCTGCATGGGGTACCAGAGAGTACAGGAGTTAACACCACCCTGCCATTCTGCAAACCGTTCAAGAAGCCAGTGTACCCCAAGGATATACAGCAGAGTGGAGACGGCAGCACATTGGGCATAACATTCACCAAGGCAGATGACCCGACTGTCACCCGATATGGTACATATTAATAATTATTTTGTTTCTCCGCTAGTGGAGGTGTAATGAAATTATAATATTTATCTACCGGCAACGACGTTTGGGGAGATGTGGTAATGACGACCGTCCGCCCGGCATCGTTTCCGGGTCATTTCTCAAGAACTATTATGCTGAGCAATCTGAAATTCTTATGGTTTATAGTCCACCTAAGCTGAAGACTGTTCCACGGCCAAGATCTAACATTATATTTTTGATAAAGTTAAATATGTACAACCACTGAAATCCAGTACAAGGTTGCTTTGTTATGTATTTGTATCTAAATTGTATGCTATATGTGTAAAGTACATAAATTAATTTTGCTGTTGAGATGTGATATATGCAACTCTTAATTATCCTTTTATGCATATATGTCAGACAAACTTAATACTAATCCGTCTTTTTGTGGATAATCTTTGTAACACGATTGTTGTTGTTTTATCCAGACTTCTGTGTGGGAAGTAGTCAGGAGAAGGTTGAGGACATTGTGGCCTGTTTCCCAATTGGTTCTGAAAGAAATAGCACCGGGAGCGCGTACATCAAAGATGGAAAAATCTACCTCAATGGCGTACCTAAGGCTAACATTTCCTACTACAGACAACAGGACGAAAATGGCACCATCGATTTGAGCCGCAATTCGATGAATCTTGAACCAGGAAAGTAAGTGACATACGACCAGCACGTTTTTGTTCCACAACGTTGATGTGAAACATAACGAAAGGTGTCGAGTATATGATGCATCTTCTATTTTTATTCTTGTGAACTGAATAATTATAATTATAACGCATTCCAATACCGATAAAAATATTACCATTTCAAAATATTAAAAAGTATTATTTTGATTTAATTTTCATCCGATTATTCCAGAACCCTACATTATCACCTCCGGGTGTGCAACGGTGCCAGCAAGTGCACGGACAAACCTGCAGGCAATGTAGTAGTTATGTCAGACAAGGAACAGCTTATGACATCAAAAGATGGCGGAGACCTTGACGTGGAAGCCAGTGGAAATACACAAACATTATTTATCAGTAAAGAGGCAGCGACCTGGACCACCATATTCAAAATTAAAACTACTGGGGGCACGTAAATTTAGATAAATAATTTAAAAACGCTTAAACCTATACAGCAATAGATTGGTTGACTCTTATTAACCCTGTTGAATGTTGTCAATTTTTGAAGCCATATGTTCCCTAGACTCTATTTGTTATATGTAGTCAAGAACGTCCTTTTCAATATCATGATGCCTGTAGGATTATGTGAGACTACGGCACTCATCCCAATATGCTTTTCAGTATGATGTTTTATCTTATATAACGCGATATATAATTCAATTTTGCATTGCAATACAATAAATATATCTGTTGATCTCATTGTGTCTCGACTTTGGTAGAGTTTGAAATGATTCATGAATATCAAATGCCTACATTTGCACACGTCCTCTGGTACCTTCCTAGAAACAAGCAACAGAACAGTAGCCATAATTTCACAAGTGTTTAAAAGGAGGCTCAGCCATGGGCAGTGCACTACGTGCATAAATTACATCTATCATAGAATATTTAACGAGGAAAAATGGATAAAGTATTAAAACACAGAAAATTGTAGGGAGAGGATTGTCTTGACAATTGAAGACCGAGGGCCCATTCGGCCCCAAGACGGGCCCTCCGCCAGCTATCTGCCAACACAATCCTCTCTGTCCAGCCCAGCCGTACTTTAACACATTCATTATGTAGGGTTCGTCTGGTAATATTACATTAGAACTCACAAACTATCTCGAGATAGAGACAAGTTAAATTCTCTTAGCTTCCGAGCCAGATTAAGCACGATAATGGTATGTGCACGCTTCTTCACACAAAAAGGAGACAGAGACCAATCGCAAGATATTAGACTGGTCATGTGATGTTCTTCTTACATCCGTGTGCCACTCCCACTTATAGTATAATTGCGTCTTGTTTTGGTGATACTAAAAGGTATGGCAGAGGGAGGGAGCCTGATAATAGGAAACTTGAGCAAGGACAGGCTGGAGCAGGATTACACGTCCGATGCCACAATGACATACAGTTCTTACATTGTCAATCCACTGGATACCCGACGTATGACATCCAGATTGCTCTATGGAAGGTTTGTACGACTCATCTTTATTATACTCAATTATAGCATGCCACCATTCACCAGTAAAATACATATGCTAAGGATTAGACAGTACATGCCAAACATTTATAAGTAATGTGTGGAGAAGGAAAAAGTAGATTCTTTAATACCAAAGGACATTCCACACTGCATGTAACATTCCAATTTATGTGCGTGATCATTACAAAGTAACCAAACCTTTGTCCTTTTCCCTGTTTGAGAAGTCAGAAGATAAATGTTCAATTCTCTCTTCTCAAGTGGGTCTCACACTCCAACTAAAGATTAAAATATTTCTCTGTGTTTCGTCCGCAGACTTAAGGACTGGGTACAGCCCAGCATTTTCCTTTCCTCTCTGGGGCAGATTCCACTGCGTGGTCCGTTGATAATCACCAACACGTTTAATGTTAACGGAGCCAATTGGAAGGACAATGTGCCAAAGCTTATCTACTGGGACCAAGGTATGCTATTCAGGCTTTTTAGAAATGAGCGTGTAATGTTGTATGTAACAGTGATAATACACCTTGCAAGCCAAGATTTCTGGAATCAGCTTCTTCAGCCAGATAGAATCAAACCCTGTATTCAGACAAAAGCGGTTCTTAATGGGAACCATTAATTCTTCAGAAATGTGGCCTTGCAGGACCCATTAATTCTTCAGAAGTGTGGTCTTGCAAGACAGGGGTCCGTAGTACCCTGCTCCGGTAACTCAAGAGCTTATTGGGTACCAATTTAAACTAATTTTGATAAGCTTCAATTTTAGATACACACATTAGTCTGCACATGTTCCCATTGAATGGAGTAACCAAGCAAAGAGAAGAACAAGTGTACTCTGCACACTTGATTGCAATTACCAAAAACAAATTTAAATATATTAAATGTCATGATACACATATAATCACAGTGAAACCTGACTAAATTGGAAGTAAGCAGTCGACCTTTTGGGGCAATTTTCAATACACACCTTCATTTGACCAGTCCAGTACCCTTCATTTTAGGCTTTGGAATGATCTCAAGGGCTTATTTTCTTAATGAACGGAACTAGTACTGTAAACAGCACCAATGCTACCCAGGTGTTGACATGTTTGTCCTGGCGGGTGTTTGAGCTGGACAACTGCGGCTTAGATCAATGCAAAGGATGTATCCCATTTGAACATGCGGTTTTCCAAACAGAAAATATAATGTTATGATCACTAAGGAACACTCTTAAAGTGGTTTGTGCTGATCAGACACGTAGCTGGGTACCTCGATACGGCAGCACAACTACACAGTCACAAGAGTCGAGTCGTAAACAGTATGTTTGTAGCAGGTAACAACCACAAAATGCTACTATTTGTGCCCCATTGCTGGGTGAATAGGTATGGCAGATGCCCCTATGACTGTTCTGGGACATTGTCCTATCCTAGGGTCATCCAGGATATTTCGTTCATTGCTAGCGACTTCATGTGGCCAATACATTCGATAGCAGGCGATGAAAAAAAAATAAATGTGCAGCCTCCAGGGCTGTGCCCAAACAGAAGACATGCACTCATGAATCGATGACAAACATTACATGACAGAGTCTGCACACCCATCGGCTACAGGCATGGTTCTTCACTTAAAAAGTGCATTCGAAAGTTGTCATACGCAATTTTTTTAAAGGTCTGTGATGTAAGGTGATTTACACACTGTAGCCAACCTTACATGATTATGTTTTAGCGTGTGCATTCAAAACATCTTGGATTATATGGTACAGTATATTTTTTTATAATTTTAAGAAACGACCTGTGATGATGATTGAGGGTTGAAGGCGTCTTGTACCTCGGGTCTCACGGGCCTTGAAGTAAAGACCGACAACATGTTGTGTCCTGCCCGATATATATGTGTACATACAGACGCTATTCTGAACAAAAGTATTGTCACAGTACTTCTGCTCAGTTGTCTTCGATGACGTCATGCTATAGCCCTTCACGCATTTCAAAAGTTCAGATCAACACATATAAAACACATCTCTATACCAGTATTCCTTTTAATTGTGGTATGAGTAACTGGGCAGTGAGCAATCCATACTTTGGATATATCCCAGCTCACTTGGATGAAATTTTGGACTGAAGTGTAATTTTGACCTTGTGTGAGCCGTATGGCCAAAACGTCCGAACCCAACTCGTCTTTTGTGCCAATCGAGCGACCTTCCCTCTAGCAATTCACTTCTGCCTTTTAGCATTGTAAGCAAGAGAACCAGCTTTCCCCTATCATTGCTTTGCGTGTGATCTCAGTAGGACCACAACCTGCTAGAAAAGCAGAACCGAAGTGCTTTTCTTCCTATCAAAGAGACAATGCTGATTGAAAAGCTGTTAATTTGCTATCTGGCAGCATTCTGTGGTGATATAACTAAGAAGCTGATCCACTGTGACTGTGGCATTCCCATTGGGTGAGGGCAATCTTTGTGTTTATGCCATACCATAATAAGTGTCCCCATCATGATGGGAGAATAAAAAGAGCTGCACCCAAACAGATTTGCCGAAGTTTACTTATTGGATAGTCGATCTCAACAGAAGATCAACTTGTCGCACTAATATAGATAAATATTCCAAATAAATGAAGGGATCTATCAACATTCTTCATGGTTGACACCAAGAAGCTCAATGTTAAGACAATTTAGAACGACAGGTATTGTGACACCTCACCCCTTGTCAGTTAGGTAAGTACAGACACCTATTTGCCTCACTTTCTGTTTTCAGGCACATTGTTACAATTGGAAACATGCCATGTAGTGATGAGTTTCATTTTGATAAATTAAACAGCAAACAGAAGGTGGAGCGATGCATCAGAGACCTGTGCAAATCCTAAGATTGGGTACGACTGGAAGAAGGGTACCATGACCACAGCAGTGTGTGACACAACACCAGACACGCGTAATGTTGACCCACAAGGTCACCTAGCAGAACCACGGAGTAAACAACAGTACTTCGACCAGGAGACTCAGTTTTCTGTCTTTGTCGTGCATAAGCACATTATAAATACAGCACCGGTGTTGCTGTCGTCTCTCTCATATGAGATGCCTGAGGATTCAGGTTAACATTTTCTTTTATTTTGAAAGTGAGGCAAGGGATCCTGTGTACGAATTACAGGGAACATAATTTTTCGTCACATGTCACTATGAAAATGTACATTTCGCAGATATTCAGAGTTTGGTGGCCGACATCCAGGTTCCAAAGTTTACGATTTATTGAAATACCACGGTTCACAATACGTGTAAATTTAGTTTGGGATTTCACAAACAAATTTAACAGCCTCCAATCACAGGTCACTGAAAAGGCCTTGCCTCTCTGTAATAGCTTTTTTATTTTTCAATTTTTATTTTTTTATTTTGGTTTACGTTTGTCATGGTGTCTTGAGTATTTACAAAACGTGTCTTTTGTGCCAACCTACATTTAGTATGTAATTTGAAAAATTAAACTAAAAGTTAAAACTGAAATAAAAGCCAGAGAGAAAGTAATGACCTGGTACCAGTAATCTGATTTTGAGGAAATATATTGGCCTGATTACATTTCTCTGTACACAAGTGAAATATATATTATTGCTTTAACTACTTAAATACATACATGGTGGTCATTCAACCGTGCATGCACCAAGCTCCTCTAGACAATATGTAGCCATTACCATTAGATTATACTTAACGTTTCGTTAATTGGCCCAGGTTGGGTGCAATGCGCCCCGGAAGTTCTATACAAAATTCGCTCCAAAATGTCCACTATTAAGGGTGTATTTGAATAAAGAGATATTAAATCAGATGATAATTTACATGCTTTGCGGCAATTTTTTAGTGTTAAAGAATTAACGTTCCGCTGCTTGTTAATATTAGGCACGTTACGAGTGATTCTCAAGGCCTATGATGCAGAAGGAGACAACGTCACATTCAGTCTGGACCAATCAGTGCAAGGACCTGCGCTTGGAATGGCCTCTCTGAGTAAAGAGGGTGTCCTGCTTTATAAGCCCCACCCGCATGAATTTGGTATCGACAGCATTCCGATAATCCTTAGGGAGGACCGAAAAGACTCAATTCCCGTGAATTCATCCAAAGCAAATGTTACTATCAAGATTACACACGTCAGCACCAACCCGGGCATCATGTTACTGAGGGATGGGGAGGACCTGCTTACACATGTCAATGAGGCCAACAAGACTATCTTGGTAAATGTTTAGTGAAACCTCAACCCAAGAGCACTTCCGCTGCCCAACATGCTCACATAATGACACAATTACTGACGGAATTTCAATTTTTTTCTTGTTCGGCTTATTTACTTGACATGTACACACACTTGGGCACGTTTTGCAGCCATCACTTGGGAGTCATTATACGGAAGCGGCACTGTGCTTGCATACAGTTTTACATTTTATGAAGTATGTGGCCTAAACAAAAACTGACCCACCTGAATTAATGTATTGTAACTGAAAGTAGATGTCTTGGACCTGTACGATTACAGTTGAATCCAGATTAAGAATTGTCAACTCAAATGCAACCTATATTTGGATTACATTTTGTTAGAAACACGACTGGGTAATGTTGATAGCAGAAAAACTATCTTTGTGTAACAAGGTTTGTACTGAGTGTATGAAAAGAGGCTTACAACCTCTCAAATACTACCAACTGTTATCGGATGTCTTTAGAGCAGAAACTATTTACAATGGTTATCTATGATTAGGTCGCAGTGGAGGAAGACAGTGGACAGAATGCAGCATATGCAGATTTTACGGCCCTTTACGTTGCATATGATATTGATCGTGGAGATAATGTTAAATTGTTGAGTGATGCCCCACTGCACGGGAACATGCTTTTGGGGGAAACAATCTGGAGGGAACCGCCTCCCATGTCAAACATCACTCTGTCTTCGCTGAAGCACACTCCAAACAGGTAATGTAGTATTTGGTTGAGTTTTGGGGACCAATAGATCAAGAGGACACATGGTGCTCACTTTGGGCCGAAATTTAAGATCATATATATATATATATATATATATATATATATATATATATATATATATATATATATATATATATATATTAAAATATATTAACGATATAGGACAGTATTCTTCCTACACGATTCTGTGTTTGTCCCGGAATTATTTGTGGTACGTAGTCATGTCTTTATTGAAAAGTTTAAGCTGACACCATATATAATGCCATTTTTAACAAGATAGTCGACCAAAATAAAGCATCCTAAGATTTCATTACATATACAAAAAACTTTACCCTAGTTTTGCATGTCCTCCTTCCCAGATATACATGGTTTACCACCAACCTGACATACCAACCGTCCAAGAGATTTTCCGGAACAGATAAATTCCAGCTGGCAGCCTTAAATGAAGGAAATCTGTACTCCAAGGCAGCCGTGGTCACTATGGCTGTCCTGAAGAACCCCTGTGTCAATGAGGGATACTGCCAAGGTAGCATCCTTTATGTGTTCTATCAATGTCCTCAAACAGGAAATATATTCATCGAACAATTAACTTGTTGAAACAGAATTATTATCGATGATTGAAGTTGGCTATTCATTGGTTATAGCTACATTAGTCAGTCCTTAAAGAAAAACATCACAGTTTGTGCGTGAAACGCCTTCAAATTATTATTAAGGTTGTAATATTTTTATGCCAAACCATTGTCTCAGTATATGATAACGTGGGTGAATATATCTGTATCTATTATAAGCCTTTTCTGGCTCAAGCACAATAGAGTCAATAGCTTTCCTTGGTGCAGGAACCAAACCAGACCATGGAAAGCTGTTGTTATGGGCTGTGCCATCATAATAGATTTTCTGTACAGTTCTCGCACAACAGTCATGTTTTCTATTGACGAGAATTTAAATAAAGATTGAGGCAGTCAATGATTTACGTCAGGACGTATATGATCGTTTTTAGAGCAGAAAATGGTAAATTTAATGTTTCTAGGAAATGTAACTGACGCCAGTGGCAACTACACCGACTTTTATTGCCATAACCCAAAGAGGGCTTACAGCTTCGATGACTACATCTGTGTTTGTCCGAACCCGCGCAAATGGGGCGGCCGCTACTGCCAAGTGCGCCTTGATTTCTGCATAAGCGCACCCTGTCCATACCCGTACACTTGTTTTAACCTGGATGATGGCTGGTACGAGTGTCGCTGTCCGGAGGACCAGCCGTACTGTGACAGACTGGAGCCCTGGAAGATCGGGCTTATCGTGGTCATGGTTGCATTGGCTGTAGGGAGTGTGGTATCAGGCTCAGTTGGCTTCAGGAAGTGGAAACAGTAAGTTATTCCTTAGCAGGAACCAATGAACCTTAACATGGTGACAAAAAATGACACGGGCAGGTCAACATAGATAGTCGCAACATGTCTTTAATGATGGCACAAGAGTACTTTATTTCTGACTCACTAAAGAAAAGAAAGCAAAGAAACACAGAACAAAATAAGCATATTTAGTGTTTGGCGAAATAAACAAATTGATTGTATAAGATAAACATAAAATAATATAGTAAACGTATATGACCAGTTCGTGTGACATACACTGTAAATGTAAGTCAAAAACTGCCGTAGAAATAGAGAGAGAGAGAGAGAGAGAGAGAGAGAGAAAGAGAGAGAGCGAGAGAGAGATATATATATATAGAGAGAGAGAGAGAGAAAACAACAACAAAGAAAACATGGGGGGGGGCATTTCTACGACAATGTTGACTGAACCAAGACACAAACCCAAATGAAAGAACAAAGGAACTGAGAGGAAAGACTAAGCAAAGTTACTCAATCACGTGATGTCAAGATTCGGAAATGAATAACGAGTCTTTCTTCTATCGCCCGGTAATAACATAATTTGAAGCATACAAATTGAGAAAGTATGTTCTCCTGTGACAACATTTCTAAACAAGGTTGCTCATCATTTTGGGCTCAGCAAGTCAACGAATTTTTCAGCTCGAGTACCTGTCGGTTAGTACTTGTATTCCTATTGCTTATAACGTAAGTCAATGTGAATTGTAATTGAAATTCAAAGTGTTTTACCTTTCTCCAAAACTGATTTTTTTCTTTTCATTCGGGTACTCTTAAGTTATGCATATATTCCTAATAATTTGTATGAAAGCCAATGGTAACTGCAATGGAAATTAACCATGTCGATTTATTCTCCAAAACTGTAAGCCAGAAATTGCTCAAACGTGGTAGGAATGTGACCTGGGTGAGTTTGTTCAATTTGTCATGTTTCAGTGAATTGTGGATTTTTTGGCGCGAAATTTTGAAAAGTCGTATTCTCCAGACGCGTTATTCTAATTGCATCAATTACACACGGACCCTTATAGGAACACCCAGACCTGTATTATTTAACAGAGGTCCCCCAAAACCATAGGTACCCAGAATCTTTGCAAAGTTCACAGTGCACCTGCGGGGACAATACACCCACTGAGTACAAAGAGTTTCACCCAATAGTTCTGGTTCTCATACATTGCCAGAAAGCCGGCAGAAACAATGACCTTTGTATGCAAGGTGAGATGTTGAATTCTTTTTATATATTACCACATGTACTTGCGTATACCATACTTGACTACCTTTGGTGTCAGCTAACCATGTATCCTGTCCTCTTGTTTCATCATCTGCTTTGACTATCACAGGAAGAAAAACATGGTTGACTCAGAGCTATCCGCACGGCACAAAAACAGGGGCAAGAAAAAGCAAATATGTTCTTGGTGGCCCAGTTCCAAAGTGGGCCCGGAGAAGGGAACTGACACGCTAGTCCTTACCGTTACAGCACCGAGGGGCCAAGTTCATCCCACAGCTGATGTAAGTTTTCATAGCAGCCATTCGAGAGTACTGCACTTCAACAAAAGGCGGTGCGTTTGAAGAGGACACCTGCTACACGTGCAAGACCATGAATCCTTATATCCTTACGTGGATATTGTGCTCTTGCAGTTTGTGTTTCGTCTTTCAAATTTTGCCATATGGAAAACCCTAATGTATTAAGATTTTTTTTAAAATTTATATTAAATGCTTCAAACATACCTTGAGTCATTGCCACTGATGCTACAGAAACACAAGCGTCTACACTGAAATGCAGGTCTCTGAGGTTGTTTGTAATCTTACCCACCGAAAGGACAAGTAAAAAAGGAAGTTTATGACCTGGATCATTCTTGCTGTCTCACCAGCTGTTAGCATAGTGGTGTTTCAATCAGAGGCTGCTTTACAGAGAATCTTAATCTTATTAAGTATTCTAATGACAATTCAGATCACTGCGATTTTTATCGAATTTGGCAGTGGAACAATTGAAACTCTGTGCTATAGCACCTAAATGTCCTCCCTGTTATTGTAGTACAACATGTGTACATATCCATGTCATCGTTCAACATCGGTGGGGTTCTTATAAAGCGACGAAAAAAACTTCTGCCTCTCCGCTTGACCAGCGTAGTTGCTTTATGATATTTTTTTTTACATTTGATTGGTGTTTAAGATTTATGGAGTGCGTATGGTGTCTGAAAATCATTGGCAGCTTACTCATATCACTGATTATAGCAATGGGCTTACCTGACTTGTTGTATAACTGATGGTAGCGTCTGGATTGCCAGTTTGGTCATGCAACTTACAGTAGCATGTGGCATGTTTTCAGACAAAGGGCAACAGTGCAATATGATGCTCAAGTTTTTCACACTATGTAGCGATAAATGATAAAACCTGACACTTATTCGTCTCATCTCCTCACTGTTTCTTTGGTTTTGACTTTTTTCATTTTTTTTTTTATTTCAGGAACGGATAGACACACCAATTCCTGGTCCTACGACAGTAAGTTTACAATAATACTACTTTTACATCAAGGCTGTAATTTTTGCTTTACATTTGCTCAAATTTGTTCAGCAAATTTTAAAATATTTCGAGGGAAAGCGTCTTTTACATAAAGTGACTTGCGCCTCTTCGAGAGAAACACCATATTTTAACAGAATCTACTTATCACTCTGTATTAGACAAATTTACCAGGACCAAGGCATTTTCCCTATAAGAAGAATTAGTCACTTTAGACAAGTTCTAGGTGTGTAATTGTAAGAAGTTTTTCATATTCTTTTTATGAATGCTTTATAAAATGATATAACAAAAAAAGATAAGAAACACACGAAATAAAGTGTCTCAATAAAGTGGTTTGTCTTCACCAAATATATGCTACAGACAAAGAGATGCAATCACAAATAAAAAACAGTAGGCATAAGAAAAGCGCGTGTCCTGTCATTTAAGATAGCGCAATACACTTGGTTGTTTCTAGGGTGGAGACCCCTATATAAATTAATTTGGCATTTGAAAGCTCAACGCTGTTTTTACATCTTTGCATCGAACATGACAATATTGGTTATCTAAGGAAGTTTAGACATAGGCAAATTCGAGGAGATTGATTATGGAGCCTAGAGAGGTTGCTTTGTGCAATTTTGCTTCAGAACTACTCGGAAGATGTTGCATTGTTGCTCCTATTTGTTGAATATACTACCAAGTTCATACAACCTTGATGAGTACAGCCACAATGTTGTTTCATTGAAATAGTTAGGGTTCTTCATCCAAATCAGACTGCTTCCATAGAATGTAATCACCTATCACCCAAGAGATGCATCCAAAGTGTGTGCACAATTCATTGACCTTGCTGTGCCAGCATGGACAAATAGTCTATTGATGACAAACTATTAAGCATTTGTATCGCAGATTTTAGCCACACCTGTCGTTCTATTTGCAATGGTAATAATACGTATGTTTTACATACTCATCTTTTTAATGGTTTAACGATAAATTCGCAATCTTTATCACAAAGAAAATTTCAATATTTTACTTACTCATTTTTTTTCTTTGCAATCTTTATCACAGAGAAAATGTCAATAGTGTAAAATGACTGTAAAATCTTAAATACATATCAAATCTAGTACAATTATATTTACCCAACGAAAGATGCAAATTTAGGTGTGGTAACCCAGAGAGAATAGAGGCCTCACTGATTTCAACCGTGCTAAATGCATGTTCGGTAATGCTTGTGTTCATGTTTGAGACAGAAGTTACATGGCAGAGTACCCTTTCACTGTAGTGTCCAACCTTTACCGAGTATGACGAACTGTGGTCTTTATAAAGTAGTGTTTTTGTTCATAAAACATGTGCGGGTGGGTGAGAAAAACCAGGGGCTCTTCACAAAAAGGTTCTGGTAATTGTGTCCTTAAGACTCTTTGGCAACAGTTACTGATAGCAGCACCTGTCAAGTTTGGCTTACAAAGGTGTATATCTTGCAGCACTTCCAGATTATGAAAACCATAAATGAACTAAGACAAGGCCATTATTCCCGTTTCAGTCTATAGCACCAGTACAAATAACATTGTATCACTGAACTTGCACCTCAGTCGTGGATAATATGGGGGTGGGGAGTAATATTTAAGACACCATTACTTTAAAACGACGAAACAACAGAAAAAGTAAAATAAGAAAAAAAAACATAATGCGTATGCATTCTCTTTGATACCACAGCCATTTAACTATAGAACACTAAAGTTTTCATCAGGCAGACGTCCAAGTGTTATTGCATCGTGTGCATATGGTGGCAAACCACAACCATACCATCAGGTTTGAGTTGTATAATCGCATGTTCAAATTATATTTACAGAGCTATTCTGATGCACGGAACAAACAAAATGCTTCAATCGGGAAGCAAGACATTGGATCCATGTGCCCCGTAGCAGGTGGACTGGAACTGGAATCTAAGTGGTAATGCGAGACTATATCCAGGACTGACCCTTTCAAAAATCGTGCTTTACAATGGCAGAATACCTATTATATTAATTTATGTGATTTGTTAAGCATATATCAAAACAATTTATCTATATCCCATTGGTACAAAGTATGACGATACATGTGTAGAAAACGTTCCATCCTTATAAAACAAGCAGTGGATATACAGGGACCCATCACTACTTGAGCAAGTGACTTCAAACTCAAAATAAGGATATTTATCTTAACCACGTTAACATAAGTATATATGTTATGATCATGCAGACGTAGTGCCAAGCCCCATGGGGACTAGCATTAAACTTGTTACAAAATACGACAACGCTTCATGAGACAGTGTGACAAACGTTTTCTACGTATACACTGAAGTCAAAATGTCAACAAGCATATATGCAGATTTCACAAATAATACAATATATCATAAGTGTGGGAGAAATAAAGCTTGAAATGCAATAACACTGCTGTTCTGTTTTCTTTCAGCAGAGGTTACTATATAATCTTTGAGAACAACATTCATAGCTGTTTCAAAATATATTGAAGGCAAATCAATTCTACTTACATGGCTGAAAGGGAACCTACTTTGCCATTCCCATGCCTCAGTAAAAAGTTCTGGCTAGGCAGGGGCCATTTGGCCTGGATTGCCCCCAAATTACTTGGCACATATGAAGTAGCAGCAAGTTCCGACAAAATAGTCCGTTACACCACACATTTATCTCACTCCATACCAGTCCCTGATTTTTCTTTAACCTAGATTGAAAACGACAATTGCATATCGAAATTCGTCATGAAAAGAGCTTTCGTTCAAGTACCAACATGCCTATAGTCTGAAGTCAGTGGTTCTGGCACAACCTGGAAAGTCAGCATAGTATGGAATGAGTTAAGTTTCAAACAGTAACAGTCACGAATAATCTGGTCCTGTGTTTCTTGTGCTGGCTGCCTGACAAAGCCTTGACCTTGTTGATATTATCCTATTTCTTTCAACAAAACTAACAAAATAGCTGCTGCAGGTACAATAAATAATTTTCTCTAAGAAGAAAAACATTTTTTTCAGTCTTACATTAAGTATAAGGCCTTAAACGGGGAAGCTGGTTCCCCACACAAACTTCAGGTGGAGAGCTCCATATCACATTGGTTTGCCTAAGGAAAGAAAAAGTGCCTTTGGAAGCTCATATGAGGCATCTAAAGGGCCAGTGAGGCGTATGGTGCCATCTAAATGTGAGCAAATGGTGCATTGGAACCTCTGTAAAGCCACCAGTAACATATAATCGTATCCAAATACAAAGAGCTATGCTTTGAAAAATCAATTACTCCATGAAACAATTATCCCACAACACATGATTGCCTCCTCTGTGCTAAGTTCCTCACAAATGACTCATTATTTGACATGCTGTTCTTCATTTCCTGCACACTGGATACACCAATCATCTTTTACATCAATCCCCTTTAACTAAGAATCGTAATCTTAAACCAAGTTACAGCAGCGGTGAACTCAGTATATATTACTTCACCCCATAATTTCGAAGTTTTAATCATACACACGTCTCTCTCTCTCTCTTTCTCCCTCTCTCTCTCTCTCTTTTTCTATCTATCTATCTATCTATCTATCTATGTACATGGTAGTATAAATGTTATAGATTGATTTACTGAGGTGTCCCCTTCCTGACTGAATGAAAATTGAAAGCCTACATGTAAATTGCATTTTAACATGTTATATACTCCACCAGATCACGATTGGCGAACCGATTATCTGTACAGGAGCTTTCCGTTTAATCCTTTTCTTCCTTTAACAAACAAATAGTCCTAAAATGATTTTTAATGAAGACAGTGTTTCACAAAATCAACCATTCTTCAGGTTCAATAGGAGTTTGCAGATATGCTTTGAGCATATGATGGGCCTGACAGTGAAAGAAAACCTCTGTCCTGGCTTCCTTTTAGCAGTGCCCAGGACCATCATCACTTACAGGACCATTATATGTTGAGGAAGAGTAGAGTTTGCCCATCTTAGAAAGTTAAATCAATTGCCTCGACTACTTCATTGCTCTGTACTTCCTGCTCCGGCTGCTGCTGTTCCTCTTCCTCCCACCCCTTCTCCTCGTCCTGCCCTCCTACTTGACGACAACGACATATACGTCAGCTAAGCCAAAATTATGAGTCAGTTATCTCCAAAAAAGCATGCGGTCACAGTAAAAAAAATTACCAAATAGAAAATAATGGAGCTTAATATGACGTCAGTAGGGCAATTTTAACTACATGCTATAAGTACGATTACAACATGGTAAATGCAAAATTTTGGTTATACTACCTACATCATATGCTTTTATTATGTCCCCCAACTGACGAAGGTGGGCACAAAAATCGCTTTTTCCTTTGCGTGTATCCGTCCGTATTTCGTATCCGGGCTATAATCCGCTTTTCCATCAACTTAGATTCATAAAACTTTACACTTTGGGGCATATGGACATAACGGTGTGTCATTTACCAAAATTAGGTCGCTAGGTCAAATTTATGATTCAAAGTGACATATTCTTGGTAAATCGCGCCTGGGCTTCAATTCATTTTCTAAGTTATTTACATTAATGAAACTTTACGCACAGATGCATCTAAGCGGTGTGTCTTGTTCCAAAAGTAGGCCACCGTGTTAAGTATCTGGGTCATAGTGACATATCCTGATAGAATCGTGTCTAGGCTATAATCCTTTTACTGTTAAACTTTGCTTCATGAAACTTCATAAACACATATACCGTGACCTAAAGGTGTGTAATGAAATTAAAGTGGGTCACTGTTAGGTCAAGTATCTGGGTAACGGTGATACATCCATGTAAAACAACATTATACGTCATGCCCAGGATTTCATTCTGTTGTCCTTTGACTGAAAATCATGAAACATTACACACCTGTGTATCTCGAGTCTATCATGCATAATAGTAGGTCAGTATGTTAAGCATCTGATTCATGGTGATAGCCTATTTTTTATTGACTACAGTCATTCCAAAAAGAGCTCTGTGATTAGCAAGGTTATAAATGAGACAAAGGGGGCATGGATCCAGCAATCTCTTTTTTTTTCTTTTGATCATCATCATCATCATCATCATCATCATCATCATCATCATCATCATCATCATCATCATCATCATCATCATGTGTTTTTATTGCAGATGAATATTAAAAAAAAACTTTAATTTGAACACTTTACATATATTATTACTACAATTCATTTGTGGGCTTGAATCTAACAAGTTGTTGATGGGTGCATTATTACGCATACCCACTGTTTAGGTTGACAGGCATAATAATAGTTCCATTCCTGTTTTTGCTTTGCCTCTTTATGCTTTTATAATAAACTTCTTTTGTGTTATAAAAATCCAAAATATAAAATAAAAGGTTCTTTTTTTGAACATAATATCGTCCTCTTCAGTTCACCGATCAAAACTGTCGCAAAATTTGCAAATTCTTCCCCACTTGTGTTAAACCCCCCCCCCCCCTCCCCCCAAGCACAACAATTTACATTGTTTACTGACAGACTATGCAAGACCCTGTCTCATCACCATCATGTTATATTTTATAGATTTCAAGAAATTTAGAAAATTCAATGTCACAGGCGAGCCATTTCTTAATTTCGGCTTGAATTAGAAATTTAATCGTGTTGAAAGTATAGTAATCAATTTTGCAACATTTTAATTGTCCACATAATCGTGGCCTTTTTTGCTAAAATGCGAAGAGGAAAGGCCACTTCATTGATGTCATTCGGGCAAAATTGTCCCATTATCCGCAGCATCTACTGTCCCTTCCGTGTTGCTACTAATTTCCATCTAAAATGTCACAGTTGTAGGATTCAAATTTCAGTATACATTGCCATAGAAATATCCAAGTTGTGTAATAGTGCTAGTAATGCTGAATTTGTAGAATGACGCCTTGTACCCATATAATGTTTTTGGAGCTACTGATTTTGTCCTAACAGAATTGATATTCAGTGCTTTATCATTGTCGGCGATGCATATCGGATTTGTATACTCTTCTTTCCTACATTGGCCGCAGCAGCTTATAATGAAGTCCATGTCATCATCATTTTGCCCAAGTTAGACATCTGAAGGGGGCAATTTTTAGTATCGCTTAGAACCATGGCACTTATATGCTGCATATACTTCATATCTATTTAGTCATTTGCTATACCACGATGCTACCCACAACCAAGGAGCAACCAACAGAAAGCCAGAATTGCGTGATGAACTGTGAAATTCTACAATGCACAGGGCAAAACAACATTGTCACATCATGACAGAGAAGGAATCAATGCCACATGTCCCTGCATTGTGGGGATTTACCCGGACCTGCAGGGTGCTGTTCACGCGCTGCTGGTGTCTCATCCTGGTGTGTGCAGCAGTTTTGGAACCATTGACAATTTAATTACCTAGGGAACTGTTCATTCAGCTTTCTATTAGAGTGATCTACACCTCGGTCAATAACTTTGACTCTCAGAAGCATTACATTGGTCACAGATAGCCAACGCATCTACTTGGACGACTCCAAGCACAAGTTCGACTATCATAGCCATATAGTCTTCATAAACACCATTTGAGCTTATCATTTAAAATGAACGTTGACCTAAGCCAGTTAACTTGACCCAGTATAATCATGTATGTGTTGCCCTGACCTCCATCAACTGCAAATAACATTTCATTAGTCCAATTTACCAATACATTGATGCTATAAAGCTATTTGATATGCACAAAAACATCTAATGACATGGATTTAATTGCAGATACTTATTTTGAAGTTGACTTGAGGTTCAAAATCTTAAGGCCGAGCTTGATGGTGTTCATATTTTAAAGTTTACATCAACTTTAATCAAATCGATTTGATTTTCCTAACTGTCCTTAATTCACATGAAGATGAGGTGGGCTAGGTGTCAGACAGAAACCTTTCTATGTACTGATTACAACATCTATACGGATTATATTTCCCCATGGGTTCCACTTTCATAGATCACTTGTCCTCGAAATAGGTCATGACCTATGACCTTAACAAATGATCTTGACATACCTTAATGCAGATCATCATACAAACTTGTAGCATGAAGCAAACCATCTATGTACAACCATCATCAGCGAACTACGACTAACATTTAAAAAGAAAAATCTTATATTTTGTTTCTTTTGATCTATTTTGTACTTATTTCATGCCACAATTGAAGCGCTGCCAATGATTGTATAGCAATGCACTATCGTAAAAATGGACACTCGTTGCTTTTGGCATTCAGTATGAATGAAAATTGACGATGTAAAACTAAAGAGATCAACCCAAAAAATGTACAAGAGGAGATGCAACGAATTTCAACACAAATAATCCTTATGAATCCCCCCCCCCCCCAAAAAAAAAAAGTCGTTGCAATGTGGAATAGTGTCTGACACTTGTAATATCTGTTTGCTTCAGTGGCTTATAATAGTAAATTGTACCTCTTAATGGTTTAATTATCCACTTATTTCCGACCCAACGTGGTTTTTATTTTCGAAAGTCTTCCAATACCAACATTTTTGTTTTGATTCATTTTATCTTGAAGTGCATTGGACTTGGTTTTATTCCTCTATTTCAGTTGTCATTCCCACCGTGAATGTATTTAAAACTTGTGTGTGTGTATATATATTTATATATATATATATATATATATATATATATATATTACCCGAGTTTCCGTAAAATACACTCGTAACAGAGGGCTCTGTTACGATAGCCAAGAAAAAATAAAATACAAATGAAATATGCACAATTGACAGGTTCGCCTGACCAGAACAAGCTACCTTTAATGTGGAGTAACTCAAAGTAAACTTGCCAGCCTACCGTTTGAGCAAAATAAATGCATTCGTTATTTAGATCAAGATTAAAATGAACTATTTTAGAGAGTATTGGTCGTAAGTAATAATTTACAACTTGGGAATTTAATTCTTATTTATAAATTTCTCTTGTCCGATGTAACAAAAAGACTGCTGCAGGAAATGCTTCTCCATTTCGTCTGCAATCACATCAAAGTATTCGTATGACAGTGTCTAGAATCTTTGGCACATATTTTTAAAAAATGGTGTACTTCGAAGTCATGAATATTCTATTCAATGTTGAAGCATTTAGTAAAATTGCATCTCCCCACTAAATGCTTCTGCATTATGTACAGTCACATCTGATCACCATTTGACGAGATGATACCCACATTCTGTGAGTCTGGGAGTGAATTTATACTTTTAAGAGTGAATTTATTTGTGGTGTAGTCGTGCATCCTCTTGGTCATAATCTGTGGCTACATATATCGAATTTTGCTGGAATTATTAACAGTCATACCTGATGGTGTTGACATATACATCTTGCAGCCGTTATCCCATTAAATATCTTAAAGTGAACTCCATCTGTCACTGATTAAAAGAATCTCTCTATCTGCCATAATTAGTTTGAACAAATGTTTGTGTATTTATGAAAAACTGTGACGGAGATAATTAAGCACCACTTACCCGTGCATTCAATTACTGAAAAGTCTCCATAAATATTTTGTGGACCAGTTTTCATTCTTTAGGATCTTCCATAGGCAAATTGCAAGTTTATACAATTGTGGTCGTGTGAGTGACCTACTTTATCTAATGTGGAAATGGCAGCTGGTTACCAATAGTGTGAACCTGACAGTTGGGTTGCAAAATGGCAATGAATTTCATCGATATGGGCATCATTCACCAGCAATTTTGCTCGGTGGGAGAATGATATGTGGTATGATATGCATTTAATTCAACAGTTTAAACAATTTTCGTTATATAAACCAGTAAGTAGTCAATATGTGGGATGTTTGTGATGCACATGCTCACTGCACCTTTACATATGATGAACAGCATGTCTATGTTGCTGATTCGTGTTCTTCGCACTGCCTTTATAGGTGAAACGTTGCAATATGTGGAGACATACAAATTTTGCTAGTTTTTCTCGGTTTCCTTGTGGTGATAATCACCTACGTCAGTATTTCTCGGAAGATATCTTGAAAACGAATGTAATCTATCTGTATGGTATGGAATTAAAGCTGTGTATGCAAACATGATGCAATTGGACACATCTGTCAATAAAATATCAAAGCTTCAACCAAATTGTTTCTTTTACATTAAATTTACGTACTTTTTTTTGCTCGTAACAAAGTTTCATTTGTTCACAGGATGGGCTCTAAAGTTTGGCACGACTACAATATATCAATTTCAAAGGTAATCATGTACAAGAAACTTTGCAGTAAGAGGTTTTCAATATTTATATGGCTTACACTCTTGGACCTATGCTAATAACTCTTCTAGACACTGGGTTGTGTCTGCTTATTTAAATTTATGCCATGACAACTATCTGGACTATATATATATACATATATATATATACATATATATATATATATATATATATATATATATATATATATATATATATATATATATATATATATATATATATATATATATATATATAGTTTCCTTGTTATGATAATCACCTACGTGAGTATATTTCTTCTTGTTAAGAAAAGCAGCAAAAAAAATGGAAAAACAAATGTTTTCCGTCTGACGATGACCAAAATCAATCATCCAATTCCCTCCATGTTACATCGGTTGTTATTATATCAGAAGGTGGTATCATATCACCACTCAAGGTAAGCGAATTGCTTGTTCTTATGGCCCTGTCAATATATTCTTTGTCAACTTTATTTCTCACACCACTATAACTCATAATATGGCATTAAGTTAAGAGACATGCAAAGTCCTGCATTTTGTTGATTACGATAACTTTTAATAGCTATCAGTGTAAAGTTTTGGTACAGTGTTCAGTCTGACGCGTAGAATTGCCGAGATAATTGTTACTCTAAAGTAAAATACCCCCCTGAATCATTGCAAATTTAATGATCATTCCTTGCTTTTAAGAGGATGTTCATTGTTGGTGTTGAAGGTTCCATCTAGCGATTTTTGTACTGCTTGTGGTGTCTTCAATTTTTTTATGTTGTACCTTGTACATGTAGCCTAAATATGACCAGGCAAGCATAACATGCTGCATAAAGTATATGTTAATGGAATTAAATATATCAGTTGTGTATTTATCTATACATGATGATGATGATGATGATGATGATGATGATGATGATGATGATGATGATATTCAGCTAATAGAAATGGCCTTCTGTGTTAATACAAAAACCACACGTAGTAACATCACCCTCGCTCATTGTTCCATCTTTTTTCAGGTTGCCCCGATGCCTCAGAGGTCAAGGTGTTGGCCTTTAAATTTGTATGGGTCATGGTACCAAACCTAAAGACTCAAATTCCTATAGTAGACTGGCAAAACATGTTGCACTTATTTTCGTTTTGTCAAAGAGGGAAAAGTTGTAAAGGCCAAACAAACTTCCACAGGTCAACCCAATTAACGTTTTGTCAAACGTACGGTTTATTCGCAGTGGGGATTGGTATACATAAACACAATATTTTACACTGTAAGTGAATGGGAATCGTACTGGATATAATAGTTGAAAATATCATATGCACTTTTGCAATGAGCACATATATCAAATAATATTCGAAAAAAAAGCGTCACAAATATATTTGTGTATATTTGGTGAAGTCCCAGCTTGTGCGCACCTGGGTCAGAAATCCAATGGGTCGAACTCGTTTTGTGGGCAAACCACAAGCATGCATCTGTTGGTGTCACATGTCTGTTGCTGGGGGGAGCCAGCTGTTGCAGGACCGAGTGGCGTCTAAAATCAAACTGTGAAAAGGATTTTTTTTTGCATATATCCAGAGCATGCATCAAACTGCAACAGGAATATTGGTCAGCTTGTTCTGCAATATGATGCATTTTTTTCTTCAAAATATGTACCATTGCCACTTGACCAAGTAAAATATTTGAGTTCTTATTCCATATTGGTTGGAGTTCTTTACTGTGGTACGATTATTAACATGTGAACCATGCTGTTCCATCAGTCTCACACACTCCCGCTGCCTTTTTCCTGGAGAAGCTTGGAAGTCAGCGTGATGTAAAGTTTGGCAACCTTTAAAACTGATTTTATTGTTCCCAGGAAGCACAAAATTCTTAAATTTTCAAATTTCCCAAAACTTGAATTTAAAAAAAAAAGTTTAATATTAGAAAAACAGAGTTCCAAAACTGAACATCATCTGTATACACACGTATTTGGCTTATGGGATATGACAATGCATCAGAGAATATGTTTTTTCACTGCCAGCGTATGAGCTTACCAGCAATTACAGAGACTGTAGACAACGTGTCTGATCAGTCGGGTAGAACAGAATACAGCCTGTAAATATACCACGCAACGAATCTTACTGCCCTTAACAACAGCACAGTGGCCTTTTTCCTCCTCATTTTGTTTGTTATCTCTACAGTAATATTTTATAGATATAGAATAAACAATCTATGTCAAGGTCTTAGGCCTGCGCGACATATTCCTAGGCATTAGAGTAACCGCTTACCCCTTCCCAAGACGCAGTTAGCCAGTTATCACCCTAAAGATTAATAGGCATACCATTCCACTTAGTATTAATTCCCGCTACAATAGTCTTGTTCTGGTTACTTTGAACACTGGCGCTAAAGCAAAGATGTTTTCTTAATATTTTCCTTTTACATATGAAAACCACAAAGAAAAGCCAACAGCACGGGTGCATTTAATGAAAAAGCGTCTGAAAGCTCAATTTTTATGACATGAAATCACACTTTCCAAGAAAACTTCATTGTTATAAATTACAGCGAATTTTGTTTGAAAATTACCACTTCAGCCTTTTTATTTTGTTTTTCTGAATTTTACGTATGGAGCAAAACATTTATTGAATAGTCAGCACAAAACCGGAAAATTTTGAACTCAACAGATCATAATTGAAACCCCTTTTATGCAACAACTTTGTTTCCGTTTTTCCATTTTATGGGTTCACGCTAAGAGGAGTGTGTATGTTCGGATTATCTGTTCGTTTGTCTCTTTGTTAATCCATTCAACTGCATGTGGTTCTGTCTTTCCACCATTTGTGAGCATAATATCTCCATATTTATTGATCGCAGGAAAATCAAACTTACCTAATAATCATGAAAGTTACCTCATTCCATCACATGGTTGCAGTTTGGTTATCATAATATTATTCTAAAGGCCAAACGATCCCTGAGTATGCCAAAGGTGGACCCATCGGTCAATTATTTGGATTGAAATACCTCTAATTAAACTTTTATCTAGACATGTATGGCCAGTAATATTTACAAAATGACATGAACGTCAAAACTACATGTTTTAAACAACACAGTGCTAGCGATAATGTCGATTAAAGCAAATCACCGTAAAAACTATCAGTCATGATAATATTCAAAATAGTTTCTGGTAATTTGTCCATTTCATTGTAGAGTTCAAACAAACCTATATTAATCACATTTAAAAATTGCACGAAAAGGGTCATTACTTTCGAAATTTACTTTTGATATTAAATGAAACAGACTCATCTTTGTTAATGTATTCCCATTTCAAATATTTTAGAGTATACATACATGTTATTGTTTTTATACACATGTGGAAATGCTTACATTATATATTGGGCCAAGAATGCGCATTTATTTACAAGTTGAAATCAGTGCCCACAGCTGTAATATTTCTAATGTTTGCTTGAAAATGTCTCGCAGTTTTATCATCATCATCATCATCATCATCATCATCATCATCATCATCATCATCATCATCATCATCATCGTCGTCGTCGTCGTCGTCATCGTCGTCGTCGTCATCATCATCATCATCATCATCATCATCATTGAATTCAAGGTCAAGTAAAGCTGCCCAGCAGATATTTAATTCTATAAATTGATCCTTTTATATGTCCTTCATTCTGTTAAGTCCAAATCATATAAAGGGAGAAAAACAAGTATGTAAAGTCCTGATTTATTTTAGAAACTTCCTCATCCATTCTGTCCTTCTCTCGTAGTGCCAGTTGTAGGAGCAGTTGCTGAGCATTGTATTTGCATCATATTCGTGGATCGGACTTTTGCATTTTCGTGCTGATATTTTAGTTCACAAATCTTTAAAATAGCCTGTGCTGTGCTAATGTTGTGATAACCATGTATACCAAAATATGGGAACATATTTCTTGATTTCTATTCCCGCATTTCCATTGAAAAAAATCTAAATAAAGTTGAATCTTCCAACATGGATGGATTTCAAAGTTATGTTTTACAGTGACACAAAGCCCAAAATATATTTTTAAATGGTGGGCCCTGCCTTTTATACTTTCCTATTCTGCGGCAAAACCAGGAAGCAAGTGAACGCCTTCAGAGTTTTGTAAGTTGCACCTCACTGTTTTTTTTTAAATTTCCAGGCTCTACCTCTGCGAGTATAAGAGGGTGGAGGTACTGTGAAGCCTCCACCCGGATAACCTTAAATATACCAGTTGGAAAGACACAGAGGGCACCCATCCAGATAGAAAAACGACGACACTCATTCTCCCTAATAGTGTGAAGTAGATGCTGGAACTCTTCATCCTTCCATGTATGCCCTCTGTATTTATCAGGCTCGGCGGAAAGCTCTCTTGCAAGACCATCCAGTTGTGTATGGCAGTTAAAGATTCTGTTATTCAAAAATCTCTTGTTTTCTCCATATGCATTGGTTTAACTAGGAATAAGGCTTTTCTGTAATACTAATTTCTTTTTTCCGCATATTCATGAACCCACCCGCATAACTGAAAATACGTTTCGTTGTTTAGATCAGGTCATTTCTAACATGCCGAATTTTATTTCTGAATCAAAAGTTTTGCCACCAATTGCTAATTGCGACCATAGCGTAGTGTCTGTCAATATTAGTTTTCGACGCAAAATTGATCCCGTTTATAAAAGATTTATATGGTTATATGAACAGGCAAACTTTAATCATTTCCGAGAATATTTAAGTCAAATCGACTGGGACAACTTCTTTCCATCCAACGATATAAATGCCTGCTGCCTGCTTTGGACTGAAGGCTTTCTGCAAGCCGCCAAACAATGTATTCCTAATAAAGAAGTTACCATTCGTCCGGACGATTTACCCTGGTACACATCTTATCTGCGCTGTGAAAAGCGCAGAGTGATGCGCGCATATTCCAAAGCACGGACCTAATAGTCTCGAACTTTGGGCCACTTATAATCGGCTTCGTAACCTGTATCAGGAACATCTCCGTGAAGCCGAGGATCGACATCATAATAAATTAAATAACTCCTTGAAAAATTCTAAAAACAAACATAAAGCGTGGTGGAAAACTGTTAAACATTTTTTGAATCGAAATCATCGTCAGAATATTCCTTCTTTACTACGTGATGGCAAACACGTCACCGACAACGCTTCTAAAGCAGAAATCTTCAACTCGTTTTTCTTGAGTCAAAGCACTCTTGACTCATCTTCAATTAACAATCCTCTACCGCCCGATCACCCCTTAAATACACTCGGAGGTTTAAACATTTCTGAAGGTGAAGTACTGGACATACTCAAAAGTCTTGATACTACTAAAGCAACTGGCCCAGATGGGATTAGTACTAGACTTTTGAAAGAAGCAGCTCCCATTATTTATCGACCTCTCACTAAACTATTCAATTAATCTCTATATCAGAAACAGTTCCCTTCTATTTGGAAAGAAGCTCACGTGACTCCTTTACACAAAAAGGGAGACGAGAACCTGTGTAATAACTATCGTCCTATATCCCTTTTAAGTTGTACAGGAAAAGTAATGGAAAAAGTAATTTTTAAACATGTGTTCAATTTTTTTCGGGACAATATGTTCATTTCAGCAAGCCAGTCAGGATTTATTCCTGGTGACTCAACAGTCAACCAGTTACTATCCCTATACCATGAGCTATGTTTAGCCATTGATCAGCAAAAAGAAGTAAGAATTGTTTTCCTAGATATAAGCAAGGCCTTTGATAAAGTCTGGCACAAAGGTCTTATTCATACACTGGAAAAAAACGGCATCGTTGACAATCTTCTGACATGGTTTGAAGATTACCTGTATAATCGGAAGCAACGCGTCGTTTTAAATGGTCAATCCTCTAGCTGGGGAACTATAAGTGCTGGTGTGCCTCAAGGATCTGTATTAGGTCCTCTACTCTTTTTGATTTATATTAATGATATAGTCAACGTTGTAAATTCAGAAGTCAAACTTTTTGCGGATGATACGTCCCTTTATCTTACTATTGAAGATCCTGTTTATGCTGCTACTGTCATGAACGATGATCTGGCCTCCCTGGACGAATGGTCTAGGGAATGGCTTATATCCTTTAATGCTGTTAAAACAGACACCATGCTCGTCTCTTTAAAAAGAAATCCCCCTGATCACCCTCCATTGATTTTCCAAGGTCACCAATTAGAGAATGTTTTAGAGCACAGGCATCTGGGTCTTTCGTTAAGATCAGATCTAAAATGGAATGAACATGTTAAACAAGTTGCAACTAAAGCCTGTAAACAAGTAAACATTCTGAAAACTCTACAGTATCGCCTTGACCGGGACACACTAGAAACGATTTATACCTCCTTCATTCGACCTATTTTAGAGTATGGAAACGTAGTCTGGGATGGCTGCACGCAGGATGATGCAAAACTTTTGGAAGACATTCAAATGACTGCGGCCCGCATCGTGACAGGAGCAATGAAAACCACCCCTATAGAAAAGCTATACGAAGAAACTGGCAGGGAGACCCTGTCCAAACGAAGAGAAAGATCCAAACAAATCATGATGTATAAAATAGTTCATAAATAAACCCCTAGCTATTTGTACTCTTTTCTCCCCAATATTCCAATATTCCACCGTAATACTAGGGCACAACTCGATCAAAGCAGACGCTCAGACTTACCCTCTTTCAATTATAGAACAGTCTTATTCGAAAACTCCTTTTTCCCTTCTGCTATCACGTTGTGGAACCTTCTCCCATCGGAAACTAGAAATCTTGCAACTTTGTTCCAATTTAAGAAGAAAATTTCAACTCCCAGACAGTTTTCTGTTATATTTCCCGAACTTTTTAATGTAGGCAAAAGATATCTGTCTATTTTACATTCTCGTTTGCGTATGGGCCGCAGCCAATTGAACGGCCATCTTTTTAAGATTGGTGTAAAAGATTCAGCAGCTTGTTCATGTGGCGCCACCACCGAGAGTATCTGGCACTACTTTCTCACCTGTCCAAACTACATTGTCGCTCGAGATGCATTACATACAACCATTGGTCGTTTGGCTCCATTTTCTATTAACACAATTTTGTTTGGCAGTGCTTCTTGCAGTCTCGAGGACAATATTATTATATTTTTTATCTGTTCAAGAGTTTATTGAAAAAAGTAAACGATTCCAATGTGAAACTGTAACTTAATCACTCATATCGATAATTCGAAAATGCAAATTAATAATATATACTGGCAATATTGACAACTTTATGAGCCCCGCTATCTGTGTTTGTTCTGGTGGCGTCTATCCTTTTGTTTGTTTCTCCCACCACGCTGTTCATCAAGTCCCCTTGGACTTGATGAACGGTGGTTCATTGGAGTTGTGCTGTCAAGTCAGTCCTGTGTTTCCGTCTTTTCTCCACAAGAGGGATTAATATAGGGCTTTGCCCTTCTTCCCAATTGTTTTCTTTTGGAAATAAAATACGTTTAAACCAAGGCTTTTCTTAAAAAGAGAAAAGAAAGAAAACGCACCCCCCGCATTTTTGTCTGAAATAACCCATGCCCTGCTACTCATCTTAGTTCTCCCAAAGCGCACTTTCTTCTGCTCATTTTGCATTTCGGGTGCACGGTTGGCGGAGCTGCAACACGCTAGCCTTTCACCGCTGCGGCCCGGGTTCGATTCAAGGCCGGGGAAGCATGTGGAAAGAATTCCTACCACTCTGACTGTGCACGGTGGTTTTCTCCGAGTCCTGCGGGTTCCTCCACCAAACATGCAGGTAGGAAGTATACGCCACGATCTGAGCCGTGGAGAGTGATTAATATAGGCTTGGCCTCCTTCGCAATCCGTGTAAAAGATATGGGTCTATACTATCTTGCATCAGGAACAGCCTGGCAGTCTCAGTTTCCCCCATTGACCGACACATACATGTGTAAAGGAAAAGTCTTATCCACCCTTTTTCATGTTTCAAAATGGTTTAACGTGAATGGGGTCTCTGGATTAAGTTGAATGTTTAGTGTCAAATGTATTCGTGTATCCCATGAACAAACCTGATAGTGAAGGTCCTTTTCAACTATTTAAAATGCACACATGATATTGCTCAACGGACTTAAAGGTGATACGTAATGACAGGTCGCCGGAGCTAAATACACAAATCTTGTTTCATCTTTTATGTATCATTTGTTGTCCGTTCATGATCCTCATTTCACATTTTTAACTTCTCTAAAACTTATAGGACGTATATTCCAATGAGGATGCAAGTTAGAGAAGTGTTTTACGCGTTTGGTTATGGTTCAAATGTTACGGATCATTGATTGTGTGAACAACTATACCTGCCTACCTCAATGCTGATTTAGGAGCATTTGGTCTCTTTGCCGCACCATTTTTTTAGTTTGGCGGGGAAGTGCTTTTGCTGACATATTCAATCTGTGTCTTGAGACGTATTCTGTAGTTAAAGCGTAATACTTTTTTGTCCATTATATTGTCAGTAAAACAGTTTAACTGGCACACAAAAGTATTGTTTTGTCATCAAATAACATAATGTGGTCACCACAAAGAATGACAATAGGCAAATGCACTCTGGTGATTATATGATATAGCTTTATCTAAGGATCTTATTCCTTTCCTCTGCCATAAAGGATCGATTCAAGGCACTGCTCATTTTTGATGGAATAACATTCAACACTTCATGACAAACAAAATGATTATTTTCAGTTTACACACAATTACTTTGTGAATTGACTTGATATTGTTTTTTTACAGAGCAAAATGTGCTGTGGAAACTCGCATGAGTTTCTGCCTCGATACCCCTTACACGAATATCCTCCCTGAAAAATAATTCACCTGTAGTTGTTCCACACAAAAACTGGTCGCAAGTATATTCACACTGCCTGAAAGCAAAACAATATACCTTTTACACAACCGACGTCAGATAAGGCGCTTTACTGTGTGCAGAGCTCGTAATAGTACTAGAAATATATAGCATTTCAGTTTCAAGAATGTCATTGTATACCGCACTTTCAAAACTGGACCTATCAATTACGTTTCCTGTACAATTTATACCGCAGCTATGAAATTTATGACAAACCTTGTATGGATTAAAATCACTGAAGCAAACTAATGCAAAAAATGGGAAATTACCAGAACAACGGAGAAACGGTTCGCAGGACTTTTTGAAAAGCTGAAAATTTATAATTTTTACAGCAGAGTGGAAAATATTCAACTTAAGCTGCAGTAACATTGTCGGCGGGAGAACTGGCGACGAGCTCTAGCCTAAAATAAAGTAGTTTTAGTGACCAAGCACTTCTCGGCAACAGCTTTCTCCTAAACGTTTGGTACCCGTTTGAGAAGAAAATTGTGCTGTATTGGGGTTGGAACAAAAGTGACGAGCCAGTACTGCAACAAGTTCCTCCAGATGTGGAAGGACAAATGTTTGGAGCCTGGAAGTAAAGAGCTGTATTTGGAACAAGAAAAAAAAACTAATTAACTTTGGCAGTATTAAAGGTACAGATCTGCGGTCATTTGTGACGACTTATCGTACCAATAGCTGTGAATAAAAAGAAAGACTCCATGCACATTTGCTCTTACCACAAAGGTGTAGAAAGAGAGCTGGTATATGACCAGCAGCTCTTCTATTTGCTTAAACAGGGATGTCTAATTAGATGGATTGCAAACATGACACGGCCTATAAAACCATAAGGAGTACCAGTACTCAGGTACTTAACTGTTAAGTACTTCAATTCAATGGGGGTGTGAGCACAGTTACAATATGTCGAGCACAGGAGTGGATAATCATGGGAAAACTACTGTTAGAATGTAAACATGATATCACACATTCAACCCATACTACAACTTTTTTTTAAAGATTGGCCGAAACGGTGTACAGAAAAATGAAGAATGGCCTGGTAAACAATAGTTCATTTGTCAGGCGCTTAGCACAGAGAAGACAATTGGGTGCAATGAGAATAATTGTCCGATGGACTACTTTATTCTTCAACGTGTGCACGTCTGTCTGGATACGATTGTATGTTGCTGATGGCTTGGTATATGTTACAATCTACCATTTGCTTGCATCTCAATACCATCACATGTCTCACTGGCCGTTAAAGATGTCTCAAGTGATTTTAACGACATCTGCTCGCACATCTTGAACTTAATCAATTTGACGTGATGTTTCTCAACCTTACGTTTCCACGAAACAACTTTCCCCTGCATGGCCTTGTGCTTCATTTAAGATTAAGACACATTCCTCTCCCTGGAGAAGCGATCGTATTAGTCTCTGGCTATTTGTTCCTAATCTGTTCAAAAAGGTTTATCAACAAAATGAAGACAATGGTAGGCAGCTATCGCAGGAAAGCTAGGTGCAGAGGACGTCACTGTCCGAACCCGGTGATTCAAAGTATGGTGCCACGGCGGCAGCTACAGACATCCACCTGGTGAACTCCATCTAAACTATTGTGCAGGAAGTGGCTGCTCCTTTATGTCTGGTACGTTCTTAAGATACAAGCCATATACACTCCTCATTATCATCGTGATACCCTTTGAGAATTTGCACAAGAAATAGCCTCTCCAGAACCTTTGACAGAGGGCTGCGAAGTGCACACAGAGAAACTGTTTAATAGTTGAGTAAGTAGGAATAATTTGCTTTCACTTTATGTTAGAACAGTTGTGAAAATGTTCTCAAGGATCAGATTAAGCCTTCCGCAGAAAAGAAAACAGAACTATGGGTCTTACTGCATTATAAACTTTATTTCGTAATACCCATCATATGTACCATTTTTCTCTAATATATATTAAAATCTTGTTAATTTCTTGACTTCACTGTATATTTGGTTGCCGCTCTGATGGCGTATTTTCATATTTATTAGCAAGGTCAATGCTCTTCGCCTTGAGGTCTGGCACTAACTTCAACATATTTATTTTTGTTTCCATGCTTTGAAAAATAACAGTCCATGGTCTCAGTTGGAAGTTACACGTGCAAGTAGTAAATTGGTCCCTGTTAAACTTTAGTGCTTGATTTATAGCACTGAAACTTTCTACAGGTGTATTTTCATGACTGAAAGTAAGATTAAAACAAATTTCTTTTCTGATAAGCTTGAAAAATCATATAAATTAATGTTGTGCGTATTCTGGTATTATAAAGCAAGATTCGTGAGAGGGTCGTTTCCGGATTAAGTCTCGCATTAAAGTTCCGATTCCACTTCCTGTCCACCTGCTACAGAACTTGGTGATACTTTAAACTCATTGCCTCGTGAAGCTTTTGGCTTGGGCCGCGCATCAGAATAGCTCTGTAAATATAATTTAATCATGTAATTATTTAATTTAAATCCCATCTCATACTTGAGGTTTGCCACCATTTACACCCGATTCAAAATGTTTGGCTGCTTGTTTGACGAGAACTTTAGTGTTCTATCGTTAAATTGCTTAGCTTCTAAACAGAACACATATGTGTTATGTTTCGTTTTTCCTTGTAGTTTCCATATGCGTGTTCTGGTGTTCCACAATTTTGTAGTAATGTCATCGAAAACAGTGTCCATCGACATGGTCCAAAATCTCGAATGAGTTGCATGTTTGTGTTGCCATGTAATTTGTGTTTATACAACACATTTTTCAAATTGCTATCAGTAACATTACACAACGACTGTCACAGATAAAATGCCTTGAACCGTTTTATGAAAAAAACCTGGTTGCCCTAAGAGACGCGCCAATTTTCTATTAACAAAAAGACTAATGCATTATGAATTGGCTTCTCCCTACCCGGAGCAGGTTTTTAACAATCGTGACAAGTTACTTAGCCATGTAACTTATCTCTGACACACGGATATTAGCACACAAACATAACTGTACATACATTTAAAACGGTTGAGATTTCAGTGACGTCTTCATTATTGCGGGGTTGCCATTATAAAATTTACAAGACTGTGTGGATAAATGTTACTAAAATTTAAAATGTGCTTAAACCTTTTGCACAATGCAATTTCTTTATGCTTTATTACCAACCCCCTCACTGCCAAAGTCTTAACCTATACCTTATCTCATGATATTATCACACTGGATGCAGAGATTTTGAAAATTCATTGACACTTGAACGGCCAAACAAATACATAAACGGCTTACCACCGCGAAACCAAATGCAAATTCTGCACAACTAATTTCCAGGATATGCACTTTCTTGATGCCTGCTGTTTGCTATATCTTTCTTATAGTGGCTACTAGCATTTAGTTTTTATTTGGTAATGACAGTTTATTTCATTATAATACATTCTTTTGCGCATATCATCAAATGTTTTCATGATACTGGTGTATAAAACATCCACATCAATAACAAAATTTGTAAACTTACAGACTTGGAAATTGTTAGAAATAACAAATCGTTGATTTTGGGGGAACGCCTTGGTAAGGGCTATGTTTCAAATTTGTATGAGTTGAATGATCAGTAGATACTGTTAACGTGTAGCCTACGCTATCATTACATGTTACATATATTTTTCATGGTCGTTCTTTGTGCGAAACGTGTCCATTTCTCTGACGGACTCTCTTTCCCTGAATAAATATATTTTTTAGGAAAAGATTTAGCAAGACTAAAACTAAAATTACAGTCTGCTTATAAATGTAGTTTTGTTGGAGGCTTACCGTAGTATTAGGAGGGATGACGTTGGGAAGAATTGGTGTGTCTATCCATTCCTGAAATTAAAAATAATTATGGAAGGTCTTAAGCGAAGCAACTGAAAAAGATGAGACGAAGTAGTTTGATCACTTATCCCTATATATTGATAAAGCTTGGGCATCATTCTGTACTGTCGCTTTTTGTGTCAGAACAAGCCATATGCTACTATCAGTTATTCGACTAAGCTGACAATCCAGACATCATTATTAGTTAAGCGACAAGACAGGCTTGTCCGGTGCTACTATCTGTCACATGACTAAGTTGCAATGATACTGGAACTCAGATCACAATGTCCTCTCCAAAAATCATAAGCACCTATCATAATGTTAAAAAGTTTCAAAAATAAAGCAGGTACATTTTTCCAACAGAAACACACCTTTATCACCATCACTTCAAAAGAATACCCAGAGTTGAGAGATAACCGGGAAGATTGCATGTCCGTGCTTATTGCAATAGCAAGGAGGATTGCACATAATTGTGTATTGCAATGACAGGGGGGATTATGCACAGGTGTTGAGCGGTTTCATGAAAAAATTGACAAAGGTGCTGTTATTTAATTAGAATACTAGATTCACATTCTTTGTAAAATATCCTCTGGTTCAAGCATCAGGATGCTAACAATTGGTGAGACCACAAAGATGTGCCGCGAAAAGTTGTGGCTCGGTCAATACTTAACACGGAAATAGTTAAATCTTATGATTTAATGTTACCGTCTCTCATTTTTGCTTCTCTTTGGTGGTTAACTTTACAAACAACATGTAAGAGACATATATTTGGGTTGGTCGCTTGTGTTTTTATACCATCAGAGACAATAACTCAACCCAATTTTGAAGCATTCCATATAAATATACAAAAGCTTCAATACCCAACGGTTTCACACGTAGCACAAACTACGCGAACAGAATCTGCACATTACTTTAAAAGGGCGTATGTTGTTGCACATGCAACAAGTGTCCTCTTGAAAAGCGCAGAGTTGTACGAAAGGAAATTATTCTAAAATGGCTCCCATGGATACTTACGTCAGCTGTGGGGTGAACCTGGCCCCTTGATGTCATAACGGTAAGGTCAAACGTGTCACCCGGGTTCTGCGGGCCCACTTTGGAGCTAGGTCTCCAAGAATGTATTTTCTTTCGTCTGGCAGCTTTTTTGTGCCGTGCAGATAATTCTGTGTCGACCATGTTTTTCTTCCTGCAATAGGCAAAGCAGGTGATGAAACTAGAAGACTATAACACTTCCATTGTTCGCTGACGCAAAGATAGTCAAGCATGGTAAGGGAAAGTAGTAATGCGTATGATGGTGCAGCGTCTCACCTTTTATACCAACGTGCACTTTAATTCCGTCTTCCGGGTTTCTGCCTTTTATTGCCATTGTATCAGAATCTGAACTACTGGGTGAAACTCTCTGTACTCGGTGGGTATATACTAAACGTGGGTACTCTGTGAACTCTGCAAATATCCTTGTTAGCTATTTTTTTTTGGGGGGGGGGGGAGTCTGTAGCCTTAACGTGCAAAAAAACGCTGTGCTTCTCTTGTCCAATAGCATTGCTTTACTACTGTAACAGTGTTGTAACTTGTGTCTCACTTGTCAGTAACACAATAAAAAAACACCAAGAAAGACGACAAGCGCAAAACTCCGAAAACATCATTTCGATCTTCGACGAATATCTGTGAGCAGATTGTAGAAACACGCATCTTCCTTACTATCCCCAACACACTGTTAACATTGCAGATGTTGTTATCGATTACTACATAATTTAAAAACTACAACAGACTGATTTTCCAACAGAAAATCAAATGCCTCCAGGTAGAACACTTACGTCTCTGAAAAAGCTACAGGTGATAACAAATTACACATGACCAAGTTTGCTTGAAAATTACAATCCTATTTTAGCTCTCACCTAGATACATTACTTTAGCAATTTTCATCAAAGTTCTTCAAGAATTATTGCAGAGAAACCAATTTCACATAAGTGACCCTGTGAACTTGAGAATTCGCTCAAGGTCATCCAAATACAATCCCAACCTAGGCCTTGCCTAGATACATAATCCTACCAAGTTTCTTCAAATTCCATCAAGTTCTTCAAGACTTATCGCACGGAAACCGATTTCACATAAGTGACCCTGTGACCTTAAGAATTCGCTCAAGGTCATCCAAGTACAATCTCAACCTAGGTCTTGCCTACAGACATAATCCTACTAAGTTTCATCAAATTCATTCAAGTTCTTTAAGACTTATCGCACGGAAATCAATTTCATATAAGTGACCCTGTGACCTTGATAATTCGCTCAAGGTCATCCAAATACAATCCCAACCTAGGTATTGCCTAGATACATAATCCTACTAAGTTTCATCAAATTCCATCCTGTTCTTCATTACTTATCGAACGGAAACCAATTTCACATAAGTGACCCTGTGACCTTGAGAATTCGCTCAAGGTCATCCAAATACAATCCCAACCTTGGACTTGCCTAGATACATAATCATACCAAGTTTCATCAAATTCTGTCAAGTCCTTCAAGACTACTCGCACGGAAACCAAGTGTTGAAGAACCTGAACAACAACAAGTGGAAGAAACGGGCACTAAAACAATATTTCCCCTGGCTTCCACCGGGAGACATTAAAAAAATAGAACCCTAAAATGGCATTTAGTGAGCAACTTTAGTAAAGCCCATTTCAGTTCAAGCTACATATGCATTTCCACTGTAGGCAGCAGATGTAGAAATCATTCCCTCTCTCACAAATGAAAAGTGGAAAGAACAAGTGAACTGTTTGAGCAGCCCGCTCCTCAGCAGACCTTGATACTTTCAACCGAAATAAGTCACACCCTGTTCTATGTCTACGTAGAACCGCCTGTGTACTATTTCAATCCCATTGGCTAAGCAGTTTCACAGAAAAAAAAACCATGTAATAATAAATAAGGAACAAAATACCTGTAAACACATAAAAATCACTGGCCCAAGACCACTTGAAGGAACCATAAAACAGACTGACATAGGGCATATCTCTGCCACATTTCCTGTCAATTTGGCGGACAGTTTTGGAAAAGTAAAAAATGTGAATAATTGTTGCAATCCCCATGGACTTACATAGTGATCAATAGCAATGAACACACAGAACAAGTACTCGAGGTGAAAAATCCATTAAAAATATGGGATCCAGAGAATCACCACCCGGTGGACACTGATGCTGAACATAGTGTATAATATGCATCACCCAACAGGTATCTAAAATGAAAAACGTTGTTGAAAATCATTGATATAGAGTTTCACTACCTAGTAACCAAGTTTGTTTTACCCTCCCGCAAGCTACATGTTTGATCCAGTCTCAGAACACTCTGTATAATAGTTTCCGCGAAGTCGAAAATAATTGAAGACACGCAAACATTTGTAAAAATATAAATAAAAAAAAAAATAGCAGCACTACCTGTTGAAAAAATTCAAGTTGGGGGTGGTGGGGGTGGTGTGTCACTTTGCAAGTTCCAAGCAATATACCTATCGCCTTTGGAGAGGCAAATTTTTTAAGTTTAACGGCCCGACGGTTTTGTAGAAGTTTAAAATGTAAATTGTTGACGAATGGACCGACAGACAGAGGACCAAAAGATAAGCCTAGCTGAATTACAATGCAGCTAAGCATAACACTGGCAACACTGTTAAACAAACTTAAGGTTTGGGTTACTAGGATGAGACCCAACGTTATTTTCAAGCAACTGGTAAGGATAGTTCGAGTAGGATTTTTTCCTACTTTTTCTTTCTCAAAATGAAAAACGCCACACTTTTAAATGCAAATATGACAATAATATTACAATTGGTCAAACTTGTAAGACACCTACCCAGGCCAAGATAGAGCACCATCAAGTTTATTGGGAATCTAGTCAGTGGATATCAATCATACGTGGCAACTCAGAAGTTGCTAAGGGGAGTTGGACAAATAGGCGTCCATGAAGCTCAGCTTATGCAGGAGCAGAGGTGGCAAAAATGGTAACGGTGAATATGTAAGCTTTCATCGTCAGCAAATTTGAAGAGACCCGGCCACATGGCGATCAACTGTTGATGTTGTTGGGCCTGTAAGTAAGTTCTTGGCCAGGCAACTCTTCTAAAACCATGGCAGCTGATCTGAAGAAGACCGTTGACAATGGCCTTATCTAGGAAGACAGTTCATATTTGAAGATAATCCAGCTTTTAACTCTTTAGAGTCACATCGGGCAAAGCATGTGTCACCGAAGACAGATGACGGTCGATGTCATAGAGTTGTGATGACATAAACCTTACTATCAGGTCAACTAGCTGAGCCACCCCCAAGCGCCTGATAATTATGCAGCACCATGTCAACCAATGGTATCATAAAAGACCCTATATGCTTCTACCACCAATAAAGACACATTCCCAGTACCTGGGTGGACTTGCTCGTGTCGTTTTTGGTCACCATGTTAAGGTACATGGGCTCATGATGATAAGGCCACTTACTGTTTCCATTTCCTGAACCCTACCAAGCCTGGCACCACGCTCCCCACTGCCAGGGCCACCAGGACCACGATAAGCCCTATCTTCCATGGCTCCAGGCTGTCACAGTGCGGCTGGTCGTCGGGACAGCGACACTCGTACCAGCCATCATCCAGGTTGAAACAACTGTACGGGTAGGGACAGGGGGTGCTCGTACAGAAATTAAGGCGCAACTGGCAGTAGCGGCCGCCCCATTTACGCGTATTCGGACACACACAAATGTAGTCATCGAAGCTGTGAGCCCGCTTGGGGTCACGGCAATGGAAGTCGGTGTAGTTGCCCTTGACATCAGTCACATTTCCTAAAAACATTAAATAGACCATTTCTCGCTCAAATCATTCAAATCAGCCCTGATGGAAATTATGATCTACTTCATTCTTTCGACTTAAATTTCTCATCAAATTGAAAATTATGTTTTGTGAGAACTGTAGATAAGACCTGTTATCATAGCATACTCCTTATCAATAGCTGCTCGTGGTGTGGTTAAGTGCTTGTGCAAAGGGAAGCTGTTGACAATCATATTTGAGCCAAAAAGGCATAAAAAAGATCCCAATATATTCATCTACATTTTATCATATCCATACAGTATTTTGGTATAAACCTTTACTACTTTAAAAATTTGAAGGCATTTATTCACACAGGGTAATGTTTTCTTTTGAAAGACATGCTAATATATATAATTATGACAAATGAATAGTCAACTTCAAGTACCGATAATATAACAAAATTGGCTTAAAATTAAACGATTGATTGTTCCGTTAAAATATCTCATCTTTTTTTTTAAATTGATATAGTATATTAAGGGTGGTACCTTGGCAGTATCCCTCATTGACACATGGATTCTTCATAACAGCCACACTGATTACGGCTGCCTTGGAGTACAAATTCCCTTCATTCAATGCTGCCAGCTTGAATTCATCTGTACCTGAAAATCCTTTGGCTGGTCGGTACGTCAGATTGGTAGTAAACCAAGTATATCTGGCAGGAGCAAATGCAAGATTATGGTAAAGATTTCTGCACACGTAATAACAGCATCGGAAGCTTCACTTTGCACGATTTTCTTGGCAAGAATGATGAAAAAGTTACACACGTTAAAACGACTTGATCTTCGTTTTGTTAATGACTTTTCAACGAAGCAATGAATACGCACTACAAAAAAAAAAAGAAATAGAAAATTAGGACTTACACACAGTTATGTGTGTAACGACATATGGTCTATTATGTTGAATCGAAATAAGTGTTTGCTCTGGTACACACACACACACACACACACACACACGTGTGTGTGAGTATGTATGTATAGACAGTGATAATTTATGATTTAAACACTATATCCCTGACTGAATCTAAGTCCAAGGTGCGCACCATGTCTCTTCATCTGATGTTTTTTTCCAAAACCTAAGAAAAATACTGCATTACCTGTTTGGCGCACGCTTTAGTGATAAAACAGTCCTGTTTGACATGTAAGGCAGTTCCTTCCAGATCTTTTCCCCAACAAGCATGTTGCCATGCAGTGGGGCATCACTGAGCAAGTTCACATTATTTCCACGATCAATGTCATATGCGACGTAAAGGGCTGTAAAATCTGCGTATGCTGCATTTTCTCCACTGTCTTCCTCCACTGTGACCTGTTCATAGATAACCACTGTCAATATTTTTTTTCACTTACAGAAATCTGGTGGTAGTTGGCAGTTTCATATTTTTTTAAGACTTAGTCCGAAACAGGTTAAACATAGATATGCTATGGAGGGACCAGCTATCACCATTCCCGAGTCCTATTTTGCGGAAAACAGAATCCACACATAGGCCGCATTTGAGAAGACAATTTAGCCTTAATCTGGATTGAATGACCATCGTAAACACGGTTCAAGTCATCTACTTAAATATCTAAGACCTTGATTGTGGTGCGTCAATATTGTTGCAGGACAACATACTTGAAAAGATGTGTAAGGGATGTATGTATAATAAAGCATCCTTATAATGACAGCACCGTTTGCCTACAAAACGTAACCAGATGTCTGAATCTGAAAATCGCAGCAAAATGAGTCAAATAGGACAGAAATGTCATATTAAGCCCGTAGGAACTTGCGTCAGTGGGGGGGGGGGGGGGGGGGGGAGCATACGTCTTCATAATGATGTCTCACTGAAGTAGAAGCTTTACCAAGATAGTCTTGTTGGCCTCATTGACATGCGCAAGCAGGTCCTCCCCATCCCTCAGTAACATGATGCCCGGGTTGGTGCTGACATGTGTTATGTTGACAGTAATTGTGGCCTTGGACGAATTCACGGGAATGGAGTCTTTCCGGTCCTCGCTAAGAATTATGGGAATCCTATCGACACCAAATTCATGCGGTTCGGGCTTGTAAAACAGGATGCCTTCTTTCCTCAGAGAAGCAAATCCAAGCTTAGGTCCTGGCACTGATTGGTCAAGACTGAACGTGATATCATCTCCTTCCGCATCATAAGCCTTGAGAATCACTCGCAACGTACCTACATGTACCGTAAATGAGTGGCCGAATGTTAATTCTTTAACATCCCAAATTTCCCCAAAACACTTGGATATAAATCGTCAATTTAATTTAATGTTTTTACTAGAATCCATAATTAATGTTGTACATTTAACAGATAAGAGTATTGTGTACCACCTACCAATTTAGCATGTTGCAGGTCAACACATTTCCTTGTCACATTGGACAGTACGCGAGCATAGCAAAACTTTAGTGAGCTTCAATGGTGATGGTAACATATTATCTCATGGAAATTTTGGTGCATCCCATTTGGAATAAGTATCATGCATGGTTTATAAAGTACAGTAACAGGTCATTTTAATCTTTTTACAGAGGATTGCAACAGTATCTCCGCAAAATCAGGTTACGAGTTGACAGTTACCACATTTGCCTTTTACTTCAAAGTTATAACTTTTAGCTTTACCTTAATGCTGACACATGAAATACATCTTGGAAAAATTGACACATTCTCTAAACATTTACGACACCATGATGAATTTGAATGATAAACCACTATTAAACAAAAGCAATGCCTCTTCAGTGACCTGCGATTGGGGACTTTATAATTATTTATGACCTAGAAAAACTTGTGAAACGTGAAAAGGCTTATTTCTCATGAAAAGTGACTCGGCATTTCAATAAATCGTAAACAGCGGGATCAGGATTAGTCATGCGAAAATGGAAGATCTATGAAAGGAACCTTTTCATCGACGCCCTTTCAAAGCAATTTCTGTTCTCTGTGATTTGTATACGGGATCCCTTGCCCCACTTAAAAAAAATGAAAGAGAATGTTCACCTGAGTCCTCGGGCATTTTATAGGAAGTTGACGACAGCAACACCGGTGCTGTATTCATGGTGTGCTTATGGACCACAAAGACAGAAAACTGAGTCTCCTGGTCGAAGTACTGTTGTTTACTGTATGATTCTTCTTGGTGACCTTGTGTGTCTGGTGTTGTGTCACAAACTGCTGTGGTCACAGTACCCTTGTTCCAGTCGTACTGTATTTCAGGCTTTGTACAGGTTTCTGATGCGTCGCTCCATCTTCTGTTCACTGTTAAATTTATGTATATATATATATATGGATGGGTAGACACAGACAGACGGACGGACGGACGAACGGACGGACGGACGGACGGACAGACAGACAGACAGACAGACAGACAGACAGACAGACAGACAGACAGACAGACAGACAGACAGATAGATAGATAGATAGATAGATAGATAGATAGATAGATAGATCGTTTCTAACTGCAATAATGTACCTCAGGACAAAGAGTGAGGCAAATTGTTGTCTGTCCCAGGCTTGCATGATGGACCCAAGGGCAACTAGTAAGATGACCTGTCGTCCTAAATTGTCTTTCCATACAGCTTCTACGTATAAACCATGAAAAATTTAGAGGAAGCTCTCCATTCAGGAGTAATACTTATCGACATTAGAACAACAAACTGATCTTCTTTTGAGATCGACTACCCAATAAGACAACTTCAGCAAGTTTGTTTAGCTGTAGCGCTTTGTATTGTTAATATTGTAGTGTATTGCTTTATTTGCTGAAATCAATATATACATAACCCCACTCAATTTAATTCTATGTATTTTTTTCTGTAATTTTGCTGATACAAAAAATCAATACGTGAAACAATAATTATACAACAGCACAAGTTAGTACTGAAGAAACTTTTTTATTTTCATGTCAATCATACGGCATTTTACTGCACTAGTTCTGTCAACTAGCCAATTAAGGCCAAGAGATTAGTCCAACGCCAAAAACAACGGGGGGGGGGGGGGGGGGAAGGGTACTGAACTTATTAAATGAAATAGTACAGAAAAACATGACCCATATTCATAAATCCAAAACCCAAGAATGACAGCAAAGCGATTCCAGAGTTACCAAAGCATCAACATTCATCTTCCAATACCAGTATGAAATAACAAATTTCACTCCTGACTTGAGACAGGCAGTCACACATATAAAGCAACTGGTAGTTAAACCGGTCCTCTCAACCTTTGAAAAGTATTCATGGTGTTTATTTAACATTTGTCCTATAATATTTGACAGCTTTCTTGCGTATTAGTCGCGTTTCACTGTGGTCATATGCGTATAATGACATTTACTTTCTGTTAAATTTGTCTTCTACGATTAGAATAAAGTATTATATAGTAAAATTTTTCGTGAACTTTTCTTGGTAAGTTCATCCAAAGTGAATATTCGCAGACAAGTATGTGTGTCTAAAACTGCAGCTCACCTTAATTCGTTAATGTGATATATAGGCAAAATATTCAATTACCTGTACCACAGCTAGATACGATACTAGGGAATCCCCATTAGTAATACTTCTTTTCCGCTGAAACAGTGGTGGTTCTATTAAACAGATTTAAATGTAATACAATACGTAAACTGCTTTTGCCTGAATGCGTGATTCGATCCTGTCTGGCCAAACAGGGTAATTCCAGTACACTCCCCCTCCCCCAAATAAAAACACCAACAACACCAACAGCACAATACCTTTGTTTGCAGGCGGTATTATTGTCCTGCACCAAAATTACACACAGATTCTAAAGAAGCCTGAATAGCATACCTTGGTCCCAGTAGACAAGCTTTGGCACATTGTCCTTCCAATTGGCTCCGTTAACATTAAACGTGTTGGTGATCATCAAAGGACCACGCAGTGGAATCTGTCCCAGAGAGGAAATGAAAATGCTGGGCTGTACCCAGTCCTTAAGTCTGTGGAACAAACACAAATCTATATTTGAAACATACATTCACTGACGGAAGTGAGGGACCCAGTAAAGAAGGGAGAATTAAGCCAAGATTTATATTTTGACTTCTTAAATAGGGAACAGAAATAAGTGTATTTGGTTCGCAGTGATCACATACATTAAGTGATGCTATATGCAGTGTGGTATATCTTTCGGCATTGAAACATCTCCCCCCCCCCCACCACCCCCGCTCCCACATTATTTATAAATGTGTCACACGTACTGATAAGTTCTAAAAATGTACGTCACTAGTGTACTGAAGTATGACGAAATAAAAAAATAATCGATCAGAGATATACAAACCTGCCATAAAGCATTCTGGTCGTCATACGTCGGGTATCCAGTGGATTGACAATATAAGAACTGTATGTCATTGTGGCGTCGGACGTGTAGTCCTGCTCCAGCCTGTCCTTGCTCAAGATGCCTGTTACCAAGCTCCCTCCCTTTGCCATACCTAGCATCCACAAAACAACACATGCAATTACAGAATAAGGAGGAGTAAGAAAACGCCGTATGACCAGTCTCGTACTTTACCATATGGTCTTTACCTTGTTCTGGTATTGAGTGAATGATGCGCGCACACACCGTTTCGACAGCTAACCTATAATTGCCTAAATCAGTCATGGGGAATTTTAACTCGCCGATATCTCGAGTTATCGTGTTTAGGATTGAATATGGTGTTACCAGACGAAACCTACATAATAAATTTATTAAAGCACGGCTGAGCTTGACAGAGAGGATTGTGTGGGCAGAAAGCTAATCCAAGGCGTGTCTTGGTCCTGAACGGGCCCTCGGTCTTGCATCTGCCAATGCATTACTGTCTCTCAACATTTTCGGTGTTATAATACTTTACTCATTTAACTCGTAAAATTGTCAACGGCACATGTTATATGCCCACGTAACACTCTCACACTGCCTCCTTTTGGCATTTTGTACACATGGACCATTTCAAGCTTTACTTAATTCAAAACGGACTGAGAGATAGATTTGTTTTCTTGTCATCATAAAATTCAATTATATTACATAGTATTAAAGATAAAGTACCATAATGAAACCTGTATTCCAATAGTATTACATAACCATATATGTACCATGATATTAAATGGACGTTCACGACAATATATGACAAACAGTGTGTAAGAAAAGTTGTTCGCGGGGACTAACACCATTAAATAGGTGAGCACCAACCGATCTTTGGCTGTAATATGCTTAGGCGTTCTTAATTAATATATGTTAGTTTACGTGCCTCCAGTAGTTTTAATTTTGAATGTGGTTGTCCATGTAGCTGCCCTGGTTCTTCTTAATGATGTTGGCATATTTTCACTTGCTTCTAAGTCAAGGTCTCCGCCATCTTTTGACGTAATAAGCTGCTCCTTGTCGGACATAATTACCACATTTCCTGCAGGTTTGTCCATGCACTTGCCGGCACCGTTGCACACCCGAAGGTAATAGTGTAGGGTTCTGGAACAATCGAATGGACATTAAATCAAAATGATAATAAATGGAATGTTCTTCAGCATTGGTATTCGTTATTATCGTTGGTAGTAGTAGTAGTGCGAATAGTAGAAGTAGAAGTAGTAGTAGTAGTAGTAGTAGTAGTAGTAGTAGTAGTAGTAGTAGTAGTAGTAGTAGTAGTAGTAGTAGTAGTAGTAGTAGTAGTAGTAGTAGTAGTAGTAGTATAAAAAAGGTGTATCATACACTCAATGCCTACTCATGGTTTACATGGACATTTAGCACAATGAAGTGCTAGTCGTATGTCACTTACTTTCCTGGTTCAAGATTCATCGAATTGCGGCTCAAATCAATGGTGCCATTTTCGTCCTGTTGTCTGTAGTGGGAAATGTTAGCCTTAGGGACGCCGTTGAGGTAGATTTTTCCATCTTTGATGTACGCGCTCCCGGTGCTATTTCTTTCAGAACCAATTGGGAAACAGGTCACAATGTCCTCAACCTTCTCCTGACTACTTCCCACACAGAAGTCTGGATAAAACAGCAACAATCACTTTACAATAACAGCTGAACATTTCTTTATGGAGACACTGATTAGTATCAAACGTGTCTGGTGTTGTTACATGTGTACAAACGGACAATTAAAAGTTGTATCCATCACATCAAACCAGGAAATCTCAATTATGCACTTTACGCACCTGCATTGACTTTAAACACACACACGTCAAAAACAAACATTTACCGGGTTTCAGCGGCGGTACATATTTACATTTGCAAAGATAGATATCGCCAGTTCAGAGTCATCTAGGTCTGCCATTGGTTTATGTGGAGTAAAAAAAATATATAATAAAAATAATAATAATTTTATTTCAACTCTTCAAGTGGAGAAATAGAAAAACTATATAAATATGTACCATATCGGGTGACAGTCGGGTCATCTGCCTTGGTGAATGTTATGCCCAATGTGCTGCCGTCGGCACTCTGCTGGATGTCCTTGGGGTACACTGGCTTCTTGAACGGTTTGCAGAACGGCAGGGAGGTGTTAACTCCTGTAATCTCTGGTACCACTAGCAGTACTGTCACCCCTGCAAAATAAAGGTTTAAATCAACTACTTTCGTGGAATATTCTAGGAAGGACGGATGCCATGCTGCAGGCTGTGTCAATGGTGCCAGTCGTGGCAGGAAGTGGCCTTTGAAAATGCACTGTGTACAAATGGCATATAAACAGTAATGAAATTAAGACTAGATATACCCCCACACTGCCATTGGAAATGTTCCCCTCTTAGGCAAAATGGCTACTTTGTGGATCACGACTTCAATTGCTACAGTGGTGGGCTGTTTTTTTAAACTGTAAACTGTTATCGCACATCCACACAACGTAAAAACAAAGTCCCGTGTTTTCTTGTTGCGACGAATATAAATTTATTTTATCTTGTATGATAATAAGTATTGACAAAATCTGTGTATCAACGTTGTGTGATTTGTTCTCACATCTGAAAGCCTGTATTTCAGGCTCTCAGGATTTATCAAAGGCCGACGAATCGTTTTTGTCCCCTGATATATTTTGGGCATCTTTTATATATTGTTGTGCGGTTAATTATGTATCTTTTCACACAGAACGGACAGTCATCACTCATTTTTTAATCATTTCCTCTCAAAACTTAGCACACAGTTATCAGTACTCTCCGATTTAACGTCGTGAAGTTGGTGAATGATGAAGATAGTATAAAGTATATTGGATATTTTTTTTGCTGCCTTCTCTACGTACCTAGGTATGATTTATGTTGATCACAAGTAGGTTGCATTGGCAAATGCAGCACAGTACATGCAACGTCGTGATAAGGTTGAACACACAATACCCTTACCCATGCCATCGTGGAAGACAGCATCCAAGCCTGCTGAGTTTCTGGCTTTGACGGACAGGTAGTATGTGTGGTTGTTGAACAGTTTCCCAGCTAGATTGGTGTTAGAGCCTGTCTGGTTGTCACCCACATATACAAAGTCTTGTAGATCCGTGCCGCCTGGGTATGTACCAATAGCCCACCAATATGTCTGTCATGGAGCATTCAATTTAAACATTTTGATTCAATTCAGTTATATTTTCATATCATTTCCATACACTATAACGCATTTTACAATGCAACAAACATAGAATAATGGGTATGTACCAATAGCCTACCAATATGCCTACGAGAGTTCAGCAGTTATTCTTTACTTGATTTCTGTACACAGTGAGGCATTTTATAATTCAGTTTTCTGAAACAATCTTCATAAAATAATCCAAAAAGTACGTTATTAAAAATTTGGCAGGGGCAAAATTTTCACATAAAAAAACTTACCTAAAAATGGACAGAATATTTCAGAGACAGCATATTCATGTGCTCATGCTTTTTTTTTCTTACAAATCTCAAAATTGCCCAGACAATGAATAAAACTGACAAGGAAATAGCATACGTTTTTAAAAATGCCCGAAGAACCTTAACCCTATGTGTAAAATTATTATCTAAGCACATGGTGAGCTCAACAGAGTTTCGTGACTCGATACGTATGGCCATATACATCTTCATAACGGCAACACCGTTACCATACCACGAACACAAGATAAATTTGGTAGAGTGACACATTATCACTGATCGTAAAAGTCTGTTGAACATCCGAGTCAGTTCATCACCTTGGAAAGCAAGGTAAACTAAACTTCTTCTTTTTTTTTCGTTATTGTTGCTGGTTTTTTTTTTAAGTTACCTTCACTTGGGACTCTTCATCTTCGAATCTCCAGAAGGCCTTGATGGTGTCGTTGGAAGCCTGGTATTGTACGGGAGTATTGTTCCTCTTGCTGGCCACGTCAATGTAATACGACAGGTTGAACACAGGCGGCGTAATGTCCAGCTGGAAGCCGTTGCTGCTGGCCACTGCCAGCCTCCCTGAAGCCAGCACGGCTTGCACTGCGATCAGTAAACAGCGTTGCAAACAATCTATGTATCAAAATTCAAAGGTGCTCATCCAGTGTGGGACAACAAATATATGTGGGTAGTTATTTGTTCGTTCGTTCGTTTGTTCGTTCGTTCGTCTGTCCGTCCGTCCGTCCATCCATCCATCCTTTCATTCATTCATTCATTCATTCATTCATTCATTCATTCATTTATTTATTTATTTATTTATTTATTTATTTATTTGTTTATTTTGTCAGTTAAAGGGGAATGTGACATTGGGATTTGTAAAGTATTTTTTGCTTAAAGTGTAAAGTAATTCATCATTATCACGTATTACTTCAGAGTACAGCAAAACAAGACAAGTAGCCTGGAAATCCCTCATTGCTTTGATCATACATATTGTACTCAAGGTATAGTCTTTTTTTCTGGTATGGGTGTCTTGGTTTTGTGTTTCGGTTATCCACAACTTTCACTCAAATAACTTTATCTATTCCTTTCATGCGAATAACTTTTCACATTTGTGCGATATTATTTGACTGGCCAATACAAACCATTCAGGCATTGACGTAAAATAACAAAAATCTGGCTCAGCCGTCAAGGTATATAACCTACACTTGGGTAAACCCTCTGCAAATCCATGGGAAGGTATCAAACTTCATATCAACTGTCATGTTACCCGACTTTTCACAGCTTCAGGCTGGCCATTACGACCTCAGTGTAGCTGTGAAGTAACCAACACATCAGTGGCCGCAATGACATTGACGGAGTCTAAGACTTACCGGTTACATAGTAGTTAACAGGCTCCATGACTGTTGATCCATTTATGACAATAATGGTGCCGTTTACATCCACGGAAGGTCTCTTTACCGCCATATTGAGCTTATCCAAAGTAAAGTTGTACTCCCTGTACGCCGACTTGTCGCATGTTTTGGAACAGTAGTAGCGATCACAAGGCCGCTGGCACGGGATGCATGGACTTGCAACCTACAATAAAAGGGCATGTCATATACAACATTCTGCGTGTTGGTGGTGCCAACTTCAAAAAGTCACATATGTCCCCCAGGCGTCTCCACCTGCAACAGGTGGGATGGGGGTTGGGGGGTGCCTGTAGTGCTACCAACAGGCTCCACCATGTGTGATGCTCGATTTGGTATTTAGCAACAATTTTTAGGGGTGCAAGAGTTTGGTTCTTGATGATGTATAAGCAGCACATGTGTGTCAACTATGTTCGCCTATTTAGTTTCAACATGTTAACCAAATATCAGCTTTTGTTGAGCTTAAACAAGTTTAAACTTTTACATTGAGAGCATATTTGTGTCAGATATGTTCCTTTGTTTAGTTTAAACATCGAGGCCATTAGGGTGTGTCAAATATCTGTTTCCGTTTTAAGTTTACACCTTAACATTCTATGCACATTGTAACTTCAAATGAAGCAAATTCTTCATTAGATTTCATACGAGACTGTTTCAAATACTATGAAAGCCACAAAACACAATTTCTGATGCTAATTGGTTTTTAACGTCTGTTAATTTCAAACACCAACTTCTTGATATTTCTCACTGGATATTGCGTTTTTAGAAAAATCAAAAAACACTTTTGAAATTAAAATCACCAAGAAGACCTACAAAAAAATATATCAACAGTCTTTCTCAGCATGATACGGGTGCTAAGTACCCTGCAGTGCTACAGAAAATACTGTTAACCGTGCCTTATAACATCACAATTTTAGGGTTAATAAGAGCTGACATGAAACCCTTACTCTTTCGAATGGTGCAACGTCAGTACCCCCTGGCGTCGTACCCACGCCTGCCTCGTACGCAATTATAGCATTGTTTGCACCACGGAATGGTTTTCCAAAGCGGCACAGCATATGTCTCTCAGGTGGTACCCTAGTCCAACAAAGTAATACTTACAGTATAGTATGCTTTAAACATCTCAAAGCCCGGCTATACAAACAAAATACGAGCAAGAAGCTTATATCAGTATGAAAGTAACTGTGTCTGGATAAGCGCTTCTGCACCGCATTATCTCTGGCGTTAAAAAAATGAATATTACATAATTGTATTCTTCTCCACATCCCTCAGTTTACAGTGATATATGGGATTGATGACCGAGATAGCAACTCAATGACGTTTAGACCCGTCTTTAATATTCACAAGACAAAAAATCCTTTGTGACAGCTCTCAATGCATTTGTACATTGACTTCCAGAATATACAAAAACACTTAAGAAGTCAATCGATTAAAAGCAATACTTAGTCCAGGAGCATTAGAAAATAAATGGACAACGTATGGAAAAAATTAATACAAAGCTGAATTTTTGATGAAGGTGCAGGAACATGTATACATACCCCTCCCATAAAGTTCACCAAGTTCGTCCTTGTGGCATTTTCACAATTCAAGATGACCACCACAGGTATCACCAATTATGCCGATTTCAAAACGCATGGTAATGTTTTCCGAAAAAAATCACGATAATTAATTTGAAATGGAATTTGATGTGAAAGTGTTTTTCTGTGTACCTGTTACAAATAATCCAAATTAAGATCGGCTAATTAGCATAAATCAAAATATAAACCAGCAGTTAGTATTGTAAAAGATATAAAAGCATATTTATTAACGCCTCCAAGTTCAAATGTAATACCCCTTTCACCAAGCTGACTATGAAATTTGAATAAGTTAGGGGTCACTCATACATAAACTCACCAGAGAGACCGGCTGTTCTCATTAAGTAATGCAAAGCAAGCATTTGGAATACAGTATTTGAGCAATGAGTGTCTAAACACTCCTTGATTGCACGATGTTTATGCATAGTTAATGGATGACAGCGAATGCTGGTGATCATTCAGGCATGCATGGAATCACATGATGTGACTACACGTGCAAAAGTGCTGATTAGATTTATTTTGCGGGGTGTCTGTGGAGACATGTGCACACTCTGAAACTTTTCGCCTGAGGTTCTAGTCTTATATTGCCTTTTTGCAGACGCTTGTCTCATTTGCGACCAGCGAAATTCGTTGAAAATATCCACAGTATACTCCTTTTATATTTGTGGTTTATATCTTATTTCTGGGTATTCAGTCTTTACTGGATCTTTAATGAGAGTAACGTCGGTTGCTTGGGGGACCTGCAATTCTGACTCAGTATAGCACCTCTCTGGTTGCTTTTAGCATTTACTTATACATTGGTTGTATCCAGTTTATAGTTTCATATCTGAATACACTTTTGGCATCAGATTGGCTCTGACAGAATTTCTTATATATGTTTGGGTTTTGTGTTATGGTTGCTTTATTCTGTGATATTTCAATTAGTGGAAAATACAGTTGAGTGAACTGCTATTTTGATAGTTTTCATGTTTTTATTCTGGCCAATCAATATCAAAGCAAGGTACCAGTGAGGCTGTATTCCCCAGTAGGCCAGTGGATAGCACAAAACATTTTACATTTGAACAGTTATGCCAGTACATACGTGGCAATGATGAATGTCAATTCACACTCCCAGTGTCTCTTCTTGTCTCTCTGATCTCTGGTTATTTAATGTGGGCAGACGGACAGGACCAAAGGAGGTAAGGGTAGAAATTCAAGGAACATTTTGGTGAAAATGTATTTCAAACATGCTGCAAGGGAAAGCCAAGGATATCCACTTTCTTAGATGACAGCAATCAGGTTCTTGGACAGATATATGAGCAAACTACTTTCACAAACGAAAATATTATAGATTTGGCAGCAACTTTTATCCTGAATGATATTAGTGTCAAGACATATGGTCAGTCCATTTACCTTCCAGTGCGAAATTTGCATGGAAGTGGTAAAATGGTGTCTGAGTCTTTAGCTCGCCTGCTGAATGGCATCATGAAATAGAAATCAAAAAGAGTTTTGAATGTGAACGTCAGTGTAATGCAATTGCTCACAGTGTTATACCATCATTAATGTACATAATGACTGAATCATAAGAAACTTGACCGCCTATGAACTTTGCATATGTTGACAACATTTGTATGTTTTAGTATATTGTTTGTGCATTCAGCCTGCAGACTGTGCCATGTGCCGCGATGGATATTGACACCTTACATTTTTAATGTATGAAATGGACCCCGAAACACCCTGATTATCATGAATAATGGCCAGCCTTTGAATATATCCCAAGAAACACTAATGCACTATTTATGTAGATTGAGCTATCTTCCTCCATTATTTGAGTGTTCAATAGCACAGGTTCTGTATTGAAACATGTTGTTTTACCAAATGAAATATGATTTCCATAACAAGGAAATTAATGTTTACAGATGTCTTCATGTTACCTCTGATTGCAAGCGTGTACTTGTGTTGATGATCTCTACATTTAGTGAAAGGTCCTGGTAGCCATCTTGAATTCATGTAAATTAGTTGTTACCGAAATAATTTCTCAGTACACTTCACCTATGAAATTCAAATTCCTATCAAATCCATTGATGGCCAGGTGCAATAAACCATTTTAACATAGCCTAATACACAGGACGAGCATGGTCGTTATGGAGCTATGTTTAAATAATCAAAAGCTCTGAAGTTGAAACAATACTAAAGGGTTAATAAGTCTATCACATTTTATTGACTAGAACATTCAAAAATAAATTTGTGTGAAAACGACGACTGTTTACTGGTTTCTGTTCAACACATTTAGGGGATTTTTGGCTTTCTCTTCATTTTTGAGCGGTCTGGTGGCCATCTTGAACTCCAAATGTGTTAAAGGGTGAACTTGGTAATCTTTGTTTGGCTGGCTTCAGGATGGGCTTCAGCAGCTTTTCTAAAAAAATCAGCTTTGTAATAATTTTATTCCTACCTTTTCCTAATGCACCTGCGCTAATTGCTACACTCAAGAGATATCATGTGATACCATTTCTGGCTTGCTGACGTCACAGACATCAACTTTCGGGAATAGACACAAACATGTCACACCCAACAGTGTCCAAAATCTTGCATATTAAGTGTCATTAGGTTCAAGTAGGGTCTGCACCTTTGGGCAGTTGGTAAAAGATTAATTCGAGAAAAATATGGTTGAAGTTTACTGCAGCATTCAAAACACACAGGGAAAGGCTTCAGACATAATTTTATTATACAAAATTAAATTATTTAATTGCACTCTTACCTGACAAGTGCCTCCCTTTATAACAAACAAACAATGGTATAATGTGTTCCGTTTCCCTGGTTAACCACTAGCATTAAAAATTCACTTTAAATTGACATTCGTGTGTTGTTTTGTGCTTGGAAGAAAACATTGATCGGTCTGCGTTGTACATATTCATGGTAAACATCACACTTTAAAGTCTGGCATAACAATGACAGACATACATACAGACAGATGAACGGCCAGGCGGACAAAAAGATAGACTGATGATTTTTGGTAATTTTCTCGTTACATTCACACCCTTAAAGTAAAACTAATCGGACAATTGAAAGATCATCACTCACACTTGCCAAAAGGTCAATTTTAGGCAATTTCTATTTTTTTCTATTTGTCACTTCGTGCAGTTTGACCATCGACCCTAAAATTGAAACAGATTGTTTGATATTTTACCTGACATCCGCAAACAGTGCTTTGGTACTGGGTCGATTGAACGGATCAGGAACTGGTGGAATATAATTGTCTCTGTTCCAAACATGGTACATCAGTTTGGTATCCATGGATAATTTCTCGAAGCCTTCATTATAAGGAAAAGAAGTTTTATGATGAAAAAGAAAAAAATAAGAATGATGATGATCATGCCAATGATAGAAAACGTCTATCTGCTCTCGTTCGCATATAATTATATATTATTTAATTATTTCACCACTATTAAAGTTCATTTGTAACTATGTACATTTGGATGCAGTGGCTGTACAATGCGTTGAACATTATCAAAACCATAAGTATACCATAAATGGCATCACTACCAGATTGCTACTGTGCTTATGCTCGTTAATGTTACACACAAACTAGAGGGCTGTATGGACAGCTCATGCTCAGCTGACATAAGCTGGTTCCCCAAATCAATGTTGCTACTGAATAGACCTGTGTTGAGCTTTAGCTCAGTGCATATGGCATTTAAAGGTATTTCAAATAATAACCTAAAGGTAAATTCATTCAAAATATAAATTTTACTGGCGCATGAGAAATTGAAGAATATCTAAAGAGCACTTTAAAAAGAGCATTGCTACTTGGTGGAGAAAAACATGATATTCATCATTAGAATGTCCATTGAGTAACATAGTAATCAAGAGGAAAAATGTATCTACCGGTCTGTACTTGAATTGAAAAATTCATTAAAAATCAGGAATCCACCACAGTATCACCTCATGATAAACTGTGGTTGACTCTGTCACAAGGAACGTATCCACCAAGTTTCAGCTTAATCTGAGACACAGTTCTGGAGATTTTATTTTAAATAGAAAAACACAAAAAACATTATGAAAAAAGTAACAAAAATAAAAATGCAGCGCCACTTGGTGAACAAATTAGACACTAGGAGTCCCTAGAAGTGTTCCTGTGAGATATCAAAGCACTTAGATGACTGGTTTCTGAGAAGACGTTTTGAGATTTGCCCAAGAAAAGAACAAAAAAAAAAACCAAAAAAAAATTCAAAAATCATGAAAAATTAATAAATCACTGGAGCATGACCATTTGAACAAATTTCGTAGGGACCCACCAAAGGTGCACCCACCAAGTTCGAAGTGAATCTGGATGACTGTTTTAGAGAAGAAAAAAAAGGAATTAGCATTGGAATCCACTTTGCCTTATATAGTCATTTTTTAGGAAAGGTGCATTTACCAATAAGCACCCGAATTGAAAAACAATAATATATAGTTAAAAATCAGGAATTGACAGCACAGCCATGTAGTGAACCACTTTGTTTCACCATTTCAAAAGGATCAAATCCACGAAGTTCCAGTTTAATCTGAGTAACCGTTCTACAGAAGTGAAAAATACCATAAACACACAAAAAATCATTTAACAAATTGAAAACAATTGCAGCACTACCTGGTGAATCAATTTAACATAAAGAATCCCTAGGAGTCTTCCTGTATAATATCAAAGCAATTGGGTGAACGGTTTTGGAGCAGGTTTTTTATAATTTGTCCCAAAACAAAACAAAATCATAAAAAAATACAAAAATACTGGAGCAAGACCATTTAAACAAACTTGGTAGAGACTCGGCAAGGTATATTGCCACCAAGTTTGAAGTGAATATGGACGACAGTTGTGGATAACAAGTCGAAAATGTGAATTGTGAATGGATAACGGATAACAGGTGGACGAAGGGCCATGGCATAAATATACTGGCTGACAAGCCAGCTCAGCTAAAAACCTGGAGGTCTGAAATAACTCTTCGATTGTGCATGATTCGACTACTGCATAATTCAAGACCATGCACAAAGTCAGCCATGACAAGTTGTGGAACTATAACATGTGGTGGAAATCTTGGTAGCTAACTCCCATGGTAGCTACCCTATGTCAAAACCGTTAATGCAGTTGGCTGAAAAAAAACAATAACTACCATCTTTTTACTCATACACCTTACACTCTTAGAAGCAAAGGTTTTGGGGTACCAAATAGGGTTTCCAGCTTATCACAAATATGGTACCTCTTTGGGAATTCATATAAGAAACTTTACGATGGCATTTTTTGAACAATCTTAACAGTTTTCGGAGAACCTTTAGGGTTATTTCGTTTCAGCTGTACTAGGAATCCTTCATGCAAATGTGAGGACAAAGTGTCAGCCACCAGATACATACGATTGTCATCGAGCAACAATATCAGGGGGAGCCTCTGGAAAGTTGCCCAGGTTCCCACCAAATGAGAATTGCAGTTACTAGTAAGCTTGTTAAAAGACACTGATATTTAAAATTTGCAAAGATAGATGAACAAGAGTTATACTTGTCACCACTATGAAAACAGTTTTTCTGTACAAAAAAGAAGATTTTAGGAACTGTATTTTAATGTTCTCACTATTGTTCGAAATTATCTGTTTTGCTGAATGATAGAAAGCTGACTCAAGGGAAACCAGCTAAGGAAATACAGTTGCCCAACACAAATGAAAGTTGCCGGGGGCACATAGACACCTGCTAATTTCGAACCCTGAGTATGGTATTGTTTCTCAATATTGCCACAAGGAGACAAAGGTGTCGATAGATTTTACCCTTAACATATCCCCTGGTATTATATCATCCACTCAAAGTTTTAAAGCTTTTGATAAGTAAGGTATAATTCTACAATCGATGCAACAAACATGTTTTTAAAATTAAGACGAAGTTTTGTTGCTTACATTTGTAAAAGTATCTTTAAAAGTACTACTACCTCATTCAACCACGAAATCCTCATTCTTCAAAATTATCTTAAACACCATGCTACTCTTCAGAATCATCGATTCTAATGCCTGATGATGGACTTTCTTCAGAATCACCAACATGAACGATCAAAACACATTACAGCCGGCATTCCTAAATAGTTGTTACATGTAACGGCTTTTTCACTCTTCAAAATAAATAATTCCACCGACCAATGTCAACGATCACTACCATACTTCAGATTCAGTTATCTAAACGGTTGCTATACCTGTCAAGAGTCCAATGTATTTGTTGTCGACGTAGACTTTCAGTGCCCAGTCTTCAACGGCTCCATCCATGACGGATACAGAAAGAGTGAGGTCATACGTGTGCCAGGCGTCGGCCGGATTGAACTCCAGCGGAATCCAGTCATACTTGGGCCGCCAGGTGTCGTTGTATCTACGACACCACAGCAGCATGAACGATGAGTTGAAGATCTCTGTGATCGGGGGTCAAAACAGAACGCTAAAGACACTGATTGCAAGAAATTTATCATTTGTGCAAAAGTACAGAACAACCAGTTTGAACGAACTTTACCACTGTTCACACTTAACTGACTGTCTACAGTGTACAATCACGGAGAATAAACCAGAATCTAGCTTATTCTCCAATAGTAGAATGCACTCATTTCTCTTCAAAAACATTTATCAACCGGCCTGTAAACAAGCATGACGGTGGCCTTTCGTCAGTACCGATTTAGATGTTGTATGATTATTTTGTGCTACAGCTTGGCCTGCTCAAGTTGATCATCCATCATAACATACCACAAATGTGACTCTCAAAAATGTCACGACACCTTATGTTTACTTGCCGATTTCAAAACATCTGCACTGAAAAATGACACCACATGGTGTTTATGTGTAGCTTGTGGTGGACATATTTGTTGACCCCTGGAGGAATAATCCACTAGTTATTGACCACATCCTATGCTGATATTTAAAGGTACGCAAGGGATCTTAATACAAGGTGTTAAGCCTGTTGGCTAATAATTTTTTTCAAATAAAACATATCCAAACCAAAGGGATCTATGGGACGTACAGTGCATGGCTTACCTGGGTGTAGCTGCATGCCACATGACCTCTGTACTACCTTCTGCTGCGCTTTGTCACCATTATAGGTATCTCCTCCCTCTATGTCGTCATCGATTATTTCTGCCTGGCTTTGCTTTTGTCCTACTCTCAAAATCTGGTCTTTGCAGTCACAATCACAGGCCTGCCACAGTTAAAACATAGAGCTTACAATTTATTCATATCAAACCGCAAGGCTTCACTTTTGCTGTTACGTTCCAATGTAAAAAGAATGCTGTAGGTTATAAATATTTAGTACAACCTTCGTTTTTCCAGCTGCTGAAATCTGGATAAGGGTTCGTGAATACAGAATCCTTAAAAGATTAAAGTCAACACGTATAGCAGCACTACTGGACAAAATACGGTTGAAAAACAGCACTAACTTGAAGCGAGTTTTTCGAGCGAAAAACGGTTTATAACCTGGTACACAGGCTATCCCTCTAAGAAGGCCATCATTCTTCTGCAGAAAATTTGACCGCAGACCCTAGACCCCAAGGTCATCACTCAGCAACTTTACGATAAGTCTCACCTGGATACACAATAACCAAGTTTGATGGACTTTAGTCATACCCATGTAAAGATGTGTCAGGGAAACCATTTTATTTTGCAAGGCATTGCGCCCTTGACCTCTGACCTCGATGTCATCCACAATCACATAAAAAATTCCCAAAATCTATAGAGTATCTGTGCCAAACGTTTCAAGTGAATCTGGCTTACAGTTTTGAAGAAGCCAAAATGTGAAAAAAAAACATTGCAGACCCCATTGACGTGCATGTTAATCAATAGGAATGCAATAATAAACAAAAGACCCATTAAATTCCAAAAATCAATGGGAACGCATTAATATACCATAAAAATCCCTTAAAAATAAGAAAAATCATTGGTGCTAATGACTGGTAAAACACATCTGCTAAATACCTAGCCGATGTACATCCCTGCCAAGTGTGAAGTGTGTCTGGCCAATTGTTTAGGAGAAGAAGTTGAAAATGTGAATTAGCATTGTAATCCCATTGGGTTACATAACAATCAACAGGAATGTTGGAAGTTTGACCTTTCAGGTCACTCAGATGTAAAATAAAAGCATACAAACTGACAGCCCATAGGTATTTTCCCATTAACGTAAAATAGTTAATTGGGCCTAAGATGCATCATTAAGAAGATATAAATCAACATGTGAAAAACAGCGAAGTCAGCAGAAAAATGCAACAAGGATTTGATCTTGACCTTTGACCTCAAGGCTATGTAATAATGCGGGGGAAAATATCGTAGACCCACAGATTATATGTACCAAATAATGAGGCAATAGGTCACGGGGCGACAGAAATATAAGGAAAATAAGACACGCGGCATGGGGCAGACCGTGGACCACAGACTGAACACTTTATGCATTCCGTCCGACAGGTTATGCATAATAACACAGTGTGATGGGAAAACACTTTTGAAAAGATACACATATTTAACTCTTCAAATTATTTCCAATGGCTGACTCTGTATTATCACCCAGGCCATTTGAAGTTCAAAGCAAGTTACCTTTGGCCATGTAAACTTCTACGGAAGGAATTGTGAAAATCAACGAACTAACATGCAGGGAACGCTTAAATCTCTTCCAATACGCTTGTTTTGGGTCTTTCATATTTTGGTGTTGTTTTTTGTGTCCTTTTCCCGTGCAAATTGATCGTATTATCTAATTTTATATTATTTATTTACTTTTATTTTATTTCTTTTTTTATATCAATCATCATTTTTTGTTGCGGGGAGGGGGCACATGGTACATTAGGGACATTGATAACTCACCTTTGTGGGGCTCCCATCATGACAACATGCACAATTTTGGACTTGTGACATAAGCTTATCATCTGGAGGTGGTGGTGCGTTATAGTCCCCAACAGTTCCATCAGGACCATCCCAGAAGACCACGCTGGTGACAGCATATTGACCAGCTGCCGCTTTGATGCGGGTCGTGTAAGTGCCTCCCCTCAGGATGTCAGCTTTCTGATACAAGGCACCAGAGGCCATCCGTGGTTTCTGGATGTCTCTTTCCATTGTGATCTCCAGATGGCCATCTTCACCAATCTTATGCTAAAATAACAAGTTTCACTAACTGTATTTCATCAGGTTAGCTTCAATAACTGTCCGACCCATGTTCAAAGAGCACACCTGTTTCAAATACGAGTAGCAGGGACCACAGCGCAGGGACAGGTTTCGCTTCTGCGAACTCCGAAATTATCGTAAGCCAATAAAAAATGTTTAATTTTGTAATGACACAATTTGCCAAACACGAAACCTTCGTGTACAACAACAGTATAAAGGACTCTATCACATGTACATGGCTAAATTTCAGACATATGTCAACCTATGAAGGTCAACAGGGGTATGATTCAGATCGATCCTATCACCTTTGAAATAAAATACTGTAGTTCGAGAAATTTTCGCACGTGTTTTATTTCGCGCAAACTCATTTTTTTCTGAAATTACAGAATTTTCGCGCATTTTAGTTTCGCGCAATCCGATGCCAAACAATGTAATGAAATACAATGCAACTTATTTTTGCGCTTTTTCATTTCGCGCTTTTGGGTGGTAGCGCGAAAAGCGCGAAATTAAATCGAGCGCGCAAATTTCTAGTACTACAGTATTTATTCCTTTTGACGCATTTTGTACCCCCCCCCCCCCAAAAAAAGAGAAAAAAAATTGGAATGGTATCTATAGGAGAGAGCTAAAATCAGATGGACCAATGTTTGGTTTACACACACACATATACAGAGAGAGAGAGAGAAAGAGAGAGAGAGAGAGAGAGAGAGAGAGAGAGAGAGAGAGAGAGAGAGAGAGAGAGAGAGAGAGAGAGAGAGAGAGAGAGAGAGAGAGAGAGAGAGAGAGAGAGAGAGAGAGAGAGAGAGAGAGAGAGAGAGAGAGAGAGATTTTAAAGGTAAGTTTAACACAAGTTTGTAAGAATTGCATAATATATAGCTACACACAGACTCCAACTTTGTACGTGGATAAATGGCGTACACTCTGAAACAAATCTTTCACATTAAGATCGGGAACTACAACATACACGTAGATCTGGCCATCTGACGCTCGCTGGACAAAACAGTGTTCAGAGAAGAAACTGTGCCACCAACAAGGTCAGGAATAAAATGCTTCAACACAGTTATCAACACTACGCGCAACTTATCAGTATCCTGGTAAATATATGTTAATGCAAACTTGGGTGTCAAAATACACAGTTTAAAGAAACCCACTAATTACAATGTAAGAAATTGAAATTACCTGTTCTGGTCGATAAAGGAGACTCCACTCTTTCTTCATGTTCCACAAATGTGTCGTTCTGATCCTTGACCAGTCCTCGCCATCTTTGAACGGAGATGACCGGTAAGGGCAGGCAGGGCCATTGGGGTCTGCGTGGTGCAGGATTGTGCCTTGAAAAAATGATGTCAAGTATTTCAAATTAGAAATATATCATTAAAAAAAAACCTCCTTGGTATAATTTGACAGTTTCCAGGTCTCACCTATTAGTTTGTTTGAGGCACTCTTTCATAGCTGTATGGCCATATCATTTTGACCCATCAGATGGCGAGGACATCCATCGCTGTGCGACATTATACATATATATATATATATATATATATATATATATATATATATATATATATATATATATATCTGTATGATGGGAGAGATGATGCGCAGAGGCCTCTCTCCTGATAGAGGATGTAGATTCCTGTTCTGGTGTATATATCTACATTCTAATCCCGTCATTTCAATAATTTTATGAAATCTAAAGGTACAAATACACAGCGAACAGTTTCAATGTAACACTACATGTTTTTGTCACCAATTTTATATATTGGTTTCACATACTATATACAATGAAGCGAAAGAAAGTCACCTGATAATCTGTCACGAAGTCCACTGAGCGCAAGGTCATCTAAGAAAGTGGGCCCGTCTTTGACGTCTCCTGCAGTAGGTTCAGATGTGTCCAGTAAAACAGGGGCTGATTCTGTGAGAACCGAGGCTTTTGCCCGATTGGTAACACGCAAACGAACAAAGTAAGGTATGTCCTCCTGCAAGAATGTAAACTGCGCACTCAGATCTGCTTCATCAACCTCCCCTCTAGTCTATCTACGCAGGCAACAATGAAGCCACTATATTAAACTAATACGCTGAGCTGTTCTTAATATTTATTTATATGAAATCAGGATATGTCATCTGCATTTTCCAGCCACATCTGAATCATTCGGGTGCATGTGAACGTGACCACTTGACTCATTTGGACTCAATTAGTATGTTTCAATATCCTGTTGTTTTGACCGGAGGCAGGAGGGACACAACTAATTGTTTGGTCCAGTATCCTCCCTATTTTTTTTTTTTTTTTTTTTTTGGCTATATGGTGTAGACACATTACGCTTTATCATGATCTGCACAAAAAACGATGGCAGCAATAACATCATATAAACTACTTTGCTTTAAAGATGACATGTCTGGTTAATAGACGCCGGGACAAGTTACCACAATGGACGGGGGATTGTCCTTACATTCATGGTGCAGAGTTTATTTAAATGAAATATTTGCCACTCTTTTAGGTACTGATTACGCACACTAATAAGTCAAATTCTGATGCAACAGATCGTTTGTTGATTAATATGCCAGCATTAAACTGTAGAGACGGTAGATGATGACCAGAGGCAGCCATGACTGCTTGAGGTCAAAGTGCTTGTTGTTACAAACTCCTGTTTACTAATATATATCTTATGGTTCAAGCTGTTTTTTCACTTGCCATGAGCTGAAGGTCCATATACTTGTAGTAAGTATCCGATGCGTTAAGAGTTATCCACGGTTGGACGATGGTCAGGTTGTGCTGGTCATTTTCACTGCAGGAGGGCGCCATCAGCAGCTGCAGCTCACAGGAGTCAAGGCCAGAGTCAGGATCAGCGTAACCTCGCCACCAGACCTCTAGGTACTTGTCAGTGGAGGCAAAAAAGGCAGGCTGCAACACAATGCATGTAGTAAATAACACTTGCAGGCAGCCCATATATAACGGATATCAACGTTAAATTTATGCTCCTCACGCTTTTAGATTCCCCCCCCAAACCCCACCAGGCACTAGAAAGCTAAAATGGAGGGCCTTCTCCAACAGACATTTTCCGTCTTTGTTAGCACACTGAGATAGGTAAAGGTTTAAGTAAATGCTCACAACTTCCTAACATTTCGGCGAAAGTATGTTTTTACCATGCAGAACACTTTTTTCATTCCTCACTATGCAACAGAACTAGCCCTCCACGGTGATGAGGTTACTTGCAGCAATTTTGTTACTGAAAGATCTGAAAACTACAGCGTTTCTGCTAAACAAATAAAGGGGGTCAATATTTTAAGGACCTGTTTATGTTTTGCAACATGTGAAGGACTTTCCTTAGGCCTTTTGTTTTCGCAGAATTCCATTTTTTAATGACAAAAACACATTTTGTCACGCTAAATACAAGAATGTGCCCTCCTCCCTGTGAACTTCCTTGTTGCAGGGGGCAGCACATGGCGACAGTTACTCATGAATACTTCTTATTCCGAGGGTCCATGGACCATTTCGCTACTAGCAGACTGAGAGCTTATTTTCCGCATACACACACACACACACACACACACACACACACACACACACACACACACACACACACACACACACACACACACTCACTCACTCACTCACTCACTCATTTATTTATACCTGTTCATAAAAGGGACCCGCTTTCAGTTGGCCCTCCACTGGAGGTGTCAAGTCAACGTAGAACTTGCTGTCCCTGACGCCACATTCCCCAGCTTCATCAACACCTGCCAAATATAAAGTACAGTTGAGAAGCATTAGCTGGATTAAGATGTCATGCACATGACATAAACGGATACGCTCGGTGCACTACTCCAGCATAATGGCCTGGCATTTGAGATGGATCAAGTGCATGCAATCCAATCTGGCGAAAGATGAACAGGCGGTGCAAATTACAATACATATTCTCATCGCATGTCGAACATCCAATGCAGCAAGCGGCATTCCATTCTTCCAAAGACTACCATAAATATTTTACTCTTGAAGTAACCTACGTACAAATTGTGTGTCATTTGGGACTTTTTTTAACCTTTGTTTTCCCGATTCTAAGTGAAGAAACCCACTGATACCGGCACAAGAGCTCTGCACATCTGAGCGCTAATGACGGCATAAAGACCACCGACAGGTGGCACTATGTTTTGAAAGTTGTGTATAGACCAGTTAGGCCTTTATTCTGTTGCTCACCTTCCTTTGGAGCCAGCGCTCACGCATAAATTGGTTGCCTCTTCTAAACCAGCTTGAATACAGTTACTCACCAATGACATACACGACGTACTCCTCCCCATGCTGGAAAGTCAGACCTCGGCCTTCATACAGAGTGTCTTTACCAACATTGATCGGTGATAAAACACTGAAGTATTCATTTTGTATGTCCTCTGGTAAATATCCCAATTTGGACTGAAGGGAAATTGCAGAAAATAGTAAACGTTGTATTGTGATTTTATGAGCATTGGCATAACACATTGGAAAGTCAAGTTAATGTCAGTTGTGAAATGGATTCAAGCAACCCATAAAGGTAACCCTGCTGAGGGAGCCCCATACTTGTTTATCCGGTCGTTCTCACCCACCGTGAAGTGATGATTTGGGTTTAGAAGTTGATCTATTAATTTTTAAAGTACATTATAAATCACATGGATGAAACATTGGCTTTTTGCATGTAATAAAAGCAGTTAAACTTGCATTGTTTTTTTGTTTTTTGTTTTTGCTTTATGATGCTCATTATAATAAAAAGGATTAATATCACGTATACAAACTGTTTAACAGGGGCATATTATTAGGAAATGTCCCTCTAAGGCCAACCGCGTTATTTATGAAAGCACCTGAGGCCTGAGGGATGCAGCATGGTTTACTTTCCGAGAGACTGTTTCGTGCTGTGTACCGGGCAAGCAATGTCTGATAATAATCTACATTCTTTGAATGATAAGGACGTAATCCATGTTCTTACCATTTGCTTCCAATTCAATGAACCTGTTGCGTTAGCCTTTGCGCTACCTATTGCCACGAAATAAAACATAATTCCAACATCTGATTTGAAGCCAGACCACCTGACGACCACACTATCGTTAGATTGGATGAAAGAATCCACGCCGACTGTGCCACCTGAATATAAGAGGAATATTATGGTAGCGATGTCTTTCAGCAAAAAAACATCCCTTCACCTCAAAAATTCATGTTGCAGTATATACTCATGTCTCATGACTCTAGTCTTCTCAATGAATTTTATTCCTACATAATTCCAAACCAACTCAGAGTAGTTAGTCTCTCTCTCTCTCTCTCTCTCTCTCTCTCTCTCTCTCTCTCTCTCTCTCTCTCTCTCTCTCTCTCTCTCTCTCTCTCTCTCTCTCTCTCTCTCTCTCTCTCTCTCTCTCTCTCTCTCTCTCTCTCTCTCTCTCTCTCTCTCTCTCTCTCTCTTTTTCAACATTGGTGAAATGTACTGGCCACAACCACTTTCGCATGGTTTAAGGAAGAAACGAATAACTTTCCTTTTCATAACACCTTTTGAGAAATCGTACATGGATACTTCAACCATGTTGTCTTTGCAAGAACATGCTCACAGCTGCTAATGAATATTTGTTATATGTAGAATTCGCGGCACCCAACTCGCTGAGTGCTCATTTGGTGAACATCGCGATGTCCACTGCACCTGCCCCACCCACCTTTGGTGAAGCTGCTGTTTTTCATTTTTACCTTGCCCATGGTTAAAACATCCATATGGTCGAATAAAGTGAAATACTTGTCACTTGACTCTTGACTCAATAGAGATAGACATAATGAGATATTGCTACGGTTGCTTTTGCGTAGTAGCACCCAATAAGTATGTACTACCAGAACAATGCAGGGACACAGCTAAGCGATGAAACATGTAGCTTTTGATTTTATCACAGTGAGAATACAGATAATAATATTATAATTAAGTCTCCCCTGTAGAAATGAGTTAATATCAGACAATACACTTGAGTACGTGGCACCACCGACCTTGGCGGTCAGTCCGTATAGGTGCCAGCCCGCAACCCCCCCCCCCTCCCGATCCATGGGGCCTGTCAGTAGGTATAGGCACCCCTGACATTTTCAAAACAAAATTATAGAATATAAATTATATTATTTTTTGGCTCTCTTGTAGAGGCAAACTCACAGCAGGCATTGCAAGTCCCTGCAATGGTGGAAAATAAATGAGGTACCTGGTGTAAAGAGCAGCCCCACTCAAAGAGGCCAGGTCGGGCGTCGCCAAGCCGCACCCTCTGATCCGTGGAGCCCGCCAGCTAGTATGGGCGCCCTTGACATTATCACAGCAAGAATATGAATAATGGATTTTGAACTTTGGCTCTCCTGTAGAGTCAAACTAACGGCAGGCACTGCAAGTCCCTGCAGTGATGGGGGTATGACATCATGGAAAGAGAAAACGCGGCACTTGGTGTCAGGGGCAGCCCCCGCTAGGGAGCGCCACCGATCAAAAGGGCCAGTCCGTGAGGCCCAGCAGCAATGTGGGCGCCCCTGACTTTATCACACCAAAAATACTATTTATAAAATGAGGCTCTCCAGTAGGGACGAACTGGCGGCAAACACTGAAAGTGCGTTTGCTGCCAGCACAGCTGTCAAATTAATCCGTTGGATTGATTAAAACTGGGAATATTGATGCCAAACCAGTCAACAAGATGAGACATTCCCTTTCAAGTACCAGTCTTAAAGTATCCAGATTTGCGTAGGTAAAAGATAACGTGTTGTAATCAATGCAATTGCACAAATGTCCTACTTGTATACACAAGAATATATCATAAATGAAGATGTTAAATGGCAGCAGCCCGAGAATGAAGCCTTGGGTCACGCCTTTTATGGTTGTTTTCCAGCTGCTGGAGACAGCACCTATCTATACACATAGTTCCCTGCCAGTGACATAGCTTCTCAGCAGGTGTAGGGCGACCTCGAAAAGACCGTTGGCGCGGAGCTTTTTTAGTAGCAAGATATGAGGGAGACAGCCAAAAGCCCTGAAAAGCCTTGGACAATTTTTTGTCGATTTGTTTACTTACAAAAACTGAGGTAACATTTTGGAAGGGACATTGGTTCAATTTTTTAATCTTGGAGCTTATACTTTGAATACTTGAGTGAGTGACGGGGTATAGACCCCTGTCCTTAGCAATATCTGATGCGATGTTTGTATAGGAGTCATTGAAGATTTCTCCGACTTGAGAAGGAAGGGGTGATGCTTTTACCCAAGTTGCTACTTTTAGAGGAAAGGAAAAGTTTGATGGTGGGCCAAAAATCCTTAGATTTTGGACCATCAGTGCATCTCCAAAAAAAAAAAGTAATTTCTAATTGATATTTTTTTGCGTAGTTCTGGAACATGGTTCCGTTTTTTCTTCAAATTTTCCCAGTCTCTCCTTGTGAGAAACCTTACATATATGTTTTGCAGCATGTGTTTATTGTATACTGTTTTACGGAGGGCACAGTTCATGAAGGGGGCGGAATGTTTGCACCTTTTTCTGTGTTTGACAGGTGCATATTTTTTGACCACCTCGAGAAGAAGCCCGTCATATGCCCAATATAGGTGTCATTCATACATGTATCATCAAAAACCTGGGTGATATGAGAGGGCATGTTTCTGGAGGTCTGCCACAAATGCTTGTTGTTCAAAGGAGTGATAACTACGACAGGGAATATTCTCCCTGTTAGTATGTGGGGTAGAACCTCTTATTTGGAAGGACACCAGGTGGTGGCAATCACTAATAATGTTGAAGTTTAGAATATAACTTCAGGGAAGAGTTCGATCTGTAAGGATTACATCTATAAGGGTGGCGGCAGATATTCTGGTAAAACATGTGAGCTTGTTCACGTGACTTTGCAAAATCAAAAATATCGACAAGAAGTTGAGATTGTTTAAGGTGTAACATATTGTTATTAAAGTCACCTACAACCAAAGGTTGTCATAGTTCACGCTTGCCCGATCCATTGTTTGATAAAGTCACTGGTAAAATTGTTATTGGTCTCCGGATGTCGGAGCGGATGTAGGCCAAAATACCACCGCCCCATTCCGAGCGGTTGGCTCGCATTTATATATCACCAGGAACCAAGAACTGCGAATTGGTGAAAAAAGCAGTGAAGTTTTGTTTCAGCAATGAAAAGCAGGTCATCTGTGCTGTCTGATAATAGCTTCCTTATTTCACCCAATTTATATTTTAAACTGTTTACATAATTTAAGCAGCGGGCTCAAACTTGTCTGGGGTGTTTGTTCTTGCACTGTCTTAACTCATCAAAAATTGAATAAATATTCGATGACTCAGACACATTGTCATCTGCTAACCCTTCTGTATATTAGGGGCCACATTTGAGAAAGAAGAGTCAAAAGTGACGTCCCAGTCTGGGTCACTGAAATAAGGGTTTTTAAAATTCGGTAAAGTGCAAGGGGCACAAGACCGGTAAGTGTCCGAGGCGCCCACGTCATGGCATGTAGTAAGGGTCACCTCGGGATGCAATATTTATGGAACCAAAAGTCACAACCGGCGCATGGGATGGCCTTTGTGTGTGTGTGTGGGTTTTTTTTTTTTTTTTTTTTTTTGGGGGGGGGGGGGGGCTCATTCCTCTTTCGGCCAGGATTCAAGTTCTTGTTATTTATTTCGACATGCACCGCTTTTTTGTGCGCTCTTCCAAATTTAAGGATCATATATACATAAAGCATCAATCTGTTTTGTGGGTAATAAGATCTGATGTGTGTTTTATGTACTTTCATGTTCTTTTACACGTCGGGGCTCAGTGTATTGTTTTCCATGTGAATATTTTCGGGGACTACTTTTACATACATGTGAGTTCTATCTTAGGGGACACTCAAGTTACGATGTACATTGCTTTTTGTACGGTAGCTCGATAGTGGTCAAAATGCTTCTTGTATGTTCTATGTCTAAATCTGGGAGCTGTCATTATATATATATATATCCTTATAATTACTTATTTCTCGGACACTATGTACTGATTATATTATGACACTCATGTTGTTATAACTAGTGTTTTTTTACTTGCTTTTTGACGCAATTATTTGTGTATTATAGATAAATGTGCAGTGTCAGCACGATGCTATTATATTTAATGTGTTTGGAGCTTACATGCTAGACAATATGCATATCACTTTGAGTATTTGTCAGTGTGTGCTTATAATGGCGGCGTATCATTTAAATTATATTTTATGTGATTATCAGCTTTTGTCTTATGTGTTTACTACGATGTATACAGAGTCCTTACTTGTGAAAGGGTTTGCTCCACTTGAATACATTGCTGGTGTCATGTTTACATATGTTATTCTCGCAAGGCAAAATGTCGAAATTTTCTTAGCTGCGCTAAAATAGTATCTAGGACGAGTAGTTTTAACACAATAGGTATTGACTGACTCTGTAAATTGTGTTTGCATCTGTATTTGTATGTACTCCCACATTAAAATCTATTGTCAGCCTAATTCAACACTTTGGTGGTAAAGATTCTATGATAGGAAGAAGTTGTAACACTTGCAAAACGGGAAAGATTGGTTATTTTGATTCTGTTGTCTTTGTATTCCAATGTAAAGACCAAAGCCAAAAAGGTAAAACTCATAATTACTTCATCGATGTTAACAAGTAAAGAAAACAACAACATTGAGTACTTAACTGGCTCGATAAATGTGATTTCTGGCTCGAATTTGGGCAAATGATATAAATTTGGGAACGATCTACCCGATTGTGTGGAGGGATGGAAGAGGTAAACATTTTAGAATATTTACATTCAATCTAATTTTTCACATTGCAAGTATAGGAGAGAGCCTGGTGTGTTATGGGACCATAACACATTAGCCTTGTGTGTTATGAAACCATAACACATGTGTCCCGCCCACATTCCAATAAGCTACGCCTACCTGGGTTTCCGGAACTTAACACTTGAACATGCTCGGCAAATCAGTTTTTGGTCGTTTCTCTTAATTCTATGTATTATGTTTCTAAATTTCGTGTAATTGAGCAGAAAAATTACGAGGGAAAATGTAAATATAAGCAATGAGAGTCGCTTTTGTGTGTGTTATGGCATAATGACGCGGGTGATTGAAGCTGGCATCAGGCGAAGCGCACTGGCGTGCGCCACGCCCACGATGTCAGCTTCAATCACGGGCATCATTATGCCATAATACACACAAAATCGACCCTCATTTCTTAAGTAATCATGGCAGGTTACACAATTGCACAGCGATGCATGATTTTTGAAAGTGTGGCTCACGTATTATTACTCGTGTCTTATTCATTTGGATTGATTTTGTATCTTTTTGTTGGCTATTAATTAGCTACTGTGCAAATTACAAAGATTCCTTTTCGACAACCTTTCATCAATTTATTATTGAAGACCGCTGAACTCACATGAGTGCATGTTTTGTTTAAAGAAAGCCAAACATGTTCATACATGTACACTAGTATAGTCACCTTCCAACACAGAACTCAAGCACAGCACAGCAAAGCAAAACACAGTACTCTCCTATTTGGACTAGAAAAGAAACCTTTCCTACATATTTCGAGCAAAATTGATGTAATTCTGCGCACCCAAAGCATTGAAGTATACCGTTTTTGCAATGTCAAAAAAGAAAATGTTGAATACATTTTCATCCAGTCACAATCTTGAAATATGTTGATATCTAATTTGATTGAGGTGACGTGTGGTTTAGCAATTATATAGCTTTTGTTTTGCCATTGGTAAAAGACGAATCATGTCCCTTCCACATCATTCCCTGCTTGTGCACATGAGAGTAAGGATTAAAGACTGAAACTGCTTTTTCGTTTTGATGAAATACTAGGTAGGCTGGACTCCTGACATTACATAGAGATGCTGGAGAATTACCCATAGATGAAATAAAATAGATCTGAAGCCCCGGTCTCACAGTGTTCCACAGCACTGGACCACGCGTGTGCTGCCACCTTGTGGTGGAGGCTGTACTACCAACTTACATGGGCCTTATTGCACAGGGTGGTAATAGAGGACGACGATGGGAAATCAAACGGACAGCTAATGAAATCCAATTCCTGGCCTCCCGCGCGTTGGTGTCATTATCGCGCATGAACAATCATATCTTTACCCCACTGCATCTGTTGCTTGGTAGTTTACACTGCACTTCCTCCGGGAGGACTATTAAAATAATCCATCGCATTCATCGGTATTTGGTTTGTTTTTCCAATTACCAGAGCATAGTAGTCCAAAATCATTTGGCCGCAGGCTATTGAAAGTATAGAACTGCTTGAAACCGCTGAAAATGAATCAGGCATCAGATATTTGGTGATAGAGATATTGACAAATGACCCAAAGGAAATAGTTCTCGATTGACGTAGGAAGTCAGACTAACATGCATATTTGAATGCTGAAATATAAGCCTGGAAAGTAAAAATGATTAGCACTTACCAGAAATACCTCCAGCATAACCGACTCGAATGCCATTTGACGTCACTTCCGCTGTGGCGAAGGATTTGCTGTGTGCACGCACGGTGATGTAGTAGTGGCCAATACGCGGCTTGAGTGGCAAGTTAAAGAATGTGGCAGTTTTGTTCAAACCAACATTTGTAAATGGCATGATGTTGTTCCGAGTCTTAGGAAAACGTCGATCATTTCCAATTGCAACTTCATAGTAATCTACCTCTTGCTGTTTACCTATATCATCTGTTTTGATGCCACCATTTCCTGTTTGGTACATCGAACATATCAAAGGTTTAGTATCAATTTGCAAGACCAGCAAAGTATACACCATTGATTATTACACCGAAATGGAAATGACGAACCATCATTTCGTGTCTTTATCATGAAATTCTAAATTTTAAGTTTTCATATACCACTTGTACATTTGTACATTTTGCAGCCTTAAAAATAACAGACAAAGTAGGAAACAGTTCATGTCCGAACCCGTAAGATTACTATTTTACAATTAGCGATAATGCACACCATTATTAAGAGTGTGTTATCTATGAAAGAAGCAAGACAGTGATCAAGCAAAACAATCTGTGGCTGTGTGGTTGCAGCTATGTCATATATGTATACTAGGCCGGTAATGTTTTCACCCATGATGTGTACACCTCAGCTTCCAAGAAAATATATTTTTTTACCCCCATTTCTCTTTTGCCTACCGAAGTCCAACAGTCTTTGAAGCCAGACGTTGATCACTGGGCGCACACTGTCACCCAGCTTGTCTGTCACTTTCTTTGGATATCTTAATCACTAGCACAGCTTCCTGTGCCCAGTTTCCTTTCCTTCATTGTACAAAATAGATGAAAAAGTTCACTTTCTCCTGGCCCATTTTTATGATCAATGTCTTAATTCAATATAGCATTTCCTAAAAAATAACATGATTACCACACTTAAGTTTGAATTTGAAAGGAAAGGTTACTGGATGAAGCTAATTAGAGCCCCTGATCTAGCGATTAAAACGCTACCTCATTGATTACATAATATCAATTAGGTTGAGTTACTGGGTGTTGTTTAAAGTCCAGGTCCAGTCGGAGCCCTGCAGCCAAGGCTTGCAAAGCGAAATGGGGGTGAAAACAACTATACGAAATGGCTTTTAGTCGGGTATCTTTAGCTGAAGTGTACACAGGATGACCATCAACACATATTTCATGTTGAGCATGATGTTGGTTTAACTCCAAAAATCCCACTAAAAACATACACGTAAAATCGCAAAAACATGTCAGCAAAAGCATCGAAGCAGTTTGATAAAATCTGGTTAAAACAAAGGACCAGGAAGCCTGGTAGAGCATTAGCTTGAGTGGTAGCCAGTGTACCGAGTCTGACTGGTAAATATAGTGCCAGGTGCATGTTATCTTTTTACCAGGCTGGTAGGCTGACAGTTGTAATTATCTGTAATCATGGCAGTCTATGTTCAAACAGCATACATTACATGAGGACATTAATATAATAGTGGGAAACATACTGATTAGTAAGTTCAGCATATTTTTCGGGGTACATTAATTAATATTTATTAGGAGTGTTTGCACACTGTTTTCACAAAAATTAATCTTTTAAGCGCTGCAACAGAGACTGCACATAACTTGAATAGTGCGTTCTGGACCAAGGTATCACAGTTGTGCTGGTATTTATCGCTACCTGATACTTTTTCCATCATGGCCGGTCTTTCTACTCCAAAGTAGTCCCAGTTGCTTGATAGCCTGTCTATTGCCCCCTGGTAGTTGATGTCATAACCAATAATGTCGCCGTCATTGACCCGACCAGGAATAATTGGTTCCTGTGAAACCGTGACGCCATCCGATCGTAGAGTGAAAGTGAAACCAAGTTCGTTGGTCACTTGTAGCATCACAAAGTAGGTTTCTGCATTTTTCAGCTCCAGTACGTCATTTGTAGCTTCAGTTTTGTCCTCTACGCATACATATAAGAATGGTTGTGAAAGCAACAAAGGATGTTTTCAGCTGTAATAATAGGGTTCAAACGGTAAATGGAAATATCGAAATTACATAGCAACATTAAGCCTGCACTGAACCCTGCCATGATCGAATATTCACCATACAGACACCTTCAAGTGTACCATAACTTTTAAGTCCATATGAACAAATTTGAGAAACCATCCCCGACCCAGAGATAAAACGACAATTTACCAGCTTGCACCAGTCTTTACATGACTAAATTGTGCAGGCATGATAAAGTGGATGGCGAACAACCAGTCCAGAGTCTGTGATATTTACTGTTGCATGTAAATTTGTGTTTTTGTGTGATCACATTATAAAGTCTCGCGGTACATGGTGACTCTGTACTGAGACGTATTGTGATACAGAAACCAGTCATGATACCCAACTATAATGAATAAGATTTGAATCCCTGACACTAGAGGGCGCCCTTTTCAATCAGTGACTGCACATCATCAGCTTCTGTGCGTACATTTAAATACCTATGAACAATCTCTCATCGCGATTATGCTCAAATACATGTATTTCGGCTACAGGCCTAAAACTTCCATTAAACAAAGTGGAAGAAGTTTCGTGTATGTTTCTGGATATAAATATAACACATTTACCCATTGAAAGATGATCTCAACAAGTACATACTTTCGACTTCATCCAGCTTCTGGTATACCGAGCCATCCACCCTCTCTATTTGCCAGGATTGTTTTCGTACAGGACAGGGCTCACCACTCAAATCCCACCAGGCACTGATGTCTGTTGTGCTTGTTTGGAAATCCCTGGAAAACAATTATTATTTCTTTAAAATATATCTCAACATAGGGCATGGGAAACAAAAGTAATCATGGTATAATTTAAAAAACAAATTCTGATGGAATACACTATTAAAATGTTAGTAAGTGAATACTGCGTCAGTTTGTGATAAGGTGTGCGTGCATTGCGCTGAACAAAATTACAAACACAGCACGTTCTTTTCGCGGTATTTGAAGAAGCATATTATATCCATTATTCACAAAGTTCATAATATAACCCACAGTAACATCATTGTAAACATGCTTGACAATTTTGCAATCACTGAAGATTTCAAGTTTCGGAGGTATGTTATGCATTCAGTCTTCCCCCATTTCGTCACCTAAATTTTGGTCAAGTGGACAACGCATTACGTTTCATATTTACAATATGTTGAAAGCATTCAATCGAACGTCAAAATATAGCATAGAAGACTAACTGGTCACCCTCCTCTCTGTTGGTACCATCATACACCATCAAGCGGCCCAGCGGTGGCAGGCCCGCAGCAACACGACTGATGTAGATGCCATTGGATATAGCAACGGAGGACATGCCCACGCCATTGAAACCTTTCAAGGTGACAAAGACCTAAGACATAAATATATTAAATAGGGTTATTCAACTGTATAGATTAGTTCACTGGAACAATATCTTATTCCAAATTTGAAGGTGGAAAAATAATGCAGTGTTCATTGTGAAGCTATGTTTTCTTTACTGATATCCGCAAATTCTCAAAACTAACACGTGTGCAAGGGTCGAAGCATTTGTGCAAAAGTTTATCAAGTAATAAAACATAAAAACATAGCATTACGTCAATTTGACTGCACTGTTGGCAGCAAACCAGTAAATCCCATATAATTATTTGTATACACAAACCAAGACACCCCCTGTGATAGTAGCCTGTCCACACTATATCTTGTATCGCAAAAACAAGCTGACCATTTTTAAAATGTCTGCTATGCCAAAAAGTATGGATATATATTAAGTTAATGCATGGCATGGTGAAGGGTATTCTGATGTGGCCTGGTAAGTGCAATAGTAGACAGACAGGCAGACAGACAGACAGACAGACACACACACAGACAGAAAGACACACAGAGACAGATATACAGACGGATATTGATGGTCAGAAATACTAAAAAATAGATCGATGGGTAGAGAGACAGACACACAGCCACACTGAGACAGATAGACGGACGGATAGATTGATGGACAGACATACAGAAAAATGGATAGATAGGTAGATAGATAGATAGATAGAGAGATAGACAGACAGACACATAGATAGATAGATAGATAGATAGATAGATAGATAGATAGATAGATAGATAGATAGATAGATAGATAGATAGATAGATAGATAGATAGATAGGTAGATAGACTGAGTGACTTACTGACTAGCCGATTTGTTTATATATTCATTTATTTATTCATTTCTAATTTATTTATTTATGTATTTGTTTATTTATTTATTTATTTATTTATTTATTTATTTATTTATTTATTTATTTATTTATTTATTTATTTATTTATTCATTTATTTATTTATTTGTTCATTCATTTATTTGTTCATCCATTAATCATATTATGTATTTATTTATCTTATGTTTTTGTGAGAGTAATGACCCCTTGCTTGCTTTTGTTATGGCAGGTTGCATTATGCTGGTCACTCACCCGTCTCACATCGCCAAGATCCAGGTCATTTATAACATAAGACGTCAGATCGGCTGAAATTTCGAAGAAGTTTTTAATCTGACCTCCTCCTGGGGTAGTTCCTACAGCTATCTCGTACCTGCCCGACAACACAAATATTTTGTAACAAAAGACAGGCATGACGCAAAAGAAAAAAAAAAACATTCTGCTGTAGGCATACCAGACACAAACCAATTTATTTCATGATTAGCTCCCCCCCCCCCTTCCTCCAAAAAAGATGTAGGGGTTGGGATGACGTCCCTTTATAATCTTATCATGAACACATGCACGGAATTTATATTCGAAGTCTCGATGATATGCTCTCATTTGTGAATCTATGATGCACTCTCATCAGTACGTCTTGGACAAATCAGAAAGCCCATAGTTTGTGCGTATATTAGAGGTGCATTTATTAACACACAAGTAAAACATTAGCCAATTGAAATGTCTGACTGTATCAATGTTTAAGCAATGCACATGCTATACCATCACCCTAGGTCCTGAGACATCATGTTTTGGGGTTAGCAGGATAGCTTATGGGTCAGATTGTTGGACCATACATCTGGCTAGGTATTTGTGCCCAAAGGTCGAGGGTTCGCACCACACAGGAGGCTGCAAAAATGTGCTGTTTTCCATTGTTCTATGTGGCTGCTTACCTCCTAATGCCGCTCTCTGGGTCCCTGAATGGCTGCCAGATCACGTGAACTTGGGACAGGGACTTCTGGCATGTGGCATCAAGATTTTCACACTCTGCAAATGCAATGTTTACATTTATCAGCTACATTACTTGAACCAATTTCTAAGCCTATGTTGTCGGCTATTCCTTTACAGTTTTGCGTCTGAAAGTTTGAATCGATTTCTTTTTTTTTTTTTGCATTAGAATTTGAACTCAAAAAATTTAAAGTGGATACTGTACTTTTTCAGTCGGACAAATCTAATATTTACAACAATTTCATCATGTGTTTTACATGTCATAAACTTGGCGAAAGGTTTCCTAAAGCATTAAAGACAAAATGACACAGCTGAGATCTCCCCATTGAGTATTGTAAAGAAACGTACAGTGAAACTCGACATTAAATATACCCCAGGAATGAGATTTACTCCGAACTAGACCATTCTTCTTAAAAGCCATCCATTTTCTGTTCAGTAGAAATGCACACACAAACATTCACAGTACTAGATAAGACCACACCAGATACAGACTCCTTCCGACAGCAAACACGATTGGTCTTGATTGTGGGATTCCACTGTATATCAAACATACAGGTCTTTGGGATTAACTATGGTCTAAGTATATCGTGTTTTATATTACAAAGTCGTGCCAATCTGAAGAGAAAGGCCAAAAGGAAATCTTGAGTATTCACAGTAAGAAAAGAGAGTGATACAGTCAAAGCCAATATACTTGGAAAAAAAATAAATCTTTTAACAGCAGAAGACAATATATGCAAACGCGATGTGTGACAGGCACCTGCAAAGCCAAAATAGACTACACGAAGACATCTTGAGATATTGCAATAAAGTGGTCATTGTGTGTGCCCCGCATTAAAGATTCATAAAATCTACCCATGTTATATTACCCTGTTTTGTGGTACAGCTTGTCTTGGTGGGACGAAGTGGTGGTGATTTATTGAGGTCAACATATTCGATTCCTGACAGCTCAACAATCATGCCATGTATAGGGGGTGTGGCGTCTATGACTATAGGGTTGGAATATGCAGTAGTCGACAGGTCCACCTTGTTGACGGCGGTAACTGTTGCGTAATACTTCTTCTGGTGTTTGAAGCCTCCACCTGAGAGACCTAAAACATGACAAGGCTGAAATTATCGGCGGTTAATTAAACAAATTGAACAGTTTTTGTTAAGCCATCCCAAAGTCATCAGCAATGAGTTTGATTGAGCAGAAATAGAAAGAAAGAGAGAGAGAGAGAGAGAGAGAGAGAGAGAGAGAGAGAGAGAGAGAGAGAGAGAGAGAGAGAGAGAGAGAGAGAGAGAGAGAGAGAGAGAGAGAGAGAGAGAGAGAGAGAGAGAGAGAGAGAGAGAGAGATGCCAGTTCCGGCCAGCATAGTTTCATCACTTTTGCCGCTCTTCAGGGTCCACCTGCTCGATGCACCCAGAATACCCCTGACCGGTCCTCGGCGAGTCATTTAACCTGTGGTGGGCACGCGGTGTTCTCCTTTCGAGCACAGTATACTGGTGTTCATGATGATTATGGCACAGTCCTTCAAATAATTTGATTGTTGAATGAAAAAAAAAAAGAAAGGTAAAAGGAAAGAAAAAAGTTTTTGTACATATGTAAAAGAATCTATGATCAATAAGTAAAGATTTGTTTTTACAAATAAGGCAATATACTGTGATGTATATTTTTTGTAGAGTGCAATTTCTCCCTTTTTTGCAGTATGTATTAGGAGCAAACTTAAGACTCAACCTCATGTCAGGGACCAATTTTCTTTGATGTCATTAAATGTCCCTTAAGGCAGGTTCTACTGTGTGTATACACTTGTTTTGTTTGAATATGGTCATATGGTTGTATGTTGCTCTCTCTCTCTTTCCCTCACTCTATACATACTCATTACACTTTTTCACTGACATCTTTGATGTCTGAGATATTACAAAGTGATAAGTTGTGACATTTGCTGACAGCTTTCTTGCACATAGTATATATTTACCTATTGACACAAGTGTAGCTCACTACATGTGTTCACAGCTATGGGGTTCTGGATATATTTATTCCCTTGGCCATGGCTCTGTGATTGTAAAACCTTGCCAATTTTGCCAATAACTTGCCAAGAGGTTTGTAATTTGTTACAGGCGTTGACAACTTTGGTGTGTATATGGTATATTTCTACTTAATATTGTAATAGCTTACATCTGTTCTTAGCCTTGGTATGCAGGATAAATATTTAGTCACAGATCGTTACTTAATTTGTTACACGTTTTTACAACTACAGTTTATATGATATATATTATTTACTCACCAATCGCCCTAAAATTTCTTACATCTGCTGGCAACTGCACCATGGGGTGGATATCAGACGCACCCTCTTCGCTACCCACTCCAAACATAAAGTGCTTGATCCCACTCTCAGCGTCCAGGAAACCTTCCCAGCTGCACTCCACCTGATTGGTGCCCTTGTAAGTGTATATATATATATATATATATATATATATATATATATATATATATATATATATATATATATATATACATGTATTATGTTTGAGGGTGAACTATCATTTTCTATATGAAATACAAAAGTAGTAACTCACCGAAGATCACATGACCAAAACAAAGTTCAGAGTAAATTGTGATGGGCCTATATCAATGAAGTGATGCATTGATTTTTCGACAAAATCAAATGTGCGCGAGCGATGTTTGACTATACGTCATGCGTGACGTGGAATAACTACGACAAACGTAAACAAATATGGCACACCAAGTCGGCGTTAAAAATAGGCCTAGGGCATATTTTTGCGATGAATACACAATTTAACTAGAATAAACAAGATCTGACATGGCTGCTGAGTGAGTTATTGTTTTTTTTCCTCACTACAGGCATATGTTTCAAAATTGCGAGAAACACAGCCATAAGGGAAACGCAGACCAAGATTTATGCAAATGGATGTGGGACGCCCGTTTGAAACAAGGCCCTCCCATTATGCACACGTGCCCAGACGAGCAGCTCTGTCTCTCCATCTTGTTTCTCGCGACGTCTGATTCTCACTGCCAATTATTTCATACCGAAAAGCCGCCCCCCCCCCAGCAAAAACAAACAAACAAACAAACAAATCAAAACAAAACAAAACAAAAACAAACACAAAAAATCAAAAACAAAAACAAAAAAAAAAAAACCCGTGCCTTGCAATTTTATGTTGCGAAAAAGTGCTAAATGGTTTTCCTCTTAATAATTTTATTGTAAATTCATTTGACTTGAAGCCAGCAATTTTCTATTTGCTACATTGGCATGTTGAACGTGATAACTTCAATACATGAACGTACAGATGTACACATGCAGAGTGACCAAATTGGACATGTGGTCTAGAAAGATTGGCTTTTTTAATTTAGTGTTTGTGTTTTTTGAGATACGTGAGAACTACACAAAACATACAGCACTGTTTCATCTGTCTATATAAAAGTGGAAATACTGAACGTGTAACACAGGAGACCCAAAGGTTCATTTGCATGACCTCCTCTTTTTTGGGTGTTTCTGCTTTGATACTATTGTTGAAAAAGGGTTTCATAGGAGGTATTCATATGTAATTATATTATCTACAGACCAGCACCTGTGCCCTTTGTTGCTAGGCAACGAAACTATGCCTCCGCAATGAGAAGGGCACTTGCACCAGTTGTGTTTACTTATCCGTCCAGAAATAACACATTTCCAAGTAAACAAATTGAATAATCTCAATATGTTAGGCATATTGCATGTTTAAAAACTGAGTAAATGACTTCTTCAGCTTTTTTACTTCTTGAATTTTTTATTTTAATCAAAAAAGTTCACTTGGCACTGCTTAATACGAGACTCTGCCCTAATTCCTGTCAAATTCCTAAGCCCACCCTGGATGGCAGCATAAAATCCATTTAAATATGAATACGTCCTGTGTGGGACAGGCAATAAGACCAGGGCATATTAACACAATCTCTATGAACCCTGACTGTCATACATTTACCCTGAACCCCCACCCTTACTCCCACCAAAAGCACACACACACACACACACACACACACACACACACACACACACACACACACACACACACACACACACACAGAGTCACACACAGACACACACACACACACACTAATATTAGTATCAATATTGACCATGATGCATTACGTTAAACTCTTCACAAATCTTATCAATATTTCTTGTAACTTTGCCTGCCGATCATTAACCCTGAAACTCTATTCACAAATATAGATACCTATATTAACCTTGAGTGTTACACATTTATCTTGTGACTGTGTGCCCGTATATACATACATGATTGTATATACATATATACCGATGATAACCTTGACTCTCGGACCCTTGCACAGTGCCACAATGCGCCACAAAAATGGTCATCGTAACAACCTGGACATCCACGCATTTACCCTGTGACTATAGCACTCCTGACATATGATACTGGAATTAACTTTGGTTTTCGCACATTTACCCATTTCCCTCTGTTATGGATATGGATGGGTAATGTTTGTGATTTGCGTTTCATTTTTCTGTACAGTAAAGTTAATCATTGAAGTTCCTCAGTGCAAGTCTTATGTGCAAATATCTGATCAAATTTCCTTCCGTGCACACTCACACTGTTTCTGTTTAATACGTTATAATTTCATTCCGCTTGACTCACTTTAATACTGGTGGTCTTTTCACTTTATGTGCACTTGGCTATCCTCATGAAGCACCCAAGTGACCAGCTTACAGGAGGCTGGATGTTGGAGTTTGGTACTGCTAGGATTGTCCGGTACACCACATCAATTTGTATGTTTAAAGACCAGCGTGAGTAACTTTTTTCCTTCAAGAAATTACTCAACCCTATGTCACTCATGATTATTGTACACTTATATGGTATAAAACCCCTCCTCATCATCAGATGTAATGAGCCATAACTGGTGTATCTGGCACTCTATTGGTTTTTAATTTGGAGGTAGATTTTGGTTATTTTTGCACAGATGAAGAGCTGTGAGCTCTGGGCTTTTACCCGTGGAACCCCATGAGAAGTACACGTATTCATGTATCTGCTATAACTCGTCACCAGGATGGAATAAAATAACTGAAGCTTCAACATCATCTTCATCATTGTTTATATACAACAAAGAGTTATTTCCCTAAGATCAGATCAACTTACCTGATTGTCCGAGGGACATGTTACCACGCCATCTGACGGTGATGTGGTGTCGACCGTCATGGATCCACCAGGGTACTTTCTACCTAGACCCAGGATGTTTCTGGCTTGTATGGTCAAATAATTCACTCCCCCTGAAAAAAATGAAATATGTTCGCCCACATAATTTCAGCAAAATTACGCTCTCCAGAAATACATATCGTTACCAGTACCATTTCATTGACACACACACACATACATATGTACATACGTACCGTTAGGTTTGGGTTTCAGAAGTCCGTTTGGAATTACGGAACTGTTCCTTATGATCCTTTCCATCGTTGTCCAAGCGAAGATATCATCGGATTCAGAGAAACCACCTGCAGCAAACTGCACGTGGTGTAGCGGTGATTCTGGGTCAAAGGTCATCCACGAGGCCGTCAGAGAGTCAATAGACTTTTGGTAGAGCTGGGTGCTGGCTACGAATTCATATTCAGAGTCGTTCTGTGACATCACACCGAGGCTTTCAATGGGAAAGAACAAAGTGATAAACAAACTTTTGCCTTTAGCTGTTTAGGACTTTATGTTTTCATATAACACACAAGAGGATTATAACAGACGGGGACAGAGTCCAATTCACTGTTATTACAACTGAAACCTGTTTGCCAATCAGAAAAGAATGGTTAACTTTTAATGTTTAATTTATGGCTTTGAAGCATGAAAAAGGACAAGTTTTTCTTTTTTTTTTTCAAAACAGGTTTTACGTTATGTGACAGTGAGACCTTCGTCTTGGCTACACAGAATAGTTTAAATATAGCCGTGGAGCTAATGATTTTAATCTTGAACTTAAAAAAAGTCAATAATTGTGTTCATATGTCATTTGCAAGCAATAAATTTTATTGCAATCAATGTTTGACGTAAAACAGGATTTCAGCATAATTATACATTCTCTATCTCACCCTTTGCTGTAAACGTGTATAAAATGTGGTTGAACAAACGCAAATACAATTTAAGATATCTATTCGAGAATCTTCATACCGGTTGACCATAACCTGTGGTGGTGTGATGTCCACCGTGAATCCATCACTGACGGTCTCCAGTACCGCTCCGGCGCCTGTGATAGCTCTGACGGTTGCATAATACTTCTGTCCGGGTGCCAGTGGCAACAGACTCTGCGCTCTTCCCGACCCTGCTCTCCCTATCAAAGTATATTGACCACATAGGATACATCAAATATATTTTGCTGAACCTGCACCTGCATACGTCCCTACAAAATGATCTGCAGCTTTCTACAAAGATATAAAATTCCGGAATGGTAACAGCGGAGTAACCAAGGCATCAGTCTTAAGTATCAATAAAATCTTTGACATAGACGTGTACATCTTCAGCAGTCATAATGCAGCGATTACACACCTGTATGAAGTTTGTCTTTTGGAGAACGTATACTGCACAGACACATAGATCCGCGATTAAAACATGTGTATTTATAAATATGTTGAAGTTACTTCCGTTTTACACCAAATTATCGAATGTGCTGCTCACAGGATGTGGATTTATCTACATAAAAATATCAGGGTTTTTTAAGTATTTGCTTTGGAATCACGAGGGATTAAACTTGGATTTTGTACAAAGCGTGAAACACTTTGAGGTGCATATGACAAAACCGGAAAAAATTGAGAGGTAAACATTCAAATTGCGCAAAAGAACAACTTTTTCAACTTTCAAAGAGACTTGTTGAATCTTCTTATTTGCCCTAAGCAGTGCCAGGAAATGCAATTGGTATATTTCCGTCTTCTTTAACTTTTTGGCTCTATATTTTGTACAATATACAATGTTATCAAAGTTGGAAACGCTACTTAGATTTACTTCTGATCACTCTCTGGTTTGGCGTCTTTAAATTTTGAGTTTGACTCGCATAGTAAGGCTTACAGATGTTGACACAGATACAAGGAATAGCGTGTTATTGATCTACGTCCTTAGTTGAGGTCCTCTGAAAGTTATAGATTATTAAATATGATTTTGACGTAATTTCCCTTAGTTAGTTGTACAATTCATCATTTTCTTCCATATTTCCATAAAATATTGAATAATGTGTTCTCAATTATTTGTTTCTTTTATCGAATATCAACTTGTTTCATATTCTTCGAACGATAAATTTGAGATATTGCTTGCACACTGACGTGATAGAAGGAGAATGTTTACTGTTTTTCATACCTCCGCCAACAGCTGCCTCTGTCTTATTCAGCACTATGCCACCTGACATAAATGGTTGTATATCCTCCGCCCTGGGCGCGGTACCTACTGCCCACTCGTGAGAAAGTAAGCCATAAAGTTTGCTTTCAAAGCCAGCAAACTTCACTGTGACTGCCGTGGTATCCTTTTGGAAATCTACGTCTATGCCAGTTGTCAGGGACTTGCCATATGCGTCTTTATCTGGACCATCCTCGATATACCCTGTGGTGATAAACAATAGATGTGTCTGGTTTCATTTTGCGTAAAAGTATTTTTCCGATATTATATTGAGTTACGTTTCTGGACCATCCTGGACGTGCCCTGTGGTAATAACCATTATATTTGCATGGTTTCATTTTGCGTCAGTGTATTTTCTGATTGTATATTTAGTTTTGTTTTCGAGGACATCCTACTTTACAAACAGATTTAGTTTGATTCCGCCAGGGATTGACAAAGAATCTGATTATACACACAACAAGTGACAGGCTAGCTCGTATCCTTCTCTTTGGTAGCGACGAATTGTCCATTCCCCTCGACATACAAATTTGCGATGCTTTCCACAGATACATCGTAGACACAAGACGCTTCATATTTTAGCTCTGTTATGCACAAGCAGTCATGTCAACTGAGTTAGTTGCTGACTTACACAAATTTATTTCTCATGTGTCCCATGATTTTGGTTTTTTTAAAATTTGATTTTATGTATTTTTTTCACCGCTGGTCTGTATTATTGTGAACAGTGTATGCACATATACATGTGTGCATTCTACCTGTAGTGAACTATCTTTCTTTGTTTTGCAGATTGGCGACGTTTTTATTTTGATTCCTGTATGCGGGGTACAAATCTGAAACATGTGTACAGCTTCTTTGTTAACTGGGTAATTTTGTTCATATTTTGTCCTGTGTGTTTTGTAATATACTTTTTGTGTGTCACTCCATGTTCTAGAGAACCTCCCCCCCCCGCATTAGTGACATCTCGATGTACTATAGGGCAATCCAGTTGAAATAAATATGTTTAAATTAAATTAAAGAATTAGCAGGAAGCAAAGTGCAAAAACGGTATCAGGAGCAGAAGTATGTGGATAAAGTCTATTTAGATGTCAAGTCTTTTGGCAATAGCTCTTGTCCATTTTTTCTTGCAATTGGCTATCACAACATGCTCATAAATATTACCCGCTGTACAAGCAGAACACAAAACTCAGCGACGTCTGTTGTATACTGATCGAGTAATTTCATTTTAGTTACACCATGTACATGTACCTATCTCATCGGCGTCTTCAATCCAGATCGGTGTTGATGTTAAGGAGTCGGTGCTGAAGGTTCCAGCGCCATTTTGGGCCTTCACGGTGACATAATATACAGGAGCCTTTGTCTTTCGGTCAGTCAGCTGAAGTTTCAGCCCCGTGATACGCCCATCGGTTTCCTCGCCCTTATCAGTAAAGTCCAGTACATCTGTACCATCTGTAAGAAAATCGAACTGCATGTACATGTAAATAAAATGTTGGTTAACATTTTCATGTAGCATTATATCTGCATATACATTCAATTATTATAATTAACTGGATCTAAATAGACATGTAGCAGCAATATCAATTCACACGCACATATGGCTATAATACTTATGTATGTACACCCATAAGTACATGCAATCTATGGTCTACATGCATATATATATGTATAATTACCAGGGAGATTCCCCAAGTTTTGAAACTAAGTTGCCATCCACGCAGTGGCATGCAGATGTTTTTGAGTTAAATATCAAAAACACGCGCATTGCTAATCAATGGTTTTTGTGCCAAGTGGAACTAGAGGTCTACATCACCTGTGCCTGGTGAACTGGAAAGCAAGTGTTCATTTCTTACAGGGTTATGCTTCCTTTTGGAAGTCTTGGACACATCTATATTGTTTATTGGGTAATATCATATGGTTTTTCATTAAATAACAAATGTGCAGCTGAAACAGACCTGCCGTGTGAGAAAGGTCAATATCATTGAATATTTACTCTGACAAGGGCAGATCTGAATAGTCTTCATTGATAGATTTTTTTTATTTGAGATCGAAATTACCTCGTTAAGTAACCTAAGCTCAACCCACATTGCTACATTTCAACCATATTTAGAACTAGAAAAGTTAATCTATAGCAGCAATAAGTAATTGTTAGTCACATTTTATAAGTCACTTTTCTGTTATCTGGAAATAATGTAATGGAAATATGCCCTAACATAAAGGAACTTATTGGTCTACACTTGGTCTCCATCAGCCAATGGCATGGTAAACCAGTTCTTTGGCAGGCTGCTGGGTACAAACTCTCAAAGGCTATCTGTCCCAAGGTCATTTTGAAGCTGGCAATACCCCCTAAACCAAATTTGCTAATTTAGTTTGTGCGCCCAAAATTAATTATTTTTATTCTTTTTTAAGCTTCAATCTAGAAGTTTTACATATAATAATACCCATGCATGGCAGCATGTCCCTTTCGTTTTGACGTAGGAACATCCCATAATATTCCAAGCATGCTATCCACATACCTCCATTCAGTATGTAATGTCACATTGACATAAATTTGGGTTAGTCTATGGCTCAGGACTTCCCTCAGTCTGCTCGAGGAAGTCATGGAGAAAAGTGCACCATTTCTTACTTAAAAATCTTTTGAGGACTGGATATGTAAGGCTTTGCTGACTTCCAACACCATAAATGATGTGGTAGTTTATAGTGCCGGCAATCCAAGTGTTATTCAAAATACCAAATTTCACATGGGCTGACTCTAGAGTACATATTAACTAGACATCAGTCGTTAAGCTTTCGAGGTAAGATCGACACATAACATTAAGGCGGATCTACGTAGCTGAGTTTCACCTTCATCCTCATACCGTGCGTTTGTCTTTCCGAAATGGCAAATCAGTAGTCAAACCCTACGGGCTATCATCAAATTAATTGTATTAATAGGTTTAAAAACAGTCTTATTTTAGGCACCATACTATGCTCCTTCTGCCTAAATGCTCACTAATAAAATAGGGAGAGCATGTTCCTTGAGTATCATCACTGGCATTGCACACTGTCTTTAACGCAAATGTTGTTTTCTTCATTGCTTTCTTTTCCAACGACACATTTTTTTAGTTTAAGCTCTAACAATTATATTTACCTCATATTTATCTTTGGCACGACCAATCTTAAGTTTTTAATGTTAAAAGCTGGGTTGAAGTGTCATACTTGTACCAGGCCCATAACAGCTATTATGATATAACTCACGTGGCTTTGTGCCTATTGCCACGAAATATGCCTTGATGTCAGACTCGCCGTCAATAGCCCTCCACGTGGCCTGGATAGCCGTCAGGTCCGACTGCCACACGTACCCATCATGCACTTCTTCAGCTTCCCCCGCTACGGCTCCCGCCATTACCCACACCATCTGCAATGACGTCACAAAGTATGAACGACCCTACACATATATGTTGTAGAAACCATTGATAAATATAATACGCGATCTTAGCCCGTGCACCTATGCATTATTTTGTGAAACATATCACCAAGTACCTACCCTTGGCGGGGTTGGGTCTACCAGAATGCCCGAGGTGTCAAAAGGTGCGGACAGTTCTGCACCATTGACTGCAGAGACGCGCGTTGAGTAATGGGCCCCAGCTTTCAGCTTCACTCCTTTTTCTACGTGGCGTTTCTGTGTTGGATCGGATATCACTTTCCATTCGCCGTGTCTTTCTGCAAATATATGGAGGATTTAAAATGATTAATTTCAACTACAATGTTATCATTACGTTACTTAAAAAGGGAGCATGTATTGCGCAACATCGCGCTTTCAATCACCCATTTTTATCACTAAAAAATACAAAAATTTCTTGGTTATGTAGTACAAGTACCTTTTCCTTAAAATCCCCCCAAAATTATCATACACAGGACATACAAATAAATCTGCTGTAAATTAATAGTTTGAAAACCTATTTTCTAGCAGCTAATTTTTGCATTACATATTTGCAAAATATGTGAGTTGGTACCAAAGAAACTTTAAGCAACAATGCATACTCTATCAGCATTGTAACATAAGAATACTTATAATATTTCAAGTTTCGATGAATACTTATAATATTTCAAGTTTCGATGCAAAAAGATAAATAAATTTACCTTATTTATCTATTTTACATACTTTCCAAGATTTTTATGGGAGTAATTATCCTTTTATCTTATCTTGTTCCTATTTAAAGCTAAACCTTTGCCAGAAACTATCCCTGGAGGGTTTACTGCTGTCGTGCCTTATAGCGACAAAATAAAAAGAAATATACAGGGCACGCAATATATATCCCATTGAATCCTGTCACTTAGGTGAACTGATGAAACTTCTTGATATATTAAAGAAGACACATACTGCACGTTTTACACATGCACACGCGCGTGCGTGCGTGCGTGCGTGCGTGCGTGTGTGTGTGTGTGTGTGTGTGTGTCTGTGTCTGTGTCTGTTAAACATCCTGCAATAAATCACAGGTTACCTGGTCTTATTTGTGTCGTGGTTCCCTCGCTTGTTTCATAAATGATCATTTTGTAGTGGTCTATACCGGATTCCATGTCCTTGAAATCCCAGTTGCAAGAGAGTTGTGTAGTGCTTGCCTATAATTATAATATCGTCAATCAACAAGCACTCCACCAAAACTGAACTGTTTTCTCACTCTTATCGTTGGCGATTACTGGAAAATTGACGCACCACAAAGCCGCTCCCAAACATTAACCTTCGTGAAATTTTACAACCAAAAACGTATTCTCTTATCATTTTACTTTTATAAGCAAATATAGGGAACAGAGCAGACATGCACACCCATGAAAACCACATTCAAGTCGTATTCCCAGTTAAATCTGCATAAATTACGTTGCAATCACGATGCTTATACTCCACTACTGAAGAATATTCATTGGCAGGACCCGCTGCGATGTCATATTGATAGTAAGAAATCTTACCCACTACCACATTATCAGCAAGTTTACAACTCAAATACCACTTTAAATGAGCACGTCATCCATAGCATAGGTCTGATGCTGTGTCCGAATCTCTCCTATCCTACTTCGATATCCCGTGGTCCAACATTTCTAAATACGCAAATATCCGCTGATAATACACCTTTATTGTATGAATCTAGGTACATACATACATCATTTGAATGCAAACCACGTCATCTCGCTTTACCCAAGACCACTAAAATCACTAGGCAATCAAAGCAACTGAAGTCCGTATAATAACAAAGATGCTACATCAGCAGGCAACTGGTCACATACTTGATAGTCATAGTCATATTTGTCGTTCAGCCCGTCATACAGGTGTCCAAGGTGAGGCGGTGTCAGATCCACCAGGTACCCGTCCGTCACTGAAGTGTCAGACAGCAAAGCGCGGTTGGTTGTGTTAAGGAGCGTCTTCACTCTGTCTCCATGATGCAGGTGGAAGTGATGCCACACTATCTGGTCACTGGTGTTGCCCACGCTCTCTGCCGGGTGGATCACTTCAAAGCTGCCGCTGCTACCACTGTCGGTCAGGCAAGAGTTAGCCAAGGATTTCAATCAAGAACAATCTCTCCACCAAGACTTCAACTGTCAGTTATGCAACAATTGCTCATGAACTCAGATCGAATAGAATCTTTATGCCAAGGCTTCTGGTGTAATTATGAACGAGTTGGTCATGAATACGGACCACGCAGAATATTCCTACCTAGCTACCAAGGCTGCCGCTGTCGTTACGCAAGAGTTACCCGCGAATTTGATCAAGTAGAATATGGCCACCATGACCACTGTACAGGGTATATTTTTATATTGTCATTTATCTTTAGACTCAACATAACGGCAAGACAACTACTCTATTACAGACCCATTTATACATGTCCATTTGGTGATCTTCAAAAGAGACATTGTAGTGCAAAGTACAAGCGTCTGGTGAGTTTAGCCTGAGAGTAATGTGTTGAAATGCACTCAAATAATTTAATTCAGTATTTTGGGGGACATATTTAAACGTTCATGTGTGACATCCCTAAAGTATGAAAGGTGAAAATACCAGGATGTTGAACTGATTACCAGATGCTTCCCCGGTCTCATTGTCCTGGCCACATCATTTCCAATCTAACTTTTACCCACAGCCATCTAGACAATGCAGGTATACAAATAATTTAGTTACTTTTGCGTCCTTTGCCTCATGACGGTGATCTGGTAATCCAGAATACCGGATTCAGGATCGTGGAAATTTCTCCACTGCGCAGCCACAGACGCTTTTTTGGCGCTATACTTGAGATCCTTGAATCCTTGTCTCACCCCATCAACAATCTCTCCCTTCACGGGGTGTGTCAGATCCACCAGTACTGAAAAAAAAAGTTTCTTGCTTATTATGCCCGAGGACATTGGATAAGATCATAAACCAGAGTTTTATCATGATTGATCCCTTCCCGCTCAAATCGACTAAAAGAGCCCGGATGTAAATTGTGTACGTTTGAACGTTTTTGTTACTCATATTTCTCACTACTAAAAATATTTTTGCAGAGATTTATTAGTAAGACTACTCATGATGGCATGCCCCAGGTCAATAGCTTCCCTGGATACGCCCAACCCACGCCAAGGGAAGCTGTTGACTCAGTCGTACGTGCTTTGGCAGGAATGAATGATGCATTTATCTGACAGTTCTGTATGAACCACCTGCAGTCAAGATTTCTTCAAATTAGCCAGTGGTGTGGGGGTGGGGGTGGCGTGGTGTGGCACTTCTAAGACGTCAAAGCGGAGAGACAGAAGCCACGAAATTACATACTGACCCAGCTAGAGCTCAATGAATAAAGGAACAGAACATTCTGCCAACTGACCGCAGACCCCTACTTTGCACACAGACTCATGTCCTGTGAACTTGACAACGAGATCAAGGTCACCAAATGAATCTGGCCACGAAAGAGTGCCAAAGCAAAAATAACGGTAGGGTACATGTAAGTTTTGTGTGCTCTGTACATCATAAGATATTTTGCTTGTAAAGATTCTGCAACAAGTGGACAGTCAGACTGTCAGACTAGCTGGAAATAGCAGAGCGCCCAAAACTTAAACTTCGCTTGTCAAGGGTATAAAAACACGAGTCTTGCAACCCACAATGACTATTTTGAATAGATCTCATAGCAGGACCTACCTGTTCAAGCATTGATATATTCCGGGTGACAAATAAAATGGTAACATCTTGGGGAGCTGCCTACTTTGAAGTAAAAGATGGGGTTTTGCATGATAGTTTTAAGACGCAGTAGTTTCTGAAATTGACTTATGTTGAAAACAGGACGCCAATTTTTTAGGCACAAAAGTGTTCAGCAATACAGTGGCAGCTTCCTATTAAGACCACCGAAGGAACTGAAAAATGTGGTATTTAAAGGGATGTGATCCATATACGGAACATAATTTTATAGCGGATAAAACAAAAAGACTGTAAATTGGTGGTCTGAATTTAGATGTGGTCTCCTGACAGAGATGTCTTAATCAGAGATTCAACTGTACATACACAAAACATCTCCCACGAGGTGCTAACATAACTAAATGTATACAGTGACTGTATGCTCAGTTTTACCGTACACTTACATCCGGATGAGTAAGCTGTGACATTGAGTTCCGCATGTCCACCATTAACGGCAACCAGCGTGCCGTAGTACCGTGTCTTGTGCCTCAGGTCTGCGTTCTCTGCACAGTAGGTGTGCATGTTGCCGGATATTTTCTCTAACGGATTAACATCAAGACATTTATGGCAAGTTCCAAATCCTATGTGATAGGCAGATATTCCAGATTCTGGGTCAAAGAAGTTCTCCCAATTTAAGCAGAGCTGAAAAGGAAAGGCATACAAAAATGTTTTATGTGACCAGAGACACATCTCGGTCCACTCAAGGCTAAATAAACGCTTGAAACACTGCAAAGGCGTGTGACAAAGTCTTTATCATGGAAAGAAGCATGCTGAAACCGTGTATCATTATCTTTTTTGATGTTTATAAACTGTTTTTTGCGGTCGTCGTAACGAAAAACCCTGCCTGGATTCAATTGAACACAGTAAGTTTACACATAATGGTACAAAACCATGTCATTACTAAATGCATACGCCAATACTGCATACTTATTGCATTTTACTCTGTAAATGAAATAAAAATACCCAGGAAGAAACGTATAAAAAGAAACAAACAAACAAAAATAAAAAATTAAAATTAAAAAAAAAAAAGAAAAAAGACGGGCACTTTTGCATGAAGTTGGTGGTATGCGTCTTCACTGATAACAACGAATTCACCACAGCAAGCATTTTGATGTATCAATATTTGAATAGTAAATGTTGTTTTGCCGCAGGAACACATATAGAGAGATGGATCCCGGATCCCCCAAATTACGTTAAAAATGAGAAAGGTATTTTTCCCGATTACAGCTGCTCATATACAAGCAATAATGTAATGGCCATTTTTCTCAACAGGTACTTCTACAGCTAAGAAAGAAAGAAAACTGTTGAAACCAAATTTTTTGATATTTTACATCGTCCTTTAATCGGTATGTGTATTCGTATGCGGACTGTTTTACTTTGCCCATCAAATCGAAGATCCACATGCGGTGTTAAATACATTATTGAAAGCCAGTTCAGGCGTATCCATTGGACTACCATCGATACTTCTGGACTTGATTGTCAAAAGTTATCATGGGGGGGGGGGGGTGTCATTCAAATTAACCTTCGTCACAGATATATCAGGACTTTACTGTTAAGAATGATATAACATAGCATGTTTTGTTTGAAGGCATAACCACTATGGGCGTTTGCAGACCATAAGGTGTCAATAATCTGCAGCTAACAGCGTGTGGAAAGAGTCTAAATTGGGTAACTAACACACACACACACACACACACACACACACACACACACACACACACACATATGGATACATATATTTTAAATGACACGCTTGTGTCATGTTACCTTGTCTGGCAGTCCCGAGAACTGCATGTCTTTGCCGTGGATCCAGCCATCGTACACCTGCCCTGCGATAGGTGGCGTTGTGTCCACAAGAATAGGCTTGTCTGCCGTTTCAACCTGCCTCAGGTCTACGTTATTAGTAGCTCTGATCTTAACCCATGTTGGCACTCCATCAGGAACCTATATATAAATACATGTATATACAGTAAAACCTGTCTGTTGCGGACACCTGTGGTTCTGGCAAAAGTGTCCGCAATAGACAGGTGTCCACAATAGGCAGGGGGTGAACTTTTGGGATCTCAGAGTACATTTGCTCTCAGTTTTTGTACATTATGCATCTGACACTTTACTCAAACCAAGGAGGGTAGAGAGAGCTCTACCCTCCCTGCTCAAACACATCTTAACTTGGGATTTTACAGTTTTTATCTTTTAAGGGAAAAATTATATATGTATGGGCTTACCAGGCTAAAAAAAGTTTGCATAATTTCTTTTATTAACAAAAAAGAAACAAACAACAGACATACCACGGGGATATCGTATCCTTTGAGTACAGTATAATTGTATGTGGCATTGTTACAAATTGTGAATAACTTAATATGAGTCTCAGTGGGTCCTTTGTTTTAGGCTAAGTGATTGATCTATGGAGCTTAAATGTTTGATAGACAGAGAAAGTGTGAGCAACCTCACTCAACAGGAGCACCAGTGCTCAGAGACACCTGGCATGTTCATTGAGGCATTGCAGCCTAACTGCTTGGCTGAGTGAGCTTATTATCTGTTACAGGCCACTGAACAATGGATTAATTAGTCTATGATTCCAGCTTAACAAGCATGGCATTGTTCAGGCATTACAACTTGGAACATAACAAGTTGAAAAAAAAGGCATTGATATTGTGTGTCCGCAATAGACAGGTTGTTTTTACATTTGGTACCCCAAAAAGTGTCCGCAATACACAATAGACAGGTGTCCACTGTAGACAGGTATCACCAATATGAAAATGACTTAAAAATATTCGGTTCTGGCCAAAACTGTCCGCATTAAGCAGGTGTCCACAGTAGACAGGTGTCCACAAGGACAGGTTTTACTGTAGATATATATATATATATATATATATATATATATATATATATATATATATATATATATATATATATATACACGAGTGTTGAAAAGATATCATCATGTAAATTGAACGTCAAGTCAAGTTTAGAATTGCTTCTACCATAACTGTCTTACACTTCAATTCTATGCATCTAAAACATGTTCGACAATTTGTATCATATGATACTGAGCCATTCGTCTTTACGTATAGCACAAAGATGAGACGTTCGTCATTGAATGTCTTATAATGATGGGATGGTCGCCATTACTTATCGTCTAATGATATTCCCCTTCGAGGATATTTCATCACTATAACTTCAAGTCCGTTATGACTGTGTGATCCATCGATGTCTGTGTCTCGACATTACACGTTTCAAAATAGGTCCGTCGTTTCATATTACATGATTAATACCGTTAATATCAGTGAGACAAGTTTCCTTCTGTACGTTGATGTTTTTTTATCTGATGGCGCTTTAATATGAGAAATTCTACCTTCAATTCTATACTCTTAAATCATGTCATATAATTTTATAAAATCTTTCATTGTATGTAATAAAAGGCAAAATGTGGTACTATCATTCATGGCATGATTTTCAAAGGCTTAAACTGCATTATATCAGTCAAGGGACACTACCGAGACAGCGATAGGTACGTGGTATCTTTGGCCAGTGAATTTCTATTTAAATCATAAAACTGTTTTAGTCGTAACATTTAGAGTGTATTTCATATTAACTTTCTAATCACAAAACATTCAATTCAGTTATAACCTACCTTAAATTCTACTTGAATACGTGAATCCAAATCCAAATCTGGCTTGCTCCAGCCAAGAATACTAACATCTCTGCGAGTTTTCCCCAATCCCACGGCTATTGAGCGGATGTCTGATTCAGGATCCCTGGCATTGGTGAAAGTGGTCAAAACTTTATCTTACAAAATTATCTGTCATTTCGCCTTCGAAAAGCAGTCAATCAGACAAAATAAAGTCTTAACATTGTGCAGAAAATCAAGTGAGCATAATGCATGTGTTATGTAAAACCAATAAAAATACCAGTAACCTTACAGCACTGAAACATTTTTATAAACACCAAGGGTAATTTGAACAGTAAATCTCCTGCACAATCGCCAATGAAAAACAAAGGGCAACCAATCTATTTTTCAGTACAGATAGCATCAAACTTTGTGCTTATCCGACGTAACATACTTCCTTAAAAAAAAAAAACTTTCACTTAATTACCAACATGCCACAGTTCCTGAGGAAAAGAAGGCTTAAGGTCAGAGGATTGGCACTGAATGGAATCCTACCTTACAGAAGTAAGGTCAATACTGCAATATGGATCACACTCCACAGTGGACCATGCTGACAGCAGTCTCAAAATATGTAATTCATCATAATGTTGAACCAAATTTTGACAATACCGAATATGCAAGATAATGTCGCGCTAAAATATTCAACGGTGTCAGTTCTCTACATTAAGGTGGCAATAAGCCGCAATGATACGATCGTACTTGTAGGAAACAAAGGGCAGTACGCACATTTTTGTTGGAGTAAAGAACACAAGTTTATTCCAAACGCATGAAGATTACTTCTTACATTTAACTCAGTGTGTTTGCGGAAACGATGACTTGGTTTTTAAAATAGCAAATAATGTCAAAGTTGCTAGCGCGGCAAGAGGAACACATTTTAACATGTCTGGTACAGGGATCGCTCCGTTCATACGGGTACTTTATGGATGATACAGGTCAAAGCAGCCACGCATTTAATATAAATGGCCAGTATTCAAGTTCATTAGTACAGCTTGTCTAATAACACTTCAAAATGATATATGATCTTCATGGAGCGTGAAATTCACGGCAGATTTTGGTTCTAAGGACGTCTTAAGTACGCTAACATGTGTAAAGGTGCAACTAAAATTATGATTTACCAATAAATAGCACACATGTAAAAGGTAGAATGGCGTATACTTACGTTGCATTGTATTTAGTGCTGATAAGAGTCTTTTCGTTGTCATAGTTGACCTCTGTGACCTCGTGTATTAAGGGCTCGCTGGTATCAATGATGTAGGGAGTTGTGTGGCACACTGTCAAAGCCATGGGGCCCCCAACCTGTACCTTGTTCAATGCGCGGACAGTTACATAGTAACGTCCATCTGCAGGCACAGGCAGAACAAAACGATGAACAGTAGGCAAATGACTGACCTTGCACCAAAGAGACAACGAGTATGTGGCAACCGGCACTTTACTGTTGTTGTGAATATCCAGAGCCCTTTCTACTGCGGTCCAATTCTGACACGTTAATTGTTAATAATATGTGCATGGTAAAAAGTTGGACTTCACTGGCTTAAAATGATGTACGCACTCAATGGGCTTAATAACATACTCACAAGCTCTACTTTGATTAAGGTAAGTGTGGCCCCTTAAAAATTCATTTTGCTTTTATATGTAAGTGCTTTATTCATATTCTTACACATACACACACACACACACACATACACACACACACACACACACACACACACACACACACACACATATATATATATATATATATATATATATATATATATATATATATATATATATATATATATATTCATTTTACATAAACATATACATATGGGAGTGTCAGGTAAATCACACATAAAAACGTCATGTGATTGTTTTCTATTCTTTTCGTTTTAATGGTGAGTAAAGGATGCAAGCGCATACTGTTTTCATGGCTAGGCCTAACATGGTTCCATGATATGTACATTCATTCAATAGATACGTTCCCTTGCGAAGATGTATTTGAACAGCACATTACATGCAACGTACGGCATGGGAGTAAAATCGACATACGTGGCATTGACAGTATGCCAATGAAGGTTCAGGCACCTACAACGCTAATGGCTTGCAGCGCACTTTCATTCATATTGACAGGTCCTACGTTCCCATAAGAACACTTGCAGTGACGATTCCTGAGTTCGCAATCACACTGGATGTACCCGTTTTTGTAGATAGAGATTATATTACCATTTGATGGCATGGAAATAATGATAACTATCATGCAAAAAAATCAAAACAAATTGGTTAACAATCCAATTGTGAAAGTGGAACTTTTACAGAAGCAGATATGCAGTCACAGTGAAGGCCAATATACAGACTCAGAGAGTCCGATGTATTTACCTGTAATTATACATTTCTGAACCAATTAATTTTGAACTTATTTATCTGTCATGTTTCGATCTATGTCACATTTTTATGGGGACAAATATGTCATTACAACAAGGCTGCACTGCATATAGCATTGTGGTTATATATAGTGATGCTAATTGATAGCGCGGTGTAGTGATACATGCCTGGTAGTATGGTGTAAGGCGCCGGAAGAGGGTGTACAGTCCCCTGGTGTGTCCACTCAGATTCAGAGAACAGATGCGCATGAGGGTCGTGATGTTCATGGATCATGTCGTCACAGGGGTAATGACCGATGCTCCATGTGTACCCATAGATGCCAGTCTCGTTGTCATGGAAACCATCCCAATTCGCTGAAATTAGAATATAGCTTTCATCAACAGTGACTACTGGTGTTTTAAAGCCCAATTCATTCCCGATTTGTTTTGTATAATTAAGTCTTGCCCATTCGTAATGTTCAGCGATTGACGTTCCATTTTTAGTATGATTTATTACAAGTCTTTTTTTTCTTTAAACACATTTTACTTACTCTATAGATTACATAATAGCATTTAAAACATGGCATTGCCGCTCAGCGGCCCTGCTACTTTGGAAAGCTTGGCCTGCAATAACGGTAGGCAGACCACCCGGCTGTAGATGCAGATTTCTAAGAGATGGTCACAATTCTGGCAGTAAGTTGAACGTGGACAAAAACAGAGTAGAAAAGCCAGCTTAAAGCACATCGAAATTCAGAGAAAAATATACAGACTTAGAGGTCAGTGATGCCAGAGAAAAAATACAAATGCAGCAAATTAAACTGCACAACCGATTCTTTTCAAATTTGTCTTTAACTAGACCATGGCTGGATGGTACAGACCGACTTCGGTGACATCACTTGAGAATGGCGTGACACACTACCATGTGGCCAGACTCAATTACCCGCGTCATTATCCCATAACACACACAAAAGCGACCCTCATTGCTTATATTTACATTTCCACTTTAATGTTTGTGCTTGATGTTTTGAATGTGTGTATGGCTGTTTGTTTTGATTTGGAGAGGTCAATGTTTTCATTGAGTGTGTGCTGGGTCACTCAGTTGACCTGCTTTGTCATAGGGAACAATGGAGTGGTTTGAGGAAGTGACCTATTTACATGCACAGTAGCAAGCAGGAGGAAGGTCTAGAATGATCAAAGAGGAGTCTGATGTGAAATTATTTAGAAAATTGTAGAATACTGGTGAGAGTTCTAAGCCCAGATATATAAAGTAGCTCCCTTCATAACTGATAGAAATGAGAATTCTGATATCTAACAGAAGGGGTGTGACCTGAAGCCAGTGGGACTGTGAGCCATTGCTATAGCCATGGAGATGCTCATTTATACAATGTACCTGTGGAGTGTGGACAGTGTGTTTGAGTAGACTGGTATATTTCGTATTAATTATACCACATTGGAACCAAACTGTACCTCTGTGGGATTTGAATCAGCATCGCGCCTTTGATTACCACATTGGAACCAAAGCGTACTTCTGTGGGATTTATACCATAATTTTTTTTGCACCTGGCATGGGATTTAGAACTTTGGGAAAGTACCTGCGGATAATCTCTCACCAGGGATTAGGGTTTACTTACAGACTGATTAACCATTGGAATATCAGCATAGCTAAGTGTATAATTTCCTTTTCCTACTTTGTACTGATTTTTTTACTATTTTATTATTAATATATTGTTATTGTTTAAAATATCATCGTTGTCATTTTTGTTGAGTTCTGCTACGATCATGAACATTCAGAAGGTGGGCATCGTAACACGAAATTTGACTGAGTACACAGAATTAAAAGAAAAGACCAGAAACTGATTTGCTCAGCATGCTGAAGAACTGTGTTCATGTGTTGGGTTCCGGAAACTCAGGTGGGCGCGACTGAATGGAATGAAGGCAGGACACCTGTTGATGGTCTGATAAAACACCAGGCTCGTGTGTTATGCCTTGATAAAATACAAGGCTCTTTCGTATACTTGCAATGCTAAAAGTTGGGGTTATTTAAATATCAAATGATAAAATATATCATAGGGTATCAGCTATTTGTCCTATCATCGATTCAGTAACAGATTTATACCTGACACATAGTTGTTGGACCTTGTCCACCTAAGGTCTTGCATAGGCTCATGTCCGTTGAACACTGTCTTTGAGTTCATGTCATCTACGATGGTGCGGTGATTGGGCAGTGATGTCACATCTCTGCATCGCCTTTGCCACTGGGATGGCGTGATTTGTTCACATTTGTCCCATGTTGTTTTGTCAGTGGTGGCATTTACATAGCCTGGCGCAGGGGGCGTGAAGTCTGCGATGATGGCCCTGAAGAAAACAGTCATTCTGTTCTAATTGCCCTTGACCGACTCCTGCGTTTCTCAAATTGACGCCATTGCCTGATTGCTTATAAATTATCAAGAACACATTTTTAAAAGCTAAATCGCATTCAACTCTTGAAAATTTTTCCATGATATTTGTTCTTTCACTTCATGCCAACTAAGAGCCTTTTTCTGTGTATACGTCAGAGTAACAGTTCTTAGAGGCATATAATATGATAGAAAAATTTCACATTTAATGTTCTCTGTTAACCACCTTGTATTCTGTCTTCTGTTTATTGTTCTGGACCCTCGGCATGAAACCTGCTGGAAAGGTAATTATACACTTCTATTCGACTCTACATCCAGGGATGGACGCAGAAAAAGTCGTACTTGATTGTTCAGCTTTAAATACTAAAATATTCCACGAAGGGTGTTCCTTCCGTGATGATAAAACGGAGACGATTAACATATACATGTGTTTAAGGTTGTTTTTTTTCAATTTAAAATATTACGCATAAAACGGGGGTACTTACACTGATGAAATGATATCTGTATAATTGAGCACGTTGTCCACTTTGAAGTTTATATAGTATAGCTCATTATGAGTGAGTGATAAGTCCTTATGGTTGAACTCTATACTGTGCCCAACACCCAACCGTTCAAAGTAGTTAAAGGAACCCTCGTGGTGGACTTCTCTTCCGGGCCCCTCTATGTGTTCCAGCAGCTCGCAGAAACCCTCCTTGTACTCATAGTTGATCGCCACACACTTGCTTGTCGGAAGCACCAAACAGTCATAAGCGCACAAGGTGGGGAACTCGTGATGAGTTTTTTTAAAAGGCATCACGTCCAGTTTTCCAACTCTCGCAGCTGTAAATTTTTCCAAGTGTGTTGGATCAAGAGGATCCATTCCTACAATAAAAAGGCATGGTGCTATAACAATGGAGGCAAGCTGCCGGTCAGAGAATTGTATATGCCCGCCCAAAATAAGTCTTCCATCAAAACATTTTTCCTTCGCCGTCAAGGCCAATCGTCTGCAAAATCCTTGACTTGACATACCGATTTAGACAAGATGTACACACCAGACGAACTCCGCTGTATCAGTCTAGGTGCGCCATACATTCAAGAATTGTGCAACGCCCATCTGAATAAAGTGTATGTTCAGACCTGAATGTGCTGTACTAACCTAAGTACGTTGCACATCAAAGCATTGTACCATATTTTTCCAGACCAGTTGTTCATCGATGTGTTGTGTGGTACCGATCTAAGGGGATGGTAAAAGCGCAATGTGTTGTCTTGATAGAGCTTTGCAGAATGAACGAACAGAGCGTTCCTCACCTAAACACTGGTATGATCACATTATACTGTACCAATTCAAATATATTGTATAAACTCATTATGTTGTGCTGATCCACAGATATAGAGCAAACGCATCGTGCTGCACCTATCTTATTCAATAAAAATTGCGCATGAATTGTGCTGTACGAATCCACCTATATTGCATATATGCATTGCTTTGCACTCATTCAAACACAAACTGCACTGTGTTGTGCCAACATAAATACACAGTATGGCCGCAGTGGTTTGTATCAATCTAATTATATATCACGCACGCGTAATGCAGTGCCAAAAAGATTATTCCAATATATGCAAGTGCCTTCGGCTGTGCCCAGGTAACAAGTGAAACTGACGTCAAAGGAGATAATGTGAAAAGGGCAAAGAACATCCATTTTAAAAGTTTCCGATAACCCGACCGACCACACTGAAAAAGCCCGATTATAAATATATGTTATAGAACATTTGAAAAAAGGTTTCAAGGCGCCCCTTCCCAATAAAAATTGATCAACCCTGAGTGAAAAATGCCTATCCAGAAAGTGGCCGTCGTGTGCCGTTATTTTGCAAAACATGCCCTACTGTCTCGACTTTAATCTGCCTGCTTGGTTGTATCTAAAGCAGTTATCATCGTAAGCTACAAATCCTAATGCGACACGTATCTTCAGCCGGCAAATCATGCAGGTAGGTGAGCGCCATTTTGATCATAGGCACAATACATTGATGGATAGTCGCACAGAAATACATTTTATTTGGATATCAAAGTGAATCTTGGCTACGGCATATTGCATATCATAATTGATGCTCTTAAAATATACATTTGGTTTCATATATTACCCCCCCCCCCCTTTCCAAGATCGTCCAAATACTATCCCCGTTTCCAAACCACAGGGTGCGAATCCACGATTTTCAAAATGGTAGCCAAGTCCGCGGGTTAGTCCCGATTGGATATTTTGAAGAGGTAGAATCCAAAATGTAACCAAGCTCCGTGTTGAAAGCTTTGGTTTAGACCGTACATGTGACGTATGGTGGGTTTTGTACTTCTCGTTGTGTAAAAATAAAAGTTCAACACTTCTGATGCTTGAATTTGGTGTATTTTGGGGTCACAGGTTCACAGGTTCGAAAGCATACATACAGACAGACATTCATTCTGACGAGATCAAGGTGGCGCCAAAACCAAAAGAAGGAGATGACGTAAACAGGGAAGTCTGCCGTAGGGTGCAATAAAAGCCGGAATGTTTTTCAAGAAGGTTTTGGAACTTAGAGAAGATTACCAAGTATGGAAGAATTACATTAGGAATAATTTGTTGCGTATATCAGGAGAAGTTCTACAATTACAGTGGGGAAGTTTGTAGGGGTAAAGTTTTTCGGTTGGACAGCTTACAACATTTCTTTTACACAAAAATTTAGTGATCTTGCCAGATGATTCTTATTGAAGCAAAACATTGAAATCAGCACAATTAAGAAAGAAAACTACTCAGTAGATTACAAAAATATATGTGTAGTTAGTGTTAAGAAAAAGTTATTTTGTGGAGTGAATGTAATGTAAAATATATAAGGGGACTTTTCCCGTGTGAGCAATACCTAAAAATGTAAATATAATGCCTTATTTTATACCAGTTGTTGGCGGTGACGGGCCCCAGAATAGGAATATTGTATCGGACACTGAAGGCGCCGCCGGGCTGTGAATAAAATGGCAGCAAGGGGCACAGCAGCTAAGAGTCCCCATCGAGTCAAAGTTGAAGCTTTGTGGAGAAGTTTGCCCTGTAGTGGACACAGGTCCGAAAGTACCGGCAAGTTTTCATATAATTGGTAGTGAGCATACTATAATTTCTTTGAACTTGACTCAGCTTGATGAAACTAACACACACACACACACACACACACACACACACACACACACACACACACACACACACACACACACACACACACACACACACACACACATATGCATAAGAACCCATTGAAGTGACATGTAACAAAATCCAGCTTATACATCAGAATGATTCATTCATTTACTGATTATCTCTAGATATAGCTTTTTTTCTTTGTCCCTTGTTTTAGGAAATCTCAACCCAACATATCAGGTGTACAATACATGACAACGCATGCGCTACCCATCTCCTGAAACACAATTATCCTGTCCTTTAAAATTTTGTCACTAAACACCTCATGGAAATATGTCAAGCCTAAGATATTCCAGATGTAGTGAAACAAGGTTAATGGGTCATTTATCTGGGTATACGATGCATTTATCCACGAACTATTCATTTCTGAGCTATAATCTCCTTGTGTTTGTTTCTTCTTTCACATATATGATTACTTATACTTAGAGTGGGAGAGAGAGAGACAGAGAGAGAGAGAGAGAGAGAGAGAGAGAGAGGGAGGAGAGAGAGAGAGAGAGCATTGTTATCAGATTTCGAGAATTAATTTTATAGGAGCTTTACAGAAGATTTGTGTTCTTAAGATAAATAAGCAGTTGGTTTGTTTTGTTTTGGGGCTATGTTATTGATACCTCACATGTTTTGTCAAGTCTGGAAAGCATGCCTAAATACTACCAGGCTACTAGGCCAGGTGTCTGGAACAGCTGCATTCCTGTGCCATCAAGTCAAATTCCAGCTCTGTCTCAACTTTGCCCTGCTCATTATAGTTCAGCTGAGCACAGTTTTTGTTCAGAAATCTCTCCTGTTTTACAATCTAAAGTAAAACACCTACCTGATGGCACTGGTGGTATTTTTTCTGCCTGGACTTCGTGCCAGTGAACCAGTTGGTCTCCATGGACACCTTGTGCAAATCCTATGCCTTCAAACTGAGCTAAAAGCGGGGAATCATCATAGGCAACACCGGAACCTCTGACGATGGACGGATTGCTGGTGCTGGTGAATTCCGGGGTAACACGACCAGAGGGAGGTGTGACGTCATATGTAGGCATTTTGCAAGTGGCTGTGGCAGCACTGCCCTGATTGTTCTTGGCTGTCACCGTCATATACAGTGGCATACCATTGATAAAATCCTAGGAATTGTGAAGCCAAAATAATATCAATAAATAACCAGAATCAAATTACAATCAATGGATTATGGCTTAAACTAAGAAGAAAAAACCCACAATGCTATAATATTTAGCTTAAAATGACTGGCTAAAAAATATGTTAAACTGTTATCGTGTCAAGTTGCTAACATAAAACAGGTAACTACTGAACACTTGAACCACTAGAGGGTACTGCTCAAGGCAAGATCACATGATCATATGACAACTTTCACAGTACGTGATTGGGGAGACGATTTGACGTAATAATTTTTGACCAGTAGCGCTCTCTGACTCTTCAGCCCTTCAAGGATAAGCCCAAGTATTTTTTCAGTACCTCCTGTATGACAGAAGACGGGCCTGTCCATTCCTTCATGTTCGCTTGATCTTTGCCTCCGGGGGCAACGCCCACGTTGTAAAACATTCGAACAGGGCTCTCTCTATCGTTGGCTGCAACAGCCAGGAAAAAGGCTGGCTCTGTGTAGTCTCGGTTTGGCAGCTGATATACGGTGCAGCTCCGTGTTTTCCTGGGAGGTCTGACACGTCCTGGCAAAAATAACATTCTCCTTTGCTGCATACAAAAAAAACAAAAAAAACAAAGGTCAGTCTAGTAGAATAGCAGCTCTTATTCAAATGTTAATACAAATAAAGCCACATAGAAAATATATTGGTCCAAAGCTATCGGCAAAATTCCAGACAAACACTATAATGTTTGAATAAATCTATATTGTTAAGCCATACAGTCATTTAAACTGTATTCCTGACAAAGAGTGTCAATTTGCGTAGATGACATATAACATTCCCCTGCATGATGGTCTACATATTTCATTTCTCTGACATACCACCAATGATGATAATAATGATAAAGATGATGACGATGATGATTATCATCATCATCATTTCATCGTCATCTTTATCTTTACATTATGCAATCCATGACCCAACTTCATCAGCACTGTAACTTCCCACGAAAGAATATATTTTTTGTTACGGATAATGAATTCATGAGCCCTGCCAAACAATACAGTGTACATGTATTATATATCCATGACTGTACACACACACAACAAGAACATTAAGGCACTTAACTATTCCGCTGCCTATTTCGTCAAATCGATGTGCTCTGAGCTGTAATAATACTGAATTCATATTCTTTGTAAAACGAGCTCACGCGCAATAACCAGCGCATGCCGTTATCATAAGAGAGCAGAGACTATCAGAATGGCCTACATGTAGGTCAACAGCTTTTCTCGGAGCCCAAAGTGCACCGAAGAAAGCCGTTGACACAGGCAAAACTTGTCACTGAAAGAATTAAATACAATAATATAAATCTGCAGCAACTGAAGCCACATTCGACATTCCAATACGAGTCATAAATATTCAACCCTTTCCCAAAACAAGTAAATAGACACATCTATACTGACTTGGTGTGTACCATCATAATGTGTCTTACCACCAATCCTCGGCAAAAAATATTTTCTAGTTTGATAAAATTTATTTGAAAACATTAAAGCAGAGGGAAAAATACATCCGGGTTCTTTTGTGCTATTTAAACCGGAAGGAGATAAGTGATATTGTATCAGAAGAACAATATACAAATCACGTACATCCGCTGTACCAAACTCCGTTATCTGTGGTGGTGTTGGGTCCGGGTCCTTGCTGTGTGTATTGAACACGTTTTTCTTTATTGATACAGCTCTATATTCCCAAATGTTCTTTCTCCATACGGTCTTTGACCCAAAAAAGTAGTCTATAACCACTGAACCTCCGAGTCGTAAGATTAAGGGGATCAGCTCCATGTCCATTCTCAAGCCAATGTCCAATGGGAATTTATGGAAGAAGACCTCCGCAGTGACCGGGAACTCTACGGTCAGGATGTCACCAGTATACCGTAACTCACCGCAGACCACAGTGAGGCATAGGCGCCCCGCTCCCCACACCCCCGTTCCCACGTACGGAACGACCGAGCCGAATAATTTCAGGCTAAATATCTTGGCTCCCACAACGAATTTCATGCCCCAGTAACCGCTTGCGCCAAACCCTATGTCAACGCTTATAAAGCCACCCAGTGGAAAACACCACCAGTGTCTGAAGAATTCAATCGGCTGGTGGGCAAAAGGTATTTCCTGTGAAATGACGAAATCTGCTGACTTAAATGCATCATCGGATATGTAGTCTATCATCGTGTCCACCAGCTCTGTAATCTGTAACAAAACGTTACTGTTTTGTATTCATTAATTATCAAAAATACATATTTTACTTTATGACTAGTGTTCTCCATCAAACTTTGGGAACCGTTGAAAAGTACTGATGAGGAGATTTTCTGTTGTCCCATGCATTGGATGCGACTCATACATTGCATCAATGCACTTTCAAAAGATTTCTACCACTAGGAATACGATAAAGCAACGGTATGAAATAGAGAAATGGGAACGGAAACGAATTCGTCCTTGTTTCCATGCAGCAAGTGTTGATTAAAAAATGAAAACAGCGTAACGGACGTCCAGAAAATCACACCTCTACATTTTAAAACATGTTTTGCTTCATATCCATATGGAAGACTACGATAAAAATACATAATGAACTTACATATAATAATTTCCAATCGAAAGTGATGTAAACGCTATTAATTTCGCTCTGTGCTACTATAGTCTAATCCGTAAAAGCAAAGACGCAATGAAATAGTTTTAAGGCAGGTTCAGCAGGGTATTTGTTCAGAAGTGAAATTAAATTTTAATGTGTGAAATGCAAAAACAAGCGAAAATAAGAAAATAAGAAATAGAAAGCGGCCTTACAATGTCGCGCATGAGGTCGGCAATTTCCCCCATCAGCTTCACGGTGGCAACGGGTTCCAAATTCCTCATGCCGATGTAAGCATGGATGTCGCCAATGCGCATGTTTGCCAAAGTTTTTCCCATGGCATCCGCGCCAGCCCTGCTCATGCCGATACCAACAATAAATTTTTGCACATGGTTTTGAGCTGCTGATGCCAAACCTTTCCATGTAGAATTAAACTTCAGGACATTTCCAAATTCTGCAATAACATACACAACAGATGTAATTCCTAGAAACATACAGAAATTATTACTTTTTATGATTATGGGCAATTCCGTGTGTTGCAACAAAATTGGCTGAAAAGTACAATGCATTGTTCCTGGTTTTGGCATGATTTATCAATCCAGACATGTATATATTATGGAACTAGAAGGCACAGAATTACTCGTCATATTTGAGAAAGGTGTGTTTGCATGTATATTTCTTACGTAAGAATATATCAGCAGAATTCCGAATCCCAATCTCCTGTTGCACAATGATGCATTTTTCAATTTAAACATTAGTTTTTTTATCTTCCTTGTTTTATCAGGGAATTTTTAATATATCAAATATGTTGTTGGTATGTATAATGTAAAAACACATCTCTCAATATTCTATGTAAATATTAATCTTGGTATCTTGCTTGTAGTGTCTATTATATTATAAGTGTCGCTACTAATGCAGTTAAACAAACATGAGCCTTGCATATTTTATTAAAATATTATAACATGATTGTGGAGTCAAAAATAAGGCTTAGATATTCTTACCATCTTTTATTGATTTTGTTAAAGTGCTTTACGTAGGATTGTTGTTTTGTAGTTTTCTGGTATATTTTTGCCATTTTCATCCATTATATGGGTTTCACATAGACTTTTATTTTGCGACAGGAACTATGAATAGTGGGCCATGTTGTGTGGCGCATGTAGTCACTCAGGCAGTTACCAGACTATATAAAAAACCTCAGAATAAGCGCCTCGCTTCCTGACTTCATCCATCCCTTTCTTCATTGCTGTATGGGTCACACAGCATGTCAGAACATTACAGACTGATGCAGCAATGTATGGTGCTGCCCTCTTTAATAAGACTGTTGTGATCTAGCCTGCACACGTCGCGTCTGCAGTACGGCTAAACTCTCCCAGCGTATTTCATCATTGTGATGCCTCGCACTAGAGCCAAATAGAGCAAATCAAGGCCAAATAGAAGGTGTTCTGATTTAAAAGCCCCGCTATTCATTGTGCCTTAATCACTCAGTGATTCTTTTTCTTGGTTATTGTACCTTGTCCCTACCGCATTATACATATATGTGTCGTCGTCATCTGAGTTTTCCCCTTCAGCTTTGGAACAAATTGCAATGATAATACATATTAATGATACAGGAAACAAATCATAGTTTTATTTACATATAAATTACAACTAAACTTATCATTCTCCTTTTAAAATATTATATTGGCTGTCCCATAACCTGACAACAATAAAAGCGTATCGTAGCCATGCATGTACATGTGGGCCTAATCTTAGGCAAAAACTATCATATGACCACCCAGCATACGTACAGATGTGCATGCATATGTACGTACGCACATACATAGTTACATGCGTGTATGTCACACACACACACACACACACACACACACACACATAAATGCATACATGCACTTTGACTTGTGAATGTTGCCATAGTCTGATTTGGTAATTATACGAGAATAGACGTATTAACGTTTATAATTTTTATATACGAATATGGCCATTGTATTCACATGTGAAACACAAAGTAAAGCGATTTTCCGTCTCTTTAAGTAAAACGTTCTTTTAAATTTACACACATATACTGCTTTAAAATTGACCCATGAACAGGATCGTTACTAAACAGTTCAAAATGTTGGTCACCTGTGCGTCGCTTTAATCATTCACAACAGCGTAAGGAACGCATGGCAATTTCACTCAGGTATTGCTAAACTGGCAATTTGTTTTGGTATTGTTAGGGTTCTCCATTTATTCATGTAATGAAACGCGTGATTACCTAGTTTTACTTTAGCATTGTCCCAACCTCTGTCACGTTGACTGAAGCTGGCCACCCCATCACGGCGAATGTTTGGATCGACTGATTCAAATTGCAAGTGTTTTTCATCGATGATGTTTTCTTTCATGTGAGCTCCCCAGATGGCAGCTTTGGCCACCAATTCGGGACTCTTGGCAATTAACTTGTCCATTTCCTGCAAAAACATAACTTACGAATTTGATTACGTTTTACAAGATTGCTGTCATCGGGAAAACATTTACTATCATTTTGATCATGGCATCATTTTACCAAAAAAAGAAAAAAAATTCCCCTGTCAATTGTATTAATCTTTCTCTTAAGTTATGAAATATAGCAGAATTTACTCATAAAGAATAATCGACATTTCGATTGTATCTTGCCCCCCCCCCCCAAAAAAAAAGAAGAAGGTTGTTCTTGGCAAAATGACTTGCCATATATAAAAACACAAGTCCTTTTCTCACAAAGACACTGGCATAAAAAAAGATTTTTTTTTGCCAGAATGACTCAAGTGTATAGGAGTGTTTTTTACATAACACAGTATGAATTGTGGCCGTATTAAAATCAAATGCAAAAGGAATTTAATATTTGTGGGTCCCTTTTCAAATTTAGTTTGGCTTCTCATTTTGTTGAAAATGAGTGCCGGACTTATTCATCTGTAAGCCCTTTCACCATATGCAAATATACCATGCAATAATGTTAGATTTTTTTCGATTACTCATAGTTTATATAGTTTTCAGGGTAAAAACCTGACAATTGGAAAGATAGGTGTGCTCTTTTCAGTTCTACTGTTAAGCAAAATATACAAAAAAAAAAACAAAAAAAAAAAAAAAAAATTGCAAGAGACCATCGATGTTTGAATCCTGTTTGATATACCTACTTACGTTAAAAAGTTTCTTTTGCAGTTTGTCAAATGGCAGATTGTCAAATTTGACTTTGTCCAAGAGTTTACGCATCCATTCATCAGCTTTCAACGGTAGAGTTTGCATGACATGAGGCTCGCCATAAGTCGCAGCACTGCGTAACCGTGACAAGGGTGTCATGTCTAGTATATAATCCCTGAAACCACAATACAGATTAAACTCATTGTGTGTCTAACTGGCCATTCATTCCTTGTATGTGGGAAGTGCAGTATCCTTCAGGCTGCGTTCATCTGACACCTTCTGTTTGTGACCACTTTGCCGGGGTATCAAAGATGTCAGATTAGCAAATCTGTGTCTGCTTCACTCAAAAGGAAGGGAGTAGATTTCAAATCAAACATCATGCAGCATTTAACCAAGAATGTAATAACATGTTATGCTACTTATGTAAAACTTCAATGAACAAACATGCAATGAAATTTATAACATTATTCTAAATAAAGCTTTGGTTGATTAACGTCCAATGAAATATAACATTTTATGAATACTGTGTGGTGAACTTTTCCGTTAAAGTTGAGGATATGTGCACATAGTTTGAGTGCACAGCATATTTAATGAGCAAGAGAGGATACATCCCAACCCCCTAAAGCTTGGAGAAGTGGTTGAGCAATGCACTCTTGCGATACTGTGGGGAGTTCTTATCTGCCCTGTGAAACCTCCCTCTTTTTTCCATAAACTAAAACAACCCTGGCAAGTTTGAGGCTTGAATTTGCCATCGCAGTAGATTCTGATGAGGAAGCAGCGAAAATTGTCACCTGATTTGTATGGAATCATCGTTCGCAACACATCAGCAACGCAACCATACAATATCACGTGACAGAATAGGAGGCACATTACAATGCAACAGACCCTTTGTGTTTGCCAATTAACGCGTTGGTGACGAAATTCAAGGGTGCAAGATTATCATGTAGTAAAGGAATAGAAGAAATACGAGTTGAGTTAATTGTCCCTGAATATCAATTGAGTCAAATTATACCATGGCGATTACAGGCGGCCTGACTGACTGAATATGTACAGTGTATGTATGTATGTATGTTCCATCAGGAACATATATGTATGTATATATATATATATATATATATATATATATATATATATATATATATATATATATATATATATATATATATATATATATACATACATATATATACAGTGGAATCTCCCTATTAAGACCACCTAAGGGACTGAAAAATGTGGTCTTAATAGGGGAGTGGTCTTAATGGGGATATAATTTAACATAGTAAAAACAAAAATGGGTCTGTAAATTGGTCTTAATAGAGAAATGGTCTCTTTATGGAGGTGGTCTTAATTGGAGATTCTACTGTATATATATATATATATATATATATATATATATATATATATGTGTGTGTGTGTGTGTGTGTGTTCCCATGCTTCAGATCTGATAAAATATTTTCAGTTCCAATTTTAACTGCAGATATGATGGTTTTCATTTTAATTTCTTGACAAGCACAGTTTGAATGTACTGTTCTTGATTTTTACTGTATCAACATAATTTCCTTGAGTGAAAATACCTGAAAATAATAGGGTGATTTGAGTTGCTATTATGTTTCATGTATTTTGGTGAATCAAATTGAATGAAGAAATCAGATACTAACAATTCAGGTTTCTAAAACCCAAAAGAACTATGTTAATTTGCAGGAGCATGTTAACACTGTGAATCCCTTGGATTAAAAAAAGAATACATGTAGAGTGGTGCTTTTGACTGACACAATTTTCGTGCATTCAACTTATTGCAGAAAAAATAGGTATGAGACGTTATCTTACATGCAATGACTATGTTCGTTTGCGATTTGATGGATGAATCCGAAAATACTTGAACGAAAATTTAGATTTTGCTTCTTGTAAATATCATCAAAGAACATTTCTACTCAAAAATAAAAAAAATTAAAAATGAAGGTCTTCTTCTTGTTCCTGTTCCTTTTTTATCCTCTTCCTCGTCCTTGCCTTTGTCTTGTTGTTATTGTTGTTGTTGTTGTTGTTGTTGTTGTTCTTCTTCTTCTTCTTCTTCTTCTTCTTCTTCTTCTTCTTCTTCTTCTTCTTCTTCTTCTTCTTCTTCTTCTTCTTCTTCTTCTTCTTCTTCTTCTTCTTCTTCTTGGTCTTCTTCTTCTTCTTCTTCTTCTTCTTCTTGGTCTTCTTCTTCTTCTTCTTCTTCTCGTTCTTCTTCTTCTTCTTCTTCTTCTTCTTGGTCTTCTTCTCCTTCTTGCTTCTTCTCCATCTCCTGTCCCTCCTCTTCTTCTCCTTCTGCTTATTCTCCTCATCGTCCATTTTCTAATTTTCTTCTTCATTTCAGAATTATGACAAATGTTTATTAAGTTGGTAAGTTATTGAAATAATACTTTAAGTGTGATTTTATTAATGCAATTGCCCAAATACTGCATTGGAAGAAATAAGAATATGAGAGCTACATGATTAAAGTCAAAACTAATATAGTTTCCTAGAGTAGCCTAAAATTCTTACAAAGATACGGTCTCAGATCCCAGAAAAAGCGAGATTTATTCATCTAAACGGGGATGCTGGGATAGTGCCTGGGCATTGATCTCCTGCCAGGCCCTGGATGGCACAACGATTGCAACTATTTCTTAATATGAAAAAGAATTAAGATTGTAGGAGCAAAGACTTAGAACATGAACAAATATTTAAAAGTTATGAAATATTTTAATAATAAATCAGGAATATACTGATAAAATTATACTTTGAAAAAAAGTGCTAATTGGGCACATTCGAAATCTAGGGTCGGGAAGAACCCCAGGTAGTGTGCCTTTAGGGCACCCTCCAGGGAAGATCCTTTATATTTATAAATAATGCTAAACGCCATCCAGAAACAACAGGACTCACTTACGTACATAGACGTGTACTTTTCCATGCTTGCTCAATTTTTCTATATTGTAGACCCCAACTCCCTGGCGATTATAACATCTTCTCAGCGAAAAAAAAATGGTCACCTTAGACAGCCATCAACGCTGCAAACATTCTTAAGATTTCCTGCATTATGGGAATGCTTAATAAGGTCACAGGCGTTGCTCAGCAGTTTCTTTTGGTCTGAGTTGAAGTTTTTATATGTATTTAAGCATTCGGTAATGCAACATTTTCAGATCCCATCCATATCAAGTTGCACAGAACTGCCAGAAATTGTCTTACCTTGCAGTTTCCCTCCTTGTCCGTCGGTGGCTTTGTCCTGAAAGGTATATGGGGAAAGATGACGGTTTGATTTATCTCCTAACCCTTTCCACTTTTATCTGGCTTTAACCGGCTGATGGTCAAATGGCATCTGCTTCAATATATATATATATATATATATATATATATATATATATATATATATATATATATATATATATATATATATATATATATATATATATATATATCAGAAATGAAAGATAATTTGACAATTGTAGATGAGACCTATCAAGATGACTTGACCCCTATCCACAGCTTTCCTTGAGGTAAGTTGGGCATTGACCGCCCAAACCACCCTTAGAAAAGCTTTTGTTGGCACAAGCCTCAAGTCGGGAGAGAGATGTGTTCCTTCATACTCGGTTTGGTATTCTTTGACTGATATATAAAATATATCATAAAGTTGTGGTTATGTCTACTTTGAACTGTGGACTTTGACCTGCCTGGTACGATGACTGAAGGGTTTTTGATCATGGACAGTTCTTGTTTAATCGGATTTTCGATGCAGCTTCTCAAACATTGTTGAAAACTGTTGTCTACTTCTATCTCTCATGACAGTCATTATTTTTATGTTATAACTATGACATCTTATCCTCGCTAGATGTTCAATGAATAACGTATTGCTTCCTTGCTATCCAATGCTTGTTGTTTCATCTGGTGATGTTCATGCTAATAGACATGTCAAGATTTGGACAGTGTTAGGCTTGGACTGATTGACGACTATGATGTTGACACGTTATGCTCTCACTACTTTTTGATTGCGCCTTAACTCATGGGAAAAGAAAAAAGATTAGATTATTATTTTATGCTATAATTAGCTAACTTCATTTTTTAATGGACTTAGCCTGCTATTTTTACCGGTCAGCTGATAACAGATGGCAACAATGCAGACTTTGATTACCATAGAGAAGACGATTAGTATGAAAACAAATGGACTGCTGACCAACTAAACATGTCAATGTCCATCACCAATATAATGCAAAGCATATTTACTTGTTCCAGACGCAGTACTGGTTTTGCTGCAGAGTTGCCGCCGTATCCGGTGATCCCTCAGTATCTCTATCCGTTCACTGATACCATCCATCTCTGACGTAAGTAGCATATTGAAGTCAACTATGATCTCCTTACTGTCCTCTGATCTGGATAAGCGGTACCTGACACACAAAAAATACGGTTGTTTTACCCATAATAAAACGCCATTTTTATTTTTTTTTTATATTTTTTTTGCATCTGTTGGGTTTTATTAACTTTTAAACGTTGGATGGTTACAAACTTGGTCCCTTAACCGACGGTACATTCACACAATTAAAGATTAAGAAACCATGTGTAACTCAGTGCGTCAAGCCTTTGTTGTATAATGTCAAAGAAATTAGCCAATTGCAAGATTTCATTTTAAACCATAGTGCTGCTTGATATCCGTGGAGTCATAGGCAAATAAAAAAAATGTAGACAATGCATTACTTATTATCATCAATATGTACCAAGAATTATCTAAGGAGCGCTAAATCATCTTTACGTGAACAAACCCTACGTGACAGCGCGCGGGGTTCGTACTACGTTTGACATCCTGAAGACAGAAAATAGAAATTCTTGCTACACATGCTTTTAAATAACGGAACGAGATCGGCATCAACAGTTTAGCAACACTTGAAGCATCGATTTATCAGAAACATCCAAGTTAGTGCGATAGCTTGCTGTGTGTGGAAGAGCCATTTTGATTCTCAAGGAAACCATGAAAGTGAGATATACGCATATATGCATTTAACGCATTAAGAGTGAAGCAGTTAAAAAATTTGTTATCACTTTCTTAGCATCCGTGACTTTTCTGAGATAATAGCAATAATGTACAGTGAAACCTCATTATAACGACACTCAGATATCGGACATATTCACTTAACGACACAACTTTCAAGGGACAGAAAGTACATTTACTATGTTATTTGATTCATTTATCTGACAAATTCAGTTATCTGACACATTTTCTAGGGAACAAATGGTGTCATCATAGTGAGTTTTCACTGTAATAAAAAGGTACGTATTTGATGTAAATGCCGATTGTAACGTTGCGATTCAAACAATTTTGTATGGTGCACGTTTGACTAACCAATTTGGAAAAGGTACAAATGCATATCGAGTTATTAGATGATTGTAACTCACTGTACGGAAAGAGAAGGCCCCAAGGTCTGTTGCTGCCATAAACCTGAAAACATAAACGCCTTGAGCTTAATAACCTAATCTCTTGCGTGTAATGGTACAGACATAACGTTTCATGCAATTATATAATTATGTATATATATATATATATATATATATATATATATATATATATATATATATATATATATATATATATATATGTATATATATATGATCTGACAATGCAACGCAAAATACATGGGAACATTTTTATCGTGTTGGAGAAGATTTGTTTTCATATAGTTTCAATAAACGACGTTATATATACTTTTCAGACACCTTCTACATGCATATTTGGAGAGCCCCTGATCCACTGCAAACTTTTTTTATAGCTACCCACCTTTCTTTAACTTTGATTGTTGTGTTTTAAGAGTCAGATCAAATTGGTAAGACTGAAACATAAAATCGGGATTAAGGTTACAGTTCAGCATATTGTCACACATAAGATTGTAAAACTCAAATTTCTGGAACAAGTGACAGTTTGCTCCCTAACTTCATTTGAGTGTCATTCTGCCATATGTTTGGCAATACGTACCCCACATATAGTACGACAGGTCATGCATGTAAGTCCACTTGCCAACGCCTACTGTGAAGCTGTTCGTACATTGCTCCAGGTCCACCCAGGCCTTGACGTTCCTCTGGGCTATCTTCAGGTCCAAGTTGACGCAGCACTCGAGTCGTTGACATTTGTGCTGTCCGTTGCAGGTGACGTCACCAGATTTGTGTGTGTTCAAATGGCTGACGGTGCATTCTTCTAAAATGATGACATATATCATCATATTTTTTAGGCCAAACTTTGATAAAACACAAGAAGCTAAATACGTATAACAACGTCAAAATAACAATTTCCTGGTCATTTTGCACACAAGGGGCACTGTTTACAGCTTTCCAAGCACTAAAACTCAGAACATCAAGACTTTAAGATACATCGTCACTCTATACCCAGTTATCAGCTGATCAAAAGGAAGATTACGTTGAGATTAAGCTTTTATAATGACTCTTTATTCAATAACTTTCAAAATTATTTCATTGCCATTTCTGAGAGTGAATAGCTTCCATTGGCGCCCCTTAGGATCCCTGCACGAACATTATGCCGAAAAAACCTGCTGATGTGGCCCATAGGCATGGTTGTTGTACTTAAACGCATGCTGGCGCTTGAGTGAAAAGCCCACTTGACTATTTCTGTCGAAATTGTCAATGGAACAATTAATGATCTTTCTTTGAATATTATCATGCCCTCATTTGCGGGCCAAAGTAAGTCCCATGCCAAGAGCTCTCTTCAGGGAAGTGTGAGGGCCATAACCGTCAAACTGCGCCCAATGAAGCTGCTCAGTAAGTCTGCAATATGGCATGGACAGGTGAAAACGCTTATGGATCCAACTAAAGCAGCAGCAGCAGCAGCAGCAGCAGCAGCGTCGTCGTCGTCGTCGTCGTCATCATCATCATCATCATCATCGTCGTCGTCGTCGTCGTCGTCGTCATTGTCGTCGTCATCCTCCTATCATCATAGTATTGATTAACGCCGTTGGTACCAATGTTAAAGAGGGCGCAACGACAAAATGTGCTCTGTCTCATTCTCTATCTCTCTGTGTCTAATTACATCAATAAAAACTATATTACACGTACCCTTGGTAGATGGTTGAAGATGACAAGCATGATCGTCTATCACCTCCTTCATACCCAGATGTCTAAGAACTGCCTCCTCTGCCATATCCGTTCTTTCTCCGTGCAACGTTTTAATAAATTCTCCAATAGACCCTCCTGAAAAGTGAAAGAATTGTTATCTTTTCACATGGAAGCCCTGCCAAGTTTTACCAACAAAATAAAATGAAAGTAATTTAAGGACATGAGATAAAAATTTATAGAGATAAAAGGTAAATCGAAATCAAAATGAAAGTCGAAGTCAAACTCAAATCAAAATTAAAATACAAATCCAGACAAAGGAATGTCGCCTGGTAAACAGCTGGAAACAATGTATATTTCGAAGGACAAAATAAACGAAAATTTGACCTGATTCGAAGTGTGGATAGTCTTAACAGTGAAGTGTTTGAAGATATTAGCAATATGCCTTCCGTCCATCTTTCAATGCACAAAGGGAACTCATAAGGCATGTAGAGGGTATGTCCTTGCTTCTCATTTGTTCTTCAATTATATTAAACCAACCGGCGTGTCTTTTTAGAACTTTTCTTTTTTTAATTTGGGTTGGGGGGGGGGGGGTGTTATCGCAGCACAATACTGCATTTGGCCAGTTTAACGACTCAGACAATCAATTTTCATGCTCAAGGGAATCTGAGGCAATAACTTGACATTTATGTAACTCCCATGCAGTAGCCGATGGATTGTAATATTTTTCGAATGACTACAGTCAAGGAGACAATTTGCGCGGGGGGGGGGGGGGGGAGGGGGGGTAGGGGCCAATCTATATTTTTGATTTATTGCAAACAACCTATGGTTGTTGTTTCAATGATTGCACGTGTCAATATTGTATTTGTGTCTTTTTTTGCCCAGAGCCACTTCCTAGTAGTCATTACCCTATTCCGCAGTCCGTACTCTTTACTCTCCATAAGCTAACCTGTCCCTGTCTAACCTAAATACATATGGAATTACTATTGTCCATATTGCACACGTTCCTCTGTAAAATTTGGACATAGGCTGTAACAAAAGGGTCTTCAGCGGGTAACTACTCAACATGTTGCGGAGCCTATTACCCGTACATGTCTCTCTGAGTAGCGGCTCCTTGTCTAAGCTAAATATTCAGCCAAGACATCCCATATAAAAAAGAATAAATATGAACGTGGCAAATGATGAATTAGCTAAATACGTGAAGTTTTGCTTATAAATGCAGAGCTTCTTTATAGGAGAAGAATACCTGTCAAACAAACCATAATTACTAAATTTGTATGGTACAGGTTCAGATAAGAACAATTTGACTTACCCCTGAACCAATGTGTACCCTTTCTAGCTGGACAGCTTATCATAGTTAAACCACTCGCCAGTGTATATGACTTATCTGTATAGTACATGTTCAGATAAGAACAATTTGACTTACCCCTGAACCAATGTGTACCCTTTCTAGCTGGACAGCTAATCATAGTTAAACCACCCGCCAGTGTATATGACTTATCTGGTAACCAATTTCAGTAACGATGCACATATATGTACATTGTACCTCACCACAAAGCATCGTGACCATTGTAAAAATGGAACATTGTTGGCTTCTATCATTCGATTGCAGTCGTGTAAATCGTACTTAAACTGTTCTGTGGTCTGATGTGCTGATTTATGTATTATATAACATTGTTTTCTGTTTCCTGCAGTCCAGTCTATGATTCTCAAAAGTTTGCACATGTTTATATATATATATATATATATATATATATATATATATATATATATATATATATATATACACATACATATATATATACATATATATATATACACATACATATATATATATATACATATATATATGTATATATATAAATATATATATATATATATGTATGTATATATATATAAATATATAAATACACATATATATATACATATATATATATATACATATATATATATATATATATATATATATACATATATATATATACATATATATATATATATATATATATATATATATATATATATATATATATATATATATATATATATATATACATAATATATCCAGTCTTCATTATGCATCGTTGGTTTTGTGAAGTAAATATTACGTAAACAGAAATATATAAAGAGCCGACGGAAATGGGCAATATGATATTTTTATTGGGCCCAAGGGAAAGTTTAACGACGAATCCTCTTCACCTACCTGGCAAGGAGAGCTGTTGTTTTGAATCGCACACTTTAAATGGTACGCTGAAGTCTTTGAGTAAAACAACATCCGGGTGCATCAGTCCATCTATGGCTACGTTGACCGATAGGTCTATGCGTAAGATTTTAAGATGATCCAATTTGTGCAGCAGGAGGCTGTCAAAGAGTGAAAAAAATATTTATGTGTCTTGCTATTAATTTTACAAGAGGTAATGTTGCGTCATGTGTTCTGAAACTACATGACGCACTTCGCGCTGCCTAGTGAGTATGGATGGGGACAACTGCAGTCCTTCATGCTTTCAGCACAAAGGTAACCCAGAAATATTAATCCAAATACAGCGAGTATCGTATATTATAGGGGTCCTTGTTGATTTGCCTGCTTTACTCTACTCTATTCCCCACTACTATACCCGAACTCGCCAAAATGGGCTGGTTGTCAAATGTCAAATGTCAGGACTGATTTCAACAGGAATGAAAAACGATTTGAATGGGAATTATATGTGAAACTCATCCAAGTAGCATGGACCAGGTCAACAGCTTTCCTTGGTCTGGGTTGGGCACCTTCGCCATCGAAAAGCTGTTGACTTGGTCTTAATCCAAGGGGAAAGGGCCAATTATGATTGCTATTTCCACTTCATAGCACAGCTCTGACGCTACTTCATCTGATTTCAAGCTAATACGGCACTACAGTAATATTGGTCATTTACTTTAATACTGCCCATTATCCCTATATATCCATTACATAAAACTGTATACCAGTTGAGACATATATTTGTCATAAATGCTTTTCTTTGCTTAACATTTCTAACACTTTAAGCTGTAAATGTGCCAAATACGCCACTTTGCATAACAAGTTGTCTCTACCGCTTTCATAGACAACTGTTATATTGATCTGTCAGTGACATGATGCCGTACACACAAAATATGTTTACTTCAAATAAAAGTATTGTTTTTCGTGTCTTACTGCCATCAGTTCTGCCAACATACAAGATACTTCAGTATATCCAATTTTTTGCCCTAAGTATTAGCTCCATACACGTATTACGTGTTAAAACTAGAGTTAAAGCCTGCTTTCACAGGATCACTCACTTCATGTCAAGTGCACTCCCAATGGAAAACTTGTTTGGTTGACCTGTGATGAATAAAAAATAATGCTATACTATAATTATGCCTAATTATTGCACTCTTTTTGGACTGACCAATTTGACCTTTGAATTAACTCCACATTAGGCAGCCTTTGGGTACCTGCAAAATCTGGCATATATATATATATATATATATATATATATATATATATATATATATATATATATACATATATACATACATACATATATACATACATATATATATATAGAGAGAGAGAGAGTGTGTGTTTCTAAGATATTATAATAATAATAATAATTATAATAATAAAAATAATAATAATAATAATAATAATAATAATAATAATAATAATAATAATAATAATAATAATAATAATAATAATAATGATAATAATAATAATAATAATAATAATAATAATAATAATAATAATAATAATAATAATAATAATAATAATAATAATAATAATAATAATAATAATAATAATAATAATAATTGGCGCCGTGAAATATTTATTCTGCTGTTTGGTCGAATTCCTGTGGCGAATAAATCATCATGCTTCGTTCGGAGTCAGCAGGTCCATACACTAAGCCAGGTAGGATAATAGTACTTAGTAATTATAGCTCCAAGTTTCAAAAGGGAAAAATGGACCCCAAAAAACTTATTTTATAGGGTCATTTCATACGCAAAAAAAACCCGTACCAATTTTTATCCTCCAGTCCCTATCTCCAGCTTTTATGGGCAATACAGCTACAATTATTGGATCAATAGTTTCATGTTATATATCTTGTGGCCGTCTATATCTTAGGCACAAAGCAGGCAACCTACGAATACAGGCAAACGATTCTCGACATTGGAACTCAATCGTATGAAAGCCCGTTTGGATTGATTTTGAAACCCACTGTAGTGCTACCCTTTGTTTCCATCCGGGGTCGATGTACAAAGGAGTCATAAAACAAAGTTGTATTATTTTGCCCGTAAAAAAGCTTATTATGCAGGACGTGCATCTCTTCTCCTATAGTCATATGAAATAAATGATTAATATTCCTTTTATTGACATAATGAGTTTTTTTTTTACCTTTTTGTGAGTAAAACACATGATAAACAGCCGGGGTTATACATACAGAGACAACACACAACTGAAATAAAACCCACATACAAAGAATATGGGAACAATAATACACTACTGTACAAAGCACCCAAACTCAACACGTGTTGAATAATCGACATTGCCTGAACACATCACTAGGAGTCAGTTTCTGTTTGGTTACGCCATAGCATTACGTAACACCAGGGTGTCACAGCGTGATGTGTATCTGAAGCATCCGCATCATGTACGTTGTTCCAGTTGTCTTACTTCCCCAGAAAAACAAAAACAAAACAAAAACAAAAAACAAAAACACTGTTATGAACGCTTACAAAGTTTGATGGTGTTAGAAAAGTATTCGTGAAGAGAAACATTTCCCGGAACAAAGCCTTTCTAATATTGACTGTTTAATTCAGTTTTTTTTTCTTTTTGTAAACTACTTACCCCATTTATAGTTGAATAGGCTGGCACTATACTTCCAGTTTTCAAAGTGGATGGATAATTCGTAGTTACAGTTATCAATGGCGACAGAGACTCTGAACGGTCTTTTGATGACCTCAAGGTCAAGGTTGACACAACACTCCGCGCCATTACACTGGTTGTTTATATTACACGTCGCTTCACGTTGGGTAAGTTGGACTCCCGGGCAAACTGAAGTTAATAAGATTTCTGAAGTATATAAATGTATGGCACAACAGATGTGTATGGTTAAATAATGATTATCATTTACTCTTCAAATTTACAAAACTTGCATATCTGAGTGTGTCATCCCCGATGTACGCTGCCCTCAAAGAGAAAAATAATCATAACAACTAGGAAAGATGATTTGCTGCATAGCAAATCAGTGTGTGTGTCTTCTAAGCATATTGGTATGGCAATGTACAACTATTCCATAACACAGGGGTAGTAGTTGGAATGGCGTCTCTATCTTTTATTGCTTTGAATTTATTTAAGATTTGAAAATTTCTAATGGTGCTATTTAGCATAATTTAGATTGCTACAAATTTAATTTGTAATTCATTAGGTGCGCAATGGTCAACAACCCCCTACAAGAAGTTGGAATGACATCTCTATTTATAGTAGTGTTAAAGATATTCAAGACTGAAAATTTCGAATACTGCTAATTAGCATAATTTAAATTGCTACAAATTTTGTTTTAGATCTATTACATACGCAATGGTCAACAAATTTGCAGGTAAAGAAGAAAGAAGAAAGAAAGAAAGAAAGAAAGAAAGAAAGAACTCCAGGAAAAACAGAAAAGTGTGTGTTGACACACACACTTTAATAAAGAACTCGAGGAAAAACAGAAAAGTGTGTGTTGACACACACTTTAATAATACTAATCAGTTAAAATACTTGATACACTGATGTTATCCTTAACTAGTATCTAATTGAATGCTACAGTTCTGGTGGACACAGGTAGTTGAGTGTTACACCCCGCAGCTCCACGTAACCAGCTATTACATCAATAGGGCATATTCATATTTAGTCTTATTAACTGCAGACCGGTTCTGGTCCGTCAGTTCCTGGGCAAAGGAAGTATAAATTCACAGCTAGGAAAGATGATTTGCTGCATAGAAAATCAGTGTGTGTGTCTTCAAAGCATATTGGTATGGCAATGTACAACTATTCCATAACACAGGAGTAGAAGTTGGAATGGCATCTCTATCTATTATAGCTTTGAAGTTATTCAAGATTTGAAATTTCTAACGTTGTTATTTAGCATAATTTAAATTGCTACAACTTTTACTTAAAATTCATTAGGCGCGCAATGGTCAACAACCCCCGAGTAGAAGTTGGAATGACATCTCTATCTATTATAGTGTTGAAGATATTCAAGATTGAAAATTTCGAATACTGCTAATTAGCATAATTTAAATTGCTACAAATTTTGTTTTAGATTCATTACATGCGCAATGGTCAACAACCCCCTAGTAGAAGTTGAAATGACATCTCTATCTATTATAGTTTTGAAGATATTCAAGTTTTAAAAATTTTAAATGCTGCTAATTAGCATAATTTGAATTGCTGCAACTTTTGCTTTAGATTCATCACATGCGCAATGGCCAATAACCCCCTAGTAGAAGTTCAAATGACGTCTCTATCTATAATAGTTTTGAAGATATTCAAGTTTTAAAATTTCAAATGCTGCTAATTAGCATAATTTAAATTGCTATAACGTTTGTTTTAAATTCATTTGATACACAATGGTCAAAAAACCCCTAGTAGAAGTTGGAATGACATCTCTGTCTATTATACTTTTGAATATATTCAAGATTTAAATATATTGAATATTGAATATATTCAAGATTTTCAATTTCTACTACAATGTACACAGCCACTGACCTGCATCAGATGATACGGTGGTGCACTGCTGCCGTCCAATCACGCCTTCCAGTCTCAGATATCGCAGGCCTGCACGTTGAACATCATATGTTGTGTTCCCACTAGCCTTACGCACCATTTGACCAAAACTGTCACCTGCATTGTCAAGACATGTTTAAGCCAACTGTCACTGATACTTCAGTTGCTAGTTGTAATATATATCTCATCATGATACGACTGTGCATAACATTGCATTTACATGGACAAAAATGTTTTCGTGAATTACACTATTTTGGGCCAAGGCGGATTCAGAAATTTCAGCAAGTGAGAGCGCCACATCTCTATTGGAGTTTCAGAGGGCAAAAGCCCCTGTGAAACATAAATATACATATTTTTTCACATGAAAAAATGGTCTCGGCTTTAAAAAGTTGAGGCGCATGTCGGGAGCGTCTCCCCGTGGTACAACCGCTGATGCCCTTGCCCAATCGTTACCCGTGCTTAAAAAATAAGCAAGAGCCACGCTATGAATATTCTGCTTTTTTATTTTGGTACCGCAGTTAACATTTCCCTTGGCTTAAAACTCCAAGAATTTAATTAAGATTCGGCTTTTCTGCTCTTAGTTGATTTTAGTTACTACGCACGGTTAAACGAAGATCCAGTTCCATAGCATCTACATGTGGTGTAAACTCTAGGATGCTAAGGAAACTAATACTTGTATTGGAGATAAACACTAGGGTAAACAGGATAATTGACAGAGATTACAGTCTCTCTCTACATAAATGAATAAATCAACAAACAGAATGTCAATATGTCGTACCAGCTAGAGTAATAGCAGCATTTGGATTACAAAATGGCTGTGGGAACTCCGTGCTCTTTAAAACATCGTAGTCGTAAGAACAGTCGCCGTCGATACAGTACATGATTTTGTAGCTGACTCTGAACTTTTTTTGGACATCGAGCTTTTCAATTTTGAATCTGCAATTAAATATACAGGCATGTTTCAACGAATGTTCTTCACCCAAATCATATTGCAGTCATCTTTTGAGCACCATTTGCCTCAGATACCATTCTTTTTACACCCGGGTATATATCATGTGTCTCATCAAAAATCTATGGCCATGCAAAAAAATAAGACCAGGCGTTACAGTAGTAGGCAAAGCCTCCGCCTAAGAACGAAGAATAACCATTTACATGCATATATTTCAGCTAAATACCAAACGCCACTTCAGTTGATGTAAGACTCTGTCTTCAATATTTAATTCCAGGATTGAATTATCTAAAATATTTGCTCCTATGTTTGAACAAGAAATGTAATTAATGTATATACTTACATATTAATTGTTTCTGTGTATGGCTAGTAACAATTTGGTCCCACTTGCTACAGTTTCGTTTGTCTAAGCTGCATATATTTATTCACGGTTTCATCTATTCATTTTCCTTCTGTATTCTGTTCTCTCTAGGTTGTTTCAAGTACATAATGCTGACACTTTTAGAATTTAGTTAAACTGTCTCCCATATATCATTTATATATCTACAGCTTATATGAGATTTATTGTTTCAAGACATCTCCGAGGGAGATTTGAGAGGAAAATATCAAAATATTCGTAACAACATGCAACGTTCTACACCAATCCCTCCCCCCAAAAGAGTACCAAGGACTGATAACTACCCTTTAGTATTTTAAAGAAAGACACGAAACACTAATTTTCAACATAGAAGGTGTTTTAAGCTGAACAGATTCACCGTGCATCGCTAATTTGTGGGCGTGACAGTAAAATTTATGACGAGCCCATGTCAACATATTTTTATGGAGCAGTCTTGTCGAAGCCTCTATGAACACGCTGTGCCTGTCACCCTGTTTTTCTTAGATGAGCCGCTGTCTTACCGATAGAACGGTAGCCGTTTCAGCTTTGAGACGTAGCATCACAACAAAAATATCATTTACTTTCATTTAAAGACTAAAGTAGTAAATTCTACTTTATCTTTATCTGCAGCTTTAAGCACTAGTGCCCTGTTCATGTACACAGATTAGCACTGTCTTGCTTTTGTCGTTCTCAAATATCAGGCCATCCGCTTCCATGGAGACCAGCGGTGGAAAAACAAAGAGCCAGAGAATTATTTGTATTTGCAGCGGCCATTTCTATTGCACGACAATGATTGTCTCACCGTTGAAATTAAATTACAAACACAGTGACTTTTATTATGATTATTAAAAAATATTGTATCGAGACTTAAGAATAGCATATGTTGTTACCTGACTATGATGGCATCATTGCCAATATTCCACTCTTTCCATTTACCTGCAAAAGAACAATTTAGTACATGCATGTATTATACTAGTTTGAAGCAAATACCGCACAACAACTGCCTTCCTTTCAAACATCACAAATATATTTGCAGAAAAGGCATATGGTTGCCATGGTATCACCAGTGATGCAAGGTAAGCATACACACAACAACTGTTGTGTTCCATTGTTGATACATATCTCACTTTTTACAGGGACTTGTGAATTAATTTCTATTGCTGATAGATGTCATACACACAAGCAATTATTAATTACCTTCCGTGGAAGAGAACGATCACACACACACACACACACGCACGCACGCACGCACGCACGCACGCACGCACACAGACACACAGACACACACAGACACACACACACACACTCAGACTAATTCCCGTGGTGGGACACTACACTGCTCACTGAAATAAGTCGACTTTAACGCCTTCAAGATTGCAATTCACAGGATTTATGTACTTGGCGTCCTTGTGAAAACCAAATACCTACATATTATTGGGCATTGTCGGTTTACACCTCCGGCGCATTGCTGGATTACTTCATTTTTTTATAAGTTTTTTTCCTCCAAACTGAAAGGTGTTTGTCAGTTTATCGCACTTAGTAACACTAAGTCGAGTCCTTGCTCAGCAAGGTCTCGGACTGCAACGTGCGGTCGCGTGAGTCCAAGTTTACCCAGGACACCGGGCCCAGGACTCTGACTACAAAATGTGAAATTGCATTGTCGCTAGTTCTGTTTACTTAGACGCAGCTGAGCAAGAGAATGGTTGTATAGTTTGATAATTGAAATGAATGATGCAGTCTCTGCTTCATATTAAAAAATTGGGCAAGAGTAAATGTATTCAGACAAAAGCTAAATATCTTGCACCTACCCCATTCGTATTTAATTAGAGTTGTGTTGAATGACCATTTTTCAACCCCTATGGAGAATTTGTAGTCACAAGGATCCAGAAATACCCATGTCTTAAACGAACTGGTCCACTTGTGAAAGCCAAAGTTTATATGCATGCAGCACTGGACGCTATTGCATTCTTCATTGATTGTGCAAACAACCCGAGACGGCAGCACGGGCAGCGTGAGGACGGACATCCCCGGACACTCTGTGGAATAAAACGTTTGATGAGACGATATCTGTATCAGGAAATAGACACGCCTTGTCCATGTACTGGAATGATTGCAAGGACGTACACATAAATAATAATAAAAAGAAAGAAAGAAAGAAAGAAAGAAAGAAAGAAACTAAGAAAGAAAGAAAGAAAGAAAGAAAGAAAGAAAGAAAGAAAGAAAGAAAGAAAGAAAGAAAGAAAGAAAGAAAGAAAGAACGAACTGCCACTGCCACTGCCCGTTAATGGTGCTCAGGAAGATTTATCATATCTGCATGGCAGGGAAATTACTTTGTCTATATATAAGTTATCCAATAAATGAACAGTTGTGATATATACATGTAGGCACTGTGTATTTCTGACGCCAGCTAATATTCAATACACTATTTCTTTCCTTGCAATTGCGAGGAGGGAACTTTACTCACGAACGTCCCATCCTCTGATAGCCACAGATGGCATCCTGCAAGATTTCCCGGTCATCATGTCATAAATTCCTAGGTGCTTGTACACGGCTCCAACAGTTTCCTCTGTGGCCTTTTGGGCAACCAGCTTGAGGAAATTCTTGACAGACCCTCCTGGCAGGGAGAAATTCTTGTTACACAGGGGCTGGGGCATCACGGCGTTTTTGATCATTGGAATGGTGAAAGAACAGTCACCATCCCGGCACACGTGGATATGCAAATTTATCTTGAAGGACTTGATATCTGATAGTTTGTCGACCGCGTACCTTTAAAATAAGCAATACGGCCATCTTAATCGCATTTAATTGACAATATAATCTCTTAATATTGGTGATATAAAAGGTTTCCTCCTGCACTGCTTCCAACATTTAATCTTTGATATAATCTTGCAGTATAAAGGCGGTACAGTCTAACATGGATAATGTGAACAGTTCCCAACTGAACCGTTTCATAAATTTAACCATTCTCTAAATAACGTTGCAAAACGTCAATCTTTCAAAATATAGCATAGCTATTGTAGCGCTTTACGAAGGTTTACTTAAGCTTATGCCCATATTCTGTGTGCTGCTTTGTTTGTTTGCTTATGGATTCGTAATCTACAGGTAAACTAATAATAATGAAAAAGGGCATATCAAATATGACAATGTAATACAAATAGCATATACTCATACACATGATCTCTTGATGAGAATGATATGAAAGTTCCCTACAGCAGTGCCTCCAATTTTTAACCTTTTTTATTTTATTTTTTTGAAATTGCAAAGCAAAACTTAGATATTTTAAAATACAGGATGCAAATGCTACAGCCCTGTCAAGATTTATTTAAAGTTATACACAATATGTGCGTACTGCTTTGTTTGCATGCTTTCTGGTGTACTTCCTGCTTTGTTTATTGTTTGTTTTGTTTCTTGTAATATATTTACCTTATTGCGATTCCGTTTCCCCGTTCAGCATTTCCTAAATATTTGGTTTTTTCTTCGCCCCATTTGTAGGTAAATAGGGTGATATTGTCGACGTGCTTCCCAAAGCGAAGGGACAAAACATAGTTGCATATGTCCAATATTGCATACACGTGTGTGTTTTTTTTGGCGATCCAAAGATCGACATCTACACAGCACTTGATCCCATAACAGTTCTCCTCAATCTTACACTGTACTGGACTTGGCAGGGGAGGTAAACTCCAGGCTGGGCAGCCGGCTAAGCGTAATAATCAAAAAAAAAAAAAAAAAACAACCTCCCATTAATATATGATTTACATACGTTTATATGAAGAACAGAATCCCCTCCCATCCATATCAACGCTGATGGCAACCCTGAATGATCCTTTTGGTGCTGCCTAAAGAGTTGTCATGACAGCTGTACTATTTGAAGATCTGAGTCTTTAATACACCTGTTTCCATTGAGATACTTGTAACTTTAAATATATGGTTTTATTGTGAGGTTTTATTTTGTTTCCCCTAAACAAACACGGACAGGCCAGGGACTAAGTCATAAAGCACAAATTGAATAGTACCAATCCAAATCGCTACGACAGCTTCCACCACGAGGTTATTAACAGGCCATTGTTCTTACATATACTGGCACATGAGTTATCGCAACATTAGTCATTACCTTGTGCAAGTAGGACCCAAATATAGCGCGGTAGGACACGGATTGCAATTGAATGTCACATAGGGTAAAGGGAGCTCTCTACACTCTAAAAATAATGACTTTTTGAACCTGATTAAAACATTTATCAGCCTAAAAGTACAAATTTATTATGGTCAATCATTAGATCACACATCTGACATACAGTGGTCCCCTGCAGTGTTTGGCAAAGGACGGTATAAAATGCATTTCACCGTTTCACACACAAGTACATTGAGACCCTTCCACCGAATTTCAATTGGACTGACTCCCGCGTAAGTTGACACATGGGATCGGAAGCTCTCACAACAGTGTGAGTTCCTATTCATTAAAAAAAAAAATTATAAAATAAAATAAAATAAAATAAAATGTGCTCCCTTTGACCATGGAGGCATTAACGAGATTAATATGTCCATGCTTTGACACATCGTATTGACGCAAACGATGCATAGTACTCACAACGTCAACGCCTATAGGTTTAAACTGATGATATAGGGTCATGTTTGCCGTAAATCTGAATGTCCAACCTCAGTGGTCCCCGGCAGTGTTTGACAATGGACGGTATAAAATGCATTTCACCGTTTCACATGCAAGTACATTGCCACTCTTCCACTGTATTTCAATTCAACGGACTCCCGCTTATGGGGACACCTCTAGATCGAAGGCTCTAACAACAGTATGGTTCCTCAGTTGAAACCGTTTTAGAATTAAAGACGTTCGGTACACTGGTCAAAAGAATTTAGAAATCTCTGGTTTTTGGTGTGAACCAAGATATTGGCATTTGAAACAAAATGCAAGCAAAAATTGGCATGTCACGTTGCTACTTTTGTCGCTAGGTGGCGCTACATGTAAGGACTATAGAAATTTGATAGCAAACATTATAAATGTGGGTAAAAGCAAAAATAAAAAAAAATCAATTAAGGATGCAAAAATATGCACAAAATAACTCAGTATGAGTGTATGCAATGTATATCAAGCCTTTTAATAACAAATATGTAGACAAAACATGCTGGAATATGACTTTAAATTCATCTCGTCTTGCAAAAATGTATAGGTACTCATATTATTTTTTAAGTTTGAAATAGAAAAAAAAATATTTGCAAATTCCTGAAAAATTGTAGGGGGTTTCCAAATATGCACTGATTTCATTCATTAACAAAAAAAAGATATCATACGGTGCTATTTTTTCCGCAATTGTACAAAGTTTGCATGTTGACTTAATTTGTTCTAAGTTTATAGGTACAAGGTATCCATTCATTGTCTAACTTCGATACCATATCAATACACATGTATGTAGGTTAAGTAAACGGCAGTACGTCGTTAATTTTATATTCCAGTCATAATATATACTTTCATAGTTTTACTGAGAAGAGGCAAACATTTTAAGATTCTCTCCATAGTGCAATACAGCAATGTGGAAAAAGAGGTAAAAATAAGAATATCAAAATTATAGTTGCCTTAATACATTGTCGAATGGTAACACAGGCAGCACATTATCAAATATGCCTGTGCCACTTTTTGACGCTGGGGTATGACTGTGGTTCCCCCCCCCCCCCCCCAGTTGGGACAGCGTTTATCGTACCACATCCACAAGAAATGTAAAGTACACTGGCCAAGCCAAATCGTTTTTAGGATTCTGTATTTTTTAGAGACAATGATTTTTTTTTTACATTCCTCGCATACAAGATTATCGGCTAGTACACTTAGTTCCACTATTCTACGACCTTCGTCCCAGTTGTTACATGTGCATGTGACATTTGGGGGGGGGGGGTGGGGGGTGGGCGTGGCACTTTCGACGGTGGCTTGGTCAGCGTTCGCTGATTGTGTACATGCGTTTTGGTCTACCACTTCGAGGTATTCTGCCTTGTTTTAAAGCATTTAGTCCTTTGTTTTGGCATTTGTTAACAAACCGCCCATTCTTTTTACTTTTCACTCTTTGTAAACAATCCATTTTTCTCAAACGTAACTGTGCAAAATAGGAAAAGCGAACAGCAGCTAGTGCAGGTATCGACAAATACCAGCTCTAACTGTATAGAGTCATTGGACCATAAATGGTTGCGCATATCGCAGTGTTGCGAACGTCTTTAATTTGTCGACAGAAAAAAAAACGCTTCATCAGAGAACGATCAGCTACATTACCTGAAGTTGGTAGCGTGCAATTCCCGTCTTCCAGCACATCCTAAACATAAAATGAATATTAAACATTGAGCAATAAACAATAACATCAAAGACATCCCGCTGAAGCAACTTTTTGCTATGGTTCAGAAGAAAATACATATATATATATTTGTATTGGCCATCTCGTGCATGCGATAATGTGGAGCCAGTACACAAAGTATTTATTTATAACTTTATTTGGTCACATTTATAAGTGATTCAATCCATTAAATTTTACCATTAAAAAGCTGTTATGGCTGTGACAGCAGTCATAGGCGGTGGAATTTGTATAAAACATGGTTCATACAGGTCCTTGAAATCTTTGAAGTACTTGAATTTACAACCTGCTTTTTCAAGGCCCTAAAAAGCATTGAAAATGAATGTTTCTGCAATAAAATCCTTGAAAAGTCCTTGAATTTTAAACATTTATTAATGCACCTTCCTCGGAAAGCTAAGTTGGCGCCATCACTTCCTCCCCTCCCGCTATAGAAACCTGCAAAAATGGACAGCAAGCCTCAAAACGAAAAAAAAAATGATCAAGTTGGATAGTCATGGATTTTGGGTAAAAAGATCCTGGAAATACCTTGAAAAGTCCTTGAATTTGAAAGCTGCCAAGCTGTATAAACCCTGATAAAATGACTTACATTTCTAACGAAATAAAAACAATGTATGGCTCTAAAGTTATCATATCGCCTCCATGGAACAAATTGAAGACTTCGAAAAAACTACAGGTACTCACATGTATGCTACACACTTACACTTAATAATACTGCCCTCTCTCATAGAGACCAGCCAAATGTGCATAATATTCACGGAAAGGGGGGGATGCAACACTTAACTTGTATTCTTACTGCAACACATAAATGTTTTTTTATAAAATGTAGGCCAAAATTAACATTTGTAAAGTATTAATTTTGGGGGTAGGTAAAGAGGCGCACACAAGAGTATTATATGAACACTTGTCAGCATGCTGCCAAACGAACCGCTGATGAAGACATCAGATGATCTACAAATGCATTTTTTCATGACGTAACCTGTCTTCTCTAGGACCCCTTCACGTGCATATTGGACATATGTTAATAATGTACTTTAGATTGCTGTCACCCGAATCGGGTACTAGAAAGGGCACTAACAAATTCAGCAAAATTAACTTTCAAAAGTAAACAGTTTTATCTGTTTACTCAACGAGCCCAAAGTACACCAAGGTAAGCCGCTAACGTAGACCACAGTGAATTGGTCACTGCAAGTGATGTATGCTGGTACTTGGAGGCCAGGTCAGTGTGCACAGTTGATATGAAAATGTTATCGTGACGTAATTGCACAGTACATCGACTGTTGCTGAGCTGACAATGAAATTTTGATGGGAATCTGTACACTTTGCTGTTTAGAATAATGTTTAAAAATATCAGCCTTGAGAAATTCTTCTTATAATCATATCAAACGAGAAGTGCGCTCTGCAATGTTTACCCAAAGAAGCCACTCACGTCTAATCCCATGTACATTATCAAAGCGTCAAGCGCTCCAGGTCCGGCGTTCTTTCCTATCAGTTTGAGGAAGCCCTTGATTGATCCACCTGCAAGGTAGGCAAACTGGTTCCGACGATACCTTCACAACACTCTCGTGGAGAGATATTAGGCAGGTTAAGATCATATCCTTACATTTGCGAAACATACGTGACACCCATTCTTGTCAATGCGTGTCTTAGCATTCATGGCCACATGATCTACTACGCGTATATAGCGTTGTTTCATATGATTCATGATATCTTTATTTAGTCATCGTTGCATCTTTTACAAAGTCAAACCGGTAATTGCTATGTGGATGGTTTTATGGCAAAAAGCCAAAGTGTTTTCGAAAGTAGTCCTTCCTTTCAGTATTATTACTGCAGGTTTATTTTCATGAACAGGTACCATAGTTTTCTATTTTTAGAACGAAGCGCAATGTTTACGGGACGCAGAGGCTTTGGCTTTAACTGGCAATTAATGATGTAAAAAAAATAAGTTTCTTACCTGGTAACGTAAGGGTGAAGTTTTCGTTGCATACTGGAATAGGTATCTTTATGTCGGTCAGCAACGTGACGTTAGCCAGGCAACCTGTATAGCCTACTAAGTCACATACCTGAACTATGAAATATTTCAGGAGGAAGTTCTTTTCTTCGTCCAATTTGGCGATGTTGTATCTAGCATAAAATCAAAGGAAGACTTCCAGAATATATAGCTTGGTTAATTGTATCTAGAGCAAGTAATGTTGCTGCAAGTCACTTTCACAGAATGTGTGTACGTTAAGGTCAGGTAAGACACCGAAAACCTTAGCATGGACGATTTGATATTTTAACGGTTTTCACAAGATAAATGTCCGTCCTATAAGCTGGCAAAATTCCAAGCTCTTTACTAAACTAGAAATGTGAGAAAAGTGAGAAGAAAAAAAACAACAACAAAACACGCATGTATGTGGACATCTAAAGGTCCCCCTTTCATTCTTTTGGTTTTCAGCCGTCTAGCGGAACAATGCCAACCGTCAATTATCCTTGACAGTCTGTCACGTGGCTGCATTCAGAAACGGCAAAAATGAGAGCGGTAGGGTTGCCAACATTTAGAAAAAACAAAGCGGTAGCACGACGGCGCCACGGAATCCGGCGGTTTATGCCGAAAGTGTGTTTGTGGACAGAGAATGATGCGAACATGCAAACATATCACAGCCTTAGTGATTTACGTTATAGTGATCTTGCTTGTTTTGAGTTCAAACGAGTAAGACTTTAAATGTTCAGGAGCAGCGCGAATCGCCAGACGATGTCCCTTCAAAAGCCGTGCCGCGATGCATTACCCCAACGACCCTGCACATCAAAGACAGATGTGAAAAAAACTGGCCCTTTAATCAACAATATTCATGTACATAATATTAATAATATTATATCGAAGCCCAAGGATGAGCAGCAAAAATTACAAATAAATACATCGAAATAAGCGTAAACGTGAACACAAATGATAACATACAAAATGGCCAACTCAGTTTGGAAAGAGAAATGAAACTTATTGAGAAAATAACTCCAAAATAATGACAAGCTAACTCTGTATACAGACAAGTCTATCAAGCTAACTAAATAAAGTAAACAAATAGGAGTAAAATAATGAAATACTATCCCTAAAAACGGGACAGACAGGAAGGGGGCGGAAGACCAACCCGCCACCCGTCCACTGACCACGAGCGGCAGGAGGCCGACCCACCGAAGAAAGGCAACACAACTTTCGTTGCCACGCTTGAGGTCACGGCACGCAAAGGGCCGCCTCCATGACGCCACGTTTTGAAACCATATGTCTCTGTCTTTGTTTGACAGATCGTACTTCAAAGGCTCTTTTATTCATGTGATTGGCCAAGAATTGATTGACAACCTCGCAAAATTTTAAGGGACCATGTTTACCCTGTTTTGTACAAATATAAGCTCAACTTGAGCAAATAGTATTGTTTCAGAAGCAAATGATCAATATCAAAGGCCTTTAAAGCTCGTTTTCTCAGAGCGGACAATAAGACGAGAGCCCCACCTAGGAATGGTTATTCCACGATAATGGCTGGGCGAAATTTTGTCTAGTTAACGGCTTTCGATATTGTAATTTCTGAGCTGCAAAAACGATTCAGCGATTTTAAATTTGGCCTCGTTCTCTTTCTATGACATGAACAAAATGAACAGCCGGGAAATAAAGGGAAAATTGAAATGTTAAACTTTGAGGATGAATAACAGAAAAACTAAGTCAAGCATAAAAAATTGCAGGATAGTTTTTTGTTGCCAATATGTCAGAATTCAGATGCAAGTGTAATTATGATTTTATCACAAATAATTATTGACTTATGTCGACATTTATGATGTGGATGGCTTGATGTCAACTTTCAATTGTTTACTCAACAATTAGCATCAAAAACACCCAAAGACGGAACATATGAATTCTTTGGGGCATGCCAATTACACACAAATATAATTTGTTGTTCTAAGGCAAATACATTTTGAACAAGTATGGATTAAAGTGAGATTCATTTTTGGTGTCTTAGCTGTCCTTAACGATTAAAATACCACAAAGTCACTAACGTTATGAAATAGCATTGTGTTTACATATTGATAGTCTCGATAGTCCATAGAAAAACATATATTTTTGGCAAGTGTAAACGATAATATACAAAATCGTTAATACCATATACATTCTCAGGAAAGTTAACAGAAGGCATGAATGCCTTGTTGCTTCGTCGATAAAAGGCAAATTAGTCTCTGTGACCGAGACAAGTGTAGTTTATATTTGGCTATGGATCACAACTTTTTATGGCAAAGTCCAAAAGGGGTGATCCATAGTATGTCAGGTGTAATCCGCATTGTCTGTTGGCCAATCATTTTATGTCATTCCCGGATTACACTACACATATTCCTGTTTCGAAATGCTGGCACTGCTGAGGACACAATTCAAGGTAACTGTGCCTTTCAACCATTGAATTAACAAAGCCTTACATGGCTGAAAAGTGAGTTGCTACATTTTTCTCATTGCAAAATCGTTGTGGGTGGGCAAAATATTTGACATGGTCACTCGTGACTTTCCCAACAACAACCATGGCTTGTGACAGCCAATACTGTAAGATTCTTTGCTTTTAGCACTGTAACGTGAGACCAGATGACATGAAACTTCTTGCATATACAGGGACAAAACTCTCCACGGCTAAGCAATGTATGTATCTTAAATATGGCATTACTTACAATAAAAGTAGGAACGTATAAATATGCAGCCTTAAGAGGATCTATATGGAACAGCCGTCTAGTAATTTAATACAACTTCACAGATGGCATGAGAAGGTTATATATCAGCTAAACAGGCAAAAGTCGTGGTAATGCGTCGCTCAAAAATAACTTGCGAGTCTCACATGAGAAATTGTATCCAATTACAATAGGTTGATTCGATTTTTTTTTCTCAGTATAAATGAGATGAAAATTATTGAATAAAATAAATTGCTTGCGCAAGAATGTTCGATGCTGAAAGGTGTAAAATGGTCTTGTATTTGTTTCTGTTAATCGACCATACCAACGCTGATGTAATTTTATGGTGGGTAAAAGTGCTGACCAAAAAAAGACAAAGAATCGCGCTGTTGTAATACTATACCAGTAGCTTTAATAAGAACTGATAAAAAAGTTGATAGGTACAAACTCGAAAATAGTGAACGGCAGGGCCAAAATATAGGCCAACATGTTTGCCTGATTTGACATTGAGCGTCCAAGTTTTAACGGCTCGAATAAAGGAGAGGAAACGGAAAGACAAATCTTTGGAAATTTGGGTGGTTATATGCAATATAAGGATAACTGCCAAGTAACATGTACCCCGAAACCGAAGGCAAAGTTATAAGTATCGGCTACAACTAAAAAAAAAACAAAACAAAAAACAAAAAAAAAAAAAACATATTTAAATATATATCGGCCTTGTATTGGGATCGTGTAATGGCTATCGTTGGATAACAACACCCTGAAAACTTAAGAAATTTGGGGTCGCAGGCTGCGCATTGAGTATAATACACGTATCGCTATCTGTATTAAATGAAAAGCTTCTTATATCGGCAGTACAAAAACACAAAGAAGCAACATGTACTTGAGCTTGAACTTGCCCATCATCTCCTCTTGGTCCTGTCCCCAGGGGAAATTAAATATGACGATTTCCTTTTTGTAGCCGTTGAGACCAAATTTGAAGGTAAAATCACAGGGGTCCAAGTCCATCCACATTCGGAAAGAAAATTCTGTTTTCACTTTCTTGATGGGTATGGTGATGCAGCATTCGTATTTCATGCATTCTTGGTTAACAGAGCAATGCATGTACCGCGCCACTGCCGGCAACAAGGGCAGAAGTACGAACCACTTACAAGCTGCAAGCAAGAGTGGAACCTATCTCACTAGAAGAATATACACCCTTTACAACATCAAATCACATGAAGGTATACCTTTATTCTATGTTTAAGGGTGAAGTATCATTTTCTAGAATGAAATTCAAAAGTAGCAACTCACTGCAGATGGCATGCCCAAAACATTGTTACCACAAAATTGTGACGTATCTGCATTAGCGACGTAGTACATTGACATTGTAACAAAATCAAATGTGGCCGAGAGCATTTAATGCTAAGAGGGAATATACATACATTACTCTCAGACCACATACTGCTGTTTCCTAGCCTGCTTCTACAGAAATATATACCTTTTTCTTAACAACCAAGACAGTATATGCCTTTGAAAATGTCGTATGGTATGGGGAAAATATATCTTTAATATGAGACTGCTGTCTTCTAGCCTGCCTCTCCAGGAATATATATAGCTTACCACTAACTACTAGGACAATATAAGCCCTGAATAACATTGAATGCTAAGAGAAAATACATACTTGTAACACAAGTTACTCTTATATTTTAAGTCGGTTTCTAGAGGAACATTTACCATTCTACTAAGTACCAGGACAATATAAGCCCTTAATAACATTTAATGCTATGCGGGAATTATATACCTGTGACACTAGTTACTGTTATCTTTTAAGTCTGCTTCTAGAGAAATATATACCAATTTACTAATTGTTCTAATGGGTAGTAATAAAACAGTTAATATCCAGAAGATATTGTTCAATTTCAAAGTCTGCAGAAGATATGATGTATCTCTAGCAATGCATAATATCATGGACGTACTTCTTTCCGCTCTTGAGAATCTTTTTTGTAAATCTATCTTGCTGCCCTTTGGTGAGAGTCCACGTTTCGCGAGTTCTGTTTTCAGCTGTCCAATACTTAATTTGTGAGGCAAAGGACAAGGCCCGCCACTCTCCAATACTTCCTGGTAAAGATAACATTTGACACACATATATTACTGAAGACAATAGAGACAAAACAGTCAACTGACTGTTTTGAAACTTACATTGGTTCGTTTATTCGAGTGTGCAACTGGTGTACACTTCGTTTTTTGGTCGTGAAAGTATACATCTTGTTGGTGTGCAAGTACCCTGGTGTGTATGCGTCACCTATCTATGGCTGAAAATTGAAACTCTTTTTGTAATATTTACCACATCTATACATGTGCAACGTAGCCATGATTAAATGAGTGTATTAAGAAGCCTTCAACTAATTGTATCGATAACGTGAAGTGATCTGAGTTTGCCAATTTACCCGTTCATGGAAGCCATATGCAGAAAAACTCCGAACTGAAATGTTCTCACCTTTGGTATTCCAAATGCTCTCAGAGCTTCTTCTATAGCAATTTTTTTCGCTTCTTCTGCCATCTTTTCGAAGCTATCTCGTAGTTTCTCCTTCATGTGATCAAGGTAGTCTTTGACGTTCACTAAAATAGAAAACAGAAACGAGAAATTAGCTTATTGCTAAAACATTATACCTTCAAACCTATTATGATGGGGAAACAGGTTTGAGTAACTGTGCCACCTATGTTCACACAGTACAACCCATTTGAGAAAGAGTGGCAAAAAGCGCAGCACAGTGGCAAAAGTTGTGTGCCCCCCCAAAAAAAACAAATTAAAAAAAAAAAAAAAAAAAAAAACAGAAAAAAAAAACAGAACAGAACAAAACAGAAACACTAGTTTTGTAATGACAGAGCACGCCAATACCCACAGCACAGTGCATAACACTTTTATGAAATACTCTAATACATCCATGACCTCAGAAGCATATCAATATACAAAGGCCAAAGTGGTTTGAATCAATACTCTCACGTTTTAAGTAGAATCGTTCTTATCATAGGAAATACATAGGCCAAAACAACATATCTTGATCCCTTTTCTGGTTCGAAAATACAAAATAAATCTGCTAAATGGCAGTACATCCAAGGCTTTACTTTCCTTATAAAATAAAACACGAAAACAGCAAGGTAGGTATGGTATCTAATTGTGACTAAATTGTGCAACCATATGGTCCGCACTTCTTCGCCAACGCTAGTTATCAGGACGGCGAGCAGGCGTTCAGACGTGTTGTACATCCCCAGTTTATCACCTTTCTGCGGTTTCTTTAGCTCAGCTGACTGACTGGTCAGACTAAGTTGTCCGTCATCAGTCCGTCCGTCCGTTCACAATTACATTTTCGACTTTACTCCCAAACCGTCAGCCAGATTCACTCAATTTGGTGGCAATGTACTTTTAGAGTTTGTTCAAATGGTCGTGCTGAAGTGGTGTTTTTTTTTTTTTTTTTTTTTTTTATATAGTTTTTTCTTTGGGGGGGGGGGGGGCGGTCTCTGCCACGTTTGTACAAATGGTCATTCTTTAGTGGTCTTTTGATTTTTGATTATTCTTTTCGAAGGCGGGGGGTGGGGGTGGGGGGTGGAAGGCAAATCTTGAATATCAGCTCCGAAACCGCTTACCCAATTGCTTTGATGTCACACAGGAACACTCCCAGGGTCTTCTTTTTCTTTAAGTTTTTTACCAGATGGCGCTGCAATCTTTAGTGCAGCTGACATGCTAGTAAGGCTGCGGTTTTCGGAGGTTCAGTCGTCCATCTTAGAAATACTTCCAAAAGTCACATTCACTCAACTAAACCTCAACACGGGTTTATTTAGTTGCAACTTCAGTTTCATAAAGGAGGCTTAGGTCAGCCGAGCACGAGTTGTTCACGCAGCCGTCTAGTTTTTTTTTTTTTTTTTATTATTACTTTTTTTTAAATTTTTGGTTGGGGGTGGGGGATGGGTCGCCTCTTTAGATTCTCGATAGTGCAATAAATTATGATTCAAACACATATGTGGAGCCATAAAAAACATAATCGGGGGCAAAAATGGAACTTGAGTTAAATTTCTTTTTGTTGCGTTGTTTATTTTAAAAAATATGGCGAACAAACCTTTCTCTCCCCGAAAAGACAGAAAGTGATATGCTGCACAAACAATTTGAATATTGGGACATTGAGAGGTTTCTTTCCGGTACTTTTTGGTTCTTATGTTGCCCCTGCTGCAAAGTAAGACAGTAATTCATGTACATTGTCACTTCAACATCGAACATTAAATTGTTCTCGTATTGGGCGTTACGCCATTGACAGATGTTCGCGGAGGTTGCATTACTGGCATAGAGGCTTCAGTTTTGTGACGCATCGTTTCCTGTTAACAAGCACCACTTCTCGTTAACAAACACTGACCAGTAAGAGGAGTCCAATTTCTTTATCCTTCAGGTCTCTCCAACTGCAACTATCAACAAGTGATACTTATGCACAGTGGCGTTCTATATGGGAACACGTCCCAACGGTTCATGTTCTCCTTGACGTCGCCACCGTAAACTGCGACTGAAGCATGATAAACCTTTTAATATGTAGGCGTACCTTTCTGCCAGTGCTTGATGGTACCATTTGGGTAGCATACGGGTAAGGGCATCATGAAGGAGTCCATTATCTTCAAGAAGGACAGGCACATTTTCTCTCCCTGCTGGGAGCAGAATCCCACCGCTAAGCTGAACAACACATTCTTGGAGTCCAGCTCCACTTTGTACCTGCAATATTGGAATTTAACATTTGAAGTGCAACTAGTCTCATGTGGGTTACTTTTTATGGTTTTTGCTTTTCTGGCAATTAACTGAAGTTTTACTTCACCATTTTAGACATATTTCCTATTGCGCCCATGTTAAAATATTATTTTATAGTGTGCTTGTTTTCACAGTTTTGTGCCATCAGTGAAACAGATTAAAATAAAAGATTACGACGAACTGAAATGTTGTCACAGTGGTTTCTTCATCGACTTAATTAATACATAACAGTTAATTCTGACATGTGTACGGGAAAAAATAGCATTGCTAAGGAAAAAGCCATCACCCAACATCGATCATATGGAATGACAATGATAAATATCCCACATGTCACGTCCTGTAGAACCCCTGTTCCTTGTGCGTTTTGTTAACTGTTAAATTATATACCACTAGACCATTGTAAAAAAAAAATCATATTTTTTTAAATAATTCACGAACCTGACTTTGAGATCAACGCCTCCAAGAAAATCGCCCATGTTAGAAACCGTGTGCTCTATTTCTGTACCTGCACAGCAAAATAATCCGGTAGTCAAAACCACATCTTTTTTACACTGGGTAATATTATATACAGGACTATGATATGACTTTCAGAATTATCTTTACTTTTATCGCTATAGTTCCATGCATTGGATTGCTACGTGCAGCGATAAGTGTTTAAACATAAATTACCATATTTCAAGAGAAAAACAGCCACTGGTGCATCCGCGAATATATTAATCTTCAGCACGCAATTCCGGTGAGAAATTTAAGTACTGCCCAGTCTGCAACATTTTACCTGTTGCAACTTAACCAAACTATTTCTTCAAACCTTGGGGTATAATTCCAAAAGGTTTACCCACAGCGATGGCTACGTCAAACCTCGCTACATACTGCTTCAGTGGTACCTAAAATGAATTAGTTTTATTTTTCGGAAAACGTTATTCACCATAGTCAATAAGCAGAAGTTGGATCTTTTTATGCCAGTTGTCGATCCCAACACTGACAGTGAAGTTGCATGGATCCAGCCTAGCGTAGGCTTTGACTGCCTTGTGAAATATATCTGCTTTTAGATCTACGCAGCACTCAACACCGAGACAGAAGTCGTCAAACGTACAGTATGTATTTTTCGGTAACGCGAACTTGACCAGAGGACACTCTGAAAATATAAGTGATTATGCTGATTAACACTGCGAACACCCTAGCTGTGCATACATACTGCCCAACAAGTTAAGAAATTGCATTCAAGCATGGAGGTTGAGGAAATCGGTTCTTAAAAAATTGAGATTTAGCACTTTTCCCAGCCACGTGGACATCATGTATCAAAATACAAGTTTGCTAGTACTTCTATAACATGTATTTAATAAGTTAGGACCCCAATTCCACAGGCTTTGTTGCAGAGATATATCAAAGTAGTGCTTGACATGTAATTTCAGAACACTGCCATGAGAGATCACCTGTGGCTGGATTTTTCTGACTACAACTTTGCGGACACTGAAGTCCATATTCTTCATAACTTTATCTGCAAAGAAAGAGCAGATACTGTATGCGATCCTTTTTGGCTGGCATAAGTTGTGGTCTTAAGTAGCATGTGCTACTGTATATGGGTTGTTGCTGACGGCTTATAATCTGCGCGATTTTCGCGAATCCACAACGGGCACGTGCATTTGTGGGCCAAAGTATTCACCGGGATATTCTTTCGCTCCCTGTATCCATGACCATTGTGTATGTTTTTCGTTAATCGGATAGCATCTGTGGTGCACCACTGGAACGTTTGGTCTGCCATTCCGGCATCATTGTTTACCCCCCCCACCCCCACCCCCGTTGGGTCAGGCAGACAAGGCACTACTTGTACAGTGATAATTATGTTATGGTAATTACGTGAATGGTCCCCTATTTGGCACTCTGAGCAAATAAACGCTTTGACCCCTATTTTATTCACTGAGCCTTGGATATTGACTCGTTTAAAAGAGAGAAAAACCACTTGCTTACAGGCAAAAATTGCCAAATCTGACTCGATTATGCATTGTAATTGAATGGAAAATGCACCATTTTGTTTCGAAAATGTAGAATTTTGACCCTTAAGTTTTTGGAGAAACATGCAAGTAGAATACAGGAACCAAGACGTCCGGAGAGCCTGTATGCCGTTTTCAAGACTAAATTACATTCCAACCGCCATTCCCTCCAAGGACCATCACGATCCAGGGCTCGACTAAACCATTGCTCATTCTGGCATGGCAGTAGGTGCATGTTACCATTATGAATAAAGCGCTGGGCCGCACCATGCGTAAAAGACAGAACGTGATGTGCATGTACTTACTGTTATCCGACTGTTTATATTTACTCATCATAGCCTCCCTGGATCCGTCCGCTGGGAGCCCTCTCTCCACAAGGGCTGCCCTCAGAGTGTCGTCACTCATCTGCTCAGGACGCTTGCAGGGACGGTTATTGGCCAGTTCCTGAGGATATAGTCAATTTTTGGTAACTGCCTTATGCGGCAAAAATACGGATTTCAGTAAATGTAACTGCTGAAAATCATTTACTTCCCCCTTCGTTGTTATATGCTTACCTTTGATGAATTCACTGTTTTAGTGCCAATCTTTGATTTAGCAACTTTGCGGGGGGGGGGGGGAGCACACTGCGCGCATTTCTTCATAGCGCCGAAGAAAGCTGTCGTTCCGGTCCCTCTTTTGGTCTAGCCTACTACAAGCATGCTGGTACTTGCATAGAATATATCAGTTTACAAGGGGAAAAAATCTAGCATCCTAGTGTCAATTCTGAACACAACGACTTTTGTAGAAATTGGTAATCAAACAGTTAATCTGAAGACTATAATGAAAGACTTCAAAGGTGACTGCATGTTAACTATACTTTAAGGCGTAATATATAAGAATAATATGTAACTAGGAAGGTTGATTTGCTGCATAGCAAATCAGTATGTGTGTCTTCAAAGCATATTGGTATGGCAATACATAACTATTCCATAACACAGGAGTAGAAGTTGGAATGGCACTCTCTTATAGCTTTGAAGTTATTCAAGATTCAAAATTCATAATGGTGCTATTAAGTATAATTTAAATTGCTACAACTTTTATTTTTAATTTATTAGGTGCGCAATGACCAACAACCCACTAGTAGAAGTTGGAATGACATCTTTATCTATTATAGTGTTGAAGATATTCAAGATTGAAAATTTCGAATACTTCTAGTTGGCATATTTTAAATTACTTTAACTTTTGTTTTAGATACATTGCAAGTGCAATGGTCAACAAGCCCCTAGTAGAAGTTGAAATGACATTTCTATTTACAATAGTTTGGAAGATATTCAAGTTTTAAAGTTTCAAATGGTCCTAATGAGCATAATTTAAATTGCTAGAACTTTTGTTTTAAATTCATTAGATGCGCAATGGTTAACAGCCCCATAGTAGAAGTTGAAATGACATCTCTATCTACAATAGTTCTGAAGATATTCAAATTTTAAAATTGCAAATGCTGCTAACTATCATTATTTAAATTGTTACAACTTTTGCTTTAGATTCATTAGATGCGCACTGGCCAATAACCCCCTAGAAGAAGTTAAAATGGCATCTCTATCTGTAATAGTTTTGAGGATATTCAAGTTTAAAATTTCCAATGATGCTAATAGCATAATTTAAATTGCTAGAACTTTTGCTTTAAATTCACTTAATACGCAATGGTCAATAAACCCCTGGTAGAAATTAGAATGACATCTGTATCTATTATACTTTTGAAGATATTCAAGATACAAAATTTCAAGTGCCCCTAATTAGCATAATTTTAAACACCTTCATTCATCTGTATAAAACGGCCAGAGGCCTTGTATGGAGGTACAATCATGCCAAGTTTGGAGTTTCTATGTATAATAGTGTCCGAGAAAAGTGTCAGACAAATTTGCTGGTAAAGAAGAAAGAAGAAAGAAAGAAAATATTTCAGGAAAAACAGAAAACTGTGTGTTGACACACACACTTTAATTTATGGGATATCACGTCTGTTTTATTTATCGCTAACTACAACTACTACTACTACTACTACTACTACTACTACTACTACTACTACTACTACCGCCACCACCAGTAATAATACCAATCCTTCTACTATTACTACTACTAAATAAATAAATAGATAAATGAATGAATGAATGAATGAATGAATGAATGAATAAATGAATAAATAAATAAATAAGAAAGCTATCGTTTCACAACGAGGCACTGGCGGAGCGGTGCGTTAACGATATTTACAATTACCAACAAAATCTTAAATGGCAGTAAGCCGTGAATGATGCTAAGAATTATGGAGGGGTGCTTTGAACGTGTAATCCTAAGTGTAGCGTCTTGAAAAGTAAAATTTATTACATATCATTAGGAAATCAAGCAGTAAGATGTTCATATAAACCGCTGAAATTTTAGTTACCTTGATGCGATTCATCACTACCATCATTCTCTTTTTGCTTTCTTCCATCTTTAGAGCATGAAGCAGGTTATATATGGTACCCAGCTTGTACCTACGGAAATCAAACGCTCTGAAGAATGAATTCATTACGTTGGTGAAAGTGCTGTTATTTCCCTTGCCGCCGATTCCAAGGCTTCTTTTCAGTGCATCAGGAACTGAAATATGATGTGTGTAAAATAATGGTCAACATGGCAGATTGCTTAAAATGACTAGGTTTTCTCGTTTACCAGTGAATGGTATATTTCAGCAACGCACACTGTAGGAAGGCATGCTTGTTATCCATACATAACCAAGAACACTACATCAAGAAAAAATACCCGCATTATGAAAATTCTAAATCTCGGATCTGATAATTTTCCCTGTATCTAATTATTTTAGATCAAACTTTCATTGTTTACCCCAAATCAATAAACTGCATAATTAAAAGAACAAACACTTGCTTATGATCTGATAAGACATTTTGATATCCTCACTTTTGCCAAAGAATCCACTGAGTTTTCTCTGTTGTTTGAGGATATTTCCAAAGTCTACGTCATCAATCGGTGTGCCCAAGCGTGGCGGACTGTCGTCAATTTCATCTGGTTCGGCTCCTCCAATTGTATCGGATTGAATATTAAATACCTGTAAATTCACCAAAAAAGCCAGACCAACTACAAAACACTTCATAAGAAGTTACTGCAACCTGTCTGGACACGACGACAATGTACAGAATATTAAAAACAAAACAAAAAACAAAAACAAAAAACAAAAAAAAAAAAAAAACAAAAACAAAAACAAAAAACAAAACAAAAACAAAAAACAAAAAACAAAACAAAACAAGCAAACCTGGAGATGTACTGCTTTGTAAAAAACTTTTGTAGAAAAGTACCTCCCAGCAATTTTAAGGCAATATAAGACAGATGGGAAAATACTCCGTGCCATTATAATTCTGGATTCTATAATTACTTATCACAATTAACATTCTTAGCTGTACATACATCGAACAAATACATTATCATATGTTTACTGTTTCTCTAAAGTATTAGCAGAATAGATACGTAGCCGTTGTGCATCTAATAATATGTGATATAATTGAACGTAATTAAGTTAAAGTCGAATTATTCAAATTGATAAATATGTTTTGCTCCTATAAATATATATGCAGAAAATAGGCTCTATGAGAAAATGGGAAAGGAAGGGCTGATATCACCATGGGACCAGCTTTAGTTTGATAACAAGTGTGTAATCTTAAATTGTAAAATGGCATTAACCAGCACATGGATTAAGCTCATTTCAACATAAATGTTAAAGCCCAAGTAAACCTAAAAAGAAACTTATCATGATTTATCACTGTGCAAGTCGGTGCGGCAAAAGTTGTATCAAATTAAACACATCGTTCTCACATTTTGTTTCAACACTCCAGTCAAACATCTTGACCAAAAAGTAGTCCCGCAAATGCAACAGTGATGACATAGTGTCCTCAAAGTTAACTTATGAATATATACATTGAATACTAAAATTATGATATGTAACATTGTTCTGTTGATACATGGTCACTTGGTAATACAATTGTTACTTGGAATTACTTTCAACTCAGTTCACATATTTTTATGTGTTTCTTCTTTTAGTTTAAGCCAAGCTTTAGGGGTTGCTGTGGCAGCAATGTGGCATTCTGGGATATATCATCAAATATATCGACATGGTTTTGTATTTAAATATACTGAAATTATTTCATAGCTTAATTGTTCCGCAAAGGTTACGCTTTCTGCTTTGTCTCAGTGAAACTGGCGTTATTGTCACTTTTTGTTCAACTATGACCTAATATGACTATCACACCTTGGCCTCCATAAAAACAATTAACTCAAGCTTGAGCCACAACTCTTACTTTTAGATTATTTTTTCTTAGCTTGACCGCTGTTGATATCATTTACAGAGGGACCACATAGCTTTGGTTTAAGGAGAGGAGACCTCTCTCTCTGTGCTATTTTTTCTTGGGGTGAGGGTTGAAGTTGGGAGTTGGTTAGCCAGGAGAACATTTCTTATGGAGAATGAGTTAAATGTTTTTCATTTGTGGTCTTTATAGAAGGTAGGGGGTATGACTGTTCAATACGCATTGGCCCATTCTCAGCCAGGGATATCCGTTTTATTTAATGCTACATTAGTCTGGTTTCGTGAGTAATGAAAACATGGATATGGTAACTATTTAGGACACCGACGTGACGATGGCTATATGTATAAAATTAGAGACGTAGTTCGTCACTGGCATGAACTGACATATTGCCTTGCTTCAACATTAAAAAAAAAAAAAGAAAAAGAAAATAAGTGCAGAACATACGGGATGTTATCAGCATAAAATAACTGCATAAAAAAATGAATTACGAGACCCGAAAACATCAGTGAAATTTTGTTATCGAAAACGATTCCATTGATTAAAAAGAGCAATTCTGTTTTCAGTATTTCCATTCTTTTTCAGAAGTGTGTTTCACCCGTTGGTAGTTTCTATCTAGGTCAGTGGCAGTTACAACGATGATGATGATGATGATGATGATGATGATGATGATGATGATGATGATGATGATGATGATGATGATGATGGTGGTGGTGGTGGTGGTGGTGGTGGTGATGATGATGATGATCATCATCATCATAGTGTAAACATAAATGGCAGTGTAGCTTTGTAACATTGAACTTAAAATCAATGATAGACTGTTCAATATAACCTTGATGACGAGTCTGTAATCAGCGCATTCGAAGCGGCGTTCGAAGTTTTTTCTCCCCTTCATTTCACGGCGTCTGACGTAGTTGGTTGGGTCAACGTAATCCCCAACCGCCCTGCGCATGACCACGTGGATGTGGTTGTAACATTTTCTGGATCCAGTAGCTATTCCGATCGTTTGCCCACCCGTGACCTGAAAAAGCACGCGAAATTAATGATGAACGCACATAGATTACTTGCAAACTTAAAAGTTGTGCAAGTGAGAGATAATTATGCCTGGTGAACAGACTACAGATCTACACAGGGGCTCCTATTCAGTAGTTGTGTACTCATGAAGAACGTTAGCCACGGTATAATGACGAAGGAATTCTACCAAAGCAACAGGGCATCAGTTAATGTATGGTTTTGATTGAGTCATACATATTATAAATATACTTTCTCTCTATATCTTATCGGTAGATATATATTATTAAATTTAAATGATAATTTTAAAGTCTTTCTACCTTTGTGGTATCTGTTTTTGTTGAGGGTAAAGCTTAGCTGAGCTATTTGAAGTATGAAACTTACGGTTACTTTTCTTTCATCATTCATATTCGGCAGTCCCAAATCTTCATCAATCTTTATGTTTTCTATTAGAATCTCAATGCCTTTCAGTGAGGGTTCTAACATCCGTATAAGTATCTGGTTACTTCTGTCGGTTGTGTACGCTTCACCATCGAAAGGTGCTACAATCTGCAAATATCAAGAAGGGCCATGAAATGTTTACTGTCACCCCATACCAACTTTCCCCTGGACTCTTGACCGCACCAACGAAGCAAGGCGACATCCGGCCAGCCACAGCAAATAGGTGGGCTACGCAGCCATGCTGCCCCACGCACCCAACTCAAATACCTACTCGTCTGCCACGAATATTACAGGCTGCTTGCAAAGCACAAATAAGCAGTCACACAAGAAAGTGTTCATAGTTATAAAATTGAAGACAATTTTCTTGACAAAGTAAGACCTGAATAGAATCCACTCCACTGACTTCAAGTTTAGCATAAAGTGGTTTGGTACCGTAAAAATGACATCTGACAAGAGACAGAGCCAGTAGGAACAACTTGCTCGTTTGAGGTACCAATGAGTAAAGTCCTCATTCCAGTATCAGCTAAAAAAAAGAGTCGATAGTTCGCGGCAAAGCTAAAATGCGTGAAAACAATCAAATATTCCGTTCTCGTAGAAATTGTGGGACAGGCCTGATATTCATTGCCTGGAGTAGCCTACTTTGCCAGGATTTTTTTACCCAAACATGAGCATTTTTGTAATGAGCCACACAGAAAAGAGGCTATTTGCCAAAGCTGGGTACCCTGAAGTGGCATTAAGCCTCTGCCCACGTCACAATTGCAAACCAATGTGGGGACGCTGAGAGTTTTCCATAAGTAAGATTTACTCACAGGGACAAACCCATGGAATTTTAAATCAACTTCTGATAAGTTATAAAAAAAAAAGGCAGCCTGCTATTATTAATACGACCTTGTAGGTGGAATTTAGCTTTAAGATCATCGGATATACTAATCCTATGAATATTGATTTTATTTACCATTTTCATTACTAGCATCTCATATGCAAAGTGAAGGTGAGTTAAAATACTTGTCAGGACAGGACAGGAACAAAACTGACCCAATGATCTTTGATCTGTTCGCAACCCAAGCTAACTGTCAACTTTAACTGCCAGGCTTGAGGTCACGGGGCCCGAATGCCTGTATCCATGAGGTCACGCTTTGAAAGCAGATTGTCGCTGTCGCTGTTTGTCAGATCCATGATGAATGTTGTCGACACCTCTAATGCCACTTTTTCATGTGATTGGCCAATAATTGATTGGCAACCTAACCAAATGTTAAGGGAAGATGTTTTCTCTGTTTTGAACAAATATCAGCTCAACTTGAGCACACGGTATTGTTTCATAGGCAAATGATCAACATTAAAAGCCTTTGAAGCTCGTTTTGTCGGAAAGGATAATATTATGAAAGCCAGACTTAGGAGTGGCTATTGTAAAAATGTGGCTGGGCGAAATTTAATCCGGTAAACAGTCTTTGATTCTGTAATGTACGAATTGCATAATCTATTCAGCGAGTTACGAAATTTTGCTTTGTTCTTTTTCTATTAAATTAAAAAAATGAACATCTTGCAAATCAAAGGGAAAATTAAAATGCCAAACTTGAGGATCAACAACAGCAAAACAAAGACAAACATGAAAAGAATCTCAGGAATTATTTTTTGCCAATATGACAGGGCTAAGATGCAAGTGTAATTATGATTTTATCAAAAATAATTAGTGACTTATATCGACATTTTTGGGGTGGATGTTTTCTGTACATGTTAATGATAGTAAAGGGTCACTTGCTGTTCTCATAATGGGAGATTAAAATTGCCCATGTTTTACCTAATTGCATGAGGGACAGCGAGAGAGACAAGGCACTGTGTACTATGTTATTATTACTTATCTGATCCGATGTGCCATCGAATGGATATTGAAGGGATTCTAATCTACTCCATCACCTATATATATATATATATATATATATATATATATATATATATATATATATATATATATATATATATATATATATATATATATATATATATATATATATATATATATACAAACTGTGGAAAACTGAGATAATCTATATATAAAACAAAGATGTATATATATAACACTGAAGCACACTTTTGTTTTATATATAGATTATCTCAGTTTTTCCGCAGTTTGTTGTGTCTGATTGTCACGTGTCACCTCTACATTTGTCAGTGTAATAATAGCGGTTCACATTTATTTCCGACAAAGACTTACGGGACCATTATATTAACATTGCATTCTAATGAATAAGATTTCAACAATACGTAGATGTGTTTCGACTTTTTTCACCGCAACTTGAGTATACCACCTTCAAAATATTGTAACGAGAACTCACCGCAAAAGGCAAACATTTTGGTGTGTACGTGCGTGGTAGCGACACAGACAGATAAATACCTGATCTCCAGCTCTTGTCTCCAGATCCACTCCTTGTTCCGGGTAAAGCCCATTTGTAACAGTGGGGTAAAAGCCGTGGGAAGAACAATCATAGCTGTTAAGGCGAAACTTTCTAGGAAATTGTTCGTGCATGGAAGGGGTGAATATCTTGTCCACAACAGCAGCTCCTTCCTCGTATCTAATAAAGGAAGTAGTCATTGTCATCTCTCTCATTGTATGGCAATTATCAACTGACAAACAAAGTAGTAAGACAAACTAACAGGTTTTGCAAATATAACATTCTTGGGATACTGTCGGCGGCAACATATTTAATTTTTTTTATTCGCAGAGCAGATGTAAAGAGAAACAGGACAGTTACTACATCGATACCTACCAGGCATTGTCATGCAATGTCAGCAAAGAGGCACCAGAAAAAAATATATGGAAGTCAATGCACACACTTCCATGCCACAGACTTCACACGTTTCTCCACATAATATTTAGCTTATAGTCTACCCTCTCGCGTGTATTTGCTAAGTTGTACAAACTTCAATAAATGTTGAATGGCATGCAGCTTTTATGGGTGCGTTTTGTTCAACAAGGTTGCTGGGAAGAAGTGGCCTGCACTTCTCATTAGGGTGGCTGGCCCATAATTGGTGTTCTTGTCAGGAAAGTTAAAAATTAGACCCACGTATTCTATATGGATTGCAAAACAATTGAAAGCTAACTTAAAACCTCTTGACGGCACGCACACACACGGGCGTATACTTCCGTCTCTTAATGTTAGCTGGTGGAAACTAAAGGACTCAGAAAAAACCATTGTGAACATTCGGAGTGATAGGAACTCTACTTGCTTCATGGGCAAAGAATCAAAACGGTGTTACAGACGTGATAGGCAAGCATGTTCCTGCTCTGCCAACCATGCCAACTCCTCGACCTGTAATGCTTTTATGACCTATTTGGTCTTGGGGCAGCACTATGGCCATCGTATTAACTAACCGTCATGGACGAAAACTAATGGGCATATACCACAGATAAGGGAAACTCTGTGTTCTGCAACAGGTGTGGTAGAAAAAAAGACTTTAATATATTATAACATTTGGCCTAACATAATGCTGAATTGAAGGATATTGCCAATTACGGACCAAGATGAAGAAAGCCTGCTAAAAATAATACTCGCGCATAATAGCAACATAATCTGGTCCTGTCCGACAGGAGGAAGGGCTCAACAGTACACTTTAAAAAGTACACGAACTGCAACATTGTGTCAACGTTTGAAAACCTTAAACTCTTCTGACAACTCTCAGCTTTTAGCACAAGTCCAAAATCTCTGCTCTGCTTACCAAATATTAAATGATATATGCCACGATTCGAACTCTGCAGTGAACAAAGATTAATGCCTAAACACTGGCACGAACCATCATGTCTGCAAGGAGGGTTTTGGTTCAACGAATCGTCATTTTCCGCATCTTTTTTGAACCGTATCTTTGAAAGATCTGTATCCTGCTCCTGCCCAGGTGAGGTGCCTTGCCGAATACATATTGCTTCTCTTGGGGTAACGCTTGCTGGGCTTCATAGTTTTTCTCTGCATCCTTGCCCCTGAGTCTCCTTGACATATTGAGTGAAGTTCATAAAGATGAATTCATCAGACATTCAAGTTTAGCCTCCATTCAAGCTTGATCAGATTTTGGTGGCCAAAATGCATCTTAGCCATCTTGACATTAAGTACAACCCCACATAGATGGCCTCAGCAACATAGAACCTGTCCACATACAAACAGTTTCTGAATGATCTCAGTTGATACTGTCAAAATCTGGAGGAAGGAAGCAAATGACCTTTGACCTGTCGTCTCTCTTGAAGTGCATTTATGGGGATTTTGGATCAATAACAATCCTTTTTTATTTCGCACATGGACCTTTCAGCTTATACTTCAGCAGGCATTGGCCTTTTATTTGACATGCATCAGGTGAAAAGCGTTCACTCCGCAGGTCCTGGGTTGTTGGCAAGTGGGGAATTGTGCAGCTCTTTGTCATCCTTGCATGAAGAGTATCGAGAAAAATGAGAAAAGAAAGTAAAATATGAATGGTACTGGACTCAAGACATGTGTATTATCGTATGGCTATAAAAGTATTTAGTAAATAGTGGCCGGTCCAACAAGAGGAGTATATGTTGTCCACATGACATAAATACCGTTTGCTACACTCTGAACATCACAAAGTGGGCAGCAGATGGCACGGAACACTGCTCAAAGTCCACCATTTTCCATGAAAGATCCGCAACAAACTGGCAGGTGGCCACACAAAATCACAATCCAAATAGGAAATGTGCAAGGAGAAAGCCTTTCCAACAGTAGGATTAGATAAGACTGTGATAGCAATGACTGGTGTGGTATGAAATGGAAGAAAGCAATTGATTCTGATTATTAGACATCTCTAGTAAAAACGTCTCTCTCAGAAATCCTCACAGGCTCAGGAGCCAAGTTTCAGAAAGTTTCACGTGCCTCAAGAACGAACTTTCAAGTGCAGTGTGTAATCTGTGCATTGAGAAGGACCAGTCAGGGCATCACACTCTGCAAGTTACAGCGAGGCCATACTGGTCAAACGTGCATCACTAGAGAGTACCCCGTAGCAGCAATTTTAGGACCTTCGTCAGACAAAACACACAGAGTATGATTTCTAAGCAATGCCTGTTCCGGTGGTATCCAATTATTGTGCATAGTGGTATATCTTCGCCCTTTTAATCACGTTGAGGAACTCTCCCTTGTCATCGGACCAATGGTTGCATTGCGGACTTAAAACTCCGCTGTCGCCCAAGGTCACAGGGACATTCTGGCAATGCTGCTTACTACGTTGACCTTGAAAGGCATGCTTCAAGGGAGTACAGATGTCTGGTACGGATCGGAAGACACTGTGAGAGGAATCACAATTTTAAATCCTGCAGTTGCCAGCGACAGGCGATTGGACGAAGGCAGGGAAAATGGCGCCCATGTGCGGGGATTCATTGGAACACCATTAACGATCAGAATATAATTTCATGTGAAGCATACATCCGCCCCCCCCCCCCCGCCTAATATAAATATGTGTGTGCCAGGTTTTTGAGAATTGACCAAGAACCTGAGATTGCAAAGTATTAGGAATATGAAGTGCAGTTCAAGACTCACACTTTAACTATTACTCTCTCTCTCTGAGAAAGTTAAATATATACATAAAAACTATGCAAACATTCGTTATTTGTTTTACTTGGTTGTACGTATGTTTACTGGAATAAAAAAAACAACAGCAACCCACATTGCTTTCTGAAGTTGGTACACAGGGAAACGATAGCTGATCGTATACCCACCCCTTCTTCAGTTGCACTAATGCCTCTTTGATCATCGCCTCTGTGTCCTTGAATAGCTCAAATATCGCCAGCAATGGATCAGCAATTGATTTTAAGTCGCCGAATGGTAGAATCAGGTCATCAATAATTTTTTGAATCTCCCTATTTACTTCTCTCTTCAGTTTTTCCTAAAGATGGAACATATGTACTTTTTGTTATGCAGCAAGAATTAGAAAGTACAGGTCGCCAGCCAAGATCATATTGTATTACCAAAATTTAGAAGATTTATTGTTGTATTTTCCCAAAAAAGTAGTTTTAACACCACTATTTTTCAATAACGGACCACAATCACAAAGCAAACATGAATAATAAAACATAATTTATATAAAGACCAGGGAAGAACTAATTTTCAATGTGCACAAAATACAGATAACAGTTTTGGAACAAAGTTTACGAGCAAATATACGGACTGTAGTACCCGCATATTTAAGATTAAAGACTGGCTGAAGCCCCCTTGGTTAAATACTTTTGTCATAATGGAAAAGTTACATGATTTCCTCTAACTCATTATATTTGGATTTTGTTTTTAAAATTCAACATATATAGCTGTTTTTTTTGCTTATGTTTTGGCACAATTAAATATTGGTGCAAACTGGTATCTGTTATAGCTGCTTCCATCTCACATGTTAGGTTTATTTTTCTACAATATAAGCCACACTTTGACATGTCCTCGTTATAGCATTTGGTATACAATTTGAACTCGCTGACAATATTTATGACACAAACCTTTTACACCGTGGACACATAGACTTAGCAAACAAAACTTCTACTTGTTTGATCCACACAATTATTGAAACATATTATATTCTTACAATTTCTGACATTGAGGTGTGGTTTTTTGTGAAGTATATTTTGGCTTCCACAAATAATATCTATATTTGCTGATGTCCACCTAATGCTCAAATAGCAATATTTTAATGAAAAGCTTGAATTTTATGTACTGTTCAAATGGTTCTGACCTGGAAAAATACTGACAAGTTCTATATCATATGCCAACAGATAAACATGACCCGAACAATGGAGGCCTCCAGGAAATTTTTGACGGTGTTTGTGTTTCACTTGTATAGATGTAGTTTGCTTGGTGTTTTCTTGCTTGGGTATTGAAAGCGGGATTTAGTTTCACAAGTTTTACAACTGCATGATATTTTCAGTGAAGGCTGACACATCAAAATTAGGTATTCATTTATTTATGTTATATCATTTATAACGCTAATGTGAAAATCATACTTGACTGATTAAGCCATCTGTAAAGTCTCTTATTGGATCGTCGGAGCGCCACCGGTCGTCTTCAATCCATTTGTTTGTGCAACTGTCCAGTTGTTGTCTCGCATGCTTAAAATCGTCTGCCAAATCATCCAGTATACCTGTCAGGTTAAACCAGTATGGCGCTTTGTCTGTGGTTGGGAATAAATTATAAAGAAGGTTATAGGTAAATAAAGGCGTGTAAGCTGAAAATGAATATATATGTACTTTTTGTCTTGACATTATCCCGTGTCATCTTGCCACAGTGACGTTCACATAACAATAAAATGTTCGTACAGCTGGACCCAGTTTATAAAAAATTCACATGTTCATGATGCTTGAACAGGTTTTATGACAATAAAACTTCATACTTCTGAAATAGTTCACACAGCGATTATAAGCTTATGCTACTGGAATCATAACATATGCAGTAACCAAATTGTGACGAGTACTCAGAGGTATTGGCATATTCACTGAACGACACAAGTTGTAGGGGACTGAGTCATTTCTTTCCCATCTGACAGATGTAGCTGCCATTTTCAGATATAAGGCACATTCAGCAGACGACAAATGGTCGCGTTATACTGAGGCTTTTTGTAGCAATAGAACCAGTTCATATGCCGTGAAAATTATGTTCATACTCCTGGAGCCTGTTGATATACTCTAGATACGAAAAAGAGAAAATTTTTCCATTGGTTGCACACGCTGTACGATAAACACAATGTTTTCCATATAGTTGGAGGCCCCACTGTCATTTTGTGCGATGCGGTCAAAAAGCAAAAGGTACTGTTCGACAAAGTGCAATACAAAGGGAAGGAGGTTAAGGTCACCACTGCTTTAAATGGATCCCTTTGTACCAGCTCCAGGAAAAAGTCCACTATTTGCAAAAACTACAGGGTGCATAAACCTCAAACAGTTCTTGTGTTGAAAACATCCAGCACCGACTACCTGGGGATATAATTCAAGAATGGCCTGCCTGGAAACCAATACAGCGTTAAACTGGAGACCTATCTCCCTTTTTAATCAAGATTATGAGATTGCTGCAAAATTCATAGTTTTCTGTCTGAAACATGTTATTTCCAAACTGATTCACAATAATTAGACTAGTTTCGTAGAAAAAAAATATGTCTTTGGAAAAATATGAATAAAATAATAAATCTGATGGGCTTTGTGGATGAAAATGAACTATTTATTGATATTACGTGATTGTAAAAAAAAAAAAGATTGTTTAGAGTGGGGTATTATTCAAAAGACATTAGAATAGTTCAATGTCCTTTCATCAATCGAACAATGGGTATACGTCGCATGTTTGGAAACCCAAAATTGCATAAAAAAGAGCGTTGGACTTCAGAAGCATTTAGGCTTTCAAGAGGCGTCCGTCAAGGATGTCCGCTCTTCACTTTACCTTTTCTTTTCTTTGTGTTGAAATTTTGGGAATTGCTGTCAGACATGACGTAAGGATTAATGGAATCACTGTTGAAATAGAATATCAGCTTTTTCAGTATGCCAATGGTATTTCTTTTACCATTTAGCCAGTGAGGCCAACTTGCGGAAAATGTTTGATATATTACATTAATTTTGAAAAAAAAAATCTTGATTGAAAGTGAATATAGAAAAGACTGTATTTTGTACATATTGGAGCAGTACGCCCACCAGATGTTATCATTGCTTAAAACTTTTGTATTTGGACAAACGAACCTGTAACTCTCCTGCGAGTACAAACAACGCCACACAGAGATAACTTGGGAGAGCTGAACTACCCCCCCCCCCCCCAGAAATAAAGAAGATTGCACAAATACCTAATGAGGGATAAACGAAATGTATTCCTCATTGGTAAAACTTTAATTATAAAATCTTTAGCCTTATCTTAACTAACACATTTAGTGTTATTTTTTCCACGCCCAAATGAACATATGATAAAGAAACAGATGTTTGCATATTCAAATATATATTGGACAGTAAAGCAAACAAAATAAAGATATAGTATAAAACTGAATCTACAGATCAAGGTGGTCTGGCAATCACATACGCTTCATTCGAATTTAGTGCCATGAAATGCGCATTGATTAAAAAGCGTCAATTCTGAGTAAAGTGCAGCATGGAAGCATCTTATATTATGGCGGTTACCATGTACAGATAAATATATTTAGGAATGTAATGTTTGTCAAACTGATTATACGGAGAATAGTTCATAAAGGAAAGAGCAAATTTTGGGGGGAAGTGATAGAAACTTGGACTGAATATAATTTTAAAGTCCCAGAAAACAAAACGGAAACTGTTAATGGAGGATCTGTAGTTTTCTATCCAGATTTCCCTCCCGAATTATTGACATAAATGAAAAATAATATAGATGGAAAATTACGGAATCAAATTTATGTTCTTTCTGTGAAAATTACATGGAGAGTACTAGATATCTATTGGGGATTGTGACAATATAACTCAATTTTGGAGATTAGTTTTTGTAGGTCTCTTAATAAATGAAGTTAATATTTCTAAATTCCCAGTCCATTAAGCATTTCTAGGAGACACAATCCTAAGACCACTTCATAATTCAACTTTTATCCTTTGGAAAAAATAACATGAATGCATGGAAATATAGAAAAGGGATATCTGATTTTAATGGGTGTGATACCCTGGTCAAAAAAAAGTATATAGAAAACTGTATTGCCCACGATTTATCTTTAGTTTGTAAACATGACCAAAAGTGGTCTGGACACAGTATTGGAGATTACTTAAAGACATATTTGTGTTCATTTATGTACAAATGATACCCAAAATACCATTTTCCACTTGATAAAATTGGATGCCATTGTACTATCCATGTTTGTATCTTTCTGCATTTAAGAATCAAGATGCCTTTGTTGTGTTTTGAAATTATTCACGGACATCTGTGTGTTGCCCTTTTTGGAAAAGAAAGTGGTATAAGGTATACAGATCCGAATTTGGTCACCATTGTGTTTGGCATTGTGTCTGGGATATATATATGTGTGTGTGGGGGGGGGGGTCTAAATTGAACTTACTGGTAGCAAGGCGATGCACCTTTAAGCCAACACGCTCTGGTGTGAGGATCACTGTAAACTGACCTCACAGTTTAATAAGGGAGGGCCACTGCATCCAATTCCACATTAAACACCCTATATTTCATATGTCATGTTAAACTAAAGGAAACGTTTTTTTATTAGCAAGAGCATATAACCATTATATGCTCCTCCTGCTGAAGTCCAATAGTGTCCCATGGCCACTTTGCACGTGTGTGAAAGGAAGCATAGCTCTCAGTAAATGGGTGACATTTTTACAGATTTCCAAGATGAATATACACCATTTACTGCTGATTCATTCGTTAAGAACACTAAAAATTCATGTCCTTTTCTGCAAATCTGTTTTTTTTTTTTTTGGGGGGGGGGGGGGCATTGTTACCAAATTCCAGTAAAAAAAAATGCACTGCCAGAATGGCATTGCGTTACACAATGCCTAGACACACTTCGCCAATCCATAATTTATATTTCAAACTTTTTAACTTTTCCAACGACATTTCAGAACTTTTGAGGGTAGAGACTCCAGTTCAGGTGCAACTAAATGATGGTCAATTTAGAACGTTAGCCAACCAATGGTGTGTCTGTGATGGTCAATCACTAGCTCCCCCCCCCCCCCCCCGCCATTCAGTAATCAAAAGTAACGTTACTTTGGGGATGTGCTTGCAACTAATGATAATCGTTTGACACAAACGCAAAAGGCATGCTAAAGCTTGCGCTGCTCATATATGAATGATAAGCTTTCAATACGGGCCTCACCTTTTGTAAAAAAGCAGGCTTCTTCAATGGTTTTCTTGGCATCCACGATGGTTCCAACGGCATGAGTTACCTTTATGACACCTTTCAAGACGCCGCTCATTGTAGCCCTGGGATTCTTGAAAAATTTGGACATGGATTTCCCAACTTGTACTATGCCATCTCGCAACTGCACTGAGGCCACCGGAAGCTGTACTCTTACCACTTTATTCAGTTTCTAAACAAATGTAATAAAGGTCGATGGCAGTCTTCACGTAACGAATGAAACAAAAGGGTTCAGTTTCAATCCATGTATGTATGTATGTATGTATGTATGTATGTATGTATGTATGTGTGTGTGTTTAGGTATGTTTGTCTGTATGCACATATGTACATGCAGGTATTCATGGATTTGTGGATGCGTACATGTTTATGATGAATTATGTTCACTAAATGTGCACATATTTTATTCAATGCTAAACGTTGCACCCCCAGCACTAAACCGAAGGGTTAGCGTTTTTCACTAAATACTCAGCAGACTTTTTTCAGACGTAACTATGCTGTGTTAAAATTCAATTGGAATAAAGGTTTACGGTACGCGTAGTTGGTAACAGGCGTGCGTGAACAAACCAGCTGATGAGAGGGTATTATTGTTTTTGAACCATTGAGCAGCCGGTTCTCGACCCAAAAAGCTTGGGCAGCAACCACCTACGCCGACAAGGGGAAGGGCACGTATCAACTGCACCAAACTCCATTCTTTAATAAGGATGGTCCCATGCAGGTCGTTCTTCCTGAATGCCACAATCAGCACGGCGTAGTTTATTGTATTCTATCCAGTACAGTTACTGTGGTCGGAATTGCCCCAGGGAAGGGACGTGTATGTGTAATGGAGGCCTCTCATGGTAATAAAGGAGAAAAGAGTGGGAGTAATCCAGCACAAAATTGCTTACGTTATAGAAATCCAACACGTCATTCCTGATGTCATTATAAAGCTTCGACACCTTGAAAGCAAAAGCCCTGGTGGGTTGGAAGCACTGTGGAAGGTCTTGTTCATCCAGCTGTCCCAGTTTCATGATAGCCTCCTCCGCAATTTTTCCCAAATTCAGAACCTACACCACAGAATATGTCTCCACTTCAGTGAAAATTTCTTCACGACAGATGCAGCATTTATTCCAATAACATGTTTATACACCAACATGTTCCTTTGACATTTCAAAAATCATTCAAGGTCAAAATTAACAGAACTGAAGGAAATGCATAGGTACATTTGCAATTTATACCTAAAAGTAATTATGGGCCAAGACATAAGCCCACATGTTGGTCAGGCATTTCAAGGTCGCTTAAGATCAAGAATAAAAACACCAAAAGAAACACCATTAGTACTAACTTATAAATGTTAAACACTACAGTGACCGCAGGCTCGGTTCCCCCATTACTACGATACCAGCCAGTGAATCAAACTCGCTGAGTCAGCAAAAACAACAAATAATTAAAAAGCAAAAACATACACCAAAAACAAAACACACACACACACACACACACACACACACACACACACACACACAAACCACACAAAAACGGAAAACGAGGAAAAAACAATACAAACAAAACAACAAGAAATGAATTCTGCAAAACACTATGTATATATCATAGTATACAACGTCACTGCATCGTCATCTCTCTCTCTCTCTCTTTTACAACTTTGATGATGGTCCATCGTTAGAATAGCTATGGATTAACTAGTGCATTGACTTAGGGACAAATGTCTGGTCCTGGGACCCACTTATAAACTATGTATAATAATCGAGACCCGTAACCGGTACCCGAGATCCAGGGAAAACCTTACTTAAATGAAACTCAGAAACATATTTCAATTTGCTTTTATTCAGGTACAGAATTCCACCATTTGACATGTTGCTTATCCCTGAGAGAAAAAAGCAACAAAATAAAAAAAAAAAAACAAAAACAAAAAAAAAATTGTCCCTTACAGGTGGTTCAAAACTATAAAAAATCATGTAGTATAATTCCTTATTTGCACAAAATACCCGTCGGTAGGGATAATGTAATTTTTAGTTGTACTTTTAGCTCTTACATTTTTATTTAGGTTCAGGAAAACTAGCATTTTTGCTGTTTCTGCACCCAGAGAACTGCGCTTATTTGTTATTATGTTCCGACATGCTGAGGACATGCGCTCTGAGGCCACGTTCGTGAAAGCACTCCCAATTTGCAAGTTGCACGCCCATTTTTAATTTTTTAAAAATGATTTCACACAATGTTCAGTGCACACTTTGGGCTTGCAGCCATGCTGACATATGAAGGATAAACAAGTGTGATCCACGATCCAGTATTTACAGGACAAATAAAACGTAAACAACAGATTTTAACCAGTCAATTTAAATTTATTCGTATTGGAAACGGCAACATAACAGACTATGGCACGCTAAAAGTAGGAACCAAGACGTTTTGGCATTTTGAGCGGGGTTCCGGGTTACCCGAACCCCCGGTCAAAATGCACAAGTATAAATATGTTACATTCCATGTTCGGGATTTTCACAATATTGCAATACATGTATTGTATTGCTGCTATATAGTTCTACAGTTGCAGTACTTGCAGACACAAGATGCAAATGTTTGATATTCTACAACTTGGTCACAAATTGACATAATCCTATTCGCAAGCTTCTATTATCGTTAGTCAGAGATTATGCTCATAAAATGTTAAAAAATTCTGTTTTGCTATTCTGGAGAGTAGCTCGGAAATGGGCTTAACACAGAAAAAAAAGAAATTATCATAGAAAAAGTGCACCGCCACTTTGTGCCTTGAGGCCCAAAAAAGAAGTAGGTAACCCAGGTGACGTTGTTCGCAATATCACAAAAAATGGCCAAGTAGTTATTGACAAGCAATTTTGACTTTTCCACAATATAAATTTAGACTTTACAAAAAAAAAAAATTATTACATCAATCAGATACTTCATAAAAATACATATCGCATCATTGTCTCCTTTGCAAACTTGGTGGTCGACCTATTTGGAAACATCCAGGTGCAAAACCAAAATTATCGTGCAACAGTTTTTTCTTTCTTTAAACAAGTCGAAAATAGAACTAGAAGTCTCATAAACCGTCACACAGACGGACGAGGGACTCAAGCGGATTCTACAAGCTCTGCTGAGTGATACGTCTACAGAGCTTATTATAGTGCTCACTCTGATACTCGATTTCCTTCATAATTAAAAAAGGCATGGAATTATAAGTTTCACCCGTGTGTTGCAAAACATGGCGTATTTATATTTAAAAGTCGAACTACCTTAATGATACTAATTTAGTATATTTCAGACATTTAACACATTCGAAGCCTTAATAGTGACAGAATTCTAGCATTTTTCTAAATGTTGAAGACTGTTGCTTGTCTAATGAATACTGATCAATATTTTGATACATGGCATTTCTAACTTTAAATGTTTCACCTAGAATTCCTGACTGCAGGCACACACATACATTTGCTGTCGATAAAATCCACTTTTCCAGTTTTATTTGCTATTTCAAAACAATTCTCCCGTAGTGTCTTCTCGCTCTAGCAACAATGTTTACATCCTTTATGACATCTATAAAATACGTCATTAGGCTTCAGCAAAGCCACTTCATAACTCAACCAGTCATATTGATAATTGTTCCAAGCTTTTGGCCAATACCAGTAAAACGCAATACGTTTCCGATATAAATCTGTAACCTTTTCCTTCAGAAAATCACTCAGAAGTCCGTGGGTACTAATTATTTCCCACTCACTTTAGCTTTGTAGTTGAGAGATATTTATCGTTATCACCCATCTTGGATAAGAGATGTAGATAATATACATCATAATAATGCACTAAGGTCAACAAGTTTCTTTTAGCACGAGCAGAGAATATTACACCCTAGAAAGTACCCTTATTCTAATCACGAAGAAAATGAGAATGAAATAACTTACTCTGAGTGGCAACTGCTCCATTGTTTTGATAAGCCTCTGGAACATTCTTATCAGATTCTTTGGCCCATCACCAACAAACGTCCTAAATAATTCTACAGCTTTCTTAAGATTCCCTACGACTTTTTTCATAATGCCGTCCCAATGCTTAGCCATCCTCATAAACTTGCCCACTTCGTGTTCCTAAAAGACGAAAAATCATCTCAGATGCCACATAATTGTCATCGCGTATTTTGCCGACTTATAAAAGCACCTTATTACGCTACAACCTATTCACTTTTGTTTCATTGACAATCTACAAGTAATTATATATACATGTAGATATTGAAAACTTATAAAAAGACAGTATCTAGCTACCCACCATATATATATATATATATATATATATATATATATATATATATATATATATATATATTGAGATAGAGAGAGAGGGAGAAAGGAAGGAGGAAGGAAGGAGGAAGGAAAGAAAGAAAGAAAGAAAGAAAGAAAGAAAGAAAGAAAGAAAGAAAGAAAGAAAGAAAGAAAGAAAGAAAAACAGATACAGCACTCTAATCTTTAATCCCTGTGTTTATTATGGGGTTCACTCATTAAACTCCTTGCATACTCAATCAGTGCATTGTTTTTCTTGGTTGCTACAACATTGAAATCTTCATACAGTATAGTGCTATACAATACTACACAAAAAAATAAATTTGTCCGTTATATCAATATATTTTACATGGGCTAATATTTACAGAATGACCTACAGAGCTTTGCAATCATGGCCGAGTAGCTTCACCTTACAGAAGGATCTTATTTGTTTGGCAACATCACAAAATATATGTTTGTACACGTATGTATGTATGTATGTATGTATGTATGTATGTATGTATGTATGCATACATGTATGCATGTATGTATGTGTGTGTATGTATGTATGTATATATGTGTGTATGTATGCATGTATGTATGTACATTAAAAGCACTTTCTCCTGATTTATTTCCCTGACCTGAGGGTCAGTTGAATACAAGTGCTATTAAAATGGCCTTGGCAAAAGAAATATCCTAAATGGCACGTTCCTAGGAAAGGAAGGGTCCGATGACTTGATATCCTGAACTTAACAAAAAGAATATGTATAGATCTTATTCGGCTTTAGGTCAGCATATATATATATATATGTATGACTTTTTTTAGTTTAGACAATGACATACTCTTTATAGAAATGGAGACATAGCATCCCATGTTTTTTTAATACTTGTACACCTCGGAGTCCTAGCAGTTGTACTGGATGTTATGTAGATGTTTTGAAGTAGAAATACTAACCTTCAGCAAGTTAACCTGATATTCAATATATGGCTTGTAACATATCCTTGCACTCATGATGTCTATATCAAGATTGACGACTCCCAAATGGAACCTCACAAACGCTTCATCGTGAACATTTATTCTTACGTAGCCTTCCAATGGTGCTGTGAGAGCAAATAGAACAAAATGTAAAAGTGCGACCTTCTAGCGCCGTTTTAACAGGTATATAAGAAATCAGACATATAGTCTTACATCTGACCTTGTCGTGGTATTATAATGCAGACCAATTGCAGTAGAAACTAAACATCTTTTAAACCGACACAGCCTAAAAAGGAACATTATGCAGAGTTATCATTGGGTAATTTACCAAGCAGAAAAAATAGAGGAAGGTGAGAAAAAGAGAGAGAGAGAGAGATGAAAAGAAAGAAAGAAAGAAAGAAAGAAAGAAAGAAAGAAAGAAAGAAAGAAAAAAAGAAAGAAAAAAAGAAAGACATGCCATTCCCACTTCAATTTATAAAATTGAGGCAAAGCTGCAACCAATGACCCATGAACCAAAGTTGTGGGATTTTAATTTAGGCAAATTAGGTAAACATGCAAAATGTAAATCTTGAATAGCTTTTAAACTATTATAGACAGAGGTACCATTCATACTTCAATTTATGGGTTTGTGACAAAGCCCCATCCAATGAACCATAAACCAAAGTTGCAGGGTTTCAATGTGCAATGGGACAAAATTAAAATGTTGAATAGCTTCTCAACTATTATAGATACCAGCTTCATTCAAACTTCATTTTATAAGTTTGTGACATGGCCACATCTAATGAACCAAGAACCAAAGTTGCAGCATTTACTTTATAAAAATTAAACTAGTACACGAAATTTACATTACGTTGAACAATGGCAAAGTGTAGCATTTCAAACTGGTCTCATTTTGAGGGCACCCAGACAGGTTTGCAGTGAAGCAAATCTGTTCTAGTTTTGTCGTCATTTTGTGTTGTTCTTTATGTCCAGCAACAGCCTGTATTACACGAAAAGAAGGTAATTGAGAAACAGCGAGGATGAATTGATGTCGCTGTTCATCAATATGAATTTCCTTACAATGTCATATTACTGGGAGCTATATGACGCTGCCGTTTTTTGGTAAACATACATCTGTATTTAATATCGCAGCGGCAAAAATCGAAGACATGTCAACCATATTACCTATCTTCAGGCGAAATTCGTTCTGCATGATTGTCCCAAATGATGCCCCAACCTTTTTATTTCCAACGAATTTCTGCCAATTCAAACCAGGAGCAATTAAGTCCACCCTCAGCCCTTCCCAAAAGCTTCGCTTGTGACGACGTAACAAAGGCAAGCCTGGGTTAGCCGGGTCCGCAGGGGACTGGAGCAGGGAACCATTCCTGATGCTGTAATAGACAGAGGTCTGCATTCTATAACGAGCGTATACAGTTACATTAAATAAAATGTTTGAACTGGGTTCTTCCCACCAAGGTGATGCTGATACCTGTTCAATAAATGGTGCGGTTTACATATGTGTCATCTCAACATATAATTTCGCAATAAAAGAGTAAATGGGCATAAAATTGATCGTGTGACGTAAACTATTGAAATCCCCTGTGTTTAAATGTTACATATTCTGCCGATCTGGGATATTTTTGTTCATTTTGAGATTTTGAGAATTCTGCCGATCTGGGATATTTTTTGTTCATTTTGAGATTTTGAGATATTTTTATTGACATAGATGTCTGCAGCATGACAAAATTAAATTTGCAAGTTCCAGCCTGATTACAACCTGAAAAAAGAATGAAGGAAATATTTCTAATAATACCATGGTAGTCAATGGACAGTGTTGGCCTTAAGATCTTGATTCCTACATCAAGTATGAGCACCGAAATGCCCAATTCACACGAAAAAGTCTCTAAAAACAACTGCTTTGATTTTTAATTTTAACAAAATAATTGATTCAACAAATTCTTAGGGTTCATGGATTTTCTAAGACCCAAGGGTTCGTTCTGATTGCACATCAGATGTGTGAATAGTTCAGCAAAATTTACCATTTTTACTTTTGTATCATAGTTGGAAAAAAAAAGAGAAAAACGAACAGAAAGCAGATATTTATCTGAGAAATTTTGACACGTTTTTCCGGATATAAATATTGATATCATCATAGCAAAAGATTCGTCATTTAATCTTGAATATTTTTGAAGATATATCCAAACTTTTACACAAACTCATTTTAATCCGTAACTATTGTGGTGTTAATAGAACAATTTGAAACCTGAGTTCCACTTTAACTGCAGACCGATTCAGCAAAGTTTTGGGGTTAATTAGTGTTAGGGACGCATGAAACAGTGGTATTTGATCAAAAAGTGAAATTATGTGTCCTCCAGGAGTGAGCTCAACTTGGTAGTTTATGGTATACAAAACAAATTTGTCGTGTTTTCGGAAACATTTGTTACCCATTATCAAATTCTCTCTTCATGTGATCGAGATCCTCTGCTTTCGGGTGCTCTCTGTACACCTGTGCGGCTTCATATCTTACATCCTCGTTATCGTCCAGCAGAGCTGACTTCAAAAGCACCTGTGCCGCCTGATAACAACAAAAGTATGAGTAACAACACGTTTGTAGCCTGATATCAAAATATGTGCCTATAACAGTACATGCGTTGTCCGATATCAAAATACATAATATCAATTATAACAGTTCAGTATCCAAAAGAAAAATAAAAGTTTGCCTAATTTGGTGTTTAATACATTTTCCACTGTTATAGATGTAGCCTTTACCAGTAGATCTGGATAACATGGAGGCAGAAAAGCATCAGCGAATAGACTAAGTATTGGCGTTTCCTTGCTGGGTGCCCATTTGTTTGAAGTCAGTCACCACCATTGTTATATGTCGTAGTAGCAATAGTATCATCTCTATCAAAACATGGCAAAGATAATGCATGTTTGACATCATGGCCTACTTGTTGGTAACAAACCGTTTGGAAGCCCCACGTAAAATGACTGCACTTTGGCGGGTAATGGGAACGAGAACATTATTAATGACCATGGTAGAAAGATAAAAATAATAGGACAAACCAACACCATCAACAACTAAAACAAAATGATGATGATGATGATGATGATGATGATGATGATGATGATGATGATGATGATGATGATGATCATCATCATCATCATCATCATCATCATCATCATCATCATCATCATCATCATCATCGAAGATGTCCATTCTGTGAAGCCGATTCAGCAGCGGTTTATCAATGGGTCGCGTAAAATATATTGTATGTACAAAACATTTTAACCCTCGTTAAGAAAAAAAACCACTTTTAGCTGATACTCATTGTACCGTATCCTACCTCTTGTTGATGAATATGACGAAGAGATGCAACACCAGATCTCCTCCAGCGTGTCGGTGTTTTCTGGCCGGTCATATTTGTGTAAGACACGATGTGGTCAAAGGACCTCTCCATACCGGCGTTCCCCAGCGCCAGCAGCAGGTTAGCCTTGAAGTCTACGTGCATCTCCATCTTCTCTTCGCTCAGCGTCCTCTTTTTCTTCTGGTAAACCCATGGATCTAAAATACATACATATATACATAGCCGCATATACATGTTATATATATATATATATATATATATTAGATTGCTCAAGTTTCGCTGTATTCTTATTTTCGCATAATTTGCTGACGGCACACAAACAATTAAATAAAAACACAATGAGGTAGTATGTCCAGATTGTTTGAATAAGAATTATGTCCAAAATAGTGCAATGAAAGCAACAGTAAACTGTGAAGAACACAAAGACCATGAAAATTAAATTAGGCAAAACAAATATCAATTAACAGTATGTGGAGTCTCCATTTAGCGAAAGGAATGGCAATTTTTTTATCGATAGACACAGGTTGCAATATTTTTAATCTAAAATTTCCAATTGCAATTTGATGTCATTTCGTGTTCAAAAAGTGTGAAGTATTTTTACCCGGGCGGCAAGCTCTTCTTTGTAACAAATATTTTGTTTATATGTCTTTACTTTAATTCACCCCTCGACCTATTCAATAATTGAAAAAAAAAAAAAAAAAATGAAAAAAATGAAAGAAGTCACATCATGCCTACCCTGATCTTCAGTAAAGACTTACTGCAACAATAAATCTTACAATGTTTGTTCTAAAAAACTATGTCGCAAAATGACAACTTTAAACTACCCTGTTCTACATTGTCTACATATAAGCGGAATTTATAAGTGATTACCATGCATTCCTAACATGGACTCCAGCTTGTCTGCAATTTTGTGAGCGTGCAGCCTCTGTTCGTAGTGGCCCTGTCTGTCCAGTGCGTGAGCGATGGCCCCCACGATAAGCAAAGCTTTCTTACGAATGTCGTTCCGCTGGAGTTTCTCTGCCATGATAGTTGTATCAATATTAGAACATTACCTCTTTGAGTGCTGAGGCGCCACAAGCTGGGAACACCCTGATTATTATTATTATTATTATTATTATTATTATTATTATTAAGATGATGATGATGATGATGATGATCAATTAATCACTTTGGATTTGTCATGTTGCTTTACATACGATTACATAAATTTTATCTGTTGTCTTGTTTTCATCATCTTTTACACACTCAGACTCTTCGAAATTGGTTCAGACATATAACCTAAAGCACAAATATCAGCACCTAATGACAGGAAAAGTGCAGTAAACATTACATATTTTATTACATATCGGTACATTTATTATTTATTCTACGGATTTATGGAAAATGCGTCACACCATCACACACACTCTGTCCGGGCAAAATGTTATGAAATACGTTTTATCTTTACAACGGACAGATCAGTGTGACGTCAAAAAATTGAAAACTTTTTTTTTTTTGCATAATTGGTAAACGCTTCCTTACCAGATAATTTCCATTGCTGAAAGGCTAACTGTTCTACTGCGTCGATCATGCACTGTTAAAATGTTAAAGGTTGAAAAATACACAATGTACCAATATAAACAATGCTAGAACCATAAAAAAGACAGGATCCATCACAGCTAAGCTAACGAATTATTGTTACACCGCGCTCACATGGCTTTATATACTGTATAATTAAACACAATGTGCCTTGTTTTTGTGAAATCATAGCTCAGAGTCATTGAGACTGGCCATTCTCCAATATCCAACAGGTTGCCTCTTTTTCGACTTACGCTGGCTCGTCCCAGACGTCGTGACGTAAGCGAGGCCTTGATTTGCTATATTGCAAGGTGGTTTGTGCACTGGCAAATACTGCAAAACTTGTTGAATGTTCAAGACAAAAGGATGTTAATGGTAACTATAACCACTATGATTAGTCAATTTGTTCGAATCAGTCTGGAGTCTTTTCATCGGCAAATCATCTAATTGCATAGAAAACCACACAACCTAGCGCTTTGAAAAATGTCACAAAAATCAGAATACAGAGATACTTGTTTCAGTGTTTCCATTTTAAAGGTAATCCTATTCTGGTCACAGTATTTCCAAACTCAAAGTTGTTTCGCTCAGTATGAATGAACGGTTATTCTATAATGGGAATTGGTCTTCTGTCAAACACATTCATGGCAGTCTTTATAAACTGACGTACCTTTTCTGGAGGTCTCTCTCTTCCAATAAAATGTATGAGGAGCCTGGACACCATGCGGGGGTCAGGTTTTGGGTTATATATCACTAGTTCCACCAACAATTCTTGTGCCAGTGGGGTATAGATTATGGCCAAGGCATCCATCATGTTAAGTTGATCCACTCTCTCATCACTGTCCCTATTAAGAGTATAAACGGTACCAGTGATTTTTCAATCACAGCGCCTAACCCTCATCTACTCCCCCAATTTATTTTGCCCCGTAGAATTTCAAGAAATCCTTCCCGTTTCCCACAACCAACATTGAGCACTGGTCACAACAGCAATCGCGTTAATGTCCAGTAACAAACGTATTTGTTCACTGTGCTAACTGTGTGCTTAAGAAATACACCATAACCCTAAAAAATGTCCATTCTTTATGCCGTATTTCTTGATATCTCAATCCCTTCAGGCTACGATATGATCTGATTATGTTCGTTTATGAATAAACAAACAAACAAACAAACAAACAAATAAATAAATAAATGAATAAATAAAAATGTAAAAAATAAATAAATGAATGACTAAATAAATAAATACATAAAAAATAAACAAACAAACAAACGAACTAACGAGCAAACGAACAAACAAACAAACACATACATAGATACATACATACATACATACACACACACACACACACACATACATACATACGTACGTACGTACGTACGTACATACATACATACATACATACATACATACATACATACATACATAAATAAATAAATAAATAAATAAATAAATAAATAAATCTTATACTTAAAATAAGAAACAAATGCACAATTTTACACATTCCCGTTCTGGTTTATGCATGCAAGTTACCGTTACTTGAGCCTGCTTGGAATCCAGAGTATCCGTACAAAAAGTAATAAAAACAAACTTGCCACATAATATGACGGGAGAGATATGCCCTTGCCAGCCTGGTGATCTCGCCGTCCGGCAGAACCCTCATCACGTCCAACAACTGTGCCAGGCACTTGTTCAGTTGATGTGACATCGACACTGTGGTAACGGCGGCGTGTTGTGAGTTTACACACAGAAATGTAAGTTACAGCGTAAAGTCACCTTGTGGGATAATTCGTTCGTTTACCAATATCATTTGGTCTGATTTTTATACATTTTGAAAAATAAAATAGAACATTTTTTGGACTGGAAAGAAACCAAAACGTTAGTAAACAAGAACCAAACAAAAACAAAACAAAAAAACAAAAAAAATAAAATAAATAAAAAATAAAAAATAAGAAAAATAAAAAATAAATAAAACACAATAATATAAAATAAAATAAAACAATGCAGAACAAAAATTACGGCAAAGAGGTTCCGATTATGCGAAAAAAATAGATTTTTTTTTTACTGGAAAGAAACCAAAACCTTAATAAGCAAGAAACATAATAATAATAATAATAATAATAATAATAATAATAATAATGATGATGATGATGATGATGATAATGATGATGATGATAATGATAATGATAATGATAATAATAATAATAATAATAATAATAATAATAATAATAATTAATAATAATAATAATAATAATAATAATAATAATAATAATGATAATAATAATAATAATGATAATAATAATAAAATAACATAAAATAGAAATAAACAATACAGAACAAAAATTATGGCAAAGAGGATCCGATTATGCGGAATGTAAGATCGTGTAAATCATCAACATACGTAGACGGGTCGCCCACAAAATATTTTACGATAGACCCACTTGGTTGTGAACTATGTTAAAAAATAATCATTACAGAAAGTTATAAAATGAAAATAAAATGTGTAGATGGTAAGTCTTTCCAATGCAAGCAATACGTTCCAACTTCAATACCAAATTACTGACCTTGGTGTGAATTTTTTTGCAGGCATTGTAGGTTTGATGCAATTTGTTGGCGTGTTTCTTTCAAGTCGACGTTGAGAGGCCGAGTATCATGGTGCTGTTCGGCAGCAAATGAATAATTACAATGAAGAATGGCAAGCAATAGACTCACTCATGGCTTAACCAGCTGGTTTCCTGTATTCATACTTTTCTTAACAATTCACTGATTGCAGCTCACTATCGAACAGCTGTTTTACATTACATGGAATATTTTCATTCTATTCTCATCCCAACATTCAATCACAGCATATGTCTATATAATGGCAAAACCGAATTTATACAACTATGCAAACAATAAAACAAATCACAAATGACGTTTTTTAAATTTTCCTATAAATATATCTTTCATGCTAGCTTATCTTATTGAGTCTCTGTGTTAAATTGATTTGTATCTGTTAATGTATGACTGACAATTTGGATATAGCGTCTACTACGAGTACGAAAATAAATAAAGGTATGCATTTATATATGTATGTGTCACCTCCTTATTTACAGTCGTCTCTAAGTAAACACTCAATTGACTGTAACTGTCTTTAGTATCATTTGCCTATTTTTTGTGATCCACTAAAGTACATATTCCACAAATTGTTGTTTGATTGACATAGGTTACTTTCACATCCCCTTTCGCCCGTAAAGAACTCGTGCTTACAATATAGCGCACATACTGCAGGAAAAACTATGGCAATGGAAATTATATACGTCACGCGAAAATTAAGTTGCTAACAATGTTGAAATTTAGCCTCCTTAACTTTTAAACTATGTAATGATTTGTTTTAATCCCTGTTCGCTTGCTCCCATTTCACTGATGCAAGACCAAGAGCAGGAATGGTTTAGAGATAAGTATATTAAGAATAGCTTATGCCAATTTATGGAACACGAATATCATTTCTTATCAAGATCGGTCTATGTTATGAAATATTGTAACAAATGGTGCAAACTTGAAGCTGATGCATTTGAAGACACGAGTAAACGGTTTAAGAGGAAAGTATAGCGAAGATGTACTCTCACCTCTCGCGACATTGGATAAACCACAGTCATGTAATTTTCTTTTCAAATTTAGATAATGCTTTACGGGTATATAATACTTAATACTACAATGCATAATAATAATAATAATAATAATAATAATAATAATAATAATAATAATAATAATAATAATAAAAATAATAATAATAATAATAATAATAATAATAATAATAATAATAATAATAATAATAATAATAATAATAATAATAATAATAATGATAATAATAATAACTTTATCTAGAAACTACTCCTTTTGGGGGGGGGGGGCACCACAGCCCGGGGTTAGCTTGTGGTGTGTTCAGACAGTCAAATACTAAAATATATCCATACAAGCTAAAAGTTGATTAGAACAGTACATGCAAAATGTTCGTAAGTATGTACAAATATACATCAAGGTGGTTTCAGCTCTACCGTCTGATCTCTTAGCAATGCATCTGTTTTGACTTCCTTCGAAATTTTCATTTTCATAATAATCACTGAAATTCTGACATCCATACCTTTTTGCAAACTTTTGTCCGTAAAATGAGAACATTGAGAAACCATTAGAATATATATATATTTCATTTGTTCTTGTCAAAACAAAATCTTCTTTGGAAAAAATGTAGAATAGGTATGTTAGTTAAGATGATTTTTGCAGTGTGTATGGGGGTACTTTATTTTTCTTTTAGTGTTGGTGAACCTTCAATTAAATAATTGCCGAATTGGCTTATCCAAAATAGATAAACAATATATATAGATTTTACAGTCGTGTGAAATAATTTGTTGGATATTTTTATACCCTCTCTAAGGCAGTTGGGTAATACTGTTTAAAAATGATCTAGCTTGACACAACACCTGTTGAGTCCATTAGAAAAGCAATTCTAATAGGACTTTTTCCAAGTTGTGCGAGATTTCTAAGTTTCGGTGTAGTTTAAACTGGCACAAACGTGCAATAGCTGGTTGGCGAATTACAGTATTCTAAATATTTGTGAATATACGCAGGAAGTATACGTGTCCTTACCGGGTCTGTCATTATCGTGTCGGTGACCAGGTTACGAGGAGGGGCGGGTGGCGCCCGTTTGGCGATACGGTGCAAGAAACGCATTTTACCGGTCGATTTTGCCTTCATCTCCGGGAGTTCTTAAAAAAAACATTCGGTCATAATCAGCAAACTGTTTCAGCATTGATAATAACAGCAAGTTTATGTCAATGTTTTGAAGGAAATACGCGCACACATACACACATTGATTCTAATGGGAAAATGGTCCCATTTTGGATTTGTTCGAGAGAAACTCAAAGCAATTCATTCTCAAGTTGACGGAACACATCATGTTTAGTGAGCTTGTATTTTTATGACAAAATATTCACCATACACAAGTGAATAATGAGAAAAATGCATGTGGTAAACAAATACTAATCTGCTTACACTCTTTGTCGATGCAGATACATTGTACTATGCAGGTTTGGCTTAGGCTAGTAACAACATACTAGAATTACTCACCAAATTCCGTAAAACGGTTGTGTGGTTCCACTAAATGTTCACGGCCTTTATATGGATCGAATCTGTAAATTCAAGCATCAAAACCGTTAAGAAATGTTACATATTTGGTACCCATTTATGCAGGCAATATTAAAAATTGTAGTGGTGTACAGCGTTCACTTGGTACATCAGACTCCTCCTTTCTTCTTCTTCTTCTTCTTCTTCTTCTTCTTCTTCTTCTTCTTCTTCTTCTTCTTCTTCTTCTTCTTCTTCTTCTTCTTCTTCTTCTTCTTCTTCTTCTTCTTCTTCTTCTTCTTCTTCTTCTTCTTCTTCTTCTTCTTCTTCTCCATCTTCTTCTTCTTCTTCTCCTTCTTCTTACTACTACTACTTCTACTACTACTACTCCTACTCCTACTACTACTACTACTACTACTACTACTACTACTACTACTACTACCATTACTACTATTACTGCTGCTACTACTACTCCTTCTAATACCACTGCCACTACAAGTACTACCTTCATTACGGCCACCAAGCTATCCGTACAATAAATCTGTTCACGCACTGAGTGCAAATAAAATTGTTTAGGAGACAAAATGTGAACAGGAAAAATCCGATGACAATGTACTTTCAGTGGATGATTATGAATGCGGAACGCGTCGTTTAATGCGGAGAAGAGTATAGTTTTGCCTATATTGATTCTGAATCCAAGGTCCCAGCGACCCTTTCATAAAGCTTCTAATCGGGTTATGATGTCACAAACAAACAAACAAAAAAAAAAAAGAAAAAAAAAAAAAAAAAAGAAAAACCAATGACAATTGCGACCCGTAGCCAACTCCTCCAGCAACAATGTCGTCAATTTGATAAGACTATTTTTTATTATTAATGTTAAACAAAGTTAAATGCATTAACAGGATTAGATCGTAGATTACCTGAGATGTTTGGCATAAAAAGAAGAGTGGAAAAGATTTGTTCACGATAAAAAAGTGACAGGTTCGTGAAAAACCTATTGACATATTTTTGCCTTGCGTGTGCAGAAACAGGAAGATAAGATAATTCAAATATTGTGGGGTTTCCCCGTTCCAGACCTGTTATCGAATTTTTTACTTGAAACAGAAAGATAATCTGCATATCGTGGGGCTTCCCTCAGGGCAATGTGTAAGAAGATAATACTTTATTCCGCCATGGAGAGATCAGTCTCCAAAATCAATCTCTTACCAAAAAAAATGTAATGAGCGCAGCAAGAAATCTCGTTTGTCAAAATTCCCGCTGCATTGTTTTTTTGCACTTGATATAACTCCCGCCAGCTGCATGAGCCACAGGCAGCAGATTCATATCCGAGGAGAGACATAGCAAAGGAAAGATTTGGAATTTCTGAAGGTCACTTACTCAGCAGGAGGGGATCTCATCGCTTCAAAATGCTCATCCAGTTGAATAGTATGGTGAATTCCCAGGTCGGAATCGTAGTGCAGTTTCTACAATGGAGCAGTTTATCAAAATATCGTAGAGTCTTTGTCATACAAAATATGAAATATAATATAAACTGTACTGCATTTTACCTCCTTCAGTGCCAGTTTTGACTGAGCCAGAAGCCTTTCTTAGCGCATCGGGAAAATCTGTATGGCTGGACCATTGTTATGATCCACACGATTGCATGTGCCCAAGAAAAAGGACGTACATGTAGCAGGCGATGCCATTGGTCAAGCGCTAACACGTGGATTACCCTCGCCATAGTGATAGTCAGACCAGGTCATGAAACCTTTTGTTCCCCACTGCTTCCCTTTGCCCCCTTCCCCTTGGCATATGCTATTGTATGCACGCTGTCACTTGAATGAAAGGTCGGTTTACAAAGAACATGAACCTAGTATGCTATGCCAATTCAGTGGATATGGACTCTTATCGAAATTTGCAATGAAAACTTGCAAGGAAGGTAAGCATCCTGGAGTGGTCTCGTTATGCGCGAGATATTGACAGCGAGATTCTATGGTATTTTGTGAGAGGCCAAATATTTCATGATCGTCCAACTTTTGATGGAGAAGCACGGTGGAACTTCATTTTTGATGGTTACGTATGCATTCATGAAGATGATCTTACTTGCTTCGTGTTGACCACAACACTAAGTATGCCCACGTTTTGTTGAAGTCTAGATGACTCTAGGCAATGCTATTGACACTCATATCATACATTTCAATCTTAGCATTTGGTCTCATTACATATTGGTTCCGATTAACATTACAACTTTCTATGAATGCTTGTGCATCTAAATCTTCTTCCTGCAACTAAAGATAAAAATACCACTCTTTTAATTTATGAATATCAGTATACAGTTATCTACCAATCAGTATTCTTATCTTCATTTACAATCATTTTTATTGTCGATATGGAAAAGCACAAAAATAGATACACTATATATATATATGTGTGTGTGTGTGTGTGTGTGTGTGTGTCTGTATGTGTCTGTTTCATTTTTAATGATACAAGCACATGACGTCTCCAACCGAACACTCCTAAGAAGTGGCTCCTTGTGAGAACAAAATGGTCACCCTTCCCAAATAAACATTACTCTAAAAAAACGCGAACTTTTTACCACTTGAAGCTCATACCTTTTCATAATGTGACTTTGAATTGGCAACAGGATGTCCCTGGCGGGTCTTGATGAAAATGGTGCCTAGTGGATGGGGCTGTGCCGTATATGTAGCATTGTGTTTACCTGCAAACAAGTGTGCATTGTCATGGCCATGCTCCTAATGCAAGTACTTTTTTTAACTCATTCCACCTTCACAGAAGAAAGTGTCAACAGCTTTCCTTGGCGCGCTCTTGGTACAATGCGCCAAAAAAGCGTCATTAGGGTGGAATGATTTAAAGCCATGAAATTACATCGCTATCGCAACCCAAGGGCAAAAAATTATACCAAAGAAAATTAACACCATATAATGTTAACACTTGATTAAGCCGTGCAGTTTAAGTATTATATATTAAAATAATGCTTCATTCTTAGTAATTTCCTCCTTCCTGCTAAATATATACAATTTTATTTATTCATTTTTTTATGTTTTCATGTAACTTGCAGAAAAGGCCTGTCAGAATAGCAAGTCTTTGATCAACAGCATTCCATGGTTCGGCTTGCGCACATTGTGTGTCAATGACACCAGTTGACTCGAAATGTAAGCAGGACAGAGTAAAGCACAAACTGTCACCAGTAAAAGATTAAAGCACAAAAAGTAACCAGAAAAGGGTTGAAGCATAAAATATAGCCAAGAAAGGGTGAAAGCACACAATGTGACCAGTAAAGGGTTGAAGCACAAAATGTAACCAGGAAAGGATTGAGGCATAACCTATAACAAAGAAAGGGTTTAAAGCACGTAATGTGACAAGTGAAAGGTAAAAGCACAAAGTGTAACGACGAAAGAGATGAGACACAAAATGTAACAAAGAACAGGTTAAAGCACACAGCGTGACCCGTAAAGATTTAAAGCACAAAATGTAACAAGGAAAGAGTTGAGGTATAAAATGTAATCAAACAACGGTTATAGCACACAATGTGACAAGTGAAGGGTTAAAGCACAAAATGTAACCAAGAAAGAGATGAGGCACAGAATATAAAAAAAAGGTTAAATCACAGAATGTGACCAGCAAACGGTTAAAGCGCAAAATGTGACCGGCAAAGGGTTAAAGCACACAATGTGAACAGAAAAGTGTCAAAGCGCAAAAAATACGGTGAAAATAGTGTGTTTGAAGTCGTAAAGACACCGCTAACCTGAAATTTTCAGACGGCGTGTCGTAAAATAGTAGAAATGTAAAGTTCATAAAATATCTTTTCTCTAAATCCTTATCTGAAAGGTGGTATTTCATCTTACAAATCAGTTTTCAATAATGCCACGGTCACTCATTTAACATATGAAGTATTTGAGGTAATAAGGATATCGTGTTAACAAGTAATGGAAATTTTATGTTCTTTGTTTTGTGACAAGCTCTGTAGGCCTTATTTAAGTAGACACAGCTTCACCTCGGCAACGATCTCTTGACCATTTGATACAAGCTATTTCATACATCAATATATCCTATGCGTAGTTATGGATATGAAAGTTCGGCACCATTTAATCTAAAGAATCAGAACGATTCCAATTTCATGACACTTAATACCTTTAGATGAGGTGCATATATATATATTTATATATATATATATATATATATATATATATATATATATATATATATATTTAATACACTGCGACTGAGCATAAAGAATATAACCACCTCAGTGGGGGGGGGGGGGGGGGTTATTAAAATGCTTTCCACTGCTGGTCACTGTGCTTTTTCGTGCTCTGAGACGTTGGTGTCAGTTTTGTTTACATGACAAATTGGATCTGTTAGGCCTGGCTTGTCCCGTTCTTTGCAGACAAAATATAGTTACGCTCATCAAATTTAATTGTTGCAGGCCAAAACTAATTTAACCCATATACTGGAGAAGGAAGAACAAAAAATCATTTTGATTAGGCTAACATTTGAATTCGTTAACAGGAAAAAAATTTTAAATGGTCTGACAATGGACATATGGATCCCCCTAAGTCAAAACTCTCCTGATACAATTAAACTTAAAACAGAATTTTGCGTGGAAAATTACAAATTATAAAAGAATATCATTATGTTCACTTTGTTCTGTTCGCCGTGCACCTATGCTTATAATCATGACTTCTAACCGGGTAGACAGACCCTACTAGATTAAAGACGCTTTCTGATCAGCGTTTTTGTGTAACTTTTGTGTCACTGGGTTGTTGGGGAATGAACAGTTTATATCAGAGATTGTCCATTTCACCTCCAAGAAGACCTAAACTCCCATGGACTCGTTCCGCATCCACATTTGAAAAAAAAAATCATCATCATCATCATCATCATCATCATCAAGTCATCATCAAGTCATCATCATCATCATCATCATCATCATCATCATCATCATCATCATCATCATCATCATCATCATCATACAGGTTGTATCTTTATCCAGCTCGCCCGGGCTCATAACTGTACTGCGATTTCCTGCCAGCAGAGGGCATTCCCAATCAATTGCTTCCCTCAGGCGCTCGTTACGTTCGGTCAGTCAAGCTTCCGTACTAATATACGCGATGCGGGGGGGGGGGGGGGAGTAGTGGATTAACAGGGTGGACCTGGAACATCTGTGCGTTCAATAACCCACATAGGGCCATATCTGCAATAAAATATTGTGTATTCATCTGTGCAGTCAATTATTTGTGCTAATAAGATGGTGGCGGATGGGCCTAAAACCACAACGTCGTCACATGGAGCTCCTATATAGGAGCTCCATGTGACGACGTTGTGGTTTTAGGCCCATAGCACGGAAGCTTGACTGACTGAACGTTACGAGCGCCTATGATTACTTCCCAATCCCTGTGCGTCGCCACACTTGTCGTATGCTCGATTGAACTTTCATCGTCTTCCCGGGTTCTTGAGCCTACACTGTATCTGCCTGGTTGGAAGTTTGTCATTCCGGAGGAGAATTACGGGGTTTTGTGTATCTGCACACTGGACTTTGTCATTTAAGTTACTTGCATACTATAAACCACTTTATTTTCCGTCCTGCGCCCCTGCCATTACTTTTAATTTTCTTATATATGTATTACCTTGCACTGGGGCAAATTATTAATTCTATCAGTGTTCTCTCCACCGCCACGATATCTAAATCCATTTGATTGAGGCAAATAATTTATCGGATGACGTTTCAACTCCTTATTTTTTCTTTTTTTTTTTCTTGTTTTTTTTTTTTTTTTTTTTTTACTTTTGATTCGGCTGTGTGTGTGAGCTCAATTGAAATCTGATAAAATTAAACCGGTAAAACTGTGTGATTTAGGCAGTTCAAAAGTAATTTGAATTCATACAGATGAGCGTTGTTTTTGACTGGAAGTCCGACCGCGATGGGATAGGTGGGGGTGGAGGGTGTGTGTGTGGGGGGGGGCGGGGGGGGGGGGACGCATACATGTACGTGTGGAAAAAATATATGACCCAATGTTGGTAAAAATGTACCATCCAATATTGGTAAAATAACGACCTTAACCTCCATGTATTGAATAAAAAGAAAGTACATGGTAACGTTTATTCCCATAAATATGTTTTTCTCTTAGATTTACACCCATGGGGCGGTATTCCTAATAACTGGGATCCCGTTTTGCCATCTAGCATGCAGCAAGAAATTTAACAGGAAGGAAGGAAATTCGTGTATCAAGAGGGGCTTCTATTGTAAATTTAACAACCTGAGAAAGGAATAAACTTAACAGAAGTAATACACTAAGTTTTAAAACATACAAGATGCTGAAAATATTCTGTAACATAATTGGTACATGTGTCCTCATAATTACAGAGGCATAGCTTCTTTGTCTGGCCACTCAGGGGACTAAAGCAGGTCTGCAGTTAACAAAAGTCAACCTGACTGTCTGTCTTTATACCCGTATCGTGGTAACTGACCGTCGTTTTTTTTTCTACTTACAGGATAAAAGATTTTTGTCGGAAATTAAAAAGCTCATGGAATAAATACCGTACATAGTTTTAATGGTGCGATACCTGTCACGCCACCATGCGTTACGCTTATCCCAGTGTTTGACCTCGTACTGAAAACACTGCATCATTTCTGATTGAAAGGGAGTTCATCAAATCACCTGTGCTTTGGGAAGTATGTATGTACAATACTGGAGCAGAGTCTGTCCAGCCACATTCCACATATCGTTAACCAGAATCAGCGTTTCCATTGCGGTAAATATGTCACGGTAAATTAAATAGGTAACTGGGGACCACGAAATTTAGTCACTGTAATTATTTTGTGGAAACAAATGTGGTATGCCATAATCACTATCGGGAACTAACAAGTCTGATTGTTCTTGACTAATGACCCAATGAGGATTCTCTGCACTGATTTTTAAAAAATTTAAATTGACGTTTCGAAAATATGGTACAAGTGTGTGGCATAAGAGCAAACTGTATAATTTCACTAATCATATTTTCAAAAGTATTCATGATTTTATTTGTTGACATTTTAGTAGTTCATCAAATTAAAGGGCCTGCTCTCACATACTGTAGTGTGTATAGTATTTAGTTTGCCGTGAATCTGTAATAGCACAATAGGAGATATCCATACTAATTTTCTGCCACAACTGCATACGTTATTGCCTAGTCTGGCTTGATGGGATATGGAGTGATACGGGTCGGTATCTGTGGGGACAAGTGGGATATTACTACTATTTTGGATATAAAGAATACATATAAAGGCAGATGGAAATTTTTCTTTATATATGGCTAGGGAAGTACTAGATGAATACCAGTTTGGAATTTGTGAAGTTTAATTTCTCAAAAACAAAAAAAACAAAAACAAAAAAACAAAACAAAAAAACAAAAACAAAAAAAACAAAACAAAAAAACCCCGCTTATTTTGTGAGAAATGAACATATGGCCTTGTCTATGACAGTGATGCGACCCGCACATCCCCCGTGATCGCCTGGCGTTAAACCCGTGCTTTGCGGCGGGAAATTAATATGCGTACGGCTTATTGTTGTTCCTGTTGCGTGTGTGTGTGGGGGGGGGGGGGGGGGGCTTGAGTGTGTTCACTGGCTGCCTCAGTGTCTCTTTATATGGGCCTCCTTTGATGAAAAAAAAAATGAAGGCAAAGTATTGTATAAAATAAACATAAGCCTAACGCAGTAACATGCAGGCCTATAGAAAAGTTGCATTTTGCAAGGACAAATTTACAATAGTTCGAAGGTAATTGTAGGAATGTCCAAAGAAAATGTATAAACAGTGAAATAAAGTCAGACAAGCGGACGAGCTCGGCAGGTATTACTCATCTGTGAATATTTATGATTACGGGCGGTTGTTTTGCACTTCACATGCAAGAAGTACCACGTGATTTTTCTATTCCCCAGCCACGTGTATATCATGGGCTCCACGTTTTATGTAATGACCAGGAGTTACCTGTCCGACTTTGTCCTCAACCCACCCCGCATCCCATTCAATCAGCCTTCACGCGCTACGGAAAACTAAGTTCGGTGTGTTACTAATCGTCCACAGAATCTTCAAGGTGACAGACATACCTTCATTGCCCATCTCCTGAGTGCGGTACTGCCAGTGAGAACCATCAAGTGATGCTTTATTCGAAGCAAAAGAATTTTCGGCCTGGAATATCAACAAATTATATATACATTTCTGAATCAATGAACATACATACATAAATATATATTTCAATATTGTTATTTGATTATGTATATGTTAAATAAAACAACCAAACTCAGCAATAAGACAAGCATGGACACGATTACAAGGGAAGAACATTCCACCTTTCACCGTTTTCAGCCCCCCCCCCCCAAAAAAAAAACAACTTCGAATCTTTATGTTTCAGTCAAGTTGTCTCCTTTGTAATTATAAGTCTTAACGTTTAATATGTCCAGTAGTCCAAATTTCTGCACCAAATGCTCGCGACCTGAAATACTACGAAACACGGCGAAAGTGGGATAAACTTGCTCCTAAGGTTGTCCCTCTGAAACCGTGGTCCACCATTTACTGCAGTGTTCACTTCATAACATTCCAAGACGAATTCTTTTGGCAAGGACTTCAGACATTATCATGAACACAAATATAGAGCTTAATTTTAATCGATTATGGAATTGTGAACAAGTGCATTTTCTGCTCTTTGGGACTCACATTGCATTATATGAGTGTAACTGTTTGTTTGCTAAGGCAACCATGCAGTTCATCGTAGGTTCCAAATGATGCCCTTTCAAGTGCGCAATGCAACTGTGTTCATTTAATGCCAAATTTGCTTGACAAATTGCCTCGGTACATGGTATCAAAGCATTTTCTATTAGCTACTTTTCTTTCCTAGTAAGTCTTATCCTTAAAGAAATAAAGTATATTACCATTAAAACAAACTTGAGCGTAAATTGAAATCAATTTTAAGACTGGCGAAGATTAAATGTCGAAAGGAACACAGGCTTACCTGCTGCCTCGTATGAAGTTTCCCCGCCAAGAAACTAGCTATACCTTTTTTGACCGAAAGGATTTCACTTTTTTCTCCTTTCGGGTAGAAAGCTCTGTCAACCTCACCATACTTGCTTAAGGTAAAAGAGAACCAATGGGAAAAATCTTGGTTTACGGATTGTACCAACCCTACAAATAAAAATGACAGGCTAAAGCACGGCAGATAGGTAGAATATAATGAGATTTAGTGAAAGCATTGGCACGTTTTATGTTTGAAGCTCTAATAATATCATATGATAAAAAGCATGCAAACATACTGCAGTTGCCAAATTAAATTGAAAAGTTACAATCGAGATAGAAAACCTTTCATCATGCGAATGATGTCTTATAGTCCTCGTGTTGCAAACGCCTAAACATATGATATGCATAACAAATGACATGAAATATCATATGTGTATAGGTGCCAAAAAGGTGTTTGTCATAAATAATGTACATGTGACAATTGATTGCATGGTGTTTTGCCAACAGATGTAATTAACTTAGTATTTTAGTGTGTCCAAGTTTGTTATCTAACAACTTCTCGTGGCCGAAGATTACACATTAACCAATATTCAACTTAGAATTCACTTGAGATTGCGACGCTTGAACGTAATTGTTTAATGAATGAAATGAATTCATCTTACCATCTTTTGTTTTAAATTTAATGGCCAGTGTGTGCAACGTTAGTAGAAGTTCTTGTCCGTCTCTTGTTGCGTTGATGTATTGAAACCCCACCTATAACGCAATTCTCAGGATTAGTACACCTACCTACCTACCCACCTGCCTAGTTTCATACATGCGGACGTACTAATTTATGTACATATACACGTATATTTTAGAGAAAAAAAGGAAAGAAAAGAAAAAAAAAGGCTCCAAATGTGAAATGTAAACTTTATCAAGCAAAATTAAAATTTGAATGCTACATTATAGTTGCACGGGACCGAAAGTCCGACCATAATTCCAGTAAGTCAAATATTTTATCCTTCTTGCTAAAACACTATGAATAAACATGTCTATAGCGGTCTGATAACTCTACTGAAACCCATCGTTTAAAAAGCTCTATTCAAATCTTGTTTTAATTTATTATGATGTCTCATGATTCGAAATAACAAGAAAGCGATACATGAGAAATATGCGCCAAGCTACGTGAGGTTGATGCAGATTCAGATTCAGATTCAGATTCAGATTTCATTTATTCGACACAAGTGGATACATGTAACAATTTAGTTAGTAACAGCAAACAAACAATACATTCAACAAAAGCCAACATTGTTGCTACTACCATTGAGCATAATTGTCAGGATGACCCAGCATAAGGATGAACAAACATCCGCTCTCGCATGGGCCACCTAAAAAAAATTACTTTGCTGGTTCACACCATTTTGTTTTGTAAAAAACATGTTTAACAACCATTTGTATTTATGTACATATCAACTTAGATATTGTGTGATACAATTTCATGCAAACAATCAAATTATCGATGATTACCACATACAAAACAATTAGAGATGGAGCATGTTTCGGAATATTGAGTAATATAGAAATTTTTGACATATCGTGAGAAACCAGAGTAAGAATGAGTGTGGATTTTGCTTGTCAGAGTTACAGGGGAATTTTGAATCAATTTGGGGATAGAGTATCGAATGCACTTTTCGGTGGATGCATGAAACTGGAATAGTGTAGCGTGGAACATCACGAGTGGGATAATTATGCGTACTGGGTATTGAAGTAAACATGTTATCAAAATAACCAGGTAATTCATTTTTAGAGTACCGAAAAAAGAATTTGAGAGATTTAAGTTTGAACAAATCAGAGACTTTTAAAATCTTTAAAGTTTTAAATAGTGGGTCGTTGTGGGCATTATACTGGGCTGAACTTATCAAATGTATAGCTGATTTTTGTAATTTGAGAATGTGGTCACAGGCATATCCCCATGCAAGAATAGAATAATTTGCATGGGGCAAGAACAGGGAATTATAAATGAGGAGCAGTGTACATTTGGGAAGAAAATAATGCAACCTTTTTATTATTCCAATTATACGAGCAATTTTATTTGAAATTTTGTTTAAATGGGCATTCCAACTTAATTTTTCATTAATTATTAATCCAAGAAAGTCAAACTCTGTTGTTCTTTCTATTCGAACATTGGTTATCTGTAGATCGATATCTATGTTCAACTTTCGTTGTGGAAAAGAAAATAACATGTATTTTGTTTTTTGGATATTTAAAGATAATTTATTTGCGGCAAGCCAGTCATGCACACTTGCAAGTTCAGAATTTATATTATTTGAGAGGTCGTGATCGTTGGATTGGGGTCTGAAGTTAAAAGTGCAAAGTGAATTTATAAGTGTTGTATCGTCAACATACAGGATGGATTCAAAATTTGGGGAAGCTAAGGAGAGATCATTAATGTATATTATAAAAAGTAGCGGCCCAAGGATGGATCCTTGGGGCACGCCGCTGGTGATAGGTAAAGGCTTGGACTCGACATCATTTAACTGAACATATTGAGATCTGTTTGACAGATAACTCATTAACCATTTTAAAGATATATCAGAGAGACCATAGTATTTTAGTTTATGCAGAAGTATTTGGTGATCTAAGGTATCGAAAGCTTTAGATAAGTCTAAGAATATAGTTAGAGGTATTTCACCGGAATCAAGAATTTTATATATTCGATCAATAAATTCCAGAGTAGCAGTTTCAGTACTATGACGCTTTTTAAATCCATGCTGACTTGAATGGAAGATATTGTTCAAAGAAAAATAATAATACAATTGTTGGTACACAACTTTTTCAAAAACCTTTGAGAAAACGGGAAGTAGGGAAATTGGTCTGTAGTTGTATAGAATATGCTCGTCATGTTTTTTGTAAATTGGTATTACTTTGGCTACTTTCAGCTTGTCTGGAAAAATACCTGTCATGAGAGACTGATTAATTATTAGAGATAAAGGTTTGGCTAGTGATGATTTAATTTTTTTAACAAATCTCATTGACAAATTATCATGACCTGTACTTGATTTAAGTTTAAAGTTATTCATGATTAATTCAACCTCGGCTGGGGAGATATAGGTAAAATTAAAAATACTTTCCCACTGTCGATTTAGGTAGATATTGAAATGGGGTGTGTGTCTTTGATTAATTTTTGCGGCCATTTTTGGGCCGATGCCAGCAAAAAATGAGTTGAACTTTTCAGCTATTTCACTTCTGTTTGATTCCTTTTTGTTTTCTATCATGAAAAAAGAATTGAAAGTGACGTCTGAATATGTGAGGAAGAGTCCACACACTGTATACCGCATTTCTTATTTGAATGGATACAACCGGTACTACCAGAATTAACCCGGACAATAGATAATTATAAATGTTCTTCGATGCACAGTCCCCCCCCCCCCTAATGATAAGGGGACAAACAAAACGGAGCTCGATAAATGGGTTCAACATACATATTTTATGACTAAACAAAATTGCTGCTCGAAGAGAGAAAGTCGGTGATAGTAATCACGGCTCGCATGTCATAAAATAGAACATTTATTATTTTGACGTCAAACTATGGTCGACTCGTTTGTTCAAAGGGTCGGAGACGATAAACCATGCCGCCGTTGTCACCTATCACTAGGGAAGTCACTTTGATAACGTGCCAATGTACGTTGAAAGGTTACAGACAAGAACCTGTCAACCGTTCGTGAGTGATCCGTCTTTCAGGGTCCACTCTGAAGCGTGACAAATATAACCCCGCTCTACTCATCACGTCCATGTGCAATATATTGAAAGGAACCTAGGAACCTGACATCTCACAAAATGCAGCTGACAATCAATCAAAATTTGTTGTGTGCTATTTGCAGCAATACAGAATGCGAAAAGTTTTTTTTTCTTTAGGCAAGTTCTAAATTTTGTGATAAGCCCTCTACGAATTTAAACAGTGATGGTATTTTAAATGTGACATATTTCCAGAGCCCCGTGAAAGGTCAAACTCAGTCATTAACGTCCGACATCACAAATAATGCACAACTTTATCGGAGACAGAACTGTTAAATAAAATCATCGTAAAGCTGATAACCGTAAGCGAGGGAAGAAGAGGTATGCAAATGCTGGCTTACTGGGGTATTTCATTTTCCTTACCAATGTTTTGTACTAGAAATCCTCTTATTTCCTTGCTTCTTATTGACGATCGGTTTAGAACATTCTTGTTTTCTGTATGCCAAACTAGGGCAAAATTATCATATGACCAAATGCATCTCAAGATATGCTCAAATGCAATCTGTTTCATCTTTTTTTTTTCATTTGACGACACCGACCCCCTCTAATAATATTAAATGAAACGTATTATGATTCGTTTGAAAATATCATTAAACACATTTAATCATATTTTAAATTGACTTCATGTTTTCATTAAATATTAGGTGAATGGCAAAATATTGAAGTAAACCAATAATGGCTTTCCATAACATACAAAAATGTGTGCATATTGTTTATTTCATACTTACGGTACACACACACACACACACACACACACACACACACACACACACACACACACACACACACATATATATATATATATATATATATATATATATGTGTGTGTGTGTGTGTGTGTGTGTGTCTGTGTGTGTGTGTGTCTGTGTGTGTATGAATGTATGTACGTATGTATGTATACTCGGTTTTCTGTTTCCTACTTGGAGTCCAAAGCATATTACAGAGATTTTCCCGCTGCCGAACAAAAACTACTTAACATCAGTCTGAAACAACTCTACTTTGGCCGTTCATAAAACCATGAATAAATTGTAAAAGATGATATTTGTGCATATGCGCTTCAAGAGATGCCTCAAGACTATAAATTGAAGCAAGGTACAGTCGGTTCTATGAGACAGATCCCAAAACAGAAGAACAGCTATTAGCCAAGCAACAGATATTCTGCTTCGCCTTACGAGAAATCCCATAGTGTGTGTGTGTGGGGGGGGGGGGGGTGAGGGGGGGGGGAGAAGCAAGATGATTCGAAAAGTCCCTCCTGGATATAGTCGAATATATTCCCAACTGTTTAACTTCTAAATGAAGGTTTACGATGAAACGCTTTCAATTTAGTCAAGAGAAATTTGAATCGAAGATATCAGCAAGGCTAATTAAATGATCTACTTGCTCAATTGGTTAGCCGTCCAAAAACAATGAATGCTATGATTCAGTGTGCAAATGTGACATCTATTTGTGTTATAGGCACATGCTGCCTGTAATTTATCTTGTTGAAAACTTTGAACATATATGTGGATAACCCATGCATGCCTTTTATGGTAGAAAACAATAAAACCTGCGCTATATATGTACTTCTTAGCCGTGAAATTGCTGAACGTTCAACGCGTTTGAACATATGTGTCGGATTACTAATTTTGGCATAATGATTTTGCCGCATCACTGCATTCTGTTATAATGTATCATTGCTCATTGAAATTATCAAAATGAATATAATACTGCCATGGAAACTCACCTTCTGTGTATATCAATTTATTATAAATACAGATAAATCAACACCTTTTGTTATCTTCTCATTTTCTGTATGAATAGGCCTCTGATACTTTTTGTCGGCCTAATAACCGTATTGGTGGTAGTTTAAACAGTTTGCATGTGCACCTTCGTATGTTTGACATGATCCGACAGGTACTTTTCGAAATATTTTGCAAAATTAATGTAGCGTAGTCGTTTTTTTGTTTTTTGTTTTTGTTTTTTTATTTTGAACCGGAATTATTTTCCAAAGGTGGAGACCACAGATAAGATGATTTTCTACAGACATAATGGGAGTGCTCGTGCATCCCCCCCACCCAAAAAAAACATTTCGAACGGAACTTAAAGAACTGTCCTGTACACTTTTGAAGGAAATAATTCTTTGGCAAGACCTGGACCTAAATCTGAGATCCTGCCCCTCCAGAAAGAATGAATGGGTGTATAGCTTGACTTGTTGACGGACAGGTCAAGATAGAGGAAGTAGAACAGAAAGAAAGAAAGAAAGGAAGAAAGAAAGAAAAAAAGAAAGAAAGAAAGAAAGAAAGAAAGAAAAATGAAAGAAAGAAAGAAAGAAAAAGACTCTCATAAATTGAATGATGCAGTGTTTTAAGACAATCTTTGTAAAAAAATTAAACAAGAAAATAGTTTAACGTCGTAATTTTATTTTCGCCGTAGCTTAACCATGCCTTGGCTCCAAAGATAAAAGAGCCCTATATCATTTACAAAACAATGTGACCAACCTGGAAAATCTTTACACAACGTTCTTTAAATCACCTGCGCGATGTTTGCGATAATACATTTCAACATTCATTTTTAATTGTTTTGTTGCGGATTTCCATGTCACATCTATTCTCATATATTAAATGGTGAACACGACATCACTGAAAAAAATGCCATGCATAGTGCCATGTAGAGTATGTTTGCTCTTGTCATTTTGTGATATGTTGAAGGGTGTGCTCGAACAACTAAGTACTCGAAACAAAACGGCCAATGCATCGGTTCCTGTATGTACTGCTATGAGATATTATATTTTAATGCATTTAAATCAGTAGAGACAATGGATTAAGAAAGCTTTACTGAGAGAGTACGCATCTCAATTATGTCTCCATGTAACGTTGCCCAAAAAAAAAAAAAATGTTTTGAAGCTTTACTGCAATGAGACGGATGGAAAAATAAAACAAAACTAGATGATGAAACGAAGTAACTTATTACTTTTGACGTTTTGTTTGGGTTGTAAAATGATGATGATGATGATGATGATGATGATGATGATGATGATGATGATGATGATGATGATGATGATCATCATCATCATCATCATCATCATCGTCATCATCATCATCACATACATGTGTGAGCGTGGACGTCGATCGAGGGAGAAAAAAATGCATTCGAAAACAAATGTATTCACGACTAGAAGTACGCTCTTTAAATTAATAGCTGAATAACACGCCTATTTTTGGGTGTGTTGTTGAATATTCGTACGTCTTACCTTCCCCTCGACGTGGAACTGCCCGACATGAACAAGGTCTACCATAGAGTCTAGCCTGTACAGATATTCGAATCCAGGCTCATATCTTATAAAGGAGGCTGATATAGTCACTGTGGAAAGCAGGCAACATGTTATTACCGCCTGCACAAGCACACCGCGGATCCGGACGTGGTCTCCCGGTGTCATGTTTGTTGTCTCCTGACCGGGCCGTCCCAACTGAGGACCCAACTTCTGTACATGTCGATATATGAAATCCCCTTATCTGATTAGGCGTGATGCGTAGTCGAAATACAGAGATCATCCGGTATTGTTTCTGAGTAATTTCAACTGTCAGATGTCGATTGATTCGGTCATATTGTTGTTGACCTATGTGATCACCAAAGGACATTAACTCACTCCATACCAGTCCCTGATTTTTCCGTATCTTTTCCCAGATTGAAGACGACAGTTGCATATTAAAATTCTTCGTGAAAAGAGTTCTCATTCAAATACCTACATGCCTATAGTCTTAAGTCAGTGGTTCTGGCACTGCCTGTCAAGTCATGCTACAGCTGACGCAAAGGCGGCTGCAGTATGACTTGCCAGGCAGTGCCAGAACCACTGACTAAGGCATATCACCATAGTATGGAATGAGTTAACACATGCTCATGAGCCCACTTTTGTTTGCTTCATTAATTGATTTTTAAATAGTTTAGTAAAGATAATAATAATGGCCTGCTTTTATTTGGAAGGTACCTTGCAAACAATATACAGGTGTGTCCCTGCGGAAGTTGTATTATACTAGATGCCAAAAGGTTCAAATTTACATGGGGAAGATTGACCCCCCCCCCCAAAAAAAAACAACTTTAATGTCAAGATTGGCCTTTTGGATTGATCAATGAATATACTGTTTAAATGAAATTACCGCTGGAAATTTGGCCATGCAGAGTTTCTTGGTTTCAATAAGTGCGATGGCTTGGAAGAAAAAAAATAGCCGTGGTTGACCTGGCTTTGCTGTACAAGTTACACAGAAGCCAGTTTATTTGAGAGCTGATTTGGGTACCCACTTACATAATGTTAAACGTAGTAAAGTATCTTCCTCGCCTTGTTTTTTCCCAAAATCGGTGACCCCGAAACTTAAATTAAGATGTGTTTAGTAAATTTTCTGCCCACCTTCGTCACACTTTAATGCAAAATTATTTCTGCCAAAGAGCGGATTCGACCGCATGGTGTGTGAATCCCGAGTCCACCGCTGTAACCATTCAGCCATGGACATCGCGAATTGCAAGACCGTATTTTGTTTTCTCTTTCGTAAATGCCCGGAAAAGTTCAGGTAAAATTGAGGCATAGAAAGAAAGGAGGAAAGAAAGAAAGAAAGAAAAAGGAAAGAAAGAAAGAAAGAAAGAAAGAAAGAAAGAAAGAAAGAAAGAAAGAAAAAGAATGAAGAAATGAAAAAGAATGGAAAAAAGAAAAGAAAAAATAGAAGAATAAGAAAGAAAAAGAGAAAGAAAGACTTGTTTATGTTTGCGACAGCCATATAAAAAGAAAGAAAACAAAAAACAAAAAAAAAAAAAAAAACAAACAAAAAAAAAAAAAAAAAAAAAACAAAAAACAAAAAACAAAAAACAAAAAAAAAACAAACCCCGCACTACTAAATAGCACGGGAACAGGGAGCAGCTCCGTGTCTAAATCATCAGATTTCACCAGGTGATAATGCTCTTTCATGTGCCCTAATTGTGTTTAATAAAGATAATCATAGACGGAGTGTTGACACTGTTTAGCATGAGCAGTCACAACACGACACCCACCAGGCAATACACTGTATACAAGGGTCATATTCCACATTATATAAGGCCAAAATATGTATCCAAAATATGTAGGGTTCAATTCTTGGGGCAGACAAATCTCAAAGACAATTTTATCTCCATGTTTTACCTGCAAAGTTGTTTTTATTTAATGTTGCTCCATCAATTCATATTTTCAAGTCGCATATGATAATACAGTGACACGAATGGTAGAAAACAAACACACGAAGGAAGAAAGAGCATACACATGCATTCACAACAGCAAGGATAATATGAACGTAAATCTCCTCCACGGGGGATAAGAGATCCGTACTACCAAAAATGTTGACAGAGTTGCAGCGTCAATCAATGGGAGGGCATGAAGACACAATGTTAAAAGAATGCGGTAAGGGATCCCAGTACTGATAGTAAATATATCCTAGTAATAAGTCCCGAAAATCAAGAAATCATGACTGGTACGAAGTATGGGGAATAAAGAGGCTCCCGGTACACATGCGCGGCAAATATAAATGTCCAATAAGCGAGCCCTTGAATGCGAGGAGCAGTGTTCAGATGCACTACCCTGGAACCATCTTATCCCCGACAATAAACGCGATGTAACGCTGCGTCCTGAACAGCACGGCCACATGTACATTCAATACAGGGAACATCCCTTACTCAAATGAGTGAACTTTAAAATTCAATCTGCAAAGACAAAATTGAGTATGTCCGACATTTACAAGCACAGATCTTTGTATAAAGTTGACGGTATGTAGCCGTGGCCAAATAAGATATTTTAAGCTAGATTTTTTTTTTAAATCAAGTAACTCATTTGAAATAAAAAAATCATGTAAATCATTTGAAATACGAAGAGCCCTAAAAAGATCATTTCATTGTTCGATTGCCTATGGCAAAAATGAATTTTGATATTGACTCGTTATGCACCGAATTTCTCTTAAATTTTGGGAACAACAGAGAGTGTGTTGGGGGGGGGGGTATTAACGCTGGTAAAATCAATAGTATAAGGTAAGGAAAGTAGGAAAATATACAAATAATGGTTGGTACGAAGTACGGATGTTAAAAGGGCTTCCAGTGCGTAAGTACAACAAATAGAAATGCCAGGTACGCCAGTACGGAAACCCCTATCCCTTCCCCACGTTTTTCACCGCAGAAATACATGCAGGTATGAGGGTCATCAGATAAAGTGGTGCGAGGTTATTCAATATCTTCAGGTATGTTCAGGTATCAGGTGGAGAAGAGTAAACAGAAAGTGAATCGTACGAATGGCATGATAAAAGCTACGGCACTGAACAGTTTTAACAGAGCGTAACACAGCAAGAGTATTATGGAATAGAGTCGCAATACCAGGAGTGATATATGGTTTATGTATTTCAATAATTGAGGGAATCCAGGGAATGGAGAAAGCACAGAATCAAATGGGGAAATGGATACTGGTAGCATCGTCATGTGCAGCAACGGAAGCAGCCCAATGACAGTAAGGATGGAATAAGATCACAGAGAGGCTTGTCAAAGCAAGTTTAAAATATTGGGGGTATCTACAAGCAGTAATTGAAGACAGGTGGTGCTGGAAAGTTTAAAATGAGGTGGTCAAGGAAGAAACAAGACGGTTCAAAGATACAGATAAGTCAGCAAAAAGATAAGAATTGTAAGGATATGATGAGGTAGAGGATTGGAAAGTGTATGAGGTAAGACTGTTAGAGAGGGCTTGAAAGAGGACTGGAAAAGAGGAGTCAGTGAAAAGAGTACATTAACTCATTCCACCCTAATGACACTTTATCCTGCTAATATCTCAATGTCGTCTGCTAATTGTATTTTACTAATTTAGGGATTATTTTTCAAAAATTTGGATGAAACTTGCATGGAAGATCATTCCAAATTATATGCCCATGGTCAACAGCTTTCCTTGGCACGCTCTGGGCACATTGGGCCCAGAGCGTGCCAAGGATAGCTGTTGACTCGGTCTTCTATCAGGGTGGAATGAGTTAAAACATACAAGGTATTAGGGAAGCCGAAGGAAAATGTGTGTTGGGACGGAGGGAAGAGATACAAGCTTCTTTCCAAGTGGAGCAGGAGTAATCAATCTCGAAAAGAGAAAACAGAAGTGGACAACAGGTAGTAATGGAAAATGTAAGGTGTGTAAGCAAGACAGTGGGTCATTGGCTGTTGTGATGTGATGCAAATAGAGAGATAAGGGAAGATATGTTCAGAAAGTGACACATGGAAGATTATAATTACAAGGTTTCAGAATAGGACCGGTGTTTAGAGGAAGAGGAACGTATAGCATGGGTTTTAGGTTTGAAGGGTGGCTTTCCGGGAGCCAGGAAAGGTACTAAAATTGTACAGGACTACTTAGTAGGGTGCCAGGAGAAATGAAAAGAATTGATGGAGTAAGACAGCAACAGGATAAATTAGAATTCCTGAATGCAGGGAGGAAAGGGAATGGTGAGAGTCCTTATAAGATCTCCCATAGGGTCTCCCATGGGAAATGCCTGAGCCTTACAAGCGTGGATAGGGTGTGTAAGGGAAAAATTCCCCCCCCCCCCTAGGGGGAAGAAAGTACAAGCGATGAGTGTATGGGGGTATACCCAAGACCAGGGTTCCACCACACATGTGAGTCAGTGGGTGGTGGACCCTTTGCCTCAGCTCTGGTCCTGGTAAATGTGGCAGCACAAGCTGAAGGATAACCATGGTTTCCTCTGCCTCATCTCCTTCTGTTTTTGCCGCTTTATATACCGCCTGTGTCACACACGACCGTGGTAGAAAAGCGTAGAGCCACAGGGTTATAATAATAATAATAATAATAATAATAATAATAATAATAATAATAATAATAATAATAATAATAATAATAATAATTATTATTATTGTTGTTGTTGTTGTTGTTGTTGTTGTTGTTATTATTATTATTATTATTATTATTATTATTATTAATCTTGCAGAAGAGAGCGAGTTTGAAGTAGGGCTATCCGCCTGTACGTGTCCCCACTAAAAGCGATGCCCAAGTTTGGCAATTAGTCTTTTAATGTCAGTACCAGCTGTGTACACTATAGTTGTTTCACATCTTGTAGTTTCAATCAGATCTGACAGGCTTGTTAGCCATTGCATATTCCTGCTAAAAACAGAACGCTTCCATTGGTTTATCATTCAGAACGATAAATAGGGCCTACCATGGTGTATGTGGAATTGGATGCGCCGCCCTATTATTAGACAAAATGGCCAAGGAACACAAGTTCGTGCTTGATCGAGGGCACTACAAAAGTATATCCTGAAAAAAATTTAGTGATCATTATGTCCAGGGAAAAAGGTTCATAGGGGGTTACAATGAGTTCACTGGCAGCACGTTAATGCACTTTGAAGCCAAACTGTCCCGACGTGCGGATCACTTGAAAACAAGATATCACAGTTTTATAAGGTAATGATCATCTCAAAAACAAGGGTCAGATCGTGTGGTACCACAGAGCAAACACTATCGCAACACTTTAATACCTTCCACATTGTGTACCAAATGATATACCAACAGTAGCGTACATACATACTCTCTCTCTCTCTCTCTCTCTCTCTCTCTCTCTCTCTCTCTCTCTCTCTCTCTCTCTCTCTCTCTCTCTCTCTCACACACACACACACACACACACACACACACACACGTATCCTCAGAGTTGGGACAAATTATAGATTTGTGGTATGTCGAAAGCGTTTCTCGACAAGGCGTATACTTTAATATCAGTGAAACACATTTGGTGCTTTGCCAACTGTCTGATTGATGTGTTCCTGCCCAGATACGTAATGGGAAAGGATGATGCCAAGAAAAGAATAGGCAAGACTTTTGGAATGAAAGCTCCCGCCTCTAACCAGGTATAAAGTTGGATGAGAAACCGAAGCATTCTTTGCACTCAACTGGGGCAAAAGGTAATTTTGAAGCATTGAATACGACACTCCACCGGTTTTCCCAAACACTAATTTTGCCATGCTATCGACTCCATTGACGTATTGTTTTGTCATGACAGGGTAATGCATAATTTTCACTGACCTCGTGTTATCAGTAAGTCGATGTCACATAAAATACCGCCAAATAAACATATTTATCATGAATGCACACAGATATATATATATATATATATATATATATGTATGTATATATATATATATATATATATATATATATATATATATATATATATACAATATATATATATATATATATCAGATCATAGACCACCTTAGAGACTGGACTGACAAAAATATGTTTTACGTGGATTGCGGAATATACATATACTGTGTATTCTTCCTATTTGGACTCTACATGTATGTAAAGAGACCAACCACCCTATTGCAAACAATTGTAAGGGACCATTTCTTATGTTTGTTATATTTTATTCCCATTGAGACCACCTAAGTATAGAAACCTAGTCCCTCGGGTGATATTAATAGGGAGATGATAGGACTACCTCACGAAACGTGATTAACATGGATTGTGAAACAGGCCAAGTTTATATATGGCACTTTCCATGATACACATGTTGCCATATACTAATAAGGTATAGAAGTAAAAGCGCTGGAAGAAAATTACCGTCCACAGCCTGAGTGGTAGGAACTCTTTGCACTTACGTGGATGGTCAATATGAATCCAATCAAATAAATTAAATAGGTTCAATTTAACCACTAATCGATTGAAAATTTTATAAATCACATTTAGTGCTGCGTAAAGTCTCTTCCATTAGATTTACCTGATCTTAATTTTGAGTAGCCCGTTCATTGAAAAGTTGTTTACTTTTGCCCTGGTGAAGATACGTCGTACGTAAGACTCCCATTAAAAGAGTGAACAGTTTCACTGCAAAGTAAGTAAGTCAACAACTTTCCCCGGCGTTCTTTGAGCTCTCTGCGTCCAAACCGCTGAAGAAAACTGTTGACTTGGACAACTAATAGTATAGGAAAGCTATCAACCTGGACAACTAACAGTATGTAGGCATAATGATGCTTGAATAAAAAAGGCGGTTTACCGAGAAAATGAATCGTTTATCGTTTTGTCAATCCAGGCCATCTCAACTCTTACCAAAATTGGCAACGGAAAAGTTGACAAAGTGCTCAACGTGTGGACTTTGTTGTGGCTATCTGGTTGATTTACTTCCTGGTCTCTCTCTTTCTCTCTGCCCAAGTGGCTTAGTGTTGTGATACGGAATAATCTTGATCTCACCATAATCGCCTCTCAACTTACACACCACGTGTGCTGAAGTGTCTCAAGTACCAGACATTGGTACATTGTCAATCAGTGTACTGCAAGGCTATTAAGAGGAATTTTTTTATATTAAGCCGTTGAAGGCATCAGAGCTGCATTCAAGATATGTCTTGTTGATATAAATCCAAAACATCAGTGATATGCCGTCAAAGGATTCACACTGGTTATTGGCTTTTTTCCATCGGCTCACACTACATCCACGTAAGGAAAAAAATCTCCAACAACGACAACAAAACAACAACTAAATGCTCTTGCTACCATAACTGTTAACATCAACCATAGTAATTTTTCATCATAAAAAGTTGGAGGTGCAGATTTCCAGCATGCTGCCTGGAAGATGGCATATTTTGATACATACATACATACATACTTACATACACACATACATACATGCATATACAAACATTTATGCATGCATACATCATTGTGCATACATGCATACATACATACATATATATATATACATATATAACACATATACAAGCACACATACATATATACATACATAAATACATACATACATACATGCATACATACATACATGCATACATACATATATACATACATACATATATATATATATGTATATAAACATGCATGCATACAAACATACATACATGCATATATACATACATATATACACACATACATACATACAACACATATACACGCACACATACATATATACATACATAAATACATACTTACATACATGCATAAATACATACATACATACATACATACATACATACATACATACATACAACGTAGATATACACATTCAAGAAACTCTGCCATCTGAATCAGCGGCGACTACTTTTCCAATTATACCATCACATAATTAAAAAAAAAAAGAATATTACAAACGGATGTATTGAAATGTACGTGCAAATAGTGCTTTATTCATGCAAGGAAAGTATTGAGTTTGATGACTTCATGCTGTATTTCATCTGACTAAATATATTTAATCGCTCATAATTGATTATTACAAAAGGATATGGAGTTACCAGAGTGCCAGTTTTGTACTTTCAAACCTCGCTACTTCACGGAAAATTCAGGTTTAATAAGCGTCTTAGTACCTTAGAAGTTTTTTAAACAAACGCAAGTTGTCATTTAAGCCAGTTTATAGTCCGAAGTGCCCGAGAAAGTTTTGCATATTTTTTGTAACAGTGCAGCATGTTTTTATATTCGTAAAACGTTGAATAATAAAAAGGCATTTTACAGGGCTCTAGCTCAAGTTCTTGATTTACACACTACTCCAAACATATAAACGTGCAGTAATATTATGTACTGGTGCTTTCATTTGAAATTGAAAGATACATTCTTTCCACAGACGTCCCTCACTTACATCCCTTCTTCGTGATCTTGGGTGGTTAAAAGTTTCAGAGTAGACTTTGCGCTCGGGAGTATTTATATATATCACTTCCTGCCTCTCTTAATGAGAAATGAGATTGGTTGATTGATTTTCAGCCTGGACACGAATTCTTAACGGACTCTTTCACTCTCTTTTATTCTTCAACGTAAAGGGGAAAACATTCGTTTCTTGTGATTTCCATTAATTTTAGAATTTTACATCAGTCCAAGAGATTTACAATTTTCAAATAAAATTTTCAACTATGAATAAAATATATTGTTCAGACTTTGGAAAACTTACACCTCCAAAATGAGCTTCTGCATAATTTCTACCAGCATTACTTAACCACTAATAATGTTTGTTTTATTGACTCACTTGGCCTAAATTTATTTTGCTTATGCAACTAAGGCCTTCTTCGGAAGCCTAATGAGACCAACAAAATTATTTTAAAAAGACGAAAATATAGTTTTTCATCGGAATGAAGAGTTTGTTATTATTCGAAAACACGAGCTTTTTTTCTCGTAATTAGGAGTTTCTTCTTGGAGCTTTTTCTCGTATTTACGATGTTTGTCTCCGATTTTCACATTTTTATTACGAGTTTGTAAAACTCCAAATTACGAGTTTTTTTCGTAACAACGAGTTTTATAACTCAAAATTACGTTTTCTTGTGATGAAAAGTTAATTTACCATTAATCTTGGAGCTTGTTCTCGTAATGACGATATTTGTCTGGGATTTTCAAGTTTTTCTCGTAAGTACGAGTCTTTAAAACTTGAAATTACGAGGGTTTTTTTCGTAACAACGAGTTTTTATAACCCGAAATTACGTTTTCTGCCGATGAAAAGTCAATTCACCATTAACCAAGGCAGAATTTAACAATGTCAATAAATATCTATGGGCATGTGCCAATTGTTTATCAGTCGCGTTGTTTAATGCGTTGACCTAAATATCATCGGTTACATTTTCTACTACATCTAAGGCATTGTTTATGAAAGTTGTCTGCACTTAGAATTGTTGAAAATGTGGTGATTCTATAACTTCTAGAATTTTTATTTTGATTTACATATGTGTATAGACCTGACATTTCGTTTGCCACACCGAGTACCATTAACTTGGGGGCATGCATTGAAGACCTTTGATAAATTTTAGAATCGTTTAAACAAGTACTATGTGTAATACATAAATCTCTACTACTTTGCACGTTGCAAACTCTTTTATGACAGTGCATTTGTGACAGAAGGTCACGTATAAGTGAAGGGTTGTATTTGTGTCTTTTTGTCCAAAACCACTTCCTAGTAGTCATTACCCTATTCCGCAGTCCGAACTCTTTACTCTCCATGGGCTAACCTGTCCCTGTCTACCTTATATACATAAAAGTACTATTTTCCATATTGCACACGTTCCTCTGTAAAATTAGGCGGTATTAGCCCAAAGAGATTAAAGGGTCTTCAGCGGGTAGCTACTCAACATGTTTCGGAGCCTTTTACCCGTACATGTATCTCTGAGTAGCGGCTCCTTGTCTAAGCTATTATATATATTCAGCAAAGACAACCTACATAATAATGAATAAATATGAACGTGGCAATTGATGAATTAGCTAAATATGCGAAGTTTTGCCTATTCATGCAGAGCTTCAAATCAAAGAAGAATACCTGTCAAACAAACCATAATTACCAAATTTGCAAAGTACAGGTTCAGATAAGAACAATTTGACTTACCCCTGAACCAATATGTACCCTTTCTAGCTGAGCAGCTTATCCTAGTTAAACCATCCGCCAATGTTTAACTGAAGTGGAAACAAACTGGGGCATTATATTCAGTCCCAGTGATTGTAAAAATAAACAGTTGCAGCTAGACCACCTGTATAAGCCAAGGGAAATCCTAACAAGGACTGCAACGACGTACATCCTGCACCAGAGATGTAAAACAAACTCCATGATGACATCTACTCCTCAAACAATTAGGCTCTATTTAACTGCCAACCCTGAGTCAATGTGTCAACTTAATGTGTCAGGTTTGTGAAATTTGAGAAAATACTGTCAATTTTGAGTAATTTTTTAATATTGAGTAAATGTGCATTTAGGCATATCAGAAAAGAAGGAAAGTCATTAGCATTTATGCCAAAAACACGCTATCAAAACAATTTTTCTTAACAGGATTTTAAGTACAATTAGGCAAACATGTAACTGTCGTAGGCCGCTTCTTGCTACCTGTAGCCCCTGGGGGGTTACCTTACAGAAAACAGGTAAGCCTAAAATGTCTGAAAGTGAATATTAAAACAGAAAGATGCCAAAAGATAAAGTTAAGTAGAAAAACAGAGAAGTCTAAAATCTGTAAATTATTGTGGCCAAACTTTTTAATAGTCTTTGGATATTAACAGTAGAATTATAGGGCAAGTCAGAAAAGAATGAAAGTCTTTTGTATTTGTGTCAAGAGAATGCAATGAAAATATTAACCAGATATCAAGTACAGTTAGGCAAGCTTGTAACTGTCGTAGACTGCTTCTTGCTACCTGTAGCCCCTGGGGGTTTACAGTGAAATTACAACTAAAGTAGTTTATACTTATGGAAGTTGACGGTTTTTTTAAATAGTGTCAAACGTGCTCTTCATGTTCTCTGATGTCAGAAAGTTAACTGATACCTGCAATGTCACATTATAATAAATCATTCTTTCTGGGGAATGCTATTCAATTTAACTAATTAACATAAACTATGCTAATTAATTAACGAAGGATGCTTCAGCTGAAGTGGCTAATAAGAGGGTCAGAAATTCATTCCAGGGCTTATTTCGACAGTTTACGACAATTTCGACATTTATGTCCATGGGCAAGATGGCTGCGGGTACGACCGTTAATGTAGATATATATTTTCAAGTTTAGGTCAGCTTGACCTGCAAACTTCTGTTATATATTGTTTTATATAACATAGTAGTGTGAAACGAATCAAATGTTTTCAAATACCAGAATATACTTATTGTTTTATGACATTTGAAACATTTTGTATACATGTCGTCATGAATTATGGATGGAACCAGGCCTTAATATTTTCCAAAATGGCGAAGAAAAGACAGAGTCTCATCAGTTCAGTCTGCAGGCCTAATCACCAATACCGTACCATTTGTAACCCTGTTTGGCTGCTGGTACTACTATTGTCGTAGGTTTGGCAAGTTGACTTTTGATCTTCGGAAAACTCGGTATTACGGGAAAAAAATCGTAATTTTGAGTTTCAAAACGCCGTCAGTACGAGAAAAAAAAACTTCTTATAACAAGAAAAACTCGTATTTACGAGAAAAACTCGTTATAATGAAAAAACTTGTATTTGCGAGAAAAAACACGCAATTACGAGAAAAAAAAGTCACCATTATGGGAATAAACTCGTAAATTCGATTTTTAAAAACCCATAATTACGTGTTTTTAAAAATAGTTCTGGTGATTTTATTACGCGTCTGTAGCCTTGAACAATTTTTTTGAAAAACAGTTTTTCTTCTAAAGTGTAAGCAAAATTTCTAATGTCTGTTAAAATGTGTTATTTTTATATATGTTTTAAGAATAGTCATTATTAGATGCATTTTGACACAGATAAAAATCTTAGAGCACATCAAATCGACTTAAGCTCTAATTGATTAACGTTTCCAAATATTACACAGACGAAATTGAGGTCTCCTTGTCCCCCAAAATATTCCTATGTAATTTCAAAGCAATTGGTTGAGCGGTTTCGGAGAGGAAGATTGTTTATGGCTTTTACCAAACAGTTGAACCAAAAGAGAAAAAAGTAAATCTAAACACCAATGCAGTGTGACCATTTGAACTGATTCGGTAGAGACTGAGCCAAGGTACATTCCCACCTAGTTAAAAGTGGATCTTGTTAACGGTTTTTGCAAAGAAATTGAAATTAGGGAAAGCTCCAGAATACATAGAAAATAGAAATAAATTGCAGCGCCACCTGTTGACCAAATTAAGGTCTTGGGGTCACCAAAAGTATCTCCATCCCATTTAAAAGCAATTGGCTGAGCAGTTTTGGAGATGTCTGACGAGTTTGCCAGAAACTTTTAAAAAAATTCAGACATGAGTGGAGCATGACCATTTGAACAAAGTTGATACCCAGGCAAGGTACATCACAACCAAATCTGGTGATCTGTTTTGGACTATGACCATTTGAACAAACATGATAGCGACTTACATAAGTTACATCCCCAACAAGTTTCAAGTAACACTGAGTTACCCTTTGGAGAAAAATTAAAAAATGCGAATTGTGGACAGACGGGCGAATGGACGGGCCAAAGAAGGGATGGATAGTGTTGGCATTTATTCATATACATAGCTTTTTTAATATCCTTTCAAGCATGCAGATCCATTATACGGGGCAACTTTAAAAGCCTGCACATTACAAATAGTACAGAAAAACATGATCCATATTCATAAATTCCAAACCCAACAAGGACAGCAAAGAGATTCCAGAGTTGCCAAAGCATCAACATTCATCTTCCAAAAAAGGTGAAGAAAAAAATTTCACTCCTGACTTGAGACAGGCAGTCACCCATAAAAGGCAACTGGTGGTTTTAAACTGGTCCTCTCAACCTTTGAAACATTCTTCATTAACTACAGACTATAGTGTTTCCAAAATGATAACCCATCCGGTACAATATTAACACATTTGTAATATGTCATGGAAAAAAGTGGTTTTTTAGCATTCCACCGCAAGAGACTGGCGTGGTAATCACAAAGTGCACAGTAAATGGATGTCGGCATTGTTTGAAGTTATGCAAACAAGCTTAACACATAAATGGTTGTACTGTTGTTTCTTGATTTCTCATGCACATTTATAAAAATTGTATCTTGTTCATCAAAATTACGAGATACCATCCTTCAATTGGCCATAGGCACTTCAGACTAACTGGAGGTATAAGTGTGGTGGATTCCTACCAGGTGTGTTCAACTCAGGACTCCCCCCCCCCACAGGTAGACCATTGTGCTCAGTGATTGTCTCACCTCCAATGCCTAGTGAAAGCCCCTTTTCTGGGGTAAGACTACTTGATTATATAGTTTTAACATAGGTACTTGCCACAGAACAAGGTTTACAAGTTTAGGTATGGAAAGAAAATGGCTTGTAAACTATTATTGAAACCTTTCATGGAATTTTGTACTTATAACAATAGGTTAAGACTATATAAGGGCAGTAAAGCTTGCCTGATCAGTGAAGTGTCTACCATTACTGACACAGTGACATTTTACCCTTTACACACCACACTTGTATGGCCAGTTATATCCCACAGAGCCATATGCTGTGGCATCCTGAGCACATGCTGCCAAAATGTATTCAGCTTGAAGGTTTCACAAACTGCACTGGTGATTAACCGTACAGGTTTCAGAAACTGACACCTATGCATGTGTGGTGGTCAGTGCACAGATACTCTATGAGGGTCGCATTAATTTTGCCCGTAAAAAGTTTCTAACATCTTCAAGTTAAAAAATTTCTGGTGCTTTATCGATATTGACAGGTATACTAATAAAACAGTTTTAAAATTTATCTTAATATTGCTTTAATTGACCTCAAATTTATTTTGAAGATTTTTCTTTTAATATGCATTACCCTGTGCCCACAAGTGTCCTCCCTACGATGCCCTCTCCAGTCAGCTGGAGGTGAGACAATTCTATGCTTTATTGGTTCTGTGAAAGGAGTCTATTCGTTGTTGCTCATGCAAATTTTATATTTTCTTTCTTGTTTGTTTTGTTGATGGCTTTAGGATAATATAACTTGTTCCCTGAAAACACTAGGCGACGTGATTTGGAATCAGGCAGGAATACATCTGAGGATCACAGCTTTTAATGTCTTTCACATGTGACACTGTAAGTGCTATTTTTATTACTTTTTCTTCATCTGTAATTTACAACTTCTATAAACACTATGTGCCAGCTAGCTGAAATATACTTAGAGTGTACCCATGCAAAGGTGGTGCATCAGAAAAGTCTTCTGCCATTTATGGATTTAAAACTCGTTTTGCTGCATACCTTTACAGGGCATATTTATTTATGCGGCATTCTTGAACACATTTTGGCGACAGTAAGTGACGATAGGCAGCGATTTTCAGAAACCGCCAGGAGCAGTCAGCAACATTTTAATGGTTGCTGTTTCATTTCCGCTCCCTGCCACTGATGCCATTGCAGCTGCCAGTCAGCAATATGACCATGTGGTGGGGCGGAAAATTGATCGCAGTTCAAGGTTCTGAAGCATGGCCAGCATCTTTGATATGAAATAGATAAAACAAATAAAATACAAGGCTGAATTTATGTGGATCTAAAGAACAAAACTGATCTTTGGAAGAAGTAGATTTCAAATGTGCTGTATATAAAAATAGATCAACTAACAATTATGGCATCAGTACATATTTATATTTTTTTATAATTTTAAAGGCACTATGCAACTTTTGTGCACCTATTTCATCCAGTGGGTCTACTTATTACTGATTTATTGGGTCCTGTTCATGCGTCTGATAAATCAAATGTGGGCAACGAGTTACTGTAAGCAATGTGATGGCCATTCCTTATGTCATAAGTCATATGGCCAACAGAAAACATCAAGGAAAGGACATGAGAACATACCTGCCGTGTGTCTGGGTCAATTAAATGATATAGCAATGGCTGGCGCTTTCTTTATGTTTTGTATGCAAAGGTATTATGGTTGCTGATCTTGTCCCAAGTTTGGTATGCAATTGAAGCAGCATGTGTGTTTCTCAACACTCAAGATGATTAAAAAAGATGTGGGCTAACATTTGAAATATCTTCTTCGATTTAAGAAGTGAACTATTAACCAATTTGGAAACAATGACACACCTAAAATAGAAGTTACACTAAAGCTCACCATCCATTTCCACGATGTTGCTGATGATGTATGAAGAGATATTAGGACATTGCACTTGGCATGGAATATTGTATGTGGAAGACGTACACACAACACTGGCATGGTGTCATACGATCAGCACAAAAGCTTGCTAAGAAGAACATGGAATAATGATCATCTTAGTATTATTTTGATAAATCATGTCAATACGGGCACGATAAACAGTAGGCATGTGCGTGTTGCAAACGAGATCTTTATAAGCTTAATAACACAAGTTGTACGTATAAAAGAATGTGTCATTACCATATCCAAACAGTAGTCCTAATAAATCAAATCTAAGTCAATTCCGACCAAAGGCAATGTTCCTTGGTATGTTTAGGTCAATCACATAATTAGATAGTTCGTCTGTATCCAAAAGAGGCCGAAACGTACATCCAAAAGTCTATAATGTCAAAAAAACCATGAATTGTTTTATCATGACAAGAATTCAAGGAAAACTGTTTAAAAATACAGTCCTATTGCAGTAAATTGGCTTGAGCCTTCTTAGCAAAGCAAGTGCATCATTCGTGTGCAAGAAGGACCATACAATTCATGGAAAGGGAACAAAAGCACAGGTCCCAAATTGGTCGAAAATATCGATACAATTCACCATTTAAAAATACCAGTTGCAAGCACAGTCTCAAAATGATCATCATCCATACACTAACACCAACAAAAAAGACCCTGGACTTTAATTGACCATCAACAAAAATCTGAACAATATGATTATACAATTTGATGTGTTTTACACATGTAGCTTAAGGCATGATTTAATGCAGATAAATCAAGAGTGTTTTTGAATGTGCGATATACATGATGTTCTGAGGTGTCAGCTATATATATATATATATATATATATATATATATATATATATATATATATATATATATATATATATATACATATAAAGAATAAATATCCCTGTTCAAGTCAGGTCAATAATGACCGCTTTGCACATGTAGCACGGAATTCCCCACCAAACTCTGAACGATACGTAACCATGCAGGGACAGAATATGAGCAAAACACGATTTCTCAAAAATGGTAAATGCTTCAGCAATCGCAATCCCAATTATTGGCAATAAATCACAATTTGTCAGAAGGTGTTACATGCATGGAATTTATTCAATACGAGTATAGTTTCGGAAATGTATTAACTATGCACATTTTATTTGTATCAGATATCTGCTTTTAGTCCAATTAGGACCAATATCTGATGTTAATTCACCCCAGTGATGCAGGCATTTAGTGGATAACTTTTTGTATGAGAATTCCACACCATAAATGGACCCTTGACGTCATGCTTGTACTTTGTGATCCATTTGGGTGTACACTTTAATGAATATATGAACAATTACCGACGCATACGTTAATTACAGCTGGGTAAATATTTGACAGCTTTAAAAACACGAAGCACGCCAAAATATATACAAAAATAAATCTAGATTTAGTAAATCTCAACACCTCACATACTCTATGCTAAGCAGATTGTAATGGAAAATGTAATTTATGAAACTTAAGTTTAACTGACTGGATCGGTTCGGTAAATAATTTTCATCTATGAACACGCCTCGTGTTGGGATTTTTTTCTCGGATTTAGTCGTTGATGTTAGCATGCAAAGTTATCATCCATAGGCAGCCCTTATCTTTTGGTGGCAACAAAGGATGGGAGCAATTTAAAATGGGATTGTCTTAAGGGACCACCCTTGGGACCTGATGAAAGTGGTCCCTTGAAACAGATGGTCCCTTAAACCAGGATCCATACTTTGGCCAACGAAAATGAAAAGATTTATAACCAGATTTACACAAACCTGTATTAGGACATGGTAAAATTATTTATGAAAAAAGTTCAATATGCTTTTATTTCAAAACCACAGTAAAAAAAGGAAATATTCTAACATCACAGATGGATAACAGATTTGAAAGACACTTATTAAAATATAATAATTTCACAGTTCACAATATAAAAATGGTTATTCTGTAAAAATAATGATAGTTTTAGACATGCATGGGCAAGCTGAAAGTGGAAGTACATGTATGTGTGCACAAATAGCTGCATGAAAGTCAGCCTGATAGAATAAACTGCAAATAGGCTGATCTTGTTGTTGACAAGTATTTGCTAACTTACACGTATTAGCACAAGCAGAAGTGGCCATGGCCAGCTTCCGCAGGTCTACAGTGCCATGTGTAAGGCAGGCCCGTCACCAGCCTTTCCTAAAGGGGGTTCGAATTCGGTATTGTCAGTGCGAGGGAGCGTTAGCGACCAAGCGGGGGGAGGGTTTGAGTGCCCCCCTCCCAAGAGGTAGAAGCTTTTGAAAAAATGAGTGACAAAATGGTGTGTTCTGGTGAGTTTTGGGGTCACATTTTAGCCATTGTGCCAACATAATTTTAAGTGCATATCTAGGTATTTTTATTCTAAATTTCTATTCTATGAACACTTTTGATTTATATTCCAGCTGAATAAACCTTTATTATGTTATCTTGTTACTTTACCTCTGATACAAACAGCAATCAAATAACAATAATAATTTTTCTAATAAATTGATAAACAATGCAAAGTTGAAACATAGGTCAAATGTGTACAAAACTTAAAGGTAGACAATATTCTATGAGATTATCAGTTTATGTAGTTGTAGTTTATGTATTAATAAAGTTCTTGACTCCATGAACTGCAATCAAATAACATCAGAGGTGAGTGCAAAACCCTCTCTGATGAGATTGCTACAAGTCCATTTTACTAGATATACACTAGAAAATGATGTTCTCCATTTCAAGCCTACGTGGATGAAGTTTTGCAAACTGGTCTACTGCTTGGTCAAAATCCACCTGAGTGTCATAGTGGATATGCATGAGAGCCAGTCCTGTTAGTCGCTCTTCCCGCATGTTACACTTCATGTAATTGTGAAGCCTCCTTAGAACACTAGCATTGCGTTCACATTCGCATGAGGTAACAGGTATACAGCAAACTATCTTCAGAAGTGGATGGATGTTTGGAAACGCCATCTCACTACAGTCTTTGATGGCTGCAGCACAACTACTCGGTCTTTCGTTTACACGTTTGGTCAGGTACTTGGACTTCCATCTAAAGATGGTGGTGGGCTATTGGTGTGTTCACATCTATTATTTAGGCAAGGATAGATTTTATTTTATTTATTTATTTATTTTTGCAAAGGGGGGTTCGTTCGAACTAGTCGAACCCTCCTTGGTGACGGGCCTGTAAGGGCCAATTCTGGATATTACTTTTAGCCTCTTCAACTTGGCTCATAAAAATTGAAGGGGTGGGTTGATAGGTCATCCTCTTGCTCAGGATTATCCCCATTGTCGTCCTTCTTCAGTATGCGTGTAGCAGGTGCATCCCGGTCAGTACCACTGTGACACGTTTCAATGTCCGCATCCAAAAAGTCACTGGCTGTTAAATCACATCCATGGATGTTAGTACTGGCTCCCAGAAAGGAAAATTATCCTCTTCAGTATCACTATCTGTGTCCTCTACCAAATCAGTATCTTGGAAACCAGCCTTTGCAAATCATTTTTGAAGCGTTGAGGTTTGCACTTCTTTCCACGATTGGGCCACTCAGAAAATTGCAACGAAAAGATGTTTTTCAGTAGTTGACATCCAGTCAATGATTAATGAGTTTCCTTTAATGAAAGAATATGACTCATCTGGCCTTTTATTCGAAGTTTGAATTTGATACTCTGTATATTCCTTGATACATTCCCTGACATATGCAGGTAGTGTTTGGAGCCAAAAATAGTGAATGTTATGCTACTTAAAATGGATGTCAGGGTGAGATAGAGCGTTCTTAAAAACAATAGAATATGCCTCCTGTGATTTTTCATTTTTTTTCTTTGCAGCTTGTTAATTATATCCACCTTAATCTCACTTGTCATCCAAGCTTTCTTGTACTGAATAGTACTTCACAGGTAAATCACATAATTTAATTGCTTTGAAGCACCTGGCCTTTTATTCGAAGTGATTTTTCTATGATGACAAGCTGGCTTTTCTGGCCCGTCACACTGGAACATGTCAGGAAGATCACTCGTTGCTTACTCAACTTCTCACCTGTACACTCATGGCATTTCACACTTATAGTAGAATTGTCCGTCGATCTAAATACTAGTCCCGATTGATCATATATCCAAATATTTTTCCACTCTTGGACTGTGATTTTATTGACATCATCACTCTCGCCTGCAATATTATATACAACCGTCACTTTTTTATTGAAGTGATACAAGCTCGACGGGATTTTTTAATATGCACTTAATAATTGAATGAATGAATGAATGAATGAATGAATGAAGGGAATTATAAACGCTTATATTTACTTAGGATGATATAATCACATCGCATTGGATCGTATAAGGTGAGCTGATGGGAACGTGTGATAAATTACCTGACCCATGCAACAAACATTGATTAGGACATTACCACCGCCATATTGCCTACCTATCATTTTACCCCGAATATGCATTGCCGCCTCTTGAAGCTTTCCAGCCATCTATTGGGACCCTTGAATGAAGCGATGCTTAAATCCTTAGCAAACTGTAGTGCCTTCTCTTGCAAAAGAGGACCTGTACTTTTTATTAGGCGTGATATGCATTCACAGAAATATTACTAACAGAGATTGTTAATCTTTTCATTTCCAGTCGCACCCACAAACGTTTTCTTGCCATTGGTGAATTGCCCTGACACTCTAACACATCTTCTGAATTCCGTTAATTCAATCACTTTATTTGCGTTGCTCCACACTTCATTTCTGTAGCGATTGCATTACAACTTCTGCATGAATATTAATTGTGTTGTTTGAAGGTATTTACCTTCCACGCTAAAGATAAACATTTTTTTTTCTGTTTTGGCGTGGTAGCAGCTGTGATCACGGAAGAAAAGTAGCATTTGCCGCAGGAAGTTATGCAGGTAGCCGCTCACACAAACATTGAATAAAAGAAGTAAGGAAAAACTTCCATGCGAAAACGGTAAATATTTGTGGCAACAGATGGCGCTGTGGGCCCTTAACACAGGTAAATTAATACGATGGGACGCGATTTAACAGGGCGCTGAGCGTGTTGTACAGGTGGGCCCTTAAGACAGTTAAAAAGAAAAAGAAAAAGGCGGGGGGGGGGGGGACATGGGACTTATTGCTTAAGACAGGTCGGCGCACGGGCAGGTTTGACAGTGTAGTAATATACATTTTTGTCGTACATTTACCCATGGGTTGGAATAAAATTGTCTCAGACATGTCCGCCCTTTATTTATCTTAAGTCATACTAATATTGTAAGTTATTATGAACCATAGAAGTGGCTTCCTATTACAAAGTAAAGCACACAAACCACATATAGCGGTCTGAATTCTTCATGAACTGTGCGGCTGCTTAGCAAGTATCACCATCATCTACTGTAAACAGTAGTGATCTGAATATACGGAGGTTACACCAAGTTATATGGTTTTAAATTTTCACAGCGAATTAAAAACTATTAGTCAGACCTAACTATTTACCTTTCAAAATCTCCCCTTCCTTTTCGAAAATTTGGTCCATAGCATTGGTTGCAGCTATCCTCTTTCATGTCCATACTACATGGCTCAGCTCTTTGGATGAGTACATTATGGTTGCAAGAGCCAGATGAAGGTCCATAAACCAGACACTTTTGACACTTCAGTCACGCTGTAGATATTATTTAGCAATATGAAGTCAATGCGATTACAATGGAAATACCGTACAATTGTATTTTTTAGAACGTTGATTGTTTCCTCGTTCTAAAAGAACAGTTGCAAAACTTTCAGATAAGCTATAGTAATTGACTGCTTTGGAGTCTTGCCAGCTTTCATTTTTAATTCTGGTCCCAACCATTCAGAATGTTCAAGTTGGCTTGTCCGTTTTTGGTGCGGTATTTGTAGAATTGAATTTAATCTACCGTGGCGTACCAAATGAGAAAATGAGTAGAAAACCCCTTCCAATGCACTTAGCCTTTAAATTTTCACCATGTATTGGTCTTGTCATAAACAAGTGAACAAATAGATACATTTGCGATTGCAAAGCTAAAGTGTCACAAACCTTAATCCCTATTGAGACGCCACTGATATTAAAATACGATTTCAATATTCAATGCTTTAATTCATAATCGGGCTTTTGCTTGCAGTCATGATCTATGGTACTTCTGGTAGTATTATTTCGGGCACTGTAGATTGTCTAATGCTTTTTTCACAGATCTTGCCATGCTTTAATGCTTGCCTTCTTTGTAGAAATGCATGTTTCCTACTGATCTTGGATGGCTCCAAAATTATTGTAACCTCAATCGAATGTAGAAAATTTAGTGTAAACTCAAGTCAACTGATAATGAAGACAGAAAATGGGGTGGTATTTGGAGTCGGGGTTACTGACTATGAAGAAGATTCAGTGCATGTTTCCAACTCTTTAAATATATTTGTTCTAACTTACTCAATATCCCGCATATATCAGCTTTGCATTTTAGCTGCTATATTTTCACAGCTGTGTACATGTGTAAACTCTGTATTTTAGTGGCCTGGTTGTAGGGTAATCGCGTCAAAGCATTCTATCGTACAATCTTATTAAAAGTAAGTACAATGTTTTGTTCCATTGGAAATAGTCATAAGCATTTTTTTACCAATAAATTCCTTTTTTTCTAAATTTAATCTCGCGGTTCATCTCCATCATATTCCATTTAATCAATATGTTATGCCATTGTTGACGCAGGTTCTATCCGATTGTGATAATATCTTCTCCAGTTTGGGATACAATTTTATTATAATCACGTATATGGGAAGCAGATGTAAAGTGTGTTCACTCACTGTAAAATCCGGAACGAAGAACACAATGACGGCGCTGGACAAAACGACACCTGCTGACAGTAACATAAATTTAAAATCCATGCAAAACATCAGAACATGGTCACCAGTATGCTTGTGCCAAAGTTGTGTGATATTTATTTTCATTTAAAATTGCAGTCCAGCATTAATCCGCAACTTTCACACTAGTGCACGAGTGATCTGCAGCTGATGTAATTGCACACTTATTGTGTGTGAAAAATACGATAAATTTATGTCGACCTGTATGGGATTCGAACCCACTACCTTCGGCATACTCGCCTAGCCAAATGTAAAGTTGAACACGCTGACCTCTAGGCCATCGGGGCAACCACAAAAATGGTTGACCGAGGACCCAGGGTGATGTTATAGCTGGTGTGGCTTGTACATTGACACGGTAGGGCTCTTCGACAGACCGACAATTTACGAAATACACCTCTAATATAAATTCGAAGTCAAATAACAGTCTTACACCTTTGGTAAAGGGAGGTTTCTCCTTTGCTATGCTTGTTTCGCAAACTGTTGATTATACTCTGCACCAGGAAAGATGCAAACACAAGGGTACCCGGTTTCCAATTGAGCTGCAGTTTGTGTGTTTTCCACACGATAGTACTTTCTCATGGCTGTAGCATAAACTTGGACCGAGAAGCACATAAACGTTTTTGTTAGAACTGAGTGGATTAAAATTTAGCATCCACACATAAAGTTTGGGAAAGTGAGCTGTGGAAAAATACCAACATTAACGATGGAGCATCCAAAAATCAACAAAGATATAAACATATATAAGCTTGTATTTGTTGGGCAGGACCCTTAATGCTATTATAGTTATAAGCCCAAAGTTGTACACATACTAGTTTTCGGAACCATTTGGTAAATATGAACAACTTTTTGGCAGTAATTTTATTCAAGAACACAAATTTTATAACATGTTTTTGCTAAAAAAAAAGATGGGCACGTTAGGTGAATTTGTTAACATATTTTCAGTGTGTACTGTGACACACTGACTGGGCATTGTAAGTTGACTGTCAGCGTCTTCCTCAAGTTAGCAGAGCAGCTTTAATGCATGTAGGCAATGCAACAGTTCCTTATATTCTGGAAGTTACTTTTTGTACGCTCTCCTTTTCTTTTAAGTCATTGTTAAATAGTCTCTTCTTTGCAGGTGCTTAGGTACTGCTATCTCACTACCTATTCGTGGCCTATACACACAAATGACGCTCGGGATCCCTTGCTGTGGTCACTACTAAAGCAGTCCAGAATTTTTTAATCGTAACCACTGCCTCAGTATTTTTTTCAAACTTTGTTAACCAGGAAATTTTTCATTACATCCCCTGGGGGTGGTTTTTTGTTTTGTTTTTTGTTTTTGTTTCTTTTTTAAGTTGAGCCAAAAATGCAGATTTGTTTTTCCCCTACAAAGATTCATGAAACTCCATGGCTACTTTATTCATTTTCTTTCGTCAATTTCATTTCCCATTTAAACCTTCCCTCACGGTCAACTCATATTACATTAGTATTTTCTCTGGAATAGAACACCTTATAATATCATCTTCACATGGCTAATTTAGAGAAATAAGATGGTGGAAATGGCAAAAATTTAATAAAGTATCTAACCACAGCAAACAAAGATATGAAGGGGTTTGATAGTACGATTGGCTCAAATCTGTACATAAGTTACCCTTCTGGTATATTAATCATTTCACAAGTAGAATGACGTTTTAGCAGTAATTTCATTCCAAACCAAAAAAAAAAAAAAAAAAAAAACAAACAAACAAACAAAAAACAAAAGAAAAATCCTAAACAAACAAACAAACAAACAAACAAAAAAAAGGAAAAAAATTACATTGTGCTCAAATGTGTAGTTTATGATGCCTTGTCCACAGCTGCAGAATTTTGCTGCTATGGTGCACTAACTGGGTACAGCAAAGCCACACAGGGCTCCAGATTCAGAACTTCCACTTCAAGGTGGCAGGTAGCTTTTTGTGGTCAGAAATTTTTATTTGCGCGTTAGTTTGATATTTCGGATCTATACAACTATCCAGCAGACCAGCCACAGGCCAAATCTCTCATTCGTAGGTTACAATACCCTCCGTGTCCCTCCAATATGGGGTGTCTACTGTAGCATTGAGCACAAAGCAAGGACAAAATTGGCTTGTTTTAATCGAAGGGAGATGACGGGATATATTATTCAGCAAGAGTCGCCATGTGTCTTTTGGATCAATTATGGCAAGGCGCAAGTACCAGCTCTAGTCGATATTATACAGCTGTATTATGGAAAAAACGCTTTAAACCGTCACTGTTTTCTATGAAACCCAAGCATATGAATAACAAGTGTAACAATTGTTTTGTAACTAATGCTAAAGGCATGCGCACATTACAGCCATTTTCACTGGCTTCCATTCTACCTGATCTGCCAGGCTAGGTATGGTCCATTCTTTCTTTCATATGCATCTCACATAACTGCACAGTTATTCCAGTCATGTGTTTTTAATAATAATAATAATAATAATAATAATAATAATAATAATAATAATAATAATAATAATAATAATAATGGATGGAGGGAGGGAGGATAGACAGACAGACAGACAGACAGACAGACAGACAGATAGATAGATAGATAGATAGATAGATAGATAGATAGATAGATAGATAGATAGATAGATAGATAGATAGATCGATAGATAGATAGATCGATAGATAGATAGATAGAATAACACGACCTTTGGAAACTGGACATTTTACCTGGAATGATATTCATGCACAGAGTACATGGGTACCAGGTGTGAATTCATCCCCCCCCACAAGTAAATCCACTGTGCACGAACGCTCACTTTCCTCCATTCACGAGAAAGATCTCCTGGGGGGGGGGGGGTAGCCTTCTTGCCTGTAATATTTTGCTATACATGTTCAAATATCTATGCTTGTGAAAAGAACCCGGAAAGTCAGCGGCAATGATGCTTTTTAACTTTTCAACTGTTTACACTCATAGGTATCGTATCTTTGCTAGAAATGTCATATAGCACTTTCATAAAATGGCAATCAGGTTCTGTGCACAAATACTATAGTTATCTTAATTTATCAAAAACTCTCCAACCAGTAAAAATTCGAACTTTATTAGCTTACAGTAATTTTAACGTGAACTATTAAAGGCTTCCATGTCTGATATTAAAGTTGTAATGAGAAGTATGATATTAAGAGGGTACTTTGATGCATTTAATATGCATTCCCCGTGGTGAGATATGTTCTGCACTGCAATGTCCTCTTCAGTCAGGTAGAGGTGAGAAAGGACGTGCTGGGTTGGTTGTAGGAAAGGAATCAATTCAGCTGTAGTTTGTATGGTTTCCACAAGAGGGCACCTCCTGATGGCCATAGCAAAATAAAAAAGAAACAATAAAGAAACGGCAATTTTCTCTACAAATAAGGATCCCTATAATTTTACTTTCACATACCACATTTTGAAATTAATTAAAGGGTAGAAAAAACACACATTTACAGTTGAATCAAACAAAATTAACAGAGAAGCGGCCTTTTTTTTGTTTTTTGTTTTTGTTTTTTCGATTTTGCCTGTGTTTTTTTCAGCTTCATCCTAGATTCAAGTTTACTTAGTTGATAGTAAATAAACAGCTAGGCACTGTTCTACAGCTGCTGATGCTGTACATTTCGTGAAGTCATCCTGTGTGCTCAATGATAATTTTAATGAATGGATAAAGCTGTTACTTAAGGGGTTCCTTTAAATGATTATATAACATATCAGAGTCTGTCTTGTAATGCAAGTGTTCATTCGGTACTAGTGTTGAAGTCACCATGCTTCTGCATGCGTATCGCCAGTTTTCTTTCCGTTATACTTAATAAGGCATGGTTCTCCACATTTTGGAATAAAAAACTTCATATCGATATTTCTTACCAGATATGGGTTGCATTTTTAGTTTTTGATTTATTGTAATACGAGCAATTTGTGGATTAATTGAGAGGGATTAATTTTTATATGCAACATAAGGAACAGTATATACCTTTAACTCAATTCAAGTCTGCAATCTATGGTCCGAATGATAGACTTTGACCCCAAGGAAAAAAAAAAAAAAAGAAAAGACCAAAAACAAAAACGAAACATGAAAAATAAAACCAAAACAAAAGAATTAAATTTAGGATTCTCAAAGTCGTCAGCTTGTATCTGTGTGGGTGTACTGAAGATCTAATCATAAACTGACATGCATAAAAATGGCAAGGATTTTCAATTTCTTGGTGAGGTAATAGTTGCCATGACGTAAATACTCCTGTCAGTTTATTTAGAACGTCTTGCCACATAAATGTAACATGAAGGGTTAATGGTGTGAATGGTGCAACAAGGATACCATAACAAGTGGACGTGGGTTGCAGAATTCTTATAATTCTTAAATCAGTTTTCATTGGATCATTTGGACAAACTTGACGGAAATCTACAAGAAGTATGTCGCCTTCACACTTGAAATGAATCTGCATAGTAGTTTTGGAGCAAAAGTTAAAAATGTGAATTGTTGATGCCAAAAGGTGATAGATGATGGATGTGATATACATGGGACGGTAGGCAACAAAAAACCGAAGATTTCTTGTTTTGCCGATAGGTGCCATATGTTTATTGAACCCATGGAATCATCGCTGATACTTACTGGTTGCATGAATGCATGGATACATACACTGAAAATAAGTACCATAACTATTATTAACATGATGTATCACAACTGTATCAAACGTTTAACACACTTATATGTATAGTCTTAACTATAACTTTACAATGTATCATATACCAAAAATATTATACCTTTTAACCATATCAATTTACCTTTTTTATTTTAAACCTTTAACTTTGCCAACTTTCCATTCTATTATTTCCATCGTTCACATACCAATTTTCATGCACACGCTTATACAAGCGTTTTTAAAGCTTTTCAAACTTTCAAGCACTTTTCAACTACTTTACTTTTACAAACATGCAAGATTTGATATTTGCATACGAATCGCAAGTAATGCCTGCCGATGTAAACGCCATCTATTGAGAAATTCATGAATTAACGCATGGAAACCACACCCTAGATTAGGCTGTCTACCTTCAAGTCTTTTCGATACGCGACCTGTGCTCATTTTTATTAGCAATTTACTCCCTCTCGCTTCGCGGTTTATCCTCATTCTTACTACTAACTTACTTTCTCTGTTGCTTTTACTGACAAACATTTTCTTTTCTCCTTATTGATAAACACATTTACCAATCATGCAAATACTTAATATTCTAACGACATAATTACCATTTCTCGCGTACAATGTATATACTGCACACTTTTTGAACCACATAATGCATTTTATACTTATACTAAGCATTTCAACTTAATATATATATATATATATATTTCTACTCTGTTTATAATCCGCTTTATACTTGATACTATATTTCTTACATGAACTTCATGCACTGTACATATATCCACCTGTTCAGCAATTGCGGATACATGCCTGCGCAGCATATATGAATGCATTTTACATGACATTAAAATTATTCATTACAATAAAGCGCAAGTCTTAACATTACTATTTGTCTATACCAATTTAGCTCTGTCATTAAACTTACCAATTAAATTTGGCATCCTAAGGCTGTATACGATATCGCCCCATGTTCGGCACAGATACCACCGGTAAGCCCTATTCCTTTGAGTTTAAAGTCGCTAAAATTACAGTGGACAAACTAAGTCTTGACTCTCAATAATTCACAAAACTGCTATCAATATGCACAACAAAGCTCACGGACTATCAAAATCGAAATAATATCCGACCATACTTACAACAAGCTTCGAAACCTTGAGTATATAGTTGACATGTGGACAGTAGAATAATGCCAAAGACCTAGCATTATAAAATGGGTAGGCTGCTTGCCCGGAGCCGGTCCCAAGAAATAGGCGTCTCAATCCTTCAAGATGTTATGGGGCAAGGACGAAACCGGCTTGCACCACTGCTTATATACCAGGAAACCACCCCCAATCAACTCAAACTGGTAAAACAACATTCTTTCCATAGTGTATGATTCTATTGTAATGCGCAGGTCTGTATTGGCAATACAGACCTGTAAATACAGACTTGACCTCAACTGTTCACATGTTATTTCGACCCCCAATAACAAACACCAAATGACAATTGCTGCAAAATCACTTGTTATTTCACTGAAAAGAAACACACTGATTCATTTAAATACCATACGGTTTAATGATCACTTACCACCTGAACACAAATTTGTTTGCATGAATTGTAGTCTCATATTAACTCTTATTTCTGATTAAATGTGACGTTGCCACCATATATATTAACCACAACAGTTCCAAGTGGACTCCTGTATGTCATATTTGCTGAATCGGAATCAGGTGCCCTATTGGTGGTACATGAAACCAGCCTACCTTCAAGTTCTTTTGATCGTGGTCTGGTAGAGTAAAACACATATGGGCTGTTCTCTTCTTGCACCATGCGGAGGTCGCGGGCACATGCAATGGTTGATTGAAGCCCCTCATATTCAATTTTTAGGTCCTCACATGCTGAAAGTTCGGAGTCTAAATGACCGCAAATTTGGGTAAGCTCAAAGTCCATTGCATCGTCTTCAACGTCATTTTGAAGAAGCTGGGTCAAATTTAAATCATCCAAATCAAAATTCCATGCACTTTGCTGTGAAGAGGCCGTTTCCACCGCAAAGATAGTTACGGCAAATGCAAAAAAAAAAGTGAACTGCACCCATTGAATGAAAATTCTCAGAATGAAAATTCTGGACTGGCAACCTTGAAAGGACGTGCGAACAGTGTCCTGCGATCCAAGAATTCCTATCGCTTTGTGTGTCTGCACGCGCTGCCAAATACCCTTTACCCTAGTGTTATGGGGACTATTAATTTAAACCGCCTGAATGAATGAATGAACGTTATTGGCTGCAATACAATAGAATTATACACTATGTTAGATAATATTCTTGGCTATGGTCTGTGGCCAAAATACAGACCCATGCACTCGGACGGTAAACAATGACCTTTGACCCGTGTGGGCACCCTCGAATGGACCTTTGTGACCTCGGCTTCGCCTCGGTCACAAAGATCCATTCTCGGGTGTCCACACGGGTCATTGGTCATTGTTTAACGTGAGAGTGCATGGGTCTGTATTTTGGCCACAGACCTGGCCGCGAACATTATCCTACACATACAAAACCTGTCGGACTTTCCTGAGCTTATAATGATATGCAAATGACTTAACCTAAATAGGCTGGATTTCACATAGGACAATGCTATTAATGAATGGACGGAAGAACGGAATTGTACCAGACCGACCGCGATACAAACTGTGGTACCTAATGGGCTGACTGAAATGACAATCGTGCAATCATACCAGAACAAACCACAAATTTAACAACTCGCTACAATATGTGCATGCTATAATATGGATGCGTGGATAAATTTATGACCTAACAATGAAATGACACTAAAGCCCTATGCTTAGTCCAAAATCAGATCTACCTATATCTGACAATGGATGACTGACGGCTAGATGACAGGATGCCTAAAAACCATAAACATCAGCTGACTGACAAGTCAGCTTAGCTAAAAATTACTTAAGGAACTGATTGAGTTTAATCATTGCATACCAAGCTTATCTGCTGTGGCACTGACACTCTTCACAAGGATGATAAGAACTGTTGCATATTGCCGAAAACTGCTCAAGTGTTTGACTCCATATCTAACCGACGACCAGCTAACCTATTCTCTGTCATTTATCATGAGGAAGCAGGGTGTGGTGTTGGTACTTCGAACTTTATGGGCTTTGCGTCTCATAGCCGATTTTGCCATATAAACCTTAGATTGATACCGGATTTTATCATTCTCGAAAATCACTTTCTGACCACCTCTTACCTGTGCAGGTTTCCTGAGGAGAGCGTCAAATGGCTATGGGATTTTCTGGAGTACTTCTGTGATTGGCTCAAACTTCCAGAAAATGGATAACAATCATTGGGACCCTGGGTAAGAGGTACTTGTTGTGATTCTTGCTGAGGTGGCCAATCCTAAGCAGTTTTCTGAATCAAGGATTAAAGGTCCTCCTGGCTCAACTGATCTCGCCAACATAAGTACTGATAGACATAGAGCACTAACCTTCATGGAGTCTGAGAGACAATTGATGCCTGACCAGGCCATTGTCCTGTTTAAAACTCATAAGGCAATATTCATCAGTGCATTGCTGACTACTACTAGTACTACTACTACTACCACCACCACCACCACCATAACTACTACTACTACTACTACTACTACTACTACTACTACTATTACCACTATCACTACTATCACTACTAATTCCACTACTGCTACTACTACTACTAAAGATGATGATAATAATTAGTTTCATTAAACCCCCCAAAAATGAGGAATAAGTAAGTTACATCAAGATAATATAGATATCAAAATAACAGATGACAGACAAGCACAGCAATTCATAATCATATAATGAAGTCATATCCACATGATACCCCTATCAATGGAGAGAAAAAAGATCAGATAATAGTCGACCAAGAACTACAGATTACATCATCCCAATGGTCATAATACCTTTAAACAAAATATGAATACGTGGGTGTTGTTCATTAGCACAAATATGATAAGTTACCAAGCTGAGCATGTTATCAAAGAAAAAGGTTTGTGCTATATTGCTATAAAAAGATCGCCTTCACTTGTTTGTACAAGTGACAACGTGCTTTTATAAAATGTTCATGTCAAAGCATGAGCACTTTCTAAAAGTACATATTAAGATGCACGGGTTAACCGGGAGTCAATCGTGTGCTCATCGCTATTTGGTTTTATAAAAAAAAAAAAATCATGACAAAGCAGCATGCAGAGGGAGTCAAAAATACCACTTCCAGTGTCCCCCGCTACCTGCAGCCTCCTGACCGCGTGAGGCTTATGTTCAAAAGCCGCAGACAAAGGGGCAATCGTTGTCTGACGACTCGGTACAGTAATGTACCAGGGTAAAGCTTTCAAGAAGCAAAGTATACAGCCAACATATGTAATGAGAGGTACCGGGATGGACTTTCAACATTAAAAAGGCGTGAATATAATGAACCAACACACCCTTTCAGTACTTGCCGCCTTGGATTAGTATACATAGCCTGTCCTGGCTTTATATGACGAAGCCTTTCTCCAAGACGAAGATACTGTTAAATCAGGCTTCCTTGGGCTGATTCTAGGTACGCAAGCTGCTTACGTGAGACATCAAGATAATCTAAACCATATTTTTCTATCATCCACTTTAGATAACGTTTACTGTTTAATGAAAAACTTGGGCATTTCATCCCACTTTTTGCCATATTACAAAAAAATATCGTCTACACTTGTTTGTACGAGTGTCAATATGCTCATCTGCTGTAAATTCATTAGAATCAACAACACCTAAAGATTCCATTCTGTCTGTATTTACAAGCTTGTTACTAGCATTTTTTTTTCGCCGTTGGTTAGGCGCTTCGATCCAGTGGCACTGAAATTGAAATTGCATCTTCAGGCGTTTTTATCAGAATATCAATAATATGCTGAAGACCTGATATAGTCGTACTAAATACTGTCATATCGCCTACTTACGCACAGCCTCTGAACTTACCGTATCGAATCATGACGGCATATTCAAGGTACTAGACAGTAGAGGAGTGAGGATATTCCCCCTTGTGGATGTCTCTACGTACGGACAACATACCTCAGTATTTTCGGTTCCATTTCACAACAGCATGTAAACTATTATGCTATGAAGGAAAGAATAGCCACTAAGAGACAGGAAGTACATCCATCAATTTAAATAATAATCCAGGGTGACATATCCTGTCAAAACGTTTCTTGCCATCTAAAGTTGAGTTATGCACAGGAGATATCTTACTCCCGATATATACAATAATATCATTGATAAAAGAACATAGTGCTCCCACCTTCCAGAACACCATACTGTATGTTAGTAACAGTATCATCGCATAGGATCGCACACGCAAATAATTTGGATAGTTAGACGAAAGGGTAATCGATGTCGGTTTAACGAAGTGCGCATATAACCTTGTCCTTTTTAAGAGAGACACTATAATACCAATGATAGATACCTCATAGATAATTGTATGGCTGAGCAGAGTAGAAAATACGTGTGCAAATCCATTACATAACATGTCACTCTTGTCGTACTAAAAAGGTTCCGCTGTGACCCCGTCTGCACCAGGTGAACTATTTCTATCTAAATTATCAATCCGAGTAGAAAAAAACTGCAAATCAATGCTCACATTATGCAGTAAACCAGATTTTTCACTGTACTATAATGTATTTTCTCCTCCATGCATATTTGGACTTCACTTTAAAGACTAAAAATCATTCATAATGGCACTAAAATGAGAAGCATGTTGATATGCTGTTAGCGACGAGATTGTCTTGTTTATTTTCTTGTTTTTTGCGGAGGTTTGTTTATTTACATTTTTGTATTGTGTTCCAAAATAATGTCACTTTCTTCTGTCTATACAGGAAATCAAGCCTAACGTAGTAGCTCTGCTGCTGAGTGTTCATAAAATACTTTGACCTGTGCTGAAATATTTTCATTATACTCTAATATCATTTAAACAGCTCCCGTGACCGGCTTACCGGCATGCCCCCACATATGAAGTGAAAAGCCTTGCAGTCCGTCAGCCAACCCATTGCTGGACACCAATATGGATTTGGGCGATAACATTTCGAAGGGAGACAACCAGCTTCCTTAGCATCGCCATGTACAACATTTGATATCGTATCCACATTATCATCAACTGTATTTGTTACCTCCTTGCTGGTTACTCCATTTTTAATAACAGTGAACCAAAGTATGACAACTTTTCACTTTAAAGCATTTTTATAAGTCTGGGTACCTGATTGCTGGTTACGGCACTTTTAATAACAATGAAACTAATGTGTGACAACTTGTCACTCCTAACATTTTTATAATTCTGGTTCCATAGGTGGTATGAGCAGTTAGGTACATTGAAGTCACCAAACTAATCTAAGGTACCCTGAAATATGTTTTCAGTCGCACGTACACTGGCGCATTTACAGCTACATTGAGAGTTATACATTCTGGTAGGTGATAATTGACATTTGGAGCCTCTTCAAGCATTATGTAACATGACTTGATATTTGTCATGTCGTATGCAGTGATCAGCCCCTGGTCTATGTATGTATAATCCCCACTGATTAAAGAATGAGTACTTTGCTTCCTTCATATTAATAAAATCTGCTACTCACAAATCATTGGCCGCCGTAAAATTGCACATAATCTTTGAATGAGTGTTAAACTCATTCAGCGTATACCATTTGTTATGAGATTATTATCGTTGAGGTAGTTTAGCATTCAAATTGCCCTATATTTTAAGCGGCGCCAGCATACCATAGTCGTTTACGACACACTGCAATCAGTAGTATTTAGAAAAAAAATGGTTAGCTAGGAAGATGCATCGTAATAAGGTAGGTACAAAGACAACAATATATGTATTACGTACAGGGCCTGCTGAAGTATATGTTACTGCTACAGCAGGTACACACATACTGTGTGTTTCCAGTTGGAGGAGAGTTAGTCTTATATACGTAAAAAAATACCACAGTGGTTCTTAATACCACATGGTCGGGGACTCATGGCTTTGACACCGGTATCCATGGTCCTGGTCCCACTTTTCTCGCAGAGCATAGTACCAGTTATCATAGTCTCGGTATTCGTAGTCCCAGTCCCAGGTTTCCTATGGTACGTACCAGCCATCTAACCCTTGGGGTACCCCTGGTAGCTTTGGCGTTGGCCACCGGGGCTACCCTGTCTACTTGCCTATGGCTGCAATGATGCTTTCAATGGACAAAAGGGCCGGACATTCACACCAAATGGCCAGTTTCGCTGATAAACTGTACAGTCCTCATACAATTCTCTGATGGTGATCCTGAATGAGTTTTGACCCTCCATGACTTGCTTGATACCTGCATAGGCTGTAATTCATCAGTATCAATTATAACGTGGGATACGTGATTTATAATATCATCATGTATATGGCTAGCGTCCACACTACCAATATTGGTGGTAAGCCTTGGTCACTCGGTTTTGCATGACTGTACCGAGTGTATTGTGGCCCTGCGGGACTCTGTGGGTTGTATCTCCCGGTATTCTACCTGCCTGTAGCCCTGTAACTTCAGCATTGATAACTTTTGGTTGTACTGACGTACATTTCACTCCATTATGGCTGCCGGAGATGAGACATTGGACCCAATAGAAGCTCAGACGTTAGACACGGTTGATGTAGTTATTGCCTGCTTCTCGACGTATTGGCCTGTCCCTGAGGCTCAAAATTGTGATATTTATGTTTCTTGGTATTCCCTTTAACTTTTTCTTTGTTTGGTTTGACTCTCTGGGAGCAGCCCAATAGATTTTTTAGATATTCTAAGGTGCTACAGTCAGACAGACAATCTTCTGACTCTGTACAGTCATCAAATTCTCCATCACAAAACGCTAGTGTCCACAAGCAAGAGTGACTCGTTTGAAGATATTCTTATTAAGACAAGACATCAAAGTGTGGTGGCAAGAGAAGGCCAGAGCTACATTTTGATACATTGGAGGTGCCCTGAACATTAGTAAATCCCTATTTATATATATTGGAGGACAATATAGAGTACCATAATTTCGTCCATCAGTCATACAGTTACACAGGGCATAGTTGCAACTGTACAGATTTTTCCGGTTTAGCCCATACAGAAGTCACACTTGAATATATGTCAAACAAAATTAAATCATCGAAACGTATCTTTCAATCAGCAGCGCCTCAATATGGCTCAAGGGTTGTGCAACTTGTACATTGCATATGTATGTTTGTTCACGTACGAGAAAACCAACAAATGGTTTTAAATAGAAAAGCTGAACAAATAGAAACATATTTGTTTCAGCTTCTCACTTGTCATGCAACAATAGATTTAAATCAATTGTGCAAACACCAGACAAAGATCGACAAGCAAACCTGACAAATCTATATGGATGTGAGCAAAACTGAAAAGGAAAGCTGGCAAGACTCCAATAGAATCTGTTTGCTATAGCTCACCTGAAATTTTCACAACTGTTCCTTTGGAATGAGGAACGAATCGCCGCTTAAAATATAGAGTGCTTCGTGTACGGCATTTGCATTGTAATAACAATCTTTGTACATTGCTAAACTTACAAAGACCTGGAACTTGCAGTATGAACAATAGCAAAACTGTAACCAATGGTGTGAAGCAAATTACCACCGACGAAGTTTCTGGAGATTTTACAGGTTAACAGTTACAGTCTGAGTGCTATGTTTGGACTTTTTTTTTAAACTGAAACCCAAGTACTTTGGCTTCACCAGCGTGTACCTAGCAACAAACTGTCCGTTAGAGGATGATAATACACGGTAGGTGGTCACACAGTTCATGAAGAAATCAGACTGCTGTATGTTGTTTGAGTGTGTGTAACTTTTTAAAAGGTAGGTCTCAGATGGTCTAAAATGACTTATACGGTCAGCATCACTTATAATAATCAATCCCTGACATATCTGAGTCAATTATATTCCAGACCATTGGTAAATGTATGGCAAAACCTTAGTTACTATACTGTATAACAAGTTTTATACTAATCGGAACCGTCTGTGATTGAAGTTCTTCAATTAATACTTCTCCAAATTTCAAATTATCAGTCCATGTTACACACGGATGGCCTGAGCTTGTGGATGGCCAGAGCGAAAATATTAACTGGATTTAGTTAACTAAAAGTACAGACTAAAATAACTGTCTTTCTGTCTGTGTAGTGATGGTGCCTTCCCAATTGGCAACGTGCAATCACCAAAAATAGCTCAGAGGAGTAGTCACCAACAGGATGCGGGTATGGGAAATATACAAATGAGAGACAAAGGTAATGTAAAGATAGTGACGTAGATTGTAAGGTGGAGCCGGTCTACGCAGGTGGGGTCAGTTCGCAGACAAGCTTTAAGCATGCATCACTCCTTTGTTTTGCTGAGAATCACATTATTTGTGGAGTCGCACTTCTTTCATTTATCCATCAGAAATGAAAAAAACGCCACTACTTAGCAGACAACACGAATGTAATTTTGCTTCACGATGAATTCAGTCTGTTTTCACCAATACTGTATGATATAGGTCAACCAGTCTCCAAATAGACACATGTATGTCATTTTCTTAAACTTAACCAACACATGCTCCATAAATAACAATGATAATAGTAATAATAATAATAATAATAATGATAATGATAATGATAATGATAATAATGATAATAATAATGATAATAATAATAATAATGATTATAGTAAAATTAATAATAATAATAATAATAATAATAATAATGATGATGATGATGATGATGATGATGATGATGATGATGATGATGATGATAATAATAATAATAATAATAATAATAATAATAATAATAATAAATTGGAAACGCAGCCTAATTCGCATGTCGTTTGAAGATCCACATTAAGTACAATTATATGCACTTTGAAGGAAGTTTGAAAATCACTAGTATGGATCATATTTGGACACGTCTGTTCAAAGTTAAGCTGCATCTAACCATTGGTTAGGCGTGTTTTGTCTCTGTGAACAGATCAATGCAGACGCCAGGTGTGGAAACTGGTCAACGTCTTTTATTGCTATTTTGTTTTTCTTTCGTTCATTTGGAGTAGCAGTCATTAAAATGTGTTTCAACTGTTCAAATGGTATCTTGAAATGTTGTCTTTCATGTGAGCAGTCCAAAGCAACTTACACATTGTCGTTCACGTAGTGACCTTTTTATATTTATATGGGCCAAAAGTGAGTATACAAATGGGTTAATCATTGCACTGAAAGGCACCAGAATCAAACTTATAAAAGCAACAAGAGAAATTGTTTGAAACTTCGTACGAGACAGTATCATTAATGCGATGATTGGCATTGAAGATACAGAATTCCCTAGCACAGCCATGAAAGGTCGAATAATCAGCGGCCTTTGCTTTGTCTCCCTCCCAGAGCGTGTTGAACTTTTAATCGTGGCAACATTTATCAGTATATAAGCTATGCTTATTAATACATTCCCAGATATCATAAATATTGCATAGATAAAATGTACTGGATAGTAGACTTGATTTTGTAGAAATTTATATATGATGCACACACTAAACTCCAGACTATCATCAGGGGATAGAGAAAAGGCAAAACGAGGCAAGGAAAACACACAAACTACACCAAATATAACAGAGCATAAGAGTAATAACAAGGCTACAACATTTCTGCTGAATCGTTTGACTTTGAAAACTAACACGGTGGCAATGTATGCATCCCCTGCCATGATTACCTGTATAGAAATGGACATGAAAGAAGACATTGTGCCAATGATGCCGGCGAATTTACATGTAACGCTTGTTCGCCATTCATGCTCCACCCGCACAAAATCTTTTCCGAATTTGACATTTGCTACCAGGATAATGGAAAGATAGATAGCCATACCCATATCACACACCGACAAATAAAAGGGGAATGGTGGCTTTTTGCCATGAACCCTAGTAGAGTAAGCAATGCAAAACTTTTCGTCCTTAATGTCTCTTCCCATTACCCATAAATTTCCAAACATTATAACAACTAATACGACCAAGGTTAATGTTTGCAATGTTACAGACCCAAGTAGCCCTGTGCATATTAATTTATCGTGTATTATTGGATAACATATATTATAAAAGTTCAAAACACAACAGAACATGATACCATCTGGGGTATACATATGACCTATAATATTGTTCGCTGGCGAAAACGTGTTGTAAACATTTTCTATATCATTATGTCGAATGTCAAGAAATTTAATTTCCCTAACACCACGAAACACTGAACTGTTTAAACACTGTATGTTATTCTGAGATAGATTAACTGTATGTAAATTAAGACCATCATATAAACTATAACCAAGATGAATAATACGTAATCCTCCCAAGTCTATACTATGCAGGCTTCGCGCTCCAAAAAATGAAAATGAATATAAGGATTGAATTGGATTTCCTTTCAATTTAACTTCACGAACATACATAAGATGGATGAAAGTTTTCCCACGTAAAAAAGATATTGCATTAAAACTAAGATCTAACATATATATTGACCTGTACTGTAAGAATATATTCTTGTAGATATTTCCTAATTTATTGAAGGAAAGATGCAGAAGCACTATACATGTAAAATTAATACTTGATTTCATAGTTTTGAGTTTATTGTGGTCCAAGACCAATTTTTTGGTGTTCTCGGACACTCGTGGGATTATAGATAAAAATGCATTAGTACAATCAATGCCAAGTCCGTTGCAAGTGCATTTTGCAGGACAATCGGGAATATTACATAATTCTTCATCATCAGAGAATGGGCAATGTACAATTCCGTCGCACAACTCAGAGGGGTGCAGGCATGTGTACTTCCCACTACAACGAAAATAATGTGGGCAAAGTTTATTTTTACACAGTTCATCTTTCCCTTGTGGGCAATCCCACTTGTTGTCGCAAACAAGCCTTGATGGGATGCAATAGCTAAATGGGCATTTGAACATATTAGCACATTGGAATTCAGTGCAATCTCTGAGGTGTGCACCATTTTTACAGGGAAGCAGGTCTCCATTTTTGTCGATATCAAACACGCATATCAAGTAACGTGGGTATGCAATCGATGGTTTGTTATGATCACAGGTTAGATCACCATAGTTTTCCTTGTGACTGAAACTTCTTCCCATTATGTTGAATGTTGGAATGTTTGTATCACCAGGATTTTTAGACTTATAACATATATATTCATCTTCTGATTGCCTGCAATTAGGGTAGCCATTACATAATGTAGAAGCAGGTATACATCCACCCGATCGACATTGGTAATAGAGGGTATCACACCTACAGTCTGGAGCTCTACAGCTAGTAATACAATACTGTAGGTTAGGTGTGTGGGCTGTACTGATAACACAGGTAGCATTACAGTGGTATTCATCAGAACTGTCAGAACATTGCCAAATTCCATCACATAAATAGTGCTCCAGAATGCATTCATAATTTTGACACTGAAAAAAACCCGCTCCACAAGTTTTTGGTAGCTTCTGGACCTGTTTCTTACAAATAACACCGTTAGCCTTTTCAGAGCAAACATGTGCAGGTTGTCGAATATCTAAACGAAACATTGATGGTAGTGGAGCTTTTGGTATCGTATCATGCCACGACGCCCATTGTCCTTTGGTGATAGTTGGGCATACGTTCATAATACTATGGTTTCCTAACGTATTTGAATAATTTACCCATATAGCCACCTGTTTAAACATTCCTAACTTCCACTTGTTCAATAAATATGGTAGCACAAAGCTGCCACTCTTGTCAACAAAACCTGTATTCCAAGTGTGTTGGAACTCTTTGATGTCTATTTGATCTCTATCAGGTCGAAATTTGGTCAAAAGATCAATGACCATCTTTGTAAACTGATTCAGAATAATTATATTTTCAGCAGAAACAGATAAAACAATTCCGTTTGCCTGTCCACAAATTACATATGCTTTACCTATTCCTAACTGCTTTCTATTGTGAATATGAATGTAGTAACATGACTTCCGATGCAAGTCCGCCGTCCACTTCCTTGGGCATGATTTAAAAGAATCAAAATAACGAGAACTATTTATTGTTTGCGGCTTAAGCGTTTTGTTCGATTCACATATGAATGAGGAATACTGCATTTTGTGGGTACAAGGGACAGTAATCCAATTTGAACTCGAGTGAGGTGAAATAAGTATCATTGCAGTGCAATTCTTTGTTCTACTCCATAAAGGTTGCGTCCCTTTTAGACTCTCTTTGAGCACTGGGTCTGTAAGCATCTTTGTATATGCACAGTCAGTGTATGATGTAACTGAAGGAAGGCAACGTGAAATATCAGAAGGGAATATACTGTTACCAACACTGAGCCAATCTGTAAACGAAACAGGATCTCCATTGATCCAATGCGGACCTAATCCCTGCAAAATCGACAAAGTTCCTGAACTCTCTCAGGTAAAGGTAACATTCCCAGGGTTTTCAGAATATCCTCAAGAGCTGTATGTATAATATGATATCAGTATATCAAAGAAAGTGTGAGTTCAGAAAAAACATATGGGTATACTCCCTTTTTAGATTTTTTTTCTGATGTGAACTCCAATTTTATACATTTTGACTTTGCTGGATGTTTGTCCCATTTCGAATAATGAAACAACGTTTATTACATAAAGGATCGATACTAGACGAAATTGTTTGGACAGCACCTGATACATTAACGTTAACCGCATGCACATATGCCAATATCGTACACCTTGAGGATATTGAAACAGTTTATATTACATATAACCTTTTTGATACTCTCTTGTTATTTTCAATACAACTGTTACCCACATACCTGGCCCAGTGATCTGATTTTACTCTATACCATATATTTCAATTAAAGTCCATTTGCGTAAGAGATTCATAAAGATGAATTCAACAAAATAAACATATATAAATAAATAAATAAATAAATAAATAAATAAATAAATAAATAAATAAATAAATAGAATTAGAAAGTAGACACGCCTTCAAAGCCAAAAGAGTTGACTGAATGGTCTGCCATTTAATTAGGCTGAAATTTGCTCAAATTAGGTCATGGTGACCCTTTAATCTGATCAGTTTATCTTGCTTGGCAAGACAAGCATACATTTCAGCAAAATACATTGAGGCACTCTGTAGATATCGTGGTAACTAGAATGTGCACATCCGGATGGACATCGGTACGGAAGAACAACAGGAAAACAAAAGTTTGCCCAACTGGGATGGACCCGTAATTAAAATGCTGAAAGTGAAAGCCCAGACATGATTATTCTATGATAATGTATTACCTTGAACTGGATAGTGACATATGGATCTTGTATTTTGCATGATCTAGACTACTTCGGTAACAATTCAAACTTGCTTTCTCATACATGTGTATGTGAAGTCTCAGGAAATACGTTTACAGAAGCTGCAACCTTTAAAGAGCATAAGCATAACCTCACGCATTACTTGTCAATGTACTGAGCAGCCCACAGGAACCTGTCGTGTGTTCAAAAAGTACCAAGTCGGTAGCTATAATATGTAGCTATGCAAGGACAGTGATCAAAACTCATGTATCAAAGAAATGCCTCACAACTTTGACATAAAATGAATAAAAGTGAGTAATCAAGACACCACAACATAAATAATACCCTCGTTTACTCAGACTACTCAGCGTATTTAAGAAACAGAACAACAGTGTCACATCTTCAATTTTTCTGAACAAAATTATCGTGTGTGCACTTGTTGCCCTGAGCTCTTTTATACTGATTTGATGAGTAATGTTTATACGTACCATGATCATACTATAATGTCAAGTATTGTCAGACATAAGCCCAGCTGCAGCAAAAGAAATAACTACCGTCAATCAAAGGCAGAACATGAAATTTGAAAGACAATGTTAAGGTCCATCTTGCAAGCATATAATTTAACACGTTTGTAAATATAGGTAAATCTGAAGTAACTTTTGTTGTACGAAAATCTGTTTCAGCAAGCTGGAGATACAACCAACGACACATGCTGGGTGTGCTGGAAAGCACTGAAAAGAGCTGAAGAAGATCATTACAGACGACATCATATTTCGTAAAGGTTATAACTCGAAAATTAATTTCATGTTAATTTGCGTCCCAAAAGATAAGTGCTACCCATGTTTGATAACTGTGCGTGTTTACATAAAGAATTAAAGCCGAGTAAACCTCGGCAACGGAGGCTTGTTCTGAGCTACATACTATTATTTACCGAAATTATACAGTAGGTTTTAACTTAATTTTGATGCATTATATTTATCGATTACAACCTGTTAAGAGTAGTGTATATACACGTGTTGAAATATACCAAACGTACATTTATTTTAGTGTGTATTTCTGTGCCCATAGTATGCTTGAAAGTGGCAAATATTTCCCCATCGGTAATATACTTATGCCACGGTAAGTGTGTAATCCAGCAAGAGCTCATATATCCGCAAATTTGCACTCCTCAATGAGTCAAATAAGTGCAAGCTTTGCGCAAGGAGTCCACTGAGGCTCTTAAATACCGGTGCTGATATAAAAAAATCAACGAATACCTAACTCACTGAGGTTAACATAAATCAGATATTTGTCATAATGAGAACGAAATCATATAATTGTTGTGAATAGAATGGGTTCAGGTTCCAATGTTTGTTTATCGTTTTCACTATACTAACTGTGATATGTCTTCTTTTTAGCAGTCCTTACAATTCCAGAAACACTTATAAATAACCTACCATATACTCGTACTGGGTATATTTTTTGCTTGTGATAATTGCTGACGCGGTTTATTGCCAATCATTGGGAAATTTTGGTATTGTTCGCCCATGTACCATTATTTTTTGAGTTCGTGTTTTGCTCAGATGCTTGGGTTCTTTGTTCGGTATTGTTCATAGTTTCCGAGCGAATTTCACCTTACATGTATTCGGCGGTCATGCAGCATTATTCACCTTACTTGAACATGATTTCGGTTAACAACAGAGGCAAATTCAGTAAGACCTTGCATGCAGCACACACATGCCTAGTGTGTATCGTGCTCATATGAATACGATTTTGCATTTCAATCATTCTAACATTATCGTTATTTCATGTCATTCGTAGTGAGTTTGTGTTGCCATCATACGACAAAATACCAGTGCCGTGTGTGCGTCTTTCAGAAACAAGACCTTATACTAAGTATGATGTCTCTTCGCACATCATCAGCAACCTCGTGGACTGATCTGGTGGGCAGGCAGGGGTGGCCAAATTTCAAATTTCACCCGATATCCGATAAACCGATTTTTTTGCTTCCAACTGATCCCGATTCCCGATACCCGATTTTAATATTCGAAATACTTGTGAGTAAAATACAAAAATACAATATTAAATCACTCTCTTCATGTTTATTTCTATCAACATAGTATGACTTATGTATATATATATATATATATGTATATATATATATATGTATACATATATATATATATATATATATATATATATATATATATATATATATATATATATATATATATATATATATATATATATATGTATATATGTTGCAGAGGCAAAAAGTAAGAGAAAGTCTCCAAAACTTAATGTATACATTATTGTATCTAAGAAAGAGCCTTCTTATAAGAGCGACTCGAGATTTATTAAAAACTTAGGAATCTCAAATTTCTGTCAATGAAGAGCACCTCGACCACTTTGTCTTGTCGCAGTCTAATCCAAAGATCTGTCACTGTGTGACGTGTCGCACTAAAGTCTCTCTCAGAAGGTGCCTAGGAAGCTGGGGTACACAGAATCTTTCTACCTTACTGCTTCAGGATATCATTGTTGTGACCACGCTAAAGATCTAAAGGATTTTTTTCCTTTCTTGTTAATTCTTTCTTGATATATTTCTATTTAGTGATTTGTCTTTACATTTTATTGTAATCTGGAAGGAAGAACTATGCTAGTACACAAATTAGAGATTTTTTACACTTATTTCTGCGTTTGCTATTGAGCGTGAAACTAAGAATCATTTCTTTAGATATGTGTGAGCTCACTGAATAGGTGCATATAATTATTTGGTTTAACATCTTGTTTAAATCGGTGGCCATGTTCTTGTGCTAATTTGACTGATACCCGATTCTAAAATCGGACCATCCCTATGGCCTTCGGTGTAATTTTTATTCCGGGGATGTCATTCTTTCTATATCGGTTTTATGTCCCTTTATAGATCAAAGAAAATATTTTCAATATTTCTCCACACCTCGTCTAAAAGTCTGAAGTATTGTGACATACCCATGCTGCTTCAATTGTATGCCAACCTTGAGAAGAAATCCATCACCACAATATGTATGTAAACAAGTCATGCGGGCAACACCATCCATTGCTGTGGCATGCATTTTGACGAACCTGATTTTTTGACACATGGGGGATTTTTTTTTCAGGTCACATCTTGGATGTTTTCTTTTGGCCATCTGATTTGAAACTTCATCAAGGTCATCACATTGCTTGTCACTGGCATCATTTGATATCTCAGACAGACGAATAACACCCAGTTAATCAGTAATAAATAAAGACACAGGGTGGAAGAGGTATTCTCCACTTCTTAATACATCAAATTTCTGACAGTTGCAATAGCATTGGTGACGGGGAGCAGTAATGAAATAACAGCCGAGATGTTACTAACTGCCCATGGTGGATACCGGGAATCGCTGCTTATTGTCACCTACCAACGCCAAGGTGTGTTAAAGAAAGCCACTCAAGTAAATGTGCATTTAAAGGGCATGAAGCAAAATTATTTTGAGATCTATGAAATGGCACAAATCCTTTCTGGTGCACCACTTTGGAACGGTACACATTAAGAATAACGTGCAAAGGAGCTGGAGCATGGTATCTTTGGACATCACACATTACAGATGTAGAACAAGTAATAAAAAAAGAACACTGACAGTGTTATATGTCAAAGAAGCTAAAAGCTATGGGCACAGATGTGTTCCTGCGTGATTCCAAACCATTGGGCCCAGAGTTTTCAGAGCACAAGATAATTTGACCCAAGCCACTAACAAACCAAAGAAGAAAGAAAACATACCGATTGCATGAGCAACAGCTTATTGATCGCATCTGGTAAGAAGCAACACTGCTTACACCACAGGTAAGTCTCAAGTGCCTGTCGCAAGTTATACGATGTCATTTCGTAATGTTGATGATCATTACACAACTTTCATCAATCTGATCATAATGGAGAAACGGCGGTATAACCACATAGTGCGCAATTTTGGTGGAGACTGGATCAATCAATATTGCCACCACCTTTGTAGAGAATTGTTTATTAGGATCTTGGGATAATCAAAAGATTACAACTAAAAGCAGTAAAAATGGTTATAATAATAAATTATAAAAGTGAAACTTGGGGAAGCCACTAATCTCCAGGAGTGACAAGCATTTCTTCCGTGAAAATCTTTCATACAGGAACTCACCAATGCCAGTAGATTTCCCCATAAAATTACCAATCTTCCTGCATCAGCATTGCAGAGACAGCAGGATATATAGTTCATAGGTACAAAACGTAGACAATGATACATACCTGGTGCTTATTAGCTGGAATCTTGAGGTGAGGGAGAGGAGCAATATGTAAATAAACACATCCTCCTGGTAGGCCTTTAAGACAGGTACAGGGTCAAATAGGGGATAATGACAGAAAATTCCAAGAGGGGCAGAGAATGGGTTCAAAGGAAACACTGAGTAGGTAATATAGATATATTCAGAATAGGTGCAAATGAGGCACACACTAGGTAACACAGTGGCACAAAATGGGTATGCATAAAGCAAATAATGTGTGATTCAGATGCACAGAATGTGTACAATTGCAAAAACAAAATAGTTAATTCAGAAGTATGAAATACGTACAAATGATGCACATTACAGGTAACAAAACAAAACAAAAACAAAAAAAACATAATAGGAGCAAGTCAAACACAGAATAAGTGGAATGTGAGCATATAAGCAATGCAGGGATGTTAAATTGGGTGCAGGAAAAACCAAATTGTGAGACAACATTAGGTGAAGGTTACAAGCGATTTCTAACTGGTAGAAAACCATGTGAATGTACACAACCAGGTATTTTCAAATATCTTTCAAGATTATATTCTAAATGTAGAATTCTGAAAACATGTACGTGTAATAAAATATGCAAAAGTGGCCATCGAATAATCCTTTCGATGATTTAAATGTGTCAGACTGTAAACTTGGCTATAGATAAAGTAACAAACAAAGAATGTGGAAATAGTTCCTCGAAGTGAATACTACTTGTATCAAGTTTCTGCTGTCAAAAATCCTCTCTTTTTATCCAGTAATTATAGCTTTATCAAACATATACAGATACAGACTGGGTGATAACCGTGTCCTTATCACCATAGTGCAAAGGTCAATCCATATCACCAGAATGCAAAGGTCCAAATGACCCAATTACTGGATCCTGCGTTACAGTTGTTCATACGCAAAGCTATGCAAAGCCTTGTTTGATGAAACAAAACTGTTTTTAATTGTATTTGTATTGTATTTAACGATGGAAATAAAATTACAGCTATGATTACTGGGTAAAAGTAAAACCAGCCGCATGGAGGAGACTCGTCAGCAGACTGGCCTCGTTGCCGTGGCGGATCACTCCTCGTGCAAGCACTCGGAGTGATCCGCTGCAGGAACGAGGCCAGCCTGCTAACACGTCTCCTTCACTTGGCTGGTTTTACTATTGTATCAAGTTTCTGGTGACAAAAATGGTTTTGATATATTTCGCCTTCTTTGCATAAATAGCAAACATTTCATTTAGTTGCTGTTGAAATAAGAAATCTGTGCGGGATAACAAAATATAAGTGTTCAAAACTAGCAATCAAAATTTGCAAATTTCTATCGAAGTACCGAGTCTTACATGAGGCACAAATAAATGATGAGGCAAGTAAAGAGCATCATGCCACCCAAAAATAGCCTTGCGGTAGAGCTAACATCTGGTTGTTTTTTATGTTGTTGAAAAAGATTTGTCAGCTTTCACTTCATAGTTGTCGGATGTTATGCTTTACTTCATTCAATACTACCAACGACTAGTTAGTTAAACCCTCTAAGTTGTGCTGCCCTGAATTGTAATAAGGATGCTAGATTATTGTTCCTGATACAAAGACTGTTCTGTCAAGCACCACCATGCATTTAGTTCCGGAGAAAATAATGGTTCGAGTCAACAGGTTTCCTTGCCTTGCTGCAGATGCTCTGCGAAGGTTGTTGACCTAATCGGAATCTTGGAACTGCAAGAATTAAGTACCATTAAATTGTGAGTGAAACATTTTGACCTAGCATATTTCTATAGAGTTCTGATCTTGCCTGCTTTTTGGCTATCATATAGGAACATGCTGCATTTGGTACTAATGAAAGTTAGCTAGAACGTCTCCCTCTGTGTAACCATGGATCCTAACACAGAAAACCTTCTCCTATTGACATAAGTACAAAATGCACAGCCACAGGCTTTATGATGTCGTCTCTATACTGAAGAGCCTTCATGGTCCCTTTGATGGTTATGTTTACAGAGGAACGTGTGCAATATAGACAATAGTAATTCCATATATATACAGGTTAGACAGGGACAGGTTAGCTTATGGAGAGTAAAGAGTTCGAACTGCGGAATAGGATATTGACTACTAGGAAGTGGTTCTGGGCAAAAAGACACAAATACAAATTTGAGTTTGAGCATGGTAAATATGATTGAAGTTTGTTTGGCCCTCCTTGCGCATCCTACTCTTGTTTTTTTTTCTTGTTATAGAATCATAGGCAAAGCTGACATTCACCATAAAAACGCATATTACTGTGCTAGTTTTTTTCAAGCCTCTATCATACACCACTCTGCCCTTTCTTGTCTGTTGTAGTCTGCAATCACATTACAATGGGAAAGACAACAAATTCTCTTCCTCCAAGGCCAACATTGGTACACTGCTGATACAATGACTTCACACCCTTCAGAAATGCAGTAGGCAAAGTCATCCATTTTCTCCTATGCAAAATGGTCGGTTATCAAAACATGTTAGAACCGACCATGTTCTGTTCTTCCACTTCCCTTTTTGGTGTAAACGCTTTCAGTTCCAACTGAAACCAAAGTCGAATTACTTATAACAACTTGCTGTGAATTTTAATAAGAGATAATTCACAACATGGGGGCGACATCCTTATACTTTTGTATTTCTGAGAAAAGCATTTCTCATTTCAGATGATTTCTTTTGTTCATACCCACTGTCGAAGAAAGTCACTCTGTCTTACTTTTGAGGTTGTTATTCTGAGCAATATTTTAGAACGTGTACAGCCACTAAAAGGTGAACCTCTATTATCAGCTGTTACGTTTTGCTTCCCATTGTTGGACAATAGTCAGCGCCCCAGGCCGGTACCACTGACCACAAGGTGACTTAAAACTACCCCCCCCCCCCTCAAAAAAAAAAAAAAAAAAAAAAAAAAACATCTTGCACCATACCCAGCCAGGGGTCACAGGCCGCTACCAGCATCCTACACTGTAATTACAAGGCGATTTGTTCAAAAAAACATAGCTAATGTTCTTACATTCAAATGAAACGACGAGAGCAAAGTTCGTACATGTACAGCAAAATGCACACATACAAGAATTACAAAAAAAAAGCATTCTTTTGACAATACCAATGTGAATAATTTTCAATCCTGACTTGACACCGGCAGTCACCCACAAAAGCCAAGTGGTGGTTTAAAACGGGTCATGTGAACCCGAACTCTAAAGTTTGTACTTAATGAAGAGTTTTTTCACTGGCTGATAGGACCCATTTAAAACTACCAGTTGCCTTTTATGGGTGACTGCCTCTCACAAGTAAGGAATGGAATTTATTTCGCCATATTGGTATTGGGAGATGAAGGTTATTTTTTTGGTATCCATTGAATATCTTTGCGGTCATTGTTGGGTTGCTATTTATGAATATGCATGGTGTTTTTCTGAACTATTTGAAATATGTTTTATTAAGTAAAGACTTCAATTTTGACAAATAGATAGGCCTTACCACTTTAACCCTCAAAACGTATCATTTTCACCAAACATGAAAAAGATATATGGTAGGCCTGCCAATCTTATGTCATCCTGACTTATTAGTCAGCTAAGTTCACTGCAAAAGAAGGAAATGGACATACATCGCTTTGTGATATCTACGAACCTGTTACATTATAAGAACGATGTACCTGCATTATAACTATGAGTCGAAAACCACAGCATTCAGCACAAAGAAGGTACTTCTAAAAGACCACTTGTGTGGGCCACCTGGCGACCAAAATGAACCGACGCTTTCCTGCAGTACAAGGTGATCCTTTGCATGCCTAGCAATATAAATCAAGTTTTGTCAGCACCTGTTCACACCGAATAAATCAATCATGCCACTTTTGTGTCTCTATAAGTCCTCTCCCCTGACCTCGGCATAAAAGTTCAACAATTTTATCCAAAAAAAAAAAAAAAAAAAAAAAAGAAAAAAAGAATAAAAAAATATACTTGTTGACTCTTTCATTGTATTCGTACCTGTTTCATTAATAGTCCTATATACACTACTGCAGCACAAAAAAGGTGCAGTTTTTGGTATTGCAATAAGCGTTTTACTGAGGAAACCTGTAGCATTTGTTGCTGAAAGGTCACTAGCTCATTCCTGCTGTTGACAACCAGCAAATGGTATCCCCTTGTCTTACAGAAATATTCAGACTCCAGCCAACTGCGACTGTCATCCAGATGACCTATGTCTATAGTAATCCAATAGAACTTGAGGTAATTTGTAAAAACACACCCAGATATGTAGTGTAAGACCGGCACTGTGTAAAAATGTTCCACAAAAGAAGCTAATGTGTGATTTAATATAATGGTCAAATTACTTCTGCTGAAATATATACCAGTCAATCTAGTTAATCTGAGAACCAAATGAAAAAAACCTTCGTAAAACCCACTTCTTGTCTTCTGGTAGGCAACAGCAAAGGGCCAGCGAAATTCTTTCATGCCTATTTGCGACCAATGCAATATTGGCCAAGGGTATTCCCAAGCACGTGCCTTGTCAATGCCAATAGTAAGGTTATAGCTTGATGCATACTCTTGGTTGATGGTGATAGTGCCAATCCCACGGTGTGGATAATTTCCGTATGTTGAATGCAAACCAGATGCAGGTCGCTGTTGCATGTTCAGAGTATACTTATTCACGTAAAATGGGATTGTAACTGACAGGCAAGTGATTTTCAGCCTTTTTGTAAGACATTTGAGGGAATGTATACTGGGTTTATCAATCAATCTTTTAGACCCTTTAGTACACAGCACTGGGCAATGCTGTGCGTTGTAGATATTGGACACTAGGTAAAACATTGCGCCTGTGATATTGTATGGTTTTCTGTATGTTATTGCAAGGTTGTCGTCATAATACCTTTTAGGGACATTATGACCGAAAAACGTATTATTGGACATTAATCTCAATGACGAAGCCCTGAATAGTATATAACAAACAGAAGGGGACGTGAAAGCATACTCGATGTCTTCTCCTGGCACATTGATGGTAGGAAATTCTTGCAAAGTAAAACAGCCCTCGCTAAGTCGAAAAATTATAAGAGTACGACGATCATGACTCCAGGCAGTTGCTCCCATTTTCATTAAACCTGCTATATAGCGATGTTGGTAAAGAGTACAGGTTCGTGCAATTCCTGTACAAGGAGTGGCAGTAACAGCAAGCAGGCAGGACCATTGTACCATGGGGTCATATGTATAGGAGACTATAAACATCGTATTTGTTGACGAAATCCAAACCGGGCGTCCATTGATGAGTTCCAAAACATTTCCATATGAACAGAGTGGACCTGCTTTATAATAAATTGATGGAATAGTGTGTGTTTTATCGAAAAGTATCAGTCCTGCTTGGCTACAATACATATCTGCGGAACCTACTCGTACATCCTTTAAAAATTCTAATTTTGGGTGTAAATATTTGTGAGTCCTCAGAGTAATGTAATGAATGGTTTGCACAACCTGCGTGGGAGGAAAAAAGGCTGGAAGCGATATGTTTTGAATTTTTTTCGTATCAAGTGTAAGACATGCTAGGTGTTTATCACCCAGCAAAGAGTGTGAGCTTCTGTATACAATGTTCGTATTGCTCGCCAATGCAACTATTGATAAAACGTTTATAGTGATAGTAAAATAAAACCCTGTTGTCACAAATGTATGGTCAACAATTTGTATATTGTCAGCTTGGTTCTTTTGAAAAATACATGTAACATAAGTAGAGTTATTGTATGTATAGGACGGCGGTCCATCCATTATAAAAAGAGAATCCTTGGAACTACGAAAGTGAACATATTTTATATTGATTTCAAATGTTAAATATTCAGTGGTTTTTCTAACCCACGAAAACCGTAATATAGAGTTCTTTGTACTATGCCTGTTTAATATCAAATTTCCAATTTCCTCGACCCCTTGTTTTGAGAATCTTAAATTCCTAGCCGTGTCTTGTTTTATTGCCACAAACTGATACTTGAAAGTAAATGTCATCATCTTCAAAGCATCAAAATTAAATATGCTTAAAACTATATCTAAAACATTTGACATAGTTGATATATATTTTTTGTATATTCTTCCAAAGAAAATACACCTGTAGGCATGTGACAATCGAGGATACTTCCAACCAAGGAACTTTACATGTGTATTCCATGCTTTTGACCTAAGGAGATAGTTTGCATAAGCACGGTCATAAAATGGTAAATGCAGTGTATGGATGTGAATGTGTATGAACATAGGTCGAGATGACACGATCTGCCACCACGTGTTGCTAGCATATCTATGATGTCTTGGATCCAAATCAATATGTAACTTGCCACATGGTTGAGTAAAATGTTCAGCAATATGTGTACTGAGACACCTAACATTATTCCACATGTCAAACAATGGTTTGACCGAACAAAATGACAGATATCCCAATACAACTTCGATAATGAAAATTTTAACGCTAGTGTATATATCCATCACATGTGTCAGGGGGATTAAAGTACCATTCAGCAGCAGGTAATTCAGGTATAATGCAATTGTACATGTATAACATTTTGCGAGCCTCCTAATAGAGGAAGCAAGTACCTGGTACTTAACAGACATGAAATTCTGTTCATTTCGTATAACTTGAGCTATGATTTGTAGAACGTTTTGTTTTGATAAAATATGGACTATTCCTCCAACAGGATGGTCAGATGCATAGAGAATTGGAAAGATATACTTTCTAAACACAAAAACATCTCCAATTTCATCATCTTTTAAATAAAGATTACAGTCATTGTGGCATCTCACATGATACTGAATTGTAGCATTGATTGTAAGCAAAGCGTTGACTTTGATAGACCATCGCATTTTGACAGAGCCTCTTATCATTAGCAGTTTAACAGGATGTTGCAGTGTTAGGTCAAATACTGTCTTCCTGCAGATCTTGCCTCTCCAGCCAGGAGGTAAGGGGAACTTGAAACTGATGTCCTTTGACAAATAATACGAAAAACTGCATACGTTTTGCTGAATCTGTAGATATCGAGTCGTGTATGTCATAGCTGCGTGAGCCTTAATACATTTTGCTATTTCTGGATTTTGGTGGAAATATTTGTGATGCTGTAGGCAAAACTGGAGCATCCAGTGCATATATGACATGACATCAACCACTGAGTTTTTCTCGAATACGTTGTCCTTTCTGCCCATGCTACAGCTTTCTTCTAGTTACCCAACAGGAGGGAGCAGCTCTTGCCGCAGAGTAAGCACAAAAGATTCAACTTGAATAAACTTGTCAGATTAAACCTGCAATGTATTGGTCTTCATATAATCTTAGTTTATAATGTTCATCATTACAATTTTCAGGGTAATTAATGCTGTGAATCTGTCTCATATGACCATGTCAGAGATATGACTAGCACAGATGTAACACCTGTTCATCTCCACCCAATAAACAGGACAGGTGTAAACTTAAAAATGCTTTACATCTAACAAATTCTTATTTTTTCTTGATCATTTCGATGTATATATATTGATGATTGAAGCTTAATAAACGAATAAATCATAGTCTGCCAGTTGGTATTCCTTTTCTTTACAATGGGAGGGGATTTTAAACATTTACAAAAATACTTAAAATGTAGTTCTATATAAACATATGCAAACGCAATATGCCTAAAGTGTAGGGTGTTACCCTGTGTACATGTGTTGCCACGTTCCTATAAGGACTAGATTCATAGCTGAAATTATATTTAAAATTGATGACTGTAACGAGCGTAATACCAAAGACACCTTCTTGTGTCTGAAGTTTTTAAAACATTCTTTTGTCAAAAATCAAACGAAAACATATGTCAGAAATGTTACACCATGCTGTTGAAGCCTTGTATTTGCCAGGAGTGTAAAGAGATAGATTATGTTTACATCATCAGAGAGTACAGAAAAACATGACTCGTATTCTTAGAGGTAGTCTATTTGGCAAAAATATATTTGAATGTGTCTTGGCACAATGTGCCACTGGTGTTCATTTGTACAGCACACAAGATCAAGATACTGTGTAAGTGCGCAGTTTCATTTAACCACACTTGCACCAAAAATGCAAAATATGGTATGTACCCTAAGCTATTCCATGCAGCTTTGTGTTGCCCGCAAATTATGAAAAACCTACATTTCAGTCACATATTTCATTTCCTTGTGAAATATTATCATTTGTAGACCCTGTTGAAGTTGCAAGAGTATATATCGCCCTTTTTGTTTAAAGAAACCTGAGATAAATCGAAGTGTGAATTTTTCTGCTGTCGAAACAACCTTATTTTTCCTGACAAGACCACTAAGAGATTAACCCCATTCGTTTCGTCTCCTCCCAGCACAGCTTATGTAAATCGAATTGCTGATAGCACCAATTACATAATTTTGTTTGCTAATGAAAAGATAATTTTCATTATAAATTTGAGAGATGCCACCTGGCTGCAATATGGCTATTAGGAATGCAGTCACAGGTAGAGGCATCAACGGATTTTGGCAATGGCCAAAGGAACACTATTTTCCTTTGTTACTCAATTTTATATAAAAATTAAATGTCCAAACAACATAGTGTTAAATGCGCTGTCTGAAAGCCAGCAAAATTCAAATTGCAGTCATAAGTTCTCGTAGTTATGAGCCTATTGGAACTCTTTTTCGCTCTCTGGGCAAGCCGGGATCAATTAGTTTAGTTTTAACACATTTATTTCGAAATTGGACTGCCCAATAGTGCAATATACTAATCAGGGAGTTCTCCAGACACGGAGACGCACAATGTATATACAAGACACACAGGACAAAATACACGAAAACTAAAACAAAGACTATGCATTTAAACAACGACTGAAAGTCACAAAACAAGGCAATCAAATGTGAGTTACAGGAAATCAAAGTAAGATAACACTTTACAAGTTGGGGGTACTGCATGCTAATGCTCTCATGTATGCACACCGCAGGTGGTGGCTGAAGGTGATGTACTGACCAGACAACCGATGCAGAGTGCATACTGCTGGACGCGGCCGAAGCACTATGGCGGCATGCGCACACTGCCAGTGTGGAGCCACCATTGCGCCCAGCAGCTCGGGTGTTCCAACACCGCCTTGTCATTGTTTGCCCCTGTGGCGCACATCTGAACCATGAGAGCAGCATGCATAACGTTACCATCTAACGTCATATACATGAACTGATTGAAAAGAAACGTTTAAGTTTGACCCTCTCATTGAGAAGGCATCATACAAAACTTGTGACGCTGTGTAACATAGTCCATATATACCATAGACCTACTAAATACATGATTTTGTTTACAACTGCGATTATGCATAATGTCATACACACTGGTAAATGTGACATATCATTATGTTAAAATTCAACTACGAAATAAAGCGTCTCGTTTCGAGAATAAGTTCTTGCACAGCTTTGAAAATTAACACATTATTTTCATCTGATAATTCTTTGCTCCCAAATAGAAGGATGTGAGCAAGTCTATCTCTTGCTACATGTATAATAAAACTTGGATGGACACCAGGAGCAAATTAAGGTACAACTGAATGAAGAAGGTTCTGTCTATCCTGGGCATATTTAGGACAAAATAGGCAATAATGTACAATATTCTCAGTTGGGTGGGAACAGGCACATGTGGGTTGCTGGATGATGTATATAGAGCTCCGAATGCAGTTTAGAGAAACCTAGTCGTAACTGAGTATGATAAATACTGGCAGATCGCTGACCATAGGTATGGAAATAAGAAACAGAGTCGACTGCTAGTAGGGTGGCTTTGAGTTTAGACTTGAAAATCTGAAGGGATAGAGAATCTCTAATATCAGAGGGGAGATTATTCCATTGTTTAATGGCATCAGGAAGGAAAGTATTCTCAAAACGTTTTGTCCGACATTTGAATGGGCGTATGGCACCAGAACTGCTATGACGTAGCATACGGTTGGCAGCAGGGGGAGGAAGTTTAGAAAGATAAGTTGGAGTTAAGTTATGGAACATTTTGTAAAAAAGCACCAGTTTAAAGTATTTACGTCGACTAGCAACTGTCGGCCAACCAAGTTCTTGTAAGAGGTTGGCATGTGACGTGTGTCTTAGAGCTCCAGTACATTTTTTAGCCGCTTCATATTGGATTGACTCTGTGAGGTCACTCAGGCCTTGCTCACAATCGTCAAAAATAACACAACCATATTCAAGAATTGGTCTGCTCATTGATAAGTATAATTTCACAAGTGATTTTCGAGAAAGTTTGAATTTAAATCTTCGGAGGAGTCCAACACGCTGACTAGCTTTATTTGTGATGCGTGTAACATGTGCATGCCACGATAGATTATTGGCTAAGGTAATGCCAAGATGGGTGTGAGTGTCTACTTCTGGTATGGCAGTATCGCCAAGGCGAACAGGGGGATGATGTGGTTTGTTGATTTTGGGAGAGAAAATTACTGATATCGATTTTAGGGGATTGAAGATCATGCGCCATAGTTTGCCCCAGTGGTGAATAATTGAGAGGTTTGTATTCAGGGGTTGTGATGCGACTGTCGGATTTTGAACGATTTCAAGAATGCTGCTGTCATCAGCAAAAATGCAAACATCGCAAGTCAGATCATCGACAATATCATTTATGTACACATGAAATAACAGGGGACCTTCTTTGGAACCTTGGGGTACGCCAGCCTGGACAGGTAACCAGGAAGAGGTTTGCCCATGACTTATTACGCGTTGGATACGATTTGAAAGGTAACTTTCTATCCACCTGATCATAGTTCCTGATCATCCCAGTTGACGCAGTTTAAAGAGAAGACCTACATGCCATACTTTGTCAAAGGCTTTAGAAATATCCAGAAAGATCATTCTAGCTTCCTTGGAATTTTCGAGACCATTATGGATATTATGGAGAATGCTGATGAGTTGGTTAACAGTTGAGTTGTTGGCCTTGAACACAGAATTCTTTTCAGTCAAAAGATTATTACCTAGGAGATATTTGTACAGATGATTAAAGACCAGACGTTCAAAAACTTTTGAAACGTTACAAAGAAGGGAAATTGGACGATAATTACTTTTAATTTGTTTGTTGGATTTTTTTAACATTGGACAAATGTTAGAGCACCTCCATGAATCGGGGAAATGAGAGACATTAAGAGACATGTTAAAGATTTTTGCCAGAGGCTTACTGATAGAGTTTGCAGTATTTTTAAGAAGAGTATTCCCTATGTTGTCGGGGGCTGAGGCAGAATTAAGTCTTAGTGATGATAAGACTTTACTGACACTTGTTTCATCTATTGTGAAATCGCACATGCGTGCCTCAGTGTGATGTGTGAAATTAGGCAGGAGTGGAGCATCAATGTCAGCATGAGTGGTACATTAGGTTGCGAAGTAAGTGTTAAAGACTTCACATTTTTCAGTGATACTGGAGATAATCTTGCCTTCTTCGACAATAGGAGGTATGTCTTCGTGGATTTTGCACCCTAGAACTGATTTGGATAGGCTCCACCATCGTTTTGGGTTTATATTTTTTTCATTCAGTTGCATTTGTAAGTTAGAAAAGTAAGAGTCGATTGAGTGTCTTACTGCGTTGACAACGTTATTACGTCGTTTTTTGTAATACTGATAGAAGCGGTAAATTCTAACATAAACATTAAAAGTGAAAGGCCGAGGAGTGTTGGATAGATTTTTAAAGCGCTTCCAGGCCCGATTACGCTGACGTATGAATTTTTTAATTTCTGTTGTAATCCAAGGCTTGTCCTTGGGACGAATAATAACTTCTTTAAATGGTATATACTCCTTGGCGGTAGTCAAGAACAAGTCGGACCAGTAAGAGACAACATCGTCAATGGAATCAAAAACATCTAAGGCAGTGTCCCATGGAGCAGAAGATAATGTAGTATTAAGACCTGTAAAATCAGCTTTGTTGAAATTCCAAACGCCTCTCTTGAAGGACCGGTCTTTACGGTAGGAAAGTAAAAAGGAACAGAAGATAACCGAATGGTCAGAGCTAGAGACGGGAGCCAAGACTCCACTGTCCATCACTAGACCAGGTGAGTCTGTGATTAAGAGGTCTAGTAGGCTGGTTGAGTATTCATTGGTTGTTGTGGGTTTATTTATTAGCTGGAAGAGATTAAACTGTGTCACAAGATTAAAAAGGGACATACCAAGTTCACTATCAGAATGGGTGGAGTCCCATTCGACAGACCTGTCATTAAAGTCTCCAGTAAGTATTTGAATATGGGGATAACTCTTGCTGTTGAAATGGAATTGGCCAAAGATTCAATGAATGCATCATGAATCTCTACATTTTGGTCAGGTGGGCGATAGTAACTTTGGATGAGAACTGACCCGCTCTGGGTCGAAATGTCCACCCATATACATTCGCAATTTGGGCTTTTCAGGTCGGAGCGCCTTAAGCATGGTAAACAGGTGTGGATATATGTTAAGAGTCCACCTCCCCTTCCTGTTGGGCGGTCCCTTCTGAAATGAGTTTGGAAATTTTCAATGTGTAAAAGTTGGTCTGGATAATGTTCATCCAACCAAGTGTCTGAGACAGTAACAATATTAAAGTTTTCAGACTGAGCAAGGAGTTGTATTTCGTCCAGCTTTCCGTCATTTTTGATACTACAAACGTTGCAGTGACATACCTTTAGCTGATTGAAGGTGAATGTTTCATTGGGTCCAGGATTGAGGTGCACATCGACAGATAGGGCAATGGTTTTGCATAGAACATATATGATGTGCCGAAAGCACTGAAATCCATTTAGAAGAAAGTTTGCAAGTAGTAATATTATGACAGAGAAGGAGATTGTAATCTGGTCGCTTGCTGAGGGACCCGCAAAATAGATAACGTTGGTGATTGGAGAAACAAGGTGAGATATGAAGAGGCCAACGGCCACTCTGTATTGTTCAAGGCTACATCCCATGATGGCTAAAAACTATAAATGGTACTTCCTGCGTAGACCAAGTGACTATCAAGTCCATTGAGTATAACCTCTCAGTAATAATCAAAGTTATTAAAAATAACCCGAGCATGTCAGACCAGAAAGGTACTAGTTGTCTGTAAATCCATAGCGTTGCAGTGTAATGCAGCCTTCTACAGTGTATTCTTATAAGTAGCATAGTCGTTACATGAAACATAAACTTGCGTATAACCAAAAAAGGCAAACAAATCGCGAGAGGTACACATAAGTGAAAGATGAGTGCGAAACACATATATTCAGTAGATGTTAGCAACAGATTACGAACTGGATTATAACCAGGAATAACAATGCAAGAATATGCGCTAGGTCATTTCGTATTATACATGACAGTGAGCTATAAGCTATTTAAGACCCAGAACAAATGTTGGATTTCTTGACTCTTCACTGTAATATAATTAGTATGTGAGCTGTGAGGCTTATGGTAACCCAAAGGATCTTCACTCAATTGTTAACATCTGTAGCCTGGACAAAGATATCAAAATAGCCAAAATAGCTTAATTAATATTTCAAGAAAAAATCACGACGATAGCAATATTAATAAGACCATGGAGCCGCAGGTTTTTTGTCCTCAATTAAACAATCGCTCCAACCAAATGCACTCTGTCACTTTCGCAAGACAACATTTGGATGTCAAACATCATAACGGGCTCTCAACATATTTTAATGAGGCGTCGTGAAACACACCTTGCAACCCATTGAGACATATAAGCATATTCCCCGTTCTTTACATGAGAATATGTCATTTCAATGTATCTACAGTATTGCAGGTTGAAAGAATACAATATGGGCTACTTAAAATGTTATTGTGAAACGTCAGAACGGGTTCTCAGCATATTTCAATAGGAACTGTAAAACACACCTTGCGTTCCATTGAGACGTATATGTATATTCCCCATTTTTTATATCAGAATATGTCATTTAAATGTGGCTATAGTATTGCTGGTTGGGAAGAATATAATATGTATTTGCTTCTTAAGATGTTTATATAAACTGAATGCCATTATCTTTGGCAAGTGAGACAATTGGAGAGCAAGGGTTAGGCCTATGTTTTTGGAAATGCGAAAGTCTGTAATTACTGAAGTATTTTCCAAAGATTGCGAAAACCAGTTTAAAACCACCAGTTGCCTTTTATAAATGACCGCCTGTCTGACGTCAGAAGTGAAATTTATTTCTTTACATTGGCATAGTAAGATGCATGTTGATGCTTTGTTAACTCTGGAATCTCTTGGCTGTCATTGTTAGGCTTGGAATTTATGTATGTGGGTTATGTTTTTCTAAACTATTTGATAACTACTTACTTGGCTATATTGTGCTGTAGGCTGTGTTCTCCAACTCGTAGTTACAATGGAGGTAGAGTGTGTTTATAATGTTCCATATTCATGGTTTTTTACACTACTTGCTGTCATTGTTGGGTGGACATTTATGAATAGGGTAATGTTTTTCTGGAGTGTTCAATAACAAGTAATCACAAATAATAGATGTTCTTCGTATACCCGTGATTCTATTGTTTAGATGAGATCATTTGAAATACATTTAATATGTCTCTGTGGTAAAACTATTTATTAATTAAAAACAATAGTTTGTGCAAGAAAAACTAATACAGGGCATCGCCTTGAATACTAATTGCTTCAATTAATTATGTTTTAACCAAAAACAATAGGAAGGTAAAAGACTGCTGAAGATATTTTCAATGAGTGTGATATGTGTTAAAATAAAAAATAAAATGTTGTAATTTACATTTTAAGCACATATGTACATTTAATGTCTGTAGTTCTTAAGAATATTACAAAGGTTTAGATGACTGGTTTGAAACCACCAGCTGGCTTTCATTGGTGACTGCCTGTTGAAGGCAAGATGTTTTCTTATCATTGGTATTTGAAGATAAATTTTGATGTTTTTGTAAGTCTTTGTTGTTATTGTTTGGTGAAATTTGTGAATATGGGTAATGATTTTCCGAATTATTAAGTCAATTATTATATATTATTATATTAATATCGAGATTTAATTCTCAGTAAAATAAAGGAAATATTCCATAATTTCTGTCAGCGTCCTGTGGGGCTAACACTACACCTTTGGCACCATCACCTGGCCATAATATAGAGTATAACACTGGTACCCATGAGCCATCGTTGATGGTAACCCCCCCCCCCAAGTATGCCATTCAGCACACTGTGTTTTTGGAGCGTCATTCTGTGATCAGTAAATAGTTCTGTTCACTTGTTAAGGGCACCTATTTAAACCCCCTGTGAAGATAGATAACAGCTCTTACACAGCCCTGAGGGAAATATATGCCATGGTTACCCTCATTCACATCAGCGTCCAACCTTGAAACTTGCCAAGAATGTGCAAATATTGCAGTCAACTCCCTCTTAAATCATCGTCAGGCATGTTCAAAGATTAAATTAAAATGTCGTTGGCAACAGGAATTTTACAGGTTTACTCCAAGTGAGCAGTTGAAGACATTGGTGGCAGAAGTGTGAGCACTGGCTTCTCAAATGTTTTACCTCTTGCACTGAGTCAATGGCTTTCTTTGGCGAGCGTTGGTCGCATTTTAGCTAAAGAGCACCAAAGAAAATATGATTATGTATTGTGCACTGGTGATTCCTGCAACGTCCATACCAGTTCAAGAACGGTGCATCAACGCAAGGATTTGATGCCACACGTTTCCACTGAAAGTCCCTATGTTCATATCTTCGCGGACTATAAAAAGGCACACTCATAACTATTAAGGCAAGAGATTTACTGAAGCGAATGCCAAAACGATTTTAAGTCTCATAATGGCATGCAGTATTCTTTCGTTCATTTTAATTAATTTTACAGCATAGCATACCTTTGGAATATTCTTTGGGCGACATTAGAGGAGGGCATTGAGCTATAACGGTAAAATCATTACCCGACACAAAATGGCTTTCTCTACTTTCATAAAGGTACCCCCTTTATCTTTCTTTTCACGGAACATTGATCCAAAGAAAACAAAAATTTACATGATTTAAAGGAAACACAAACATGGCCATGTTTTGGCTGGCTCGAGCACAAGCATGTCTATTGAAAAACGTGTCCTAAATAATCCACCAAACTTTTGATGGTTGTCGGCTGCTTTCCACAACCCAGTGCCTTAACAATGGCAAGCATCCAAGAGTAACCTTTCAGCGGTGCTACAAGTAATTCTTGTGTAAACTGCTTGACAAGATCCGGACCTCCGTTTTAATGGTTTATGATGGTGCCCAAATCGCCAGACCTGAAGATAATGAAACCTGTGGGCTCATGTTTTTCTATTCTGATAATGATTGGGAAAAATAGACGATAATAGGTGCCGATTGCCAAAATGGCGCCTGGCTGCCACCTCTAGGACTCCAAAGTGAGTGGAGGAGCTTTCATCATGGAAGAAGAAAACTACTTTCTCTCTGCATGGTTTCAAGCGACGCCATCTATCTTTCGAACTAATGGCATTGTAAACACGATAAAGCCAAGCAAGCGTATAACGTAATCTTGCCCGATCCATGACCAACATACCTTTCCGTTTGGTGACAAAATAACCGCAACTATGGAAAAATCCCCGCTACCTGTCTACCGATAAACACAATGCAAACTATAAAAATGGACTGTGGCTGCCTCCATGGACTTAGGAAAAAGGATAGGTGACCCAAGGCAAGCATCATGTGTGAATGTATGTAAAATGTATGGGTGCAGTGACGCATGCCTTTGTTTTTTCCTTGTTTGTCATCTGAAATGTGTGCATGGTCTGCAGAATTAACGTGGCAAAGGTGCTGAACAGGACCATTTAAATATGAACCTCGAAACAATTTGTATGAAGCATCCACCCCAATGCTGTTGGTATCGTCTGTACTGTACTTTAACACTTTCTAGTCTTAGCTTTTTCGGTAGGTTTGGAGTCTGTGTTTGTTGATTCTTATTATGTTTATTGACTATTGATTATCAAAAATGAGTATTGATACTTTTTTGTACTGATATGAAATAGTAAATTCAACATGACAATAGGTTAACATAAAAACTGATTTTTTATAGAAATCCACATAAAATTACGTAATATTTATAATATTTGCCAACTAAAGTGCAGTTAACTGTATAAATGATATCTGATGCTACATTCTTGCAACATATTATTGCCTGTATGTAGCTTATTACTGTCTCAAAAAAAAAAAAACAACAACATTTTATGGGCTCCAAACTCTTATAAAAAGGCAACTTGTTCATTGCCATGGTAGCTAGAAAGGGGCCCTCAGATACGTGGACTCCGACTGCAAGGGCAGTTCACAGTGTAATGTAAGAAATTTCAAGTTCATATAAACTAGACTTCTAAATTTTGACCTTAGCAGCTGAGTTCACTTGTGGAATGGAATGTAAATGTTCGCAAAGCCTCTTTAGTGACAACCAAGACAAGGAAAAATGTCCCTTCAAAAATCAACATGATATAGCTTAAAATGCATTTCAATTGTACAGTGTCCTTTGAAATGAATGTAGCAGGGTGATTATGTATCTATGTAGATTAGTTAGTAATGTTCCATAGGGTGCTACCCTCAGGGGGTAAGAATGTGCTGCCCTCAGGGGGCAAAAAGGTCAACCTTCAGTGAGGAACAGTTGTGCTGTGGGGCATTCAGGAACTTGTAGGAAGGGTAAACATAGGGTGTGACACCAGATAGAAACATGGCAGCTTGGACCAGGGTCATGATGTGAGAGCCATAAATCCAGTGCCATCCATGTAGTTTTGGTACATCCAGGTTTCCTATAGTCAGTAAGTTTGCTGTCTGTTGTAGTTCTTTGGATTTAGAAAATATTAAGTGGTTCTTGACCAAAGATTTAGGAGCACAGTAACAGTAAAAGTTGAGACGTGTTGTCACTCCTGCTGGTTAACTCATTGGGAGAAAGCATGAGCTGACACATGGTGTACTCCATGTGATATGTTGTATGACATCAAATTATGGCAAATAATATGGTTTGAGGTCAATTTAAGACAACATAAGCACTTAATTGTCATGGAAGTTGTAAAGTTGTTGGTTAACTCTACCAAGTCGTCATTCCAGTATTTTGTTTGTACGGTTATAGGGGTTTCCTTCCTGGTCACCATATGGGGCAATGCTTACCCTACAAAGCAGTTCGTAGTACAGTACCAGGTAAGCAGTGGATATTACCAAAATGATATAATGATTGGATATTAGATGGGGTTTAGATATGGAAATATGAGTCTGTCATAAGTGAAGCATAATATTCCTCTTCAGTTGCATACTCGTGCAGTGAAATGTTTAATTACATGCGAGGAAAAGGGTTTGAAGAAAAATGGATGTATTTCAATGTTAAATATTAGGGATAATTCTTCATAGTTGTGACATAGGTATACATTAGTATGGTATGCATAAAGGTTTCACTAGAATAGTATATTTTGATGCTGGTTTACTTATCAGTGTGTAATGGATGTCCACAAGGCAAGGTATGAGGAATGACAAATATATTAGTACATATGTTGTATGTTCACAGCAGTGATTACTTGTCAGTTATCATAATATCGAGAATATATGCTAGACTTCTGAGGTATTACAGAGTAATTATGGTGCCAAAATCCTAGCAAACTTGTTGTTTTTGTGCAGCAACGCAGTCCCAAATAGATCCCTGAGCAGGGTGCAGCCCACAACAGCAGACTCATAGTGGGGTTAGAGAAGTGTCCTTATTATAATGTGTTCAAGTGAGTTGTGCTAATATGGTTAAGTGGTTATCTAGACTCGGTAAAGTTAGTGCATTCTGGAGTCAAGTAATACCATGTGGATTTAGCTGCAAATTATATATATTTTTTTTGAAAGTGTTTATTATTTCAGCTATGGTGACTATATATTTATTCTGTATATTGTTACTGAAGGAATAACTTGTCTTCAAGCAGCTGGAATCAAATTATTTTGTTAGAAAGTGAAGAATTCTATGTACTTGCAGGGTTAAATTTGGTGCAGAAACGGAATAAAGAAGTATTCCAAGTCCAGGTTTCAGCAGTCCTCATTTATCTTGGTCACAATTGGCGCAGTCGGCAGGATGGAATGCCAAATCTATGAACACTGAATTTACCCTCACTATGGCAGGCAATGACTGTTGACAACATTATTGTTTGCAAAGAAGTGCAGATAATCTAGAGTTAAGTTATTAACTTTATACATGGTGGCATCATAGCGTGAAGGACATTGTCCGTTTCTACTGCGGTTCATTCTCTCTGTGCCTTTCAATGGATTCAACGGTTATACAGACTATAAGTTTCTATCAAAGAAGTGTGATACAATTTTATCATATACGTACATTTGATTTATGAATCACATTTCTTGCTTCATATGTATGCATGGAATATTATCTATAGTGGTTTGGTTCCAGCATGTGGTGATGCATTATTTGCATACATACTTACCCAAGGTGTATATTGCTATGGTGAGAAGTAAGTAGAGATCAGTGATGATGTTTACAGGTTTTGTTTGTTTGTAATATGAAAAGCGACATGCTTCCATACTTACCATAGGTTCCCACTTTTGCATGCTTTATTCAAAGGTGGGTCAGTTTCAAGTTGGTGAACTGACAAACTGATATGGGACTCAGGTGCTTCCCAGGGAAATCTTATGGTAGGAAGGTGTCTTAGTGTAGGCAACAATATTCCTTCACCCAAACTTTTCCCTCCAGGTTTTAGACATTGTATTGTCTGGTGAGTTGGGGTATGTAAATTTCATTTTTTTGCTTACTTAGCAATCAACCCTTGAGTGTTACAGAGGTTTATATAGTAAGGTCGCGGTCCATTTTCGTTATCTTTTATTTTTTTTATTTTCTTTTGCCATCTTTGCATGCACATCTATACACACAAAATATGGAGTCAGAAGCTCTGAATGCAAGTCTAGCTATGCTAGAAAAGCAGCTGGAGCAACAGCAAGCTATGGCTACAAGGCTTCAGGTCACTGAAGATGCATTGAAAGATCTTCAGGGTGATGTCAAGGCTGCAAGGGCAGAAGCAGATATGCAGCAAACTCAGGCAGACAAAGCGGAGGCTAAGCTGCAACAGATGTTAAGCCAGTCAGTCGCTAGTCCCTCCGGACAGCAAATGCCTGACAAGTCTTTTCCATCTTTTGTTGTATCAAGAGAGCGGCGCATGCTAAAACTTCGTGGTCCCAAAGTGAAGAGTGATGATCCTGATGTGGAAGAGTGGGTCCTTGATCTCAAAGATGCCATTTCTTCCAGACCCATGCCACCAAAAGAGGCAGTGGACTACATAATGGATCATCTTGGGGGGGGGGGGAGGCTAAAGCAGAAATCCGTTGTCATCCTCCATCAATAAGAGAAGATCCCCAGAAATTGCTCGATTTGATTCGAGATGTGTTTGGGGACAAGAGTACTCTGAGCAACTGTTATGAAGCATTTTATAAAAGACAGCAGGGTGCTTCTGAGTCCTTGCTGGATTACTCAATTGCCTTACTGAGAGCATGGGCATAGATAGGGACAGATGCTGGTTCAGGAGACAAAGACCAATTACTGAAGGACCGATTAGCAGAGGGAGTTAGGGAAGAGCCTCTTAGACTTGAACTTCGGCGCCTCAATGTGGAGATCAAGGATTTGACATTTTGGGATATCCGAGACCGAGCTCTCAAGTGGCTGGGAATGACAGAACATCAGACTGTCACCACTCAGGAGATCAGCACCTGCACCACAGATAAGCTTTATCAGCTTATCAAGAGTCAGCAGGCTGAATTATCTCGCCTGGCTGAAGAAGTCAGCAAGTTAGGGCAAAGGAAGGGACAGGCTGATAATCGCAGTAGTAGGGGTCATGGTCAAGGCAGCGGGTGGGGCGGCAGTGCTACCCATAGAAGGGGGTTCAACCAGTAGGGTGAACGAGTGTGTTTCCACTGTGAGTCCCCATCCCATTTTATCAAAGATTGCCCTCAGGTTCAAGGTCGATCCAAATCTGCCTCATCTCCAATTCAGAAACAAGACCCTTAGTTCCTCTCACTGTTGGGAGCCAGATGGTGAGAGGGTGCGACCAAGGCTCAACACAAGGCACAAGGGATCTTAGTTCTAGGATTGTAGGTACCTGTCCAGAAGCTGTAGTATATTTTGGTGTTGTGCTTGTGCGATGCATATTAGATACGGGATCAGAAGTGTCTTTGGTAACTGAATCATTTTACAAAGAACACTTAGTTTCAAGAGGTATGGATGTATCTGAGGCCTCATGGCTACGGATTACTGCAGCAAATGGATTGGAGTTACCCTACCTGGGATACCTAGAGACAACTATTACTGCCCTTGGTGTCCAATTGCCCAATATGGGCATCTTGGTTGTGCGCGACTCACCTGACCCTGTCTACGTGAGCGCAAGGCTCATGTGCCAGGGTTGCTGGGCTGCAATGTTCTCCAGCACCTGTATGAATATACAGGAAATGGCCGAGACTTAACAGCTACAGGGAATGAAGAATGGATTCCCGTGTTGGAGAGTATTTCCTCCCAGCAACTGGGTATTAATCAACAAATAATTACAGACTGTAATGGAGATCTGTTACCTCAGCTTGGGGTGGCTCGGGTAGCTGGCAGAAAACCAGTTCTTGTGCCTGCTCAGTCAGCTTCCACCTTGCATTGTACCAGTCGTACTCTACAGGGTGAAACTCTTGTAGCTGTCCATCAATGTACAGCAGATTATATCAACTTGCCCCATGGAATACAGGTTGTAGATACCTTAACTCCTTTAAAAGATGGTCGCTTAGCTATCTGCATAGTGAACACTGGAGTTGAGGATGTTTTGATAAAACCAAGATCTGTTGTTGGGGAAATATGGCAGGCTGATGTTGTCAGTGCTGAGTTGGACCAGCAATGTAGGGTAGAAGTTGTTGACAGTGAAGTAAAGGTTGGAATGCCTAAAGTCAATGTGAATAAAATTGATCAGAGTATGGAGAGGAATCCAGGTGATATTTTAGTGATGTTGGATGTTGATTTATCTGACTTTACCCCTGGGCAGAAGGAAAAATTTAAGTCATTACTCCAAAAACATGCAAAGGTTTTTAGTATGGGAGATGATGACCTTGGGTTTACAGACACAGTGAAACATTAAATTCATCTGCATGATGACACTCCCATTCGTGTTCCACACAGGATAGTGCCTTTAAATTTACAGGATGAGGTAAAGCAGCATTTGGAAAGTTGGGCCAAACAAGGCATTATCCGCAAGAGCAAGAGTCCTTGGGCATTCCAATCTGTGTTGGTTAGAAAGAAGGATAAAAGTCTTAGAATATGTGTCAATTATCGTCCTTTGAATTTAAGGACTCGCAAGGATGCATACCCATTACCGCGAATAGAAGTGACCCTTGAAACACTAGGGGGAGCCACCTATTTCTGTTCACTTGATTTGGCTCAAGGGTATATGCAGTGTGCTCTAGAGGAAAAGGATATTCCTAAGACTGCTTTCCGTGTAGGCTCTGGGGGACTCTACGAGTTTATACGCTTGCCCTATGGACTGTGTAATGCTCCAGCGACCTTCCAACGCTTAATAGAGCAGTGTCTGGGTGATCTCACACATATACTCCTGTATATTGATGACATCTTGGTGCATAGCAAAGATCTGGTCAAAATGCTTGAGATACTTGACTTGGTATTCACTCGTCTGGGTAATTATGGCCTTAAAGTGAAACCAAGCAAGTGTCACTTGTTCAAGAAGTCCATCAGGTATCTAGGGCATGTTGTGTCTGCTGCTGGCATTGCCACAGATCCAGATAAGGTAAAGGCCATTGAAAATTGGTCTACACCAAAATCTGAAAATGAGCTCCGCTCATTCCTTGGGTTGGCAGGCTATTATAGAAGATTCATTAAGGGATATGCTAGAATTGCCAAGCCTCTCAACACTCTGTTGGGACCGTCAGGGAAACAGAAGAAAAGAAAGACTCAGAAATTGAATCCTTACGCAAAGCCTTTTGTCCCATTTTCCACAAAATGGACTTCCAGTTGTCAAAGAGCTTTTGAAGAGCTAAAGACCAAACTCACCAGCTCTCCGGTATTAGGGTATCCTGATTTTACCAAGGAATTTGTGGTAGAAACTGATGCATCCGAGCATGGCCTTGCAGCTGTTTTGATGCAGATGGTAGATGGAGGAAAAAAAGTTATCTGTTATGCCAGCAGGGGACTGAGACCAAATGAGCAAAATTATCTCAATTATAGCTCCACCAAACTGGAGTTTCTGGCCTTGAAGTGGGCAGTATGTGATAAATTCCGAGAGTACCTCCTTGGAAGCAGGTTTAAAGTCTTTACAGACAATAATCCTTTAAGCTATTTGTTTACAAAGTCCAAAGTAGGGGCTTTTGAGATGGGTTGGCTTGCTGATTTAGCTCAATTTGATTTTGATATTATCTACCACTCAGGTAGCACTAATCTCAGTGCAGATGCTCTTTCTCGAAGAAGGCATGAACACAATGAGGAAGGCAGTTATGTTGATACTGCCAAGGTGCACACAATCTTTCAAGAGGCTTTGCAGAGTTCAATTTTGCCAACTCCTCTCAGAGTTGCCTCAGAGAATTTCATACAGGCACAAGTCAGTGAGTTATTGGTAGATAACACTCCAGACGAAGTGCCACAAGCATGTACCACACTACCAAGTGTGTCAAAGGACCAGTTGCAACAATTGCAACAGGAAGATACAGTCCTTTCGAAAGTCTTGCAATTTGTTTGTAAAGGACACAAGCCAACTGCTAGACAGCTCATGCAAAGCCCCAAGCCTGCTCGCAAGTTGCTAAGAGATTGGGATCGCTTAGATATGAAAGATAACTTGCTGTTCAGGAATGTCTGTTTTAGTGGAGAACAGGTCCAGCAGATCCTGCTGCCCAGCAGTCTAAAGAACCAAGTTCTGCAAGCTTTTCATGATTCAGCAGGTCATCAGGGTTCTGAAAGGACCCTTGCTCTCATTCAAAGGCGATGTTATTGGCCTGGCATGCCAATTGATATTCAGAAATGGTGTCAAAATTGCAGCAGGTGTCTGCTAGCCAAAGAAAAACAACCTAAGGTTCACCCACGCATGGGACATTTGATAACATCAAAGCCTCTTGATATCCTGGCTATTGACTTTACATTACTAGAAAAGAGTACCAATGGCTATGAGAATGTCCTTGTAATGACGGACATATTTACAAAGTTTCACTATTGCTGTTCCTACTAAGGATCAAAGAGCTCACACTGTGGCCAAAGTTCTGGTGCATGAGTGGTTTTCTCATTATGGTGTTCCACATAGAATTCACAGTGATCAAGGGTGTAATTTTGAAGGAGCAGTAATTACAGAACTTTGTCGTATGTATGGAATCAAGAAGTCTCGCACTACTCCTTACAATCCGAAAGGAAATGGACAGTGTGAGCGGTACAATCGCACAATGCATGACCTGTTGAAGACTTTGCCACCAGATGCCAAGAAACAATGGCACAAATATCTCCCAGAGTTGTGTTTTGCCTATAATGCAACACCACACACTTCCACAGGTTTCTCTCCTTTCTTTCTGCTGTTTGGGCATGAACCCCGCTTACCTGCTGAGTCTTTCCTGGGAATTGATGTGGCAGGAGAGGCAGCCATACCTACCTTAAATGACTGGCTGCAATCTCACCAAAGGAGATTGAATCTAGCTTTGGAGCGGGCTGCGCAGTATATTAAAGAGAAAGCTGCAGGCAGAAAGAAAATTGATGATCGCAAGGCATCAGATACTGACATACCAATTGGGGGAAGAGTATTCCTGAGCAACCATTTCACTGGTCGATCAAAAATACAAGATGTATGGGGATCGGTACCATACAAAGTTATTGCCAGACCAGATTCACATGGAAATGTATATATAGTGAAGCCAGCTGATGGGCTAGGCATGGCCAAAGCTGTAAATAGAACAGAATTGCTAGATACCCAAGAATTGGTACCAGATATTGCATTAACATTACCCCATGCATCAACAGCTCAAGCTGATCCCAGCATGCAGACCCCTCCCAATTCACTCCATTTAGATCAGGAATCCTCAGATCAGGAAACTGAAGATGAGATGCATATTATAGTTGGGCCACAGTATGAGGCACCAATTTCCTCATCTAATGAGAAAGGTACTGAGAGAGTTCACATACCTTTGTCATTTCCATGGTCAGGTATAGGTATAAAGACAATGAGTGAGGATAACCCAAATAATGTAAGAAATCAAGAGATAGATAGAGAAGTATCCTTGAGACTTACAAAAGAGGTAAGTCAGGAATCCACCGAAACACCTCTTGAAATGATGGGTGATTCACCATCAAATGACAGTCCTCTTCCAATTCCGGAAGTTCAGGAATCAACAGAAGCACTTCTTGAAATGATGGGTGATGCCCAATCAAATGATGATCTTCATCCAATTCCGCAGGTACAAAGATCAGCAAGATCTACAGCAGGAAAACACAGTAATCCATATCATCTTCCATCCAGTGCTGTCCAACAGGTGCATGTCTCACAAAAAGCGGATGGTCTTGCCTTTCAGGATTTTGACCATGCTTTGTCTTCTCTAGGAGCCACTCTGAGTCAGTCACTAGGACAAATTCTTGGCCAGGTTTGGACCAATGCCCAGTCTTCCAAGTAACATGTTCATATTTGGAGACCTGAAGAGATAGGTTGATGTTATCTCATTGTGACCTAATTTTGTAATCTGCCAGGAGGTCAGATTCAAAAGGGGGGTATATGTAGCAGGGTGATTATGTATCTATGTAGATTAGTTAGTAATGTTCCATAGGGTGCTACCCTCAGGGGGTAAGAATGTGCTGCCCTCAGGGGGCAAAAAGGTCAACCTTCAGTGAGGAACAGTTGTGCTGTGGGGCATTCAGGAACTTGTAGGAAGGGTAAACATAGGGTGTGACACCAGATAGAAACATGGCAGCTTGGACCAGGGTCATGATGTGAGAGCCATAAATCCAGTGCCATCCATGTAGTTTTGGTACATCCAGGTTTCCTATAGTCACTAAGTTTGCTGTCTGTTGTAGTTCTTTGGATTTAGAAAATATTAAGTGGTTCTTGACCAAAGATTTAGGAGCACAGTAACAGTAAAAGTTGAGACGTGTTGTCACTCCTGCTGGTTAACTCATTGGGAGAAAGCATGAGCTGACACATGGTGTACTCCATGTGATATGTTGTATGACATCAAATTATGGCAAATAATATGGTTTGAGGTCAATTTAAGACAACATAAGCACTTAATTGTCATGGAAGTTGTAAAGTTGTTGGTTAACTCTACCAAGTCGTCATTCCAGTATTTTGTTTGTACGGTTATAGGGGTTTCCTTCCTGGTCACCATATGGGGCAATGCTTACCCTACAAAGCAGTTCGTAGTACAGTACCAGGTAAGCAGTGGATATTACCAAAGTGATATAATGATTGGATATTAGATGGGGTTTAGATATGGAAATATGAGTCTGTCATAAGTGAAGCATAATATTCCTCTTCAGTTGCATACTCGTGCAGTGAAATGTTTAATTACATGCGAGGAAAAGGGTTTGAAGAAAAATGGATGTATTTCAATGTTAAATATTAGGGATAATTCTTCATAGTTGTGACATAGGTATACATTAGTATGGTATGCATAAAGGTTTCACTAGAATAGTATATTTTGGTGCTGGTTTACTTATCAGTGTGTAATGGATGTCCACAAGGCAATGTATGAGGAATGACAAATATATTAGTACATATGTTGTATGTTCACAGCAGTGATTACTTGTCAGTTATCATAATGTCGAGAATATATGCTAGTCTTCTGAGGTATTACAGAGTAATTATGGTGCCAAAATCCTAGCAAACTTGTTGTTTTTGTGCAGCAACGCAGTCCCAAATAGATCCCTGAGCAGGGTGCAGCCCACAACAGCAGACCCATAGTGGGGTAAGAGAAGTGTCCTTATTATAATATGTTCTAGTAAGTTGTGCTAATATGGTTAAGTGGTTATCTAGACTCGGTAAAGTTAGTGCATTCTGGAGTCAAGTAATACCATGTGGATTTAGCTGCAAATTATATATATATTTTTTGAAAGTGTTTATTATTTCAGCTATGGTGACTATATATTTATTCTGTATATTGTTACTGAAGGAATAACTTGTCTTCAAGCAGCTGGAATCAAATTATTTTGTTAGTAAGTGAAGAATTCTATGTACTTGCAGGGTTAAATTTGGTGCAGAAACGGAATAAAGAAGTATTCCAAATCCAGGTTTCGGCAGTCCTCATTTAACTTGGTCACATGAAGATTTGTGGTTACTGACCATCCGTACTCGTACTGCCCGGAAATTTAAATCCCATGACACTATAACGCAAACATCGGGAACTTTTCCAAGTTTCGGAACTTCATAAACGCAATTTTTATAATGCAGTTAACCCACGTAACATGTGTCTCAGTACACATAAATCTAATTTGACATTCCTAATAATTCATTCATACATATTACAAATATTTCTTACAATATAAACTAGAACAATGCCTGTATTATTCTTATCTAAGGCGACAGGGAATACCGTTAATAAAAGTGCATGGAGCTGAATTCATTCGTGATTAACTTAAATTTTTAAGCTTGGCTGTTGAACCCAGCAAAGGTCACCCACATAGTCGATAATTTATGCAGACATGAAGCTGGCATAATGAAACATGCAAACACATATTGCATTTCTTACTCAAACCTCATGAACATTTAACTTCTTTTTCAAATATCTGCCTACAGACAATCTGATTAAGCCTCATTTCAGTATTTCACGAGAAAATAATTATAAGTTACTATTCGGACGAAGCATATGGTCCATCAAACAGTTTGGATTACAAAGAAATAAATTTTAAAACGTGTAAAAAAATCTTCCCGTCCACCCGGCAAAGAAACCCAAGTTTGACCTTTTTGAAGCACACGACACAAACTTCCGATTTACATTGTAAAAGTAATGATTACGAATCACAAACAACTTAACACAGCTAAATTGTTCCGCCGGAAACTTTTCCCTCCACGTTACAGGTTTTGTCCTTCCCGACACGCTCTTAATATATTCTCGTAGACAAGGAGTAAAAACATTTCAGATAACCTAGTCAGGAATCTAGCAGTTTCCGGAATCTGTATTTAAAAATATCCCTAAAATAGAAAACGAAAAAGCCACGGAAACATTAGGGAAAGAACCATTGCTCAGACATTGGGTTGAGCAACAGGTCGTAATATTGACAGCGCCAAGTCCACGGACTCCAGCATGTAATTAATAAAACCAAGACTGTAACTAAAAAGCCCAGAGATTGCTCACTAACAACTAATTTCCTTACATAAAGAATGCAAAAATCCTAAACCTACCAGTGAAATAAGTATGAAATGTCTACATCAACTGGAGTCTGCACGGAGGAGTCACTTTTTAGCAGCGTAGAGAATTGACTCCTTCCACAGAACCAGCAAGCATAGAATTTACTCACCTCCAGCTGACTGGAGAGGGCATGGCGGGCATGCTAATGCATGTTAAAAGCACCAAACTTCAAAGTAAACTAAAGGTTAATTATGGCAACATTAACATAGACTATATATTTTTTGAGTAGCATTCCTGTCAATATCAGTGATATGTGAGGCACTTTTAATTTGAAGATGTTAGAAACTCTTTACAAGCAAACTCGAAGAAAGTGTGTTTTTAGTAGTTTTCGAATGGAAGTGTGCAGTAAAGAAATTAATTGTATCCAGTCTAAATCGCTATCAAATGAATGTATGTAGATATTTGCTAGCATAAATTATTGAAATATTCACAGACATGCAAAGATTAGTATCTTAATTTTATGCCCACTTTTAAAAAGAAATTTTGAATATTTGATTCAAAGAAAATTAATCACGAATACTTCATGGACTTCCAGCAGAGCCAATCATACAGATAACTTTAGGGACAATGTTTTTACTTTCTTTGGTAAAATTGTATATTTTCGTAAGCGTAATGATATCAGTAATTCCTGGAACAAGCATTCTGAACAATAATTAAGATTGTTCTAACGCTCTTTCTGTAGATGTCAGTAATTGGTCAGTCACGAACAATGTCCATTCACTGGCTTCAAAGGACAAGAAGCTAATTAGTTTATCTAAATTTTTAATTTACAAGGCCGCATAAACCTATACAGAAAAATCGTAGGTAAATATCCTGTCTAGTCGTGAGGAGGTAATATATCACCTACACCCTCATGCAGTATCTGTGTACTGACCAAGACACATGGATATGTGCCAATTGGATTCTTACACATGTGGGGGTAATCACCAGAGCAGTTTGTGAAACCTTTGAACTAAGTACATTTTGGGCAGCCTGTGCTCGCGATACCATAGCATATGGGTCTGTGGGATAAACCCATTCATGCAAGTGTGGCGTTTAAAGGGCAAAACGCCATTTTTTTCAGTTAAGGCGGACACTTCACTGATCAGGCAAGATTTACGGCCCTAAAATTGCCTTAACCTATTGTTATAAGTTGAAAATTGTATGGAAGGTTTCACTATAATACTTTAGTGGCCGGTTTCCTACCAAACGTAAACTTATGCAGCTGAGATATTCATGTTATTGCATCATGTAAACCTTGCTATGTGGCACGTGCCTATGTTAAAACTTTACACTGAAGTAGTCGTATCCCAGCAAAGCAGCTTTATCCAGGCATTTAAGGTGGGAATATCACTGGGCACAGTGGTCCGCCTGTGGGAGGAATTCCTCAATTGGCGCGTTACAGCGGCATAATCGATGTTCTGGGTGCCCTTAATCATCAATCTCGCCATCATATACATGTGTGTAGAATCGACTCTGAAAAGCAAAGTCCACGCGCTTGCAAATCAGAAAGACAAAAATGGAACTCACTGCCGCGACATACTCTACTTACGCATGACGCACCAGGAGGACAAGACAGAGGACAAAATGTAAAGCCCATACAGCTTTATCCGTAAAATATCCTAGAAAAAAATTCAATTTTCAGATGACTTCAATGTATCCTGGAAGGTTTTGTGTCAATAAAGTTCCTCTGCTTTGTCTGTGGCCTATGTGTAGAAGTCTGCCACATTTCAGATATACCAACTTATTCATTTCTTACGGGGGTGTATCACAGTACACTGAGCCAAAAAGACGTGGATTTGAAACTTTGACCATAAGTAGCATATGACAATCGTATTACTGTTGTTTTTGTAAATGACTGCAAAGTGCTCTGCACATTAATTTTTTTGGTTGATGGCTGTTGTGAAATGTGTAAATGAGCGATCTGTCGCGTTACCAGGCACACCCCAGTCACGGAGTTTTTGTTTTCCATCGTGATCAGTTTATTGGAAAACCTCATGTATAAACCAACAGTGGTTACACATTTCCACGGAAGAAAACTATTTATCAGGCCCTATGCTATGAAAGGAAAACCCGAAAAACATGACAATGTATATAGTCGTCTTCCCCGATAGAGAGATGCACATCTGTGGAGGAGCCAGTAAAATATGCTCGGCGTATAATTAGAACTCCTGACAACCTGACACACCCACACCCAAGCCAATGGGACGAATAATAAACTCTTCCCTAATAGCCCCATGCCTTTTTCAATTCGGTTTTCTGAGGGAAATAGAAACTTGCTTGCCTGCAAAACAGACTCGCATTGCGTTTTTGGTCAATGGTAACTTAAGTGCACGTCTTACCATCATATAAATTATGTAAGCAAACACAGGTCGTCTTGGCAGGCAAGACGCTATTACCCATGTATTGGAACTGTTCATCATGGTATTGGTCATCACATATTCTATTATCCTCTGTAATAGATATTAAAGTCTGAGTTAAGACTAAGAAACCATTAGAGTAGGTCATTCATGACAATGCACAATCGTATGACCGATGTAACGTTCCAAACAATGGATTTTCAACACATGTGACGGGTTCCATGTTTTTTCTTCTATGTTGTTGAACTCTGGGAGTGATGTTTGTCTGTCAGTAACAGGACTCTTGTCTCAATTTCCACCACATCTTGATCATCATCTGTGAATACCACCCATGTGGCATTGCGCCTACTCTAGGATACATGTACGCACATACAGAAAGACATCTCTCTCGTTCTCTGTGTGTCTGTCTGTCTGTCTGTCTGTCTGTCTGTCTGTCTCTCTCTCTCTCTCTCTCTCTCAACTTGTTCAACAAAATACAAAATGCCAAAAGCAAAGAAACAAGCAAAACATATTGCCCTCAGCATCCAGCTAAGCAACAGCTAACCCGCCATTTTTCAGAGAAAAATGTGAGAGCGGTGGACAGCATGGCATCCAACTCAAGATTCCCTGATCATGCATTTCGATACCCCCCACCCGACCTCTTTTTGGGGGGATGGCCAAAGCCCCGTCTATGAAGTTGATAAACACATATTGCTTTTTGATCCAAGCTGAAGAGTGTCCATCTTTTATCCGTCTCACTGAAGCAAGCTGTAAAACAGAAATTCCATCTTGTTTAAGCAGCGTCATTTACAAACAACGCTGCCACGGTCAAGGTGATGGGACCATCGGGTAAGCCAAGAAACATCAATATATGTTGAAATGTACACGTCAAATTTGTTGATAAGCATGTCTTCAAGAAATTGCAACCAACACTGACTGGGTTTGGAGAGCATTGTCATTACGGCCAACAATATGGGAAAAGGGCCTCATATCTTTCAATGCCAATTTCTGTGAATGAGATTATCTCGTTATCAATCATTTTGTAGGCAGTGTCCATTAAAAGCTAATTGATAGATCTGCTTCAAATAATCGTCTTGTTGAGATAACTATATTAGCTATGGACCTTGGCTTTTGTTGTTTTAGGTGTTTTTTTTTATTGTTTTTGTTTTAGGTCACATGCCTCCTTCCGAGAATTGTATGGCTCACAAAACGAATTGAATGTTGACGTTTGAAAGGATGATCATAGATTTCGATTATTTTGTAATTATGTATTCTATTTAAAAAAAAACGGTTCTTGCGAATTTGTCAATACCTATATTTCACATAGTTCATACACTTTTCAACCGATTATTGTTTCACGAAATGCTGCCAAATGTGCAACATGATACTCTCCGGTAGACCGGCTTATAAACTTCTTTAAATTATCATATGGATATCAACCTTGTTTCTAACAAATATAGATATCTGTACAATAAATAAAATGTATGGTTGTGTCGGTGAAATGTGAAACATAATTGATCTATGCAACGTCAAAGTCGCTGGTCCATTTCGCGCGGCATAATCCCTTCCGCTATCATAAGCATGTTCTCGTGTTGTTATTATTATCCTGCACAATAGTATCATCCATAGAACAAACTCTGCATGTTGCAGATAAAATCGAATACCACCACTTTTATCAGGTTTCAAAGCATCCTTTTAAAATGATCTTTCACAACTAATGAAAGGGCATGGGGAACATTAAGTGGCGACGTTTCCAGTCAAAATAGACGTGAAATTATTATATTTTTTTTTACAGATAAATGAAAATCTTTTTACTCTGTACATCTTTGTAAAAACAATGAAATTGACAGCAACCTTTGCCCGGGGCACCACTGTGTTACAGAAAACAAACCATAAGCATTGCCGACAGCATAAAAGTAGCATTCTACATATTCAGCATGCCTTTCTCAAGTGTGCTAGTATTTAATAGATTATTGGTAAGTCCCAGAATGGTATTTATCTGTAATTTGTGGGTATATAATAGGAAATCTAACAAAATGAAGGAATGAAGGGTTATCTGCAGAAAGTCGAATATTGGCGTCAAATATGTCAATAGTATCATTAGTATATGCATATATGAAAAAGAACAGTGTTCAAGCAGTGAACCTTGAGGAACACCGGCATCTTCACTTCCTCAATCAGATGATTTCAGAGTTATCACAGCACCATGTCTTGGCATAAATACGTACTTAACAAACCATACGTTAAATAATCAAACCAGACATTGACACTTGTAAGCTTACGATCTAAAGGTATCAAAAAGTGCTGCTTAATAAACATATTGCATTTATTTCTGGCGGGCTACAAAAAGGCATAGTTCGTGGTGAATTGTTTATTGCTAATGCATCGTACAATCATTAAGATAGAAAACTGATAGAATCAGAGACAGATGCAAATAACATCTCAAACAAATTGAAGATATTTTTGAAGTACACTTCTGCTGGCCTTTTAAGACAAATAAATATATCAATGAACTAGTAGTTATGGCAAGAGGTTGATCAGGCATTATTTTGGATGTAGTCCGCACCTTGTGCCCAACGGTTTATCAGTTCAACTGTTCATGATCGCTGTTCACTAAGAACATACACAGAAGAAGCGATCGCGAAAGTCAGCGCACTTCGTATATTTCGCAACATAATTATTAAATTCGTTACAAAAAATTGTAATCAAGCTTAAAAATAAGTATAATAGATGCATAACACACTGATAGATAAATAAAAAATTATAAATAAACAAACAAACAAACATATTTAAATAAACAGATAAATGGACAAATAAATACATAAACAAAATAAATAAATAAATAAATAAATAAATAAATAAATAAATAAATAAATAAATAAATAAATAAATAAATAAATAAATAAATAAATAAATAAACAAATGAAATAGAAAGTCTGACAAATGGTAAATAATTATAACTATGTCAATTTCCTCCATACGTAACACGCGTGCTTATTTTCCTTGATATAACTCAACATATAAATTTGTGGCTTACAATAAAATAGAATCTACATCAATATAATTGTAAAACACAAGTTACCTTGGTGAACTTAATAAAGCCACCACAATATCGGTCCCATAGAAATAATAGCATCAACGCTTCTCTTGGTTTCGAATATGTCATCAAAAACAGAAACATAAAAAACAAAAACAAGAACAACAAAAAACGATAAAAAACAAACACAAAAAACCCGAACAAACAAAAAACATAAATAAAAAAACAAAACAAACACCCCCCAAAAAAAGAAAAAAAAAAAAAAAAAAAGAAAATCAGCGTCAACTATAAGTATAATCATTACCATATCTAAAGAACGGAATAAAAAGCTTTAAAATAGCTTCTATTGTATTCCTATATATCCGATTTATCAGCTTTCATGCTCACAAAGATATATTGTCGTGACCATTATCCCGCTTTTATGTAAATTCTGAACGTGTAGGGCTTAATGTCCTCTTGAATGACATATGTGCAAAATTAAATTATACATAACTCTTTCAAGTGAACGCTTTGAGAATAACACCGCTATATGCATGGTATCAAGTGTTTTTTTTTATTACAAATACTTCTGGCTCGAATATTATCCAAGTGATGTTAATGCATTGCGGCGCCGATGGGAATTACAAAATAACATATATACAAAATTATTACTTGCAAATATTAGCTAAATACCATATTAAGTTTACTCTTACTAATATTTGACCGTTGATAGTAATAACAAGAGAATACATAAGGATCGGGAAATACATATTTCAACCATTGCAGACAGAAGGACTATGTCTATACTGCTTCTGTCTGAAACTTGTTGCATGAATTTGATAGTTTAACAAGTGTCATAGAATTTCTATTATGAGAATAACCATTCCAGTCATAAGTATTTGTGAAGCCACTTACCCACATTCAATGAAAATGGAGAAGCTGGATGCTTGATATTTAAAGCTTGGCTGAAATAATATTGTTTATTGGCTCATTATATATATATTATGATATATATATATATATTTATATATATATATATTATAATATATATATATGTATATATATATATATATATATATATATATATATATATATATATATATATATATATATATCCGACAACGAAGTAACCCCCTATTGGTTTAAAATAGGCTCTAATCTAATTTTGTGAAAAAATACGGGTGTCACATAGAATGTTTCCGAACCGTAATGTACACAGGATATTTGGAGCTTACTGGACCATTCACACACACAGAAATTAAGAAATAGCCTTGACATGAGCGACAGCCAGAAACGTGCGAAAAGGATGTCCAGTATCGAAGCACCTATAGGCTTTATAAGCGGCCATTAGCAATACAGATGTGAGCGTGAATCGACAATGCGATAGCGTACGGGTCACTCATAGCTCTCTGAACTTGAATTGAGCAGAATTATTGCCAAGTTGGGGGTGGCCTTACCGAACGTTGGGGTCCCAGGCGTGCTTGGTAACTTGTTTGGCCCTAAAGTTTATTTAGTTGTATTATTTTATGATAATTCGGTACTGTCAGGAAACTAACAAGGAACTGCAATTCGTAGGTACTTTTTCTTCAGTCGATGTATTAAGAAATATGTAGTTGCTGATCATTGACTGGGTGTGTAAGAGCATTTTCAGCTCAGCTGACTTGTCAGTCAGCTAAGCGTATCTCCGTCCGTGGTCCGTCAACAATTCCCATTTTCGACTTCTCCGAAAGCGTCACCCAGATCCACTTCAAACTTGGTGGGGATGTGTCTTGGGCAAGTGTCTACCAAGTTTTTTCAAATGGTCACAGTTCAGTGATTTTGTGGATTTTTAATGAATTGTTTTGTTCTTTTTGGGGCAAATCTTAAAATGATCTTCTCTGAAGCCGCTCATCAAATTGCTTTGATATCACACAGGAACACTCCCTGAGACTCCTAGTTCTTAATTTGTTCACCAGGTGGTGCTGCATTTTTTCCTTATTGTTTAAGAATTTGTGTGTGTTATAGCTATTTTCGACTTCTTTTCCAGAACTATCACTCAGATTAAGCTGAAACATGGCGGATATGTTCCTTGTAGAAGGGTCAAACAAAGTTGTTCACTATGTGGGAAAGCTGCAGATTCTGATTTTTAACGATTTTTTTTCAATTCGGGTACTTATCGGTCAATGCAGCTTTCCTATTGATTACTATGCAAGTCATTGGCATGCTAATGCTAATTCACAGGACAACTGACACGAAATTTATTGTTTACTTGATAACTTGAGATCTGTTTTGAGTTAGTACCCTGATGCTGCACATGTTAATGCTTCTGTATGAAGGTCATGCTTAGACAATACATGAATGACCTTGACCTCGTTTTTGGGGTCACAGTGCAACATACATGAATTTTACTCTTCATTATAACTTGAGAACTACTTGAACTTTGATGTTGCACCTGTTAGTGTTCATCTATAAAGGTCAGAATTACTCAGAACATGGGTGACCTTGATCCTTCCCCAAGTTCATAGAGCTGCAAGTGTCATGAATGTCAAGATCAGCTGAGCATGGGGTTCACACAGCCCTCTTGTTTTCTTATTTTGCCTGATTGCATTTCCAATGCCAACAGCTATTACATACCCCAAAATCATCTACGTTAAATATTGTATTTTTCTTGCAAACCGACTTATGATTGAGATTTCATACTTTTCCAGGGTTCACTGTGCTCGAGCGTTATATCCACAGCAAATGACGCAATCATTGTTACTATAATCATGTAAGATTAAATATATCGTAAAGGTATTTTTCATTTGAGTAGCAATATCTGTTTGTTGAACTTTGGTACGTGTTAAAAACACAACAATGACATTTTGAACAGTTAATTTTATCCGCACTGCTAATTTGGAAAGATGTATTTATTTTCCAATATTAGATACAGGGATCTCCCTAACATACAGGTATTTGGGCCAAACCAACACCGCAGCTAATATGAATATCACCCTTTATGAATGTAAGTACGGATCACACAAATATCACTTGTCCTATGACTTGGTACCAGAGAACTCAAGTATTGCCATCATACCGGGACCGTGCCAGTGATTTTGAAAACCAAGGAAAAAAAAACAGGGAAAGAGCAGAGAAGATAGGAAGCAGATGACAGGTGGAAGAGGAACTTCCTTGTCACCAGTCATACTACCATTAGCAGGAAGTCTGATGTACATGCTGGAATATCTTACACAAAAAGCAGTTCAATTCGGGCTTTGCGTTAATTTGCATCATATGTGCATGCAAGATCTTGACTGGTTGCCCTTTTCTCTTCTGTTGGTGTAACATTTGCGGCCTAGCTGCATATACCAGTGTGTCTTTTGAAAGTTCAATGATGTTCGTCTGAGTATGATGGTATTAGCGTACTTTGAGTGATCCATTATTCATTCTGCAGTCAATCACGCATGAAAGTACGACGGGTTATGACCAACACGTACGAGCCAGGCATAATAACCCGCCCGGTACAGCCATATGTGACTTATATCTTTCCTATCACACACGATGAGGAAATGTACAAAGAGCCGTGCTGAAAATACCTGTATTACTATATATGTTTTATACGACACCACCTATTTTAAAACATTTAATGACAAAAGCTGTCATTTGTAAACAAAAAAAAAAACACAACAATTTGATGATAAGCCGTTCAACGTGATTATTGAGTAAATACATTACCAAGGCATTGCCAAATGTGGTCCCTCACATAATTAGACAGTGTCATTACCATATCCAAACCGTAGTCCTAACAAAACAAATCCAAGTCAATTCCGACCAAAGGCAATGTTCCTTGGTGTGTATAGCTGAAACATATAAATTTATAGTTCTTATCTACCCAAAAGAGACCAAAACGTAAGTGCAAAGGTCCATAGGGGGGAAAAACTTTATCTAGTTTTCACATGACAGAATGCAAAATGTTTTGTTTGAAATTATAGGCCTATTTCAGCAAATTGGCTTGAACAGTTGCATCATTCATGCATATACAGGACCATAAAATTTATGAAAAGAGACCAAAATTTGCAGCACATCAGAGTATTTGTAAGTGGAGGTTCTTAACTTGTTGAAAAGGTCAATAAAATTCAGTATTTAGAAAGGTACTACTTGCAACCACCATCTAAACAATGATCATCATCCATATAAGTCCACAAAGCGACACCAACACCAACACCAACATCAATCCATCAGAAAAGCCCTGTAGGCCTAAAATGACCATCAATAAGAATCTAAACAACATGATTATATAATTTGATGTGTTTTAGGCATTTAGTTAAAGACATGATGTTGTTTTAAAGGGGATAAACTAAGAGTATTTCAAAAAGAAAAGTGTTTGAATTTCGAAATATAGTAAGTACATTGGTTCAAATGTTAAACATCAGCTAGAAGCAAGTGACATTAGGCCTCAAATCATTAAAACGTAGTCAAAAATGCATTACAATAGTCAAAATTTGTAAGGATAGCAGTCACATTTCAAGTTGGTTTCCAGAAGTATTTTTGAAAGTACATTTAAATGTTCAAGAAAGCATATAATCAGAATTATTTTTGAAAGGACATTTAAATGTTCAAGAAAGCATATAATTAGCTATAAGCAACATTAGCAATATTAATATATTAAGTAAAGAGGCTTAGGATTCTCAACCTGGGATGTGGCATTCCTAACACATAATGTAGCACAACGTTTCACATTAAAGGAATAGTATACGCTTAATGTGATACTCTCATGTATAAAAGTTTGATTTATGTCTATGGCTTCGAACAAGTACCTTAAAAAGTATATTTTGCGAGAGAAGACATAACAGTTAGTTTGACATGGTATAAAATATAAAATTTCACTATTGCTATTAATCCAATGGAATTTCATGATACTTGTCAAATATTGCATAAAATGTAACATCGCATATTTATAAAATCAGATTCAGTTTATTGTGTCAAACAAAAGATAACATAATGCTCTCCAGAACCCTATTCTATTTTTTTCGAAAAAGGACTTAGTTCTCATTTCATTGTTGTTCTTAAATTTGAAATTTTAACTTGAATTTAAGCGTTCTGAAAATTTTGAACTTAGGCTCTTATTCACCGTTTAATTTTGCCGGTGGAAGTGTACTGGTTCATTTCCGATGAGAAAATAATGTTTGCCATATTTTGTTGTTTGTGCACTATTTGTGCATGGCTGCAAAAAAACAAACAAACAAACAAACAAACAAACAACCACCCCCCCCCAAAAAAAAACCAAACAAACAAACAAACAAACAAACAAACAAACAAAACAAAACATATTGATTTCAAGTTTCTTAATTGAGGAATTAGAATTCATTATTTTAAAAGCTGAATCCAATATGTACTTCTAATAGATATATAGTTCATATAATCTCAAATAAGAAGTCTGGTGTATATTAAAACATATTTGGAGCAAAGTTCAAACTACAAAGACATATTGTTATTTTAAATAAATATTACAAGCGTGTGATGTTTAAGTTATGTATTTACACCTGCATTAATCACTCTCTTCGAGTATTTCTTTTATTTGAATTTTTCTTAAATTACACAATCACCCTGCCCCTTTTACGGAGATAGAGTATGAAAAATATCTGTGTAACAAATTTAGCATAAACAAATTTTACATTGTCTTATTTGGAAGGACGAGTGCCTCAAACGTGACACAAAGTTCCCAAATAGACTAAACAAATGCATCGACAGTACTGTCTGGGAACCTTGTAACAACGTCAAGAGATCGCAGAAGTTGAAATACAGTTCTAGTGTGTGTGGTTTCGAGTAACCGTGTGCAAATATATTGGCTTTAATTCACATGTAGACCAGCTTCGGTTTGGACCTTAGTCTCCCTATTTCACCTGACCATAGATCAACCCGTGGTTTTATACATAATAACTATTTTCTGCATTTGGGTGAAGGTACTGACAGTGTGCCGGGCACTTGCAATGTATTGAATGCCTAACACTGTCACATTCTAGGATTGGCGATAATCGTTCACCTGAACCATCCAATCATTGTACCAACTTTACAAGAGCAGCAATCAATCCAAGAGCCTGATGCAGCAATGAGTCGAAGAGAATGATCCACCAAAGCAATAATCTAACATTTCCATGCAATTACAGTGTTGTGCCTACAGCAATACACCGGTTTCATCACAAGTAAAATGGCAGACCTCATAGCGTGGCGTCAAGGACTGCAGCTCAAGACGGGCAAGCTAGTAGTCGCATAATCAAATATTAACGTTCATAAGGACTTTGATAATTTGTAAAATAAAGTCATGCACATGATAATTTGACAAAAAAAAAATGATGCCCCTCTTGGGGCAGTATATGAGCTACAATTTTCAAATTTGATGATTATTTTGACTATATGAGTGACACGAAATATATTCTGAAATAGTATATTAATCAACCAAAACGTTTACTGGTTGCAAAACGTACGCCAACTGAGGTCTCTGTATAATTCCCTCAGTATGCGCTGAAAAGCTTTGGAAATAAATGAATACATAAGTCGTTTTGTAATAGCAGGGAGATTAAGCTTTTCTGCCTCTCTCAATCACAGTCGATGAAAACCAACATTTTTTGTTTCGCCAGGCTGGCCTTGCTGCAACAACCTAAGCCTTGTTCTATTACCCAGGGGGAGAAAGGGTCACGACCTGTCATAACCAATGAACTTGACTCTATGGGTCATCATAGATAAAGAAAAAAAAATAAAGATCTGGAAGCAGATTATGTGCCAAAGTGCAAATTGATTAAAGATCTTAACAGTTATGGACAATAATGTATTTTGACATGTGCCACACAAAAATTATGGTTGCTAAATGACCTTGACCTTGACGCATTAGACAAAGGCCGTTAGAACAGCTTGCTACAGGAAATTATATTACATATTATCCATATTTCCATTAGCCTTTTTTTCTCATGTGATTTTGATGACAGTGCTCTTCAGCTGTCAGCATCCGCCCAGCTTATGCCATCACACTCATATATGAATAGCCCTTTGGCAAAATAACCCCTTTGCATCACATAATAACTTCATAACGTCTGTCATCCACTTGCCACTGCACAAACCCTTTGCTGATGGAAAGGATCCTACATGTATATCAACTCGTGCGCACCTGGACATTCATATGTCCTAGCACCCATGTAAGCTTGGAATCAAGGCGAAGAGTGGAACTTGTTAAATACATCAAGAGTAAAGACATCGATATCTTCATAACGCCCAATCTATATCGAGCGACACGAATACCATCACATCTGCCAGGCTCATCAAAACAGATGATGCCTCAACTAAAGATGGGGTAGTATTCTCTTGCATATTTTAATAGACATTGTTTATTGCTTGCCATTCTGCAAAATTGCAACTGTTCCAGATGGGACGGCTGCCATTTGCCATTTACCATATAACTGAAGATATATGCCATTTCACATCCAGGAACACCTTCACATCTCTGATTTGTCAACTCAGAACATATAAAATGTCGACCCTTAACATGTATTATCGACTGGCTATAGTCTTGAAGATTTTGTTTCTAGACACCAATATAAACGCCCACGCACTTCCTGAGAATCTGTGACCCTATATAAGAGGCCACAACAACTATTACACGGCTATTCACTAGCTCCTGTGTCGGGAAATATGACAATGCTTTATTAAAATTGCATTGTCTGGAAAGTACCTAAAACTTATGTATGTGATAGGCACTCACATATGTGTCACAATATGTTGCCCAACCACACACACACACGCGCGCGCGCACGCACACACAAACAGAGAATATATCAGCAATATATGAACGTAATGTCAAGATGCTTCTTTTTCACATGATGGCTTCACATAGCTACTTTGAATGTTCCTTTTACTTCCATATACAACATGAGGCTTGACAAATCCGGACTAGGAACTGGGTCCGGATCTGTACCTGAACATTGCAAAAAAACAAAACAAAGTAGAAATCTGATATTCTGCATGTTAACAAGGATGATCATTGTTGTTGTGTCAATACCAAAAAATATTCCCTAAGGTGTCTCAAATTTCAGATATTAAAAAATTACCATCAATGGGATACCATGGTATCCTATGGTATCCCATTGGACGGCCCATGGTATCCAATGGGATCCAGCTGGATACTATCTTTTCATTCATCCAATGGGTCCCCACAACTTTTTCTCTCACACAAAACTGCTCAGAAATAAGCTATATAAAGCCACATATCATTAAACTTTTACTGTTAACACATTTATTATAGATAATTTACACGTTTGCTGCAAAAGTTCTAACTTATTGATCAAAAATATATATGAATGTTTACATATTATTGGAGACTGTGAAATCCCAAGGTTAAGCCCTTTCTAGTAATGGTCAAGACTTGCATAATAACCATCTTTTCAGAGTTCCAGCATGTCTTGTAATCTATTAACATGTTGTGTTCTGTATCAAGAGCATTCATCACCTATAAAAATCTACATTTCATAGTCTATTTTGTGTAGAGTTCATCAAAATGTACTTTTGTTTGGTCCAACTGTACAGTCCAATTAACTTGGCCAATGGGATTTTCCAATTGGAATGTCCAATTGAAATATCCAACTGGCCAATAACATGAGCAATGTTTTATTTTGATTGGATAACAATGTACAATTTACTTTTAGTGCAGTAGTACCTGTTGCTAATGACCGCCCCAATGAGAGACCACTTTTGCACAGACCTTACCTGGTACAGTTTTTTGGTAGCTTGTACATGTACCTCTCATAAGACCACAATTTACCTTCATTTAAGCATGGTCTTTGGTGACAGGCACTGCTATCTCAGTATTTCCATCCAGAAAAATGGGAGGAGGGTATTAAAGGGTATTGCAGTACTGGTGCACTAGGGCGTTTTATTACCCATACAAACATGCTGGGAGCTCTCTTATTTTTTTGTACTTTGTACTGGCCATTATTTTATAACGTTCTTATTTTCTGTAATCAGCAGTTATTTTAAAGTTTTTGCTGGGAACATCATATACAGTCCTCTCTGAAGAAGGAGTCTATAGCCTATATTTTACTAGCTTCTCAAGATCACTGGGAAGTCAATGTCCAGGTAGAATGCAAATTACATTTAACAGTTTTGGTGGTCTTATAAAAACTTGTCATTTACTTAATGAGGGTAGCAGTACAGTGTAACCTATCTTGAAAGACCAGCTTTGGGGATGACCAAATTGTGGTCTCACAAGACAGTAGTCCGTCATAGGAGGTATAAATAATCTGAAAAGTACTGAGCAAAGTATCCTGAAATGTGGTCTTTCAAGACAGGTTGCCTTTCAGTGGAGTGGTCTCTCAAGAGAGTGAACCACTGTATGGATTTAGCATACTGGAATTTGGGGACAGAACAAAATAAAATGATGTACCAATATCTGAGTGGAGCAGAACCCCGGTCCCTGTTATCAACTTAAAAATGGACCTCCCATGGGTGTAATGTAAACTTTCTTGCAAGAAATTCGTGACTTCAAATTTCAAATACATCCATGTAATGGCATGTGTTCATAGCATGGACTAGTGATTGATGCACTGGTTTCCTTATCAGTTAAGTAGATAATAGGGTCTGTCATGGATACTGAGATGATAATTGATCAAACTAAGTAAGTTTCGGTAGTTTTTGTGTGCTGAATAGAACATTAAGAAAACAGCTATACCCAATATGTTTGATCTGATTACCCTTGTCTCTCAGATTACTGTAAGTTTGCTGCACCCTTATTTTCCGTTATTTCGCTGAAGGCACAAAACTGTGAAACAAAACCCAGTGAAATGGTATTTAAACGGTGTTTGAATTGGAATTATATCCAAAACAGTGAAATGTCAAAAATACAAAAACGGTGAAAACTAGGAAAGATGATTTGCTGCATGGCAAATCAGTGTGTGTGTCTTCAAGGCATATTGGTATGGCAATGTATAACTATTCCATAACACAGGAGTAGTAGTTGGAATGGCGTCTCTATCTATTATAGCTTTGAAGTTATTCAAGATTTAAAATTTCTAATGGTGCTATTTAGCATAATTTAAATTGCTACCACTTTTAGTTTTAGTTCATTAGGTGCGCAGTGGTAAACAACCCCCTTGCAGAAGTTGCAATGACATCTCTATCTATTATAGTGTTGAAGATATTCAAGATTTAAAATTTCAAATGCTGATAACTAGCATAATTTAAATTGCTACAACTTTTGCTTTAGATTCATTACATACGGAATGGTCAATAACCCCTTAATAATTTAAAATGACACCTGTGTCTATTATACTTTTGAAGATATTCAACATTTAAAATTTCAAATGCCAGTAATTTGCATAGTTTTGAACATCTTCATTCCTCTGTATAAAATAGTCACACTCCTTGTATGGAGGTATGATCATTCTAAGTTTGGAGTTTCTATGTATAAATCTGAGAAAAGTGTCAGACAAATTTGCGAGCGAGAGAGAGAGAGAGAGAGAGAGAGAGAGAGAGAGAGAGAGAGAGAGAGAGAGAGAGAGAGAGAGAGAGAGAGAGAGAGAGAGAGAGAGAGAGAGAGAGAGAGAGAGAGAGAGAAAACAGCAGAGAAGTGTGTGTTGACACACACACTCTAATTGACACAGGTGAAGATAAAGCAATTTACAGTACATGTATTTATATCCTGCCTTGCAGGGATGGATGTGGATGGTCAGAATGCATAGACAAGATTGCGGTTTTGTAAAGTTGTTGCACTCACATGGTGGGATGGCACTTAAAGAGTTAAATACTTGAACACTTCTATACCTTCCATTGATTATAGTGTCAAACAAAGAGAATCATTATCTGCAGGGACAGAATTGAGAATCATAACACGAAGCACACTTTGAAAGTCACAGAATGATCTCTCTGAACTTGAAGGGAAAAAAACTTCAAACTTTCCAACTTTGTTGATATATAAGGTACAACTGCATGGGAACAAAGCTAGCAACAATGGGATCTGTTGGATCCAATTGGACAACATGGGATACTGTTGGATCCAATTGGACAACATGGGATACAGTTGGATCCAATTGGAAAACATGGGATACTGTTGGCCCCATCTGGACCTACAGGGTATTTTACCTTATTTTTATCAACTCTCTATTTCACATCTGCTCAAACACATATTTTTCAGATCTCAGGTGGAGATGGAGTGCAGGTGTTCGACAGAACTTTGAAGTTAATTTGTAAATTTATAGAATACAAGCCCCCCCCCCCAAAAAAAAATCTCCCAGAATGTGTCCATCACAGGATGTCTATACCTATAATTGATCATAAATTGCCCTATGCTGCTGAGGATAGGTAACGTGACTGGATTTCACAGTCATAGTACATTACTAATAGTTACAAGACCTTAATACACAATTTATTTTGCATGTATGTGATTTTGTCAAATTTTTGTTTAATGTTCAGGAAAGTACTTGTTTTGCAAAATTGCCATAGAAGTGTTGGGTTTCTGCCCTGAAGATACAAGTTTACCCCTTCTCATATGTGTAAACAGTAAGAGTCCATCGGCAGAAGAAGGTACTGTGCTGGCACTGTGGCATCCGTCAGCAGAGGCAGTCTGCTGGGTAAGGCACACAGCCATGGGGGCCTGCTACCCACTGTACCAATCCAACAAGTTTGTCCACGGGAGGTGCGTTGATGTTTGCACAGCTGCTGTGTGGTCAGTACAGTAGTGGAGTAGCAGGGAGTTCCTGAGGTGCTCAGGCAGTGTTGACATGTTGTCTGCCCCCATCGGGCCTTACTGCACGGGCAGTACAGGCAGGCCCATGCAGCCAGCACTCCCTTCCTACAGCTTTGGTGATTCAAACGGCCACAGACAACCTGATAGCAGTAAGATTAGCATGGATAAGGGCCAAGGGTCTATCCCGGCTGACTTACAGGGGTGGTTTGATGCCACACTGACCCAGCCAGTTGGGGAGGGGGGGGGGGCTATACACCAACCCTGCCCTGTGCACTTGCCCCGTTGTGTGCACAACCACTGTGTAACGGCCTAGGTCAGTGTAAATTGGGGGGGGGGGAGCTCTTGGAAATGGGGATCTGCCAGTAGACAGGAGACCAGCAAATAGCAGTAGGGCTACAGTAATACTGTAGCCCTAATGCTATGTGTTGGTCTCCTGAAATGATTAATAATGTAGTTTTTTTAAATAAACTACATTATTAATCATTTCTGTTCAACTTCTTTGTCATATTTTGGCCTTCTACGCTACAAGAAATACTAAAGTGGTGGAACAGAACAATATAGATACAAGTTGAGCTTAATTGAAGGTTCAATTTGGTGTTGTTTACATGCTTGCGAAATTAAGTGCTACAGTGTATGCATGTCCTACAGGCCTTTGTCCTTCTCCCTGTAATATATAGCAGGACTTGTCTTCATCCACAATACACATTCCCTAATTGCCAGCAGTGGTGTGGTGTTGAGGCTCCTGTTAATACAAAGGTGCATCTCGACTTGAAGACATTTGTACATCGAGTTCATTTCAAGGAGAGTAATTCTATGTGAGATTCTGGTAGCATAGTTGTATACAGGCATCAATACCAAATACACTGATGCAACATACTAACTTGCCATATTTAGTTACTTCAGGGCTGAAAATAAATAATAGGTATGTAGAGACTTGTAAAAAATCCAAACATCACAGAAGGTTGTATCTTTGTGGCATAAAGGAACTCGCTCTCCTCAGCTTTTCCTTAGTTTACAGTGCAAACTGTTTTGAATATTGTTGTCACGCAGCTATGATAATAGGAGACAAAGAATAAGTACATACCTTTTATGTGGATATATTTGTGAATTTGGTGAAAACAATTTTCCAGGGAAGTCAACAAAGTTTCCATGACTTAGAATGTTTATAGACTGATACCGTTTGATATGCTCATATTTGTGGACAGTGTTACAATTTTCTTGTAGTTTTGATGGTGGTTTTAGGAGAAAAATGCTAAGAATGCATTATTGGAAGCCAAAAAAAAAAAAAAAAAAAAAAAGATTATTTTCGAGGAAGAAACTGTGTGATAAAAAATTTATACATACTAACGTTTTGACAAAACCTCTTATACCCCTATATTTTTCATCATTTGATTGGGATTTGTGTGTTTTTTTTTCCTCGGCCTTCCCGATATATTTTCTGGATGTGGCCCTGCATATTCCTAATTTGTTCCACAATTTCCTGTATGACAGCAGGAAACATTCCCCTCTTGAATACCTCCAAGTATATAGAACTTTGCATGTGTAGGCAGGACCAGATGTGTGGTTAAAATTTACTGATCATTGTAAAGACCAGTTTCAAAAGTAATGTAGACCTTGGGGAGGGGATGCGGGGGGGGGGGGGGGAGGGCACTACCCATATTTACGGTGAGTAGGCTCCTCTGAGGGTATAAAACCCAGACCCAATGGGGCTTGCCTGCTGGGGCAGCCCTGTGAATTTGGCACCTTGCTATTCCACCTGAATGTGTCTTCCCATATCTTAATACAAGTGTGGAATAGCGAGTGTCATGTTCACTTATGGATATGCTAGGAGCCTATCCCTAATGCTTAGTAATGGGAGTACCCCCCCCCAGCTGATGTTGTTGTTGTTGTTGTTGTTGTTGTTGTTGTTTTTTTCAAGCAGAAATATTTTCACAGTTTTCACGGGTTTGACGTTTAACTGAAGCTAAGAAATCACAAGTTTTAGCATTATTGCTGCTTGGCAGCTAAAGTGAATTTTTTTTTTTAGTTCATTTCTGCTTCCAGTTTTGGGCCATTAGTGAACTAATTGAAAATAAATTTTAGAAAATAATGAAAAAATGAAGTATTTTTCACAGCACCAACTGAACTGTGGACATACCCCTTGTGGCTAACTGCCCAGTTAGAAAAATGTTTATTTGAAAGAGTCGATGCTGATAACATCTGATACAGTTTGTGAGAAGAGAGATCACATTTCGCCCTGCCACCACCAACGCATGCACAAAGCTGTGCCTACTTCATCTTTGGGCCAGGAAGGTCAAAACCACACTTGGCCAATGCAATACGATAATTATGGTGTTGGTTGCAGTCAGCGTGTCAATTCTGATGCACAGTGCTGGCAGTCCTCTGTGTTGAGACCAAGTAAACCAGAGCTTCATGGACCTGACTAATCTCAGTAGTTTCCTATCAGGAGTTTAGCCTATCATATATATATATATATATATATATATATATATATATATATATATATATATATATATATATATATATATATATATATATATATATATATATATAAAATGAGTTTTTCGTCTGTTTCTTTTTTTTTTTTTTTGCTTTTTTGCTTTTTTGCTTTTGTTCTTTTTTTTTTTTTTTTTAGTTTTTGTTTTTTCAAAGATACAGTGTCAGGCGCAATCAAGTTTCCAAATCAAATATCTTTGGATACGCTGGGTGTTGAATCGTATTGCTTATTTGTTTACAGAAGTTGCATTCTTGGAAATAAGCCTGAAATACTGTAAACTGCTTTATTTTCATGTATTTAAATTTTTATGTTCTTTCAAATTTGTATTTTTGACATATCACTGTAGGTTTAATTTCAATATTTTGCAAACAATTCATACTCAAACAATGTTAATATACTGTTTCACTGTGTTTTTAGTTTCATGATTTTGAGCCATCAGCTAAAAAGGCAAAAATAAGAGGACAGTGAAATTAAAGCAATTAACTGTAATCATTGCCACTTTGGCACAAATAAAATAGGCAAAACTTTTTGTGTGTTCCTTATAAACTTCATGAGTCTGATATTTGGAAAGTTAATCAAGTCTCTGAAGTTCAGCTTTTGATAATCTACAATGTTAAATAATGTGAGATTTCATGAAAATAAGCCTATAATTTTCCTGATACAACAAGTCGCATTCACATTATACCGTAAACTTGGGCATTTATCTATCTGTTCATATGTTTAACAAATACATGTATGTATAATTTCAAGATTATAATATTCAATCTCTCTCTAGGCCCACATAGAGGGAGAACACATATTATTTAACTGTCTATTGTTTTCTGATTGATTAAATACCAGTAGACATCAAACACAGCCAGTGATGATTTATTATGATGAGCATTCTTGCAATATCAAAGCCCACAGAAATATGCTCAATATCATGCATTCCATATTGCAAAGTACGATATGTGCCTGAATGTCAAGTGACAATCAAAATGTAGCTGGCAGATGCTTTTAAGACTATCTTGACACCAATATGATAACACCTGGTGACCTTGAAAACAGGTCAAGGTCAATAAAAGCTCAGCTCAACTAAGCATTTAGTGACATGCTCCAATGGCCCAATGCACAAATTTATAGTGGTCGCTCATTTTTTTCCCCAAAATAATTTGGTTTGTAAGGGTAACAGCCTTGTGTATGTATACTGTAGTAAAATAAACCATTTAATTTCATCATATTCAGAGTATAAGCCTACTTTCAAAAGGGGGGGGGTACAAAAAAGCCTCCCCCCCTCCATCGTTTTTGTTTTTTACAATGTGCACTTGCATCTTCAATCCGTGTACATTGGACCATATATAGGCAAGAACCTGGCAGGTTTCTAGAGTTTAACAATACATTTTACAAAAAGAAAAAAGTTCCAAAATCTATAGTAAAAAACGTATTGAAAAAGAATTGGGAATGCAGGATTTTCAATGTAAAATTTGTAGTTTTGATATTTGCAGGTTGCACTAGATTGCATCATTTGAGGTTCAATTTTTCAAACATTTCCTTCGGAAGGGGGGAAAGGAGGGGGTACCCTCTTCCTGTACCAACCATCTTCTTGCAGTCTTCACTCTGTACAAATCTCCTTTTGTTCAGAATATTAACATCCATGCCCACTCATTAAAAATGATAACAATTGTGAATGCCCCCAAACAGGAATATTGTATAAAACCAACATATGGGGTTATTTCAGGTCTGATGGGATGGATCCCATATACCCGTTCAAGGCTGACTCTTGACAAATCCCCAGTGGCTTTTTGTGGTTTACTGATCAATTAGGATTATGGGTATTTAATTGGTACCAGTAGGATATAATGTGATGGGCACAACACAAGAAGTTTAGATCAGGTTTCCTCACCCTGCCTAAGGAAATGCAAATGTTGACCTGCACATACGCCCAGGCTCATGGGCCAGACCAATCCTTTCCTCCAGGTCAGTCCAAACAAACAGCTTATGCTCATTCACAGAGGGGGTTAAGGGGGCTTTCAGTGTACTAGTACAGAATATAATTTTGTTCCATTACTTAGTAAACAAGAGAATATAGACATTCTAAAACGATGGATAGTGCAAAGTAAGGAAAATATGAGGCCTTCCAGTATGCAGGTGTGTAAAATAAAATGCCCCTAGTTGGCCAGTACAGAAATACCTGACCCCCCTCTTTCTGGTGGAACAGTGACATTCCAGATCTGTCTGCCCACAAAGCATGTGCTTGTTTGCATGGGGACAATTCATAACTATATGTAGATACACATCATGTGTAATAAATGTTAATAAATTACAAATGTCAAATCTAATTCTTTTTCCTCCACTTGTTTCTTTTGGTGCAAACCCCAAACTTCCAACTAATTTTTGCCACACTGAATGCATGTGTCAGTCCATCAACATAACCTTCTTTACGTGAACTTTTTATTTTTATTTTTTGGGGAAGCAACAGTATGCATTATAACTTAATCAATGTTCAAATTAGGCCATAGCATTTATGTAAATCTTGGATTTGTCGCTGTTAAATCAACTGGAGCCCTGGAGGAAAGAACACAGATACAGGAAATCATGGGTCAGTTATAGTTAGCTGGGGAAGGGAGACCTGTAACTGAGACTCTATTTGGTATTATGCGCAGATGTCAACTGGAAAAAAAATTGCTGCTCAGTGAATGTCTGCCTCTGTAGCAGCCTTGACTGGACTATGTAATACGTGTTGGGCATTGCAGTTGTTTGATGAGTGCCCAACATCAGAAATTTTACCCAGTCTAGGAGGCTGCTACTGAGGCAGCAAATCTGTCTGTGCGCTTTCAAAATTTGCACAAATCAAAATGCTACAACTCTGGTTAATTGGATAGGCATACAGCACAATCCAATGAATTGAACTTAGAATGGAACCTCTACGTATTATAGTGTTGACAATATTCAATATTTATGTTGGTCTGGTCAAGTGTCACTAATTAGCATTAATTGAGATTCTGCAACTTTAGTTTTTAGCTCTGCTGACCTAAAGTTGCAGAGCTTATGCGATCACTCATTTCTGGCTGGCCATCATTCTGTCCGTTCATTTGTAAACAATTTGCTGGTCAACACGATAGCATCAACAATTTTAAAGTTAGCCTCTTGATATTTTTTGGACATGTTCTATGAATGAAAGTCTAGATCCTTTTCAATATTGGTGGTGCTACTTACAGGATTACGTAATACACATGCCAAAAAGCGAAAAAAATTGAAAGCACTCTGGTGTCCTTGATTTGTCATGGATCTTTATAAAAATTTGGTGGAGACATTTGGAAGGCTAATACGTGGAATCCGAACATTACTGGTGTCGCTACCTACAAGTGAATGGAAATTAGGAGCCAATATGTGTTCTGAGCTATCATGAGAAATAATCAAGCTAATTTAATCAAATGTCACAGCATATATGTTTCATGTCTGAAAGTACAATATTACATAATATGGGTGACCCTTAGTCTACTTTCTCAAGGTCACTGATGGAAGAAAGTTTCAGGAGATGATATTCTTGTGATGATCATTTTATCTTTACATGTGAACACATATGCATTTTACCATTACAGGCATTCTGATGGTTTTCAAAGGAACTAACATTATATGTGTAAAAACACATTTAATTCAGGATTATGATCAAAAATAATGATGGGGCTGTGAAACTTACACCAACTATTTATTGGGCCAGTAATCAACTTTTGTGAAAATTTGGATGCCCTTGATCCATATTTTGGTCAAAATACAAATTACATAAGTCATTGATAATTAAGAAGTACAAAATATCGATGTAAGTGAGTTAGGGTTACTAAATTGAAAAAAAAAATATATGCATTTTACATGAGTATTGATTTTTTAAATGATAAATGACCTTTAACCTACTTTTTTAAAGGTCACTGATGGATACAACAACCCACAGAATACAGATATACCACAAACAAACCACAAAAAAGATTAAAACGCTCATAAATAATCACTCAACTTTTCCATTCAATAAATTGATATGTATACATATATTATCTGATTTATCCTTTTGTCTATCAATATTAATTACAAATATATCATAAACCTTCAAATAACACCATGCGAATCAAAAGCCACTTATACAATTGACCTTTGCATTTTCTCAAGTTCAGAGGCCACTTGAGGACTCACAACTTCGAAATGATGATGAAGGTGCAATATAGGCGAGGTGCCAGCAGAGCATTAGGTCCGTGGGACTCTTGTTGGTTCCTAGGATGCGTATACAACACAAACATACAAGTTGGAAGTTGCAATTTCACCTCTACCTGTAACAGTATTGGAGATATTCAGGATTTAACTTATTCAAGTGTCCCTAATTAACATTGATTAAAATTCTACAAGATTTGTAAGCTGTTCATCTGATATACATACAAAAGGAGGGGGGGGGGGCTCTTCTACCTTTTATGGTTCTGAAGTAATCACTTTCCTGTGATAGGTTAGATTTGAAATGTGGGCACTTTGATGAAGGAGGAAGGCTTTAAAACTGTATTACCTTTTTGCTATTTTTTGTTTAAGAAATTGGCCAGTTTGATCACAAACCACCGTAAAAACTTAAAATTTGGCAGGGTCTTATCTCCATGCATGGCATAAAAAAAACTGCCATTTTATATGGAATATCCAGATGTTTAGAATTATGAAAATGGAGGCATCCAAATTATCAAATCTTGAATATCTCAAAACCATAGTTGTATGCAGATCGAGATAGGTTCCTTGACTAAGTCATGGCTGAGTACAAACCCAGACATTTTGTTTTTACAAAAATGTGTTTTCTTTCTTTCTTTCTTTCTTTCTTTCTTTCTTTCTTTCTTTCTTTCTTTCTTTCTTTCTTTCTTTCTTTTTCTTTCCTCTCTCTCTCTCTTTCTTTCTTTCTTTCTTTCTTTCAAACTATTGTAGATATACACCAAGTTTCAATGTGCATGTG